>QUSF01000001.1:40078778-40107147 GCA_003676055.1 Chloebia gouldiae | reverse complement strand
GGAAGAGGAAGAGGAAGAGGAAGAGGAAGAGGAAGAGGAAGAGGAAGGTAGGCATTGATCGACTCAACCTCAGTGACTCACTGTTGAAACATAGGGCAAATCACACTCAAATGCATAGACCAAAGGAGCTTTGTGCCTCACATAAATCCTTCTGCAGACACCTATAAGGTTTGGTAATTTAGTAATAAGAATAATTATTTAATATCATCTTTAATATAAAAATGCACCATCCCAAATGGATCACCGTACTATCATTTTTGTAGCAAATATTTTTATTTTTAAAAAAACAGGTTCTGAACATAAGGCAATGTAAGATTTTGCAGGCACACTGCTGAATACAGTGATATCTTATTTTAGTCTAATTTAATCAGTAAAACCAATTCATATAAACTTGCAGACAGAAATTCCTTGAGCAGTAAAGAAGCCTGCAAAGAGTTATATAACTCTCTTTTGAAAATTTTCTAATTTATATCTTTTTATGAGGAAAACTGTAACATTTCTAAAAAAAAATATTACTTCTAATTTTTTATTTCATTGCTATTAAATTAACATTTTATGTGAAAGGTAGCTCTTTTTCACCCTAGGTTACTGCTCATTTCAACCACAAAAAGAGTCAGCTAAAGATTCTCATTTATTCTGTCTGCATCTGTCATCTTATCATAGTCTAAAGGGGGAAAAAAAAAGAAGAAAATAAAAGAGTATATTACTGTCACTTGTCGAAGCTGCTGAAATGCAGTCAAACCATGAGCTGGGTGTAACAGTTGCCTTCAAGATCAAAGCTGGCAGTCTGCAACCAGATCATGGTTCATAATTTGAGTGCCATTAATTTCTATTATAAAGGCAACAGATAAACTACATTTTTAAAAGCTTTTTTCTTTACTGGCTGGACAGATTAGGCTTTCCATTTATTCTAGGGCTGTAAATGTAGCTGTTGCTATAGTAACTGTATATCTCTTGAAGAGTAAATAATTGTGTTAAATGGCTAAATAGCAAATAGGTTTATGGCTACTCTGGTACTGAGGAACTTGAATATGCTAAATTTTTAACTGTATTTTTAAAGATCATCTGCACAGTGACCATAATATGTCCTGTATGGAAATAAGATTTTTTTTCCTAATGAGTAGTTTCAGACTTATGCTGTTGTGCACTGAATAAATGCCTGACAAATTTTCTGAGTCTCAGAAAACTGAGGATGAATCATATTCTAATAGGAATCTCTTTTCTATAGTTCTCTCCAAGCAAACATCATAGGAAAGTAATGAAAACATATCAAAAGACTTTGTCAGAATTAGACCCTTAGGTTTAAAGATTAGAGCAACTAAATTGACTGCTGGTGATTTCAAAAAACTCCATGTAAAAATCCATGGACTTTTTCACAATGCATGTTTTCATTAGAAAAATATTTATTGCTACAGGCAATCCAAAGTAACCAATTTATGCTCTATATTTCTATAAGAGATTTGGAAGAAAATGTCTTTGACGTAACCATCTAAAAGCTCCAACATTCATTTTCTATAAACAGATAACTATTCTATGATTTGATGAGTCTATGTTTAATTCAGTACTATTACACACACACTATGCCTCCCACCCTTTACCCTAAATAAAAAGGCAAAATGGAAAGAATAAATTTGCAATGCTGCCTTTTACAGAGAAAAATGAGAGACTATACATTTGAGCCTTCTCCAGGTAGTGTGTTAATGTCTGTGAATAAAAATGTAAGCAAAAAGACATTGGGTCATCAATGAAGAAAAGGAAAATAACCCTGTTTTGTTACCAGAGGACTGGTCTCATAATGTTATAGAGCCTGTTGTAACAGACAACATTGTGTTACATTTTCTTTGATACAGAAAATTTCTGCATTATAATTTTAAGCAATTTAAAGGATGCACTGAGTTATGCTTTTTTTTTAATTTATGAAAAGCACTCTTTGTCAAGCTGAAGACAATAAATATCAGAGAAAGCAGAAAATATTTCAGATACATGACTTGAGAGATGATAATCTTATTAGATAAGTAAATTTAGTCCCTCACTAGAATACTTAAAATAACAATAGCTAACAACAATATAATAAGACAAAATAAAAGATATCTCATGTTGCAGCCAGTCAAGGCTGTTATGAGAGGCACACAGTAGATGAAAATTTCACAAAAAAGCACAACCCCAAAATTCTGAGCATGTATATGACCATTACTAAATCATGTAATCAAAGAATCATTAAGGTAGGAAAAGACCTCCAAAATCATCAAGTCCATCTTTTGACAGAACTAAACCATAGCCCCAAGTTGCAAGTTCAGTCATTTCTTGAACATTTCCAGGAATGGTGACTCCACCTATGGTGACTTCCCTATGCAGCGCATTCCAATATTTGACAGCCCTTTCAATAAAAATATTGTTCCTAATGTCCAACCTGAATCACCCCAGCCTGAGACCATTTTCTCAAGTCCTGTCACTAGTTGCCTGGGAGATGTAGGCTCACTACAACCTCCTTTCAGGTAATTGTAGAGAGTGGTAAGATGTTCTCTAAACCTCCTTTTTCCCCACAGGAAACCACCCCAGCTCCATCAACTAGTACTTATAGGACTTGTACTTTAGACTGCTCACAAACTTTGTTGCTATTCTTTGATCATATTGCAGCACCTTTCTTCTAGTGAGGGGCACAGAACTGGAGACAGTACTTGAGATGCAGCTTCACCTGAATTATGCCTGTATGTATATTATGTATTTATGTATTATACCTGTATGGATCTCAAAACCTCTGTTTTCTTCTTTAAATATGTCGCAATACTGGAGTTGCCAAGCAATTAGGTTGATTTAATTTTGTTTTAAGGTTTCAAGATCAGGTCTGGCTGACTAACAAGGACAACTGCTAGAATCTGCTTTTTCAAGAAATTATCATATATCTGACATAATATTCTAAATTCTAATCGTTGAATATGCAACATCAGAGAATATAGCAAATACCTTCTCATGCTTCTAGGGGAAATTTTAATTTTATAGAAAAGAGGTAAGAGGACAGTTCTGAAAAGACAGACCTGTGGATGTGCTATGAAGTCCAGAGTGTAACAGCACTACAGGAAACTGAGTGAACTTGAATCATAGCAGCTTTCAAGATTGTTGAAAGATTTGTCTATATAGATTAATGGTTTTCATAGTCATGGAATAGTACTCACCAGCACAGAAGTATAAAATATAGTTCAATTGTCTGTAATGTAGAGAAATTACTCTGGATTTAACTATGTAGCTCACTTTGTTGTCCTGGTTCCAACAAGGCAGGGCTCCAGTAACTGGTAGGGACATTATTCTGTACCACCTCATGTCATTGCCAGGGCAGGGGAAAGGGGCTCTCTTCTGGGAAGAAAGGTTTCCTGCCAAGAAAACATGGGCTGATGTTGTTTATTGTTGGCGACTGAATGGTCTGATATTGTTCATTGTTGGCAACTTTCTATATAAATATTTTCTTTACTTATACCTTGAGTTATTAATATTTTTGCTGTTACTGTTTGTTTCCTTATCTCATTGCTGTTTCCAGGAAATTTTTCTTATCTCAACCTGTGATCTTTGCCTTTTGTGCCTCCAGCTGGAAATGGAGGGGAAGCAGCATGTGATTTTAGCAGGAGTAAACTAACTTGGAGAATACTCTGCCTAAAACATGACAATTGTGCATAAGAATTGCCAGACACAAAAAATATATTTTTCAGCAAATAATGAATGACTAATGAAAAGGCAACACAAGATACACCTAAAAGTGAGAAGCCACACCTTTCTCTTGAAAAATACCTAACAGCAATGGGACAAAGATTTATATTGAAAAGAAGTTCACTGGTCTAGGCTTCTTGGGAATACCTTTGGCAACCTATTTGTCAAGAAGGATATAAACTGACTAACATACAGGCTTTTCCTATACATCATTTACATTATTTTATGCATCAGTATAGGTAGTTTAGTAATTAGATATTTAAGAAATTTTAATCTTAGGTGAATGCCATCTGGTTGCTATAATTTATTTAAATTTAATTTCTTGACCTGTTCCATCATCTGATACCTTGACTACATGTAGGAAAGTATCTCTATATTATTCTCTGTGAAGACCAATTCAAAAGAAATCCTTCAGGTTTTCTGTAATATCTTTATTCTTTAAGATAGATATCATTCCATATGAATTCCTAATTGACTTCTATATTTGTTAGCAATGAAGTCAACATACTTCATTCTCCTGTCAGACTACTATTCCTGGTATTTTTAAATAGGCTTTTTCTGGATCATCTTTTGTTCTTTATCCATGCAGCACCCAGCACAATAGCAATTAGATCATGAATCAGGTTCTTAATAATCTGTGATAATAAGGACAACTGCCCTTATTCTTAGTTTTACATATTGTCTTAAGTTATCACTTATCTTAAATATATATTTACATTAAAACCACTTTACTTTTTGTGTGATCTGTAGTTTTCCATTGTATTTCCCCATTATTTCTTTGTCTGCAGCTACAGCTGGATCATGTTCTGAACAAAATACTTTTGCTGTTTGCAAAGTAAAATTTCATTACTTCATGTAAGCACTAATTGCCATGAATTCCGTTCTTATTTCATGCTATTCTGCAAATTCTAATAAGTTTATGAGAAAGTGTGTTTACACTGTATTTAATTTTTCTATGTGTTTTGAGGTAACATTTGCTATGTAACTGGAAAAGGGTTAATTAATCTTCTACAAGTAACCCCAAACTGACTTTTTGTTTTATATAAATATTTTTATTTTTATTTTATGGTTTCATTGCTTACATATTTTCAAAGGAAGATATTTCCTTCAACTAGTGTATGAAATGTATTCACTGATTTGCTTAAAATTGTATGAAGCAGAATATTCATCAAACACTTTGGCAATATTTAGCAACTAATGTTTTTTGGAGACACTAAAACACTTCCACAAAAGAGCTACTTTGGTGTTTAAAATTATTTTGGGCAGATCATATTTCAAAGAGAGATGTTTTCTTCATTTTATGTCCACCAGCATTGGTAGTCAGAGGTAACACCATCCAAACAACTGCAGAGACTCTTGGGGCAGATACTGCTGGGAAGAGCTCAGAGGAAAGATACTGCCAAGTTTACAGAACAGGGAAGTGTGGTAGTTTTTTGTTTCCACCGCTCAGCTGGGTCTCCAATGTAAAATTAGCTGAGTGAAGCATGGTACAAGTTCAGCCTAGGCAGCACTTTCAGTCAGAACCTGAGGACTGATCATGGTTTTCCCTTGTAGCTGTATACATTTACATCTTCAAAGAAGATTTTATTTTATCAAAGCCTAAGCAACCGGCATCTCCTGTTTCAGTTTTAAGTTGTGTTTTCCAGTGCTTGTTTTTGTTCTTTTCATTCTCTTTCAACTAATTTTATCCTGGTGAGAAGTGGAACTTGGATTTGAGGAAGAGCATGCATGATTACTGATTATTTCCTGGTTTCTGAAGAAAATCAGACCTACACAATCAGGGCTATGTCTCTCTTTCTGTCTGTGCACCCACAAAGGCATTTAAAAATACTAGTCAATTCAAATAAATCTGACAGGAAGTAATGGTTTCATTGTCCTCAATGCCCTCGGGACAGTAATACTCTTGTCTTCGACAACAGGAAGAATGCATCTCAAGGATGTTTAAAACCTGTAATTCTAATCAAAATTAGTGAGAAAAGAGCTGTTATTAGTGTATAAGACAGAAGCTGTTAATGTCCCGACATGGACAAGCTACACTCAAGTCTCACATCTCATTAACCACTACAGGATTAATTATGAAGTACATATCCATAACAAACTAAGATGGGTTTTAACCTACTTATGAGAATATTTAAATCCTAGACTTTTGTGTTAATACATCAATCAGCTGTGAAATTTATAATTCTGTTTTTCATGGACTTCTCAATGTTTTTTCCTAAAGTCCTAGCAAATGGTACCATTGAGATATTGGAAAGAATCTCTCTGGAGCTTATTTCCTAGGCAAAATCCTACAAATGCAATAGTTTCTGTAAGAAACCAAGAAGCAACACATTTCTTCTCTAGCACTTTTTTTTCAATGTGCAATGTGTGGACTTTTATACTCTTCTGTTTCCTTGGCAGTGGACTGAATGAAAACTTTTTTGTCTCCATATGCAAAATTACTTAATTATAGTAATGAGAAAAAAAAATTAAAATAGCAAACTTTGGTCAAACATGACCAAAGCTACCCATACCCAAAAATCTGATTTGAAAGAAATATCATTAATATCAAATGCAGGATATGGGTATGGCTACCACTGTAGTCTCCTCTGAAGCCAACAAAAGCCTTTTGCCATGTTTGTAGTTTTTTTTAGAAAATAGTACTAATACTGTTTCTATTAATTAGTCACTAAGAATTTAAAAAAATTGACTGAAGGTTTTTTGGTGCCTGCCCAATGCCATTCAGAAAAACAAAATTAAGCAGCGAGTCTCTTAAGTAAAATTGAAAAGTATTTAAATTTTTCTTTCTCTGTAAAAACATTATTGGTACTTTTTGAAACCCTTGGAAAATAGGTTTGCTTGGTCCATGCAAACAAGTCCATTTGTCACAAGAAAGATGTCAACAGCCCTGAGTGCATTTGGGTAGTAGCACTTATTTAATAATAAACAGAATGTGAACTGTGACACTACTTGATTATCTTACATGCTCACTTGTTCACTCTAAATACTCTATGTGCAGAAACATAGCATGTCATGGACTGAGTGCATCCCTGAGAATAAGGACTTGTGGATGAAAAGTTTACATGCCCTGGAAATTCACACTTGCAACCTAGGAAGCCAACTGTCCTGGGCTTTATCTAAACAAGCATGATCAGAATGCTGAGGAAGATGATTCACTCTGCTCCCATGAAACCCCACCTGGAATACTTTGTCCAGCTTTGGGGCTTCCCAAAATAAGAACTTGAACCTGTTTGGTTCAAGAGAGAAAAGAGATGGGGGGAGAGACGACTGTAGCACCTCTCCTATGAAGTCAGGCTGAGAGATCTGGCGTTTAGCCTGGAGAGGAGAAGATCCCAGGGAAATATTTTAGCAGCCTATCATACTTTTAAAGGGGGCTACAAGAAAGCTGGAGTGGAACTTTTCAAAGGACATGTAGTGACAAGGGGAAATGGCTGAAAAAGAGTAGCTTTAGATTAGGAGGAAATTTTTTTACAATGAGGGTGGTGAGGCACGGGAACAGAGAAGATGCCCAGAGAAGATGCGGATGCCCCATCCCTGGAGGGATTCAAGGTCCAGCTGGATGGGTCTTTGAGAACCTGGTCTAGTGGATGGTGTCCCTGCCTATGGCAGAGGGATTGGAACCAGATGGTCTTTAAATTCCCTTCCAACCAAATACATTCCATTTTTCTATGATAGCAAACTTTCCTAGTGCTAAACAAAATTTCAAAAGTGGGACATATTGCTTTATAACACTACAAAAAAAGAAAAACCCAAACAGATCTACTGAAAATATGGACACAGGCAGAATCCTAAACACAGAAATATGAATAGTAGATAATAAAATAAAATGCTTTGACAAATTAACAAGACAGCCTTCAATATTCCAAAATCCAAAGACATGATGTGTTAGGAAAAATGATCTTTTGCCCACACAAAACCTTTACCTGCCCTTGTGATAATTTCAGTGTGGCTTTCTAGTTATGGAATAATCCCTAGAAGTTTCAAATTATGTAGATAAGTAAGCAGACAATGCTTAAGTATTTATGAATAAGAACATTTCTGGACTTGGATATCCCATATCCTTTCTTGATTGGCTATTCAATGTTAAAGTAATACATCTTGCAATATCAGTATTAGAAATATTTCATATCACAGATTAAAGTTTGGAAAGATCTTGTTAACTGTCACATTATGATATATGCATGATATACAATACTTTCTACTAGTTAGAAAATGTTTTATGTTCTTTTGCCCATTTGACAACTTATGTGACTATTCGTTTTCAATGCTGGAATACAGAATCATTTAAAAATCAGCCTATGTGTAATGACAGAGAAATAAGATTTCTTATTTTGTCTTTGCCACAGATTTTTAGAAACACAAAGGATTCATGTGGTTAGGACCTGCAGTCCAGCAAACATTGTAATGATCATAAAGTAGTACTATAAATCATGCAAAGTCAGAAGAGTGATCCTATAACTTGTGATTAGAACTACATAGCCAAGGAAAAATGTAACAAAGAACATTCCAGGAGGACTGAGATTATCTGATTATCTAAAACACATGGAAAGCTACTTAAACCTCTTCAAAACCCTTTAGCCTATATTTTAATGTATTCAATATTTAGCTTTTTATCATTTGGTCTTGTCTCAATTTTAGAAAAACAACTTGAACATTTCATTTTACCTTCTCCATTAACCTAAATGACATATAGATGTTATAACCATACTGAAGACACTTATGATTAATACCATCCTAAGCCTCTCTTCTTGTAAACTCTTGTGCATCTTAAAATGTGAGAAAGAGACAAAATAAATGACAGCTAACGTCATAAGAGCTTCAGGAGAGAATTCATTTGACCAGTGCTATAATCTCTATTGCATCATAAAAAGACTAATGGTGCTAATTACTCACTAATTTCTAACAAAGCCAACAGCTGTTAATAAAGGATGTTGAAACAAATAGTCATACTTCACAATGGATCCTGATCATTCCCAAGAACCAATAAAAAATACCTAATTTAGAAGCCTATGGTTAATGTTGTTTTCTGTACTAAATCTATAAAAAGTGAAAGAAATGTGGTGTATCTGTACACACTCTTGAAACAACACAGAAGTTTAGCACATGCAGTTCCCAAGAGTTTGCTCATTGAATGAGCAAAATGAGCATTAAAACTTCCTGAAGAAAAACAAATTTTGAATCCTTCTGAAATTACTATTGAGAGCCTCCTGATAATCTGCAGAAATCTCCTCATGTATTTTCAAAAACTCAAAACCCATGCAAAATTAGGCCACAGGTGGAAAGCTAACTTTCATGATGAAAACACTTCAGGTATCCAATGCCAAAAACAAAGTCAACAGTAAGGAGAAGATGTTTAAAAATCTTAGTACGAAGGGAAAATAAATACACGATGTATAGTATATGTCATGCTTTGATACTGGCCAAATGCCAGGCACCCATGAAAGCAGCTCACCCACCCTCCCCTGCCACAGCTGGGCAGAGAGAGAAAGGCTCAGAGAAGGAAGTGCTCATGAGATAAGGACTGGGAAAAAACTCTCCAAGGATTAAAACAGGCTTAGCTTAGAGGTACAAAGAGTCAGAGGAGGAAAATGAGAAGTAAAATAAGCCCTCAAAACACACTTTTTCTTCTCCCAGCCCCTCCCTCCTTCCCACCAACAGCACAGGGAGGCAGGGGATGTGGGTTTGATCAGTTTGTCATACAAGGTTTTATTCTGCTGCTCTAGGAGAGGAGTCCTTCCCCTGTGAGACTGTGGAGTCCCTCCCATGGAAGACAGTTCTCCATGAACTCCTCCAGCATGGCTCCAAACCTCCTGAACAGCAGTCCTGCCAAAACTGCTGCAATGTGAGTCCCTCCCATGGGCACACAGTCCTCTCCAAACTACTGTAGCTTGGAACACTCTTCCACAGGGTGCAGTCCTTCAAGGACAGGCTGCTCCAGCCTGGAAGCAGGGCCCCCTCTCTCCACTGGGTCTCCCACTGGATCACAGCCCCCTCCACTCTGGCGTGGGCACCTTCCCCACAGGCTGTGGGTGCATCTCTGCACCCCCTGTGGATCTCCATGGGTGCAGGGGCACGGCTGCTTCACCATGGTCTCACCACGGCCTGCAGGGGAATCTTTGCTCCGGCACCTGAAGCACCTCTTGCCCTTCCTGCTGCACTGACTTGGATGTCTCCATGTTGTTTCCCTCACATGTCCTCACCTCCTCCTCTTTTCTGACTAGAAGGAAAAAAAAAACCTCTGCATGCCCCAATTTGTTTTGATTTTCTTCTTAAATATATTATCACAGAGTCATTACCAACCTCTCTAATTGGCCCAGTTTTGGCCAGAAGCAGGTCCATCTTCAGAGCCATCAGGGATTGGCTCTGCTGGACATGGTAGAAGCTTCTGGCAGCTTCTCATGGAAGCCACCTCTGTGGCCCCCCTGCTACCAAAAACCAGGCTGTGCAAAACCAACACAGTGTACTTCAAATTATTCATTTTTAAAGAATAATGAGGAAGAGACATATCTATTGTTTGTGCACACAGACCTATTTTGAAATAGTTATGCTTCAGGAAAAGATATAAGGGAATTAAGTAACATCGTAGTCAACGTACAAAAAGAACAGGGGAAAAAGTTAAAAAAAAATAGGTTCTATTGAAAAAAGGAAAAAAATCCTCAATTTAAAACTATTTCACTTGACCTCTATTTGTGTTTGAAAAAAACACACCTAGGCCAAAACACCTAAGACTGAAGCACCTTGAAGTGATCTGCCTCAACAATAATTAACATGTTTACTTATATGTTACAGTTACTCATGATTTCAATTTAAATAGATCCTACAATGGTCATCAGAAAGAATAAATAAAAGGAAAAGTATATAAACACATTCTAGTTAAAAAGATTATTTGAAAATTTTCTGTTCAAAGATTTCAAATACCTGTACCAGAAAACAAATCTGACTGCAGTTAAATCTAGCTTTATTCCACCAATACTGCTCTCTTCCTCACAACACCAATGTTATCTCTAATTCAATGAGAAGCATATTTACAGGAGAAATTTTTATCGATCATAAAATATTCCTTAACAGCTCAGAGATAGTGGGTTTATAGATAACTCCATATAGACTTTTGCAGGTTAGTTGAGAAAGTATACACAGAAGATTTCCATAAACAATAACTGATATAGAAGATTTTCAAATAGAAAAGCCTCAGGGATCTATTCTTAGGCATATTTTTTTTAATTCCTTTGTCTTTTGTTGGTTTTTTTATTAAGTTTTTAAGATAAAGGAACAAAAAAAAAAAGGTCAGACACTAGAAGTTGCAAAATATATATAATTATTAGATCAATAAACAATTCAGCAATTCCTAGAGGACATTCAAATAACCTTCTACAATAAAAAGCCTACACTACATGTGAAGTACAAATCTTAAGAGATAGTTAACATTCTAGACAAACACAAGCATATTGGTAATGTTGATTTAGCACACTTAATTTTGTTCAAAATTACCTCCACAGATCATAGACTCAAAGAATAATAAAGAGAACAAAAGCAGCCCAGCACAAAGAAATGTACCTAAAAGGAACAGCAATAAATAAAATAAAAACTGGAAAACTGAATAGATAATAAATGAATAAGCAAGTAGAATAGCAATATTCCATCAGCTCCTCACTAAGCAAACACTGACTCTGAAATCTGTTCTCTAATATCATTTAATGCAAACAATATATAAAAAATTTACTGCCAATCATCCCATATTAGCATGTCTGTGGTGTAGCATTGTGTTGAAATAAATCACATGTTATCTATATTTCAGGACCTTGTTATTATTTCTCCATATTTTTGGTAAAGAAGCAACATGTGGCAAAATAACTGAATTCATAACAAATTTGACCTGATGCACCCTTGCACAACCTCAACTATTCAATTTTATTGGGATAACCTCCTCAAAATTTTTGACTGAATTAAAAGAGCACTGTTACTGATAAGTATCAGTTAGATAAGTTCATGCATTCCCTGCAAAATGAATTTTTACCAAGTCTGTCCCATATGGCTTTCAATTATGTATTATGACATCTTTGATCTAGGTTATTGGAAGTATCAAATCAAACTTTAACAAGATGTAAGGAAGGATAACCAGCAATGAGGTGATTCTAAAATGAAATTAATATTAAAAGGGATCTTTATTTCACCTCCTTGACTACAGAAAAAGGAAACTATAAATGTTCTCTTTTTGTCATGGATCCAGTACTTGGGCACCATATAGTGCAGATAAAAAAAAACTTTTGAAAACTCTGCAAAACTCTGCAAAACATTCTGCTCACTTTCACCTGTGACAAAATTGTGTATTTAAATATCCTTATGGTGTCATCTGGGAAGTTTGAATCCAAAGACACAAATTGGTTTTGTAAATTTGTACCTATAAAACATATTTGGTACAACTGTAATCAGTTAATTACCCAATCTGGCAAAGCTATCAATTTTATTTTTTAAATTTATATTAGTTTGCCTGCATTGATTTCTATTTATATGATATATATCATAACCTTAATTTGATTTACTCTTATCATTCTCAAAAGCATAAATTTGAAAATTGTTGTTGTTAGTTTCTACTATCCAAAAATTCCCCCTAAGAATTCCAAGATTTCTATTTAATCAAAATGTGAAAAATTCAGAATGTCTGCATATATTTTGCTACTTTTCTGAACTTGAGACATCTGCATAAAACCTCCAAAGCAATCAAAGTAGTTCTGTGAATTTCCTTTTCTGCAAAAAAATTTCTTTTATTTAACATTTCTTATTCAATGTGAACTGTAAATATATGTAAGCTATTATAAAAGAAAGTTTCTTTTTTCAAAACCCTCTGTATCCTAGACAAAACACAGACTATCTTTAAAATATAATTTAGAAACTGATGTGGAAAAAGTACAACTCCAAAACATGCAACATGATGCCTGTATTAATGGAAAGCTCCATTTGTTTATTTAATATTAGTTCCTATGCAACTTGAGAATTTTTTCAAGTATGTTAAAAACATAAGACAGAATCAGAAAACATTGTTATGGCACTTTTATAATATTGCAAAGATCTAAACATGTAGTCAAAATGAGGAGAAAAAAATAATTAAGGAATTTTGCCTTGCCAATGAGTCCAATATAATTTTATTGTTGACTTTTAGCATTTAAACCAGAAAACCAATACATTAAAGAATCTTCAGGGCTAGAGTTGTGATTTCCAGCACATGAGATGTCCTGACCTTGCCAATGAGCTATTTAAATGAGGCTGATCATAAGGTAGGTATCTACATCTCTAAAAGCAGTCTTGGGTTTTCTTTTTAGTCAATGGGAAATTAATCGATACAGACAATGGAATTTTTTAAATTAGTCATTTTATCTTTAAAAGGCTTTAAATTGATCAGATTTATTAGAGACCTAAGTTATAGGCTTTTCAGACTACATAAAGGGACCAATAAAGGGAGCCAACTGCTCATAGAAGCACTTGCTAAGAAAACAGTCCCACATATCAAGAATTATTTTGTACTACAAACATTCATTTTTTCTAGTAACACCTTTCTATATGTTTGGAAAAGGTCCTTGCAAAAAGACATAACAAATTTGCAATAATTTCCCATGACCCTGCACAATTTTCATAGAAAATTTGTTTCTTCTTGTGGACCCACACTGGTATTCTCATAGTGCTTATCATTTTGATGTAGACTCAAGATCATTCAATTATCTCGTTCATTTCAATTCTCTTCTTGATGCTGGACAGTTTTTGTAGAAGTACACAAAAATTATAGGTTAAGCAACGCATTTATACCTGTCAAAAAACATTATTATAGATGCTGCCTAAAGTTTCATAATAAAGATGGCAAAAATTATTTAAATTACTCAAATAATAAAAGGAAGATGAGGTTTAGTTTTATGGCTATATATATATGTACAGAATTACATACATATGTTTATCGTATGAGAAATAAAGGTTGGATTCTTCCCACCAGCTTGACTTGCTCATTTAAATATTGACTTTTAAGAATATAAATCAGTTTTCATCATTAAGAATCTGCATAAATATGTTAGACAAAAATACATTTAAATTTTTGAAATTTTATTATGAGAGCTCTGCAAAATCTAATGAAACAGTCACAAAGGATAAGAACATATACAAAAAATTTTACTTAGAGTTCAGTTACTTTATTAACAGGTTTGAAAATTGTTCTATGATCTTATAGATAAATTACTTATTATTTCATTATTTGTTCTATTTCATAAGGACATGAATGTGATAAAAACCCCTCAACAGTATGTTTATAGAAACCCGTTCTTGAGCTTCAGATAAAAGATCTGGCAGTAAGTCGAGAAGAGAGTTCTTATGAATGCTTTAATTGTTTGGGGCCATAGGAAATGAAATCAGATTAAAAAAAAAAAAACAAAACTCAATTTTACTCACTTTTGTTCTTTGATCCACTGATTAACATTTGCAACCACTAACTCACTTTCCTGATGGAGGTGACTGTTGTCAGTTCGTGCTGCTTCCAGAGACTGGCACAAAGTTTCCAGCTGTGGATGCAGAGACATCAAAGCGTATGATGGACTCCCTAGAACACACTCTATCTGGAATACTAATAATAGTCTGCACTACTTGTAAAGAATCAAGTCATTTTTCTCCACTCCTTCAAATAATCAGGGTTTCCTTGTACATGCTATTAATTGATTCAATATGCTAGAAGGAATGTCTGAACTTTTCCCACGCCTTACATTTATCCGTTTATTATAATATACACTGGTCTACCTCCAGAGGTTGTTTTAATTGAAATCAGATTTATTTTATAAAAATGGAACCATTATAACTTACTATGTTTCAGTTTAAATGTTTTATTCTTTCCACTTTTTGTTTTATTTTTGCTCTGTATTTCTTTAAGATTAGCTCTTTGGTCATGGCTCATTGAATTTAGAATAAAAAGAATGTTAGAGGGATGGAGTTATTTTGGTACAGATAATATATATAAAAAAAATAGGGAATGCTGAAAGATTGAAAACTTAAAAATTGGAAGTTGAATGTCAGACTTTCAACTTTATATCTCCAAATGGAATCAAGTACAAGCCAATGGTGTTGAAAATCTGTTAATGTCTGATAGATAGTAAAGGCCTAGGTTTGATGGTTTCTGAACAACCTCATTTGGGTGCAGTTCCTCAGTTTACATCACAAAAGGCATCACGAGAAGAATTGTGCCAACATACTCTAAATAGGCCAAAAACTGATTTTTTTCAATAGTCCCTTTCTCATCTTGCTGCTAGAAACACTACTAGTGTTGGCTGGCAATAATTAATAATTATGCAGAAACTAATTTCTAAAAAAGTAAATATACTTTCAAAGTCTGTAATCATAACAAAATTCTGAGTGGAGAAACTTTTGTTCAACATAAAATAACTAGAGCTTACATGAAGAAGAAACAAGTGAGAACAGAATATATTTGTCTTGAATGCATTGGCCATAATAGATTTAGAAACCACTACTTGGCCTCTACATACAAAGAAGAAATCTACATATAAAATCATATGCATATTTTTAAGAAATATATATATATATATAAATATATATATGTGTTTTCATGTTTTTCAAATGAGAACATAGATTTAAAATTAACACCTCCTTCAATCACATTTTACCATTATTAAACCAAAAAAAACTTAGCATCAAAATTAATGTACTTTTGACTGCTGTTCAACATAGTTTCATACTAATAACATTTAAAACTTCTGAGTGTAATAAACCTTCAAATATTATGCATAAAAGCCTCTTATGGTATTAATATGCATAATATATAATGGAAGAGACAATATATATCTAATTAAAATCAAATCAAAATAATATCCACTTATTCTTGTGAGAGCAATCTGTTATGCATGTTAATGTTATACAATAGGTTCCACTAATACAGTAAAATCAATTTACTTTTTTTTAAAGGCCTTCAAAACATTATCATGTATTATTAAGCTACACACCATTTATATCTTGTTGCTTTTGTAATTATGTAAAATTAGAAAAGAAGGTTTAGTGATTGACAATTATGATTTCCTGATGTACTGACAAAGCATACAAAATATGTCAAACAGATGTTGACAAAAACAGGTTGGTCTGTAAGGTTTTAGAAGGGTTACAAATATGAGTGGTTTATATATTTATAGAAATATACATGTCTATATGTTTAAATGAGAGTAATTTGAAACAGAAAATCATATACCTCTATACATGTAATATCAAAAATGTTGGAAAGAAATTTCATATTTCAAGTGTTCTCTATTTAAAAAATGAGACAAATACAACTGATGTGGATACACAGTTAAACTCAGTACAAATAAAACTAAAGTTTTCATAATTTTATTATTTTTATTTAGACTTTTGAAAGATAATCTTTAGCAGTATGGTCCTTTTCTCTGCTTTTGAAAAGTTGTGAGCAAGTTGCCGTCTTCATAAAAATGAATTTTTCAGTAAATGCAATTTAGGTAGGTAAGCCATGACCCTACAAGAAAGAGAGCGCCCATCCTTCTAGCATTTTTCATCACCTTCAATCATTACTGTGTGCCTTTCCATCTAGACTGACATCTCTACAGAAAAGACAAAGGAACATGTAAATTTGTAGTAATTTTGGACCAAGCCACATTATGCAGGAAGAAATTATAGTTGCCATCAATTTTTCCCTCTCTCAAATAATCTTTGCTGAATCATTGCTTGGAGTGTGTGGATACCACCAGTCTTCTTAGAGATTGATGTTAGCAGTTAATAAGTGGTTAAGGGGAAGTCTTTGTTCTTTAGGTATAAATTAATCACCTCCGTCACGTGAGCAGAGGAATACTGGCTACTGGGAATGGGGCAGAGCTGAGCAGACAGCAAACAGGGCTCTACAAGACTACTTCTTTTCATGGGAAACCTACGTTAGATGGTGACTTGTAACACTTGGGACAGAAACTTTTTGTTAGTTCTACAGCCTCCTCCCTCCTGAAGTTGTGTGCACTTTGTGCCAGCCGCATGCTGGTAAGTACCATGGCACTCTCATCAGTTTGACCATGCCATTGCCCAGGCAGGTTTCCATGAAAAATGAGGTCTAGTGGTTGAGAATAAAGGAACAGTTGTATACTGAGCATTGTTTCAATACAGAAAGGATCACATCATAGCCCAGGAGTACACCAAGATGCTCTAACATACATGTAAAAAATTATGTTTTCAAAAAGAATTGAACATAATTTTAAGAGATTTGATATGCGAGCATGCTTTAGTAGAAAGCTGGGATTAAGCCATTGAAGTTATCTCCACTTGTGTCCTAAGAAATCATTTGAACCCAGCTCCACATAAGTGGTTCCTTTGCTAACCCAGCATGCTGTGAATAAATTAAATTAATAAGATAAGCAAATGTGAGGCCCAGTTTTAGTAGGAAGCTGCTTTTACTGGATCAAGGGCTTTTCTTTGCACCATGTAATTCTAATTAATCACATTTTCCAAATATTGTCAACAATTTGAAATGTTTTTGTAGAGGTGTGCTTCTGCTACCAGAAAGTATGCAACGTTGTCCGTAGTGAATTTTAACACAAATTGAGGCTCTTTTTTTGTCCTAAGGAAAGGCTACCAAAGTTGTAGAGTGGATAATCACTGATTGATATGAGTGGACCTGTGTAATACAAAAACAATGAGCCTTGGCTCCTACAAGCTTTTAGGAAATACCATTACTAAAACTTTTCCTGAGAACAAAATTAAAAATACAGCCAAGTTTCATGATGTTAAGTTACTGATGATTTTAAATGACACAGTCCATATAAGCATGCTGGAAACATGTGAAATTGGTAATGAAGTGTAACTTCAGTGCAAAAGCGATGTCCTTAGCTTGTGCCAAATGAATAGATTTTGCTGAATCTCTCTCTAGCTGAGAAAAGAGTCAGTTACTTTCAGTATGACAGGTGAGTACAGAGACATGATGGGAGCACAGTCGATTTATTCAACATACCTCCTAATTGGTTTTGTGTCCTAACCTCCCTCTTATGTTTTCTCTGGAAAAATTACTGTAAAAAGGTCATAGTATGTCTGCAGAAACAAGTTACAATGTGTTATTGGCAGAAGTTTCAGTCTTCTCTCACCTCTCTCCCTCAAATCTATTATTATTTTCAGAAATTTTTTAAAGTATTATCTCATCTTTAACGATAATGGTGAGGTAACACTTGTGTCCACCATATATTATGACTGGGGACTGATTATGGATGATCATGACTTTATGAATAGAAGACATAGTAGTTTAATGGAGAAGAAATACATGGACATTGCAATACTTTGGTGGACAAAATATATATATTTAGGAGAAATAATGACCAAGGTTGAAGACTTTGAATATAACAGGAAACAAGACCCAGGCTTAAAACTGAATACAGCTCAAGTAAACATATTACACATTGTTAATTCAATAAATAAACTTTTCATTCTAGACTCTGCCATAACATCCATCAATTGCCAATCTTCCCAGTAAGGAAGTGTAAGTCTCAGGCTGTCTGCTCAGGTAAAATTATTACTTTGTTTGCATGTAAGATTTTAATTCCTGGACAAGGAAAAACACATACAAATTTTTTTCTGGTACAAGATATTTATATCATGAAGATGATACATTGAGTCATTTGTCAGTAATCCTCATATGATATTTTCTCTCATTTGAAGAAAAAATAGCTTCTTTGCAGTTATAACTTAAATCTGAGAAAGATGTCATATTAATGGAAAAAAATCTTATTCAACAAAGTATATATTAATACAAGGAACTACAGAAATATGTTTATATTTTGATTTACAATTATTTTTAACCTTTACTTATGCATGTTTTCTACACTGAAAAGCACTATTTCATTTTTCAAATACAGCTTTCTTTTGCTATGTCTAGACCCTTATTACTTCCAAAGTAAACTGAACTAAGATACCTGATCACTGATACAGTAAGAAAGGTCTTGAGCCTGAGCCTATAATACCTAAAACGTACACTTGAGAATTTAACTCATAGGATTCTGGTCGAAGATTTTTGTTGTTCTGGTTTTGTGGTTTAGATTTTGCAGAGGCAGCTTTGGAGCATTCTAATAATTTCTGTGTTTTCTTCTATTGTTGAGAGGATTACATGAATCTTTATTATTCAGGTATACAAAGAACAAAAGATGACATCAGCAATCATTTCACTAGGAAGCGTATCCTACAAAGATACTAAAATTTGTAAAGAAATCTTCCCCTGTCACTTCACCATAGTTGTGGAGCATTTTGTCATCTAAGGTATGGAATTTCTATGACAGCATATTAGAGAATATGTTAGGTAAATAGACATAAAAATAGGAACAGCAGCCTTAGATATATAGCCATTAATATGTCTCTCTTAAAGTCCTGGTTAGCAGTATAATAAATGGGCTGATAACTTCACATTTAACCAGAATTTTCCCTTAGATAATCAGTGAAAGCACAGGAGATTTTGGGAGGCTTTAAAATTGTGGAATTATGGATGGAGATAGGTGTTAATGAAGAATGGATGCCAATTCCCTCTTTTGCCTTCTTGTCCATATTAGCCATATTAGAAGTATGTACAAGTTAAACTAGGTTTGCAGATTATTTTTCCCCTTCACAGCGTTTTTTAAAAAAGACAAGATTTCTGAAAGACCACCTATAATTTTGTGGGTATCCATTTTTATTTGCTGTTAAATCTTTCCATATTCCTACTGTTTATAATTCAAGTTTTCTTTTGGTTTGCCAAGTTAAGAATCCAAAATTACAAGGCAATTAAAAAAAAAATCTAAAAGAACAGGATGAGCAAATTTAAAATCAGTTCAAGAAATACTTCATAGGAAATGAAAAACAACCAAAAAAAAACTTACTTAAAGTTTGGAAAATGACATAATTTAATAAGGAAATTTGACTCATTTAATTACTTTAAATCAGAAGTAGTGCATTACTCATGTTGCTAATGTAATTGTGGAATTAGTAATTTATTACTTACTGAAGTGATATTAAAAAAAAAAAATCCACCTTAATTTGGATTTATCATTATAAAGAGAGTGTAATAGAGAGGACAGGAATGAAGTATTTTCTTTAGTTCCTTTCTTCTGGATGTTGCATTTTCAACAGAGGCAGATGGGACAACTGTGAGGTGGGACACCTGTCTGACCCGATCACACAACTTCCCCATTCTGACAGCTTCTTCAGTTTCGTGTCACTGATGGCAAGACATAGTGAAAGAAATTTCTTGTCAGCCTGAATTTTTGCAGATGTTTGTCACTGTTAAGTGTAGGCCAGCATCAGGAGCACTGGAATCTTTAACATGATAGCTAGATTACAGCCTCTGCTAGACTACCAGGTGAGACAGGCTCTTACACGTCACATTCTGCAGGAGTCTGTCTAAATGTCCCAAGATACTTGCATTCATCCTATTTGGTTCTAACTGCTTATCTGATAAAATACATTCTTTAGTGATTTTTTTGCTCTTTTTTATGCACTTAGACCGACAGGGCCCTGTAACTTCATAATTTAACTTTCTTGAAGTTTATGTCTGGGGATTCTGTAATCTGCCTCCTTGATCATTGGATACAACAGGAACACAGTTTTGTGACCCTGATCTGCCCTCCTATTGTGACTTGTTTCTCTTCATTGACTAGATGGATAAGCACAGATACCTAAGTTCCTGTAGGTGAACAATTTAATGGTGGCTGAATAAGTTTATTAAAAGAATATTTGTTAAACTCAGGTGTCTAAGATAGCAAATACAGAAATATAGTAGCACGACTCCTGACTTGCTATTTACCTCCAGATGTACCATCAGTGCCAGGTCACAGTGTGATCAGCTGCCTCAGCAATAGATTAAATTAAATTGAGCAACTCATGATTTCTGCTAATTATTGCAAGGGCAAATAACATTTAACTGCATACCTTAAAATCACAATAAACTTTCCTTCCATCTCTTCACTAGAATAGGAAAAACAAGCAGTTTGTGACACAGCTGATACGACTAACAATTGCAACACCCTTCTCAACCTTCTCTTACATGTTGAAAGCATTAAACACAATCTTTCTACTGCCCACCCTTATTTGCTCTAGAGATGAAAGTCGTAAATGGTATTCAATGCCCTATTAGTTTATCAGCAACCATTCTCATTCTTTTTTCTTTTTTGACCTATGGCAAAGAAAAGTGACAGACAGTATATTGAAGTATATTTCTGAAACCAGAATGTAATCAAGAGGGTTCAGTAGCTTGTATTTAAAGCACATTATGACAATGTAATGTAATAAATTTTAGAGCTTTCAGATTTTGAAACCAAATATTAGATATACATCCATTTTAAAATAGGCTGAATTTTCATTAATAGCTTAAAATAAAAGTTCTCTACCATGAAGGCACCTCCTTCACCTCCTTCCTTGAAGAAACCTCCAAATGTTTTCAACTTAAATCCTGGAAATACCTGTCCAAATTTAGCAAGTTTTCTTGAAGGAGGAAGCTTATGGGCAAAAAAAGGAGGGGGAAATAAGGATGAGGGGCTTCACTTTGAACTCCTAGTTCAGCTAATTTCAGGATTTTTTTAGAAAGAAGAAAGACATGATGTTTCCTGCAGAAATATAAAGAAGATGCAAATAATGTGGAGAAAGACCAAATACTTTTTTTTTAAGGGTAAAGGCAGCCACAATGGGCTCTGAGAAGTTTGGGAAAGGGACTATTATGTTGCTTATGCGAACCCATATTGTATGATTTCCCCTTAAACAGTGGAGTTTTTCTTTGCTGCTGTGCTTTGGGGAATAAAGATGAAAAGCTAGTAACTATTTGGCTGCATGTCTTTAATAAAATCCAGGTTTTCCTTTGAGGTCACTAAAAGAAGCACAATTTCTAATTCATGTTTTAACAAATCCATAATGCATCAGTAGACTCACCTTGCCTAAGAGAATACCACAGAAAAATCATGCTGTGGGTGCAAAAAAAGAAGTGCACATCACTTTGAATAAGTTGTTGAATAGGAAAACTAGTTCTTAAAAACTTCTGGTTCCTGTTTCCTGAACTATCTGCATGTTTATATTACTCATTCATTGGGAAGAAGAAAAAAAACAGCAAAAATTGTTTTGGGACTAGGGATTAGACTTGAAGTCTCCCTGCTTCCTTTTGGCTTGATTCCTTTTTAGTCTTAGAAGTCTTGTATTTTTGGCAGCACAGTGAGCTGGCTTCAGGAGAAGAGATGGCAGGTTTGCCCATCCCAGCTCCACAAGGCTTTGTATGGGCACAGTATGGCAGGTCTGACATGGAAAAGATCTGGCACTCATCCATCTCTCCCGCTACCCTTAGGTACCACTAGAATAAGAGTCCATGCACCTTACTACTGTAGTTTATATGGGACTTGAAGCTTCTGTGTATGTTCAGCTTGCTGAATTCAGTTTAGCACCAGTTTGTCATGATTAGGTCTGATGAAAATGCAAACTAATGTGCTAGCAGGACACTCTCCCATTTGCAGGAAACTTTGTATTCCAATTGCAGGCAACTTGTGTTATTTGCTTAGGTGGCAAATCACAATACAGGCTGCATTCAACTCTTAGTTTTAAGCACCATATTCCTCAATGAAAATGTTTTCCATCCTTTTGATTTCATTCTATTTAAAACAAATTTAATATATTTAGGGACTAAGCATAATTGAAGCAAAGCCCGTGCCATGTAGTAAAGGTTAAAAGGCTTTAAATGGGAAATAAAGTGACCGAAATGCTGTTTTCTTTAGTGCATTTTTTAGTGACAGCTTTCAGATAAGAGTGGAATGGAGAATGTATATATTCTTTAACAAATAACTAACAATACAACAAGCAAATATAATTGGTTCAATAAAAGCATCATAGATGGCTATGGTGGCAGACAATTAAAATGCTTCTGAAGTAGAAAATTGGTGTTTCTGCTGAGACAATTTCCTCTTTATTTATTTTACAGGATGACTGGACTTCAACCATTTCATAAATTGTGTGACTGGTAAAAGTTTTACATTTATTTCCCAACATTTAAATAAGAGAAATAAATTTAGGAGAAACTACTTTGTATTTTAATTTTTCAAATCTGTGTCACCTTCACTGAAGATCTGGATTACTGTATGTCAATCCATAAAAGAAAAAAATATGCCATTCAGTTTACTGATTGCTGTTCTCAAATATATACATGTTGTAGATGCAGGCAAACCCAGTGGGAAGAAGTGACGATGTCTGACTCAATTCAGAAGGCTGAATCATTTCTTTATTATAATTATGATAAAATACATTAATATACTATATAAAAGGAGGATACTAAAAACTACATACTACTTTCTCCTACTCTAATCTCCCTAACTCGTGACCCTCGAGAGAGAGTGCAGACACAGGTGGATTGGATTGGCCATCAGGCTCAAACAATCCTCATCAGAATCCAATCAAGCACTCACTCCAGGTAAAAAATTCTCCAAACACATTCCACATAGGAAAAACAAGGAGCAGAAATAGAAATTGTTTTCTCTTCCATTTCTCTCTGTGAACCTCTATGAAAAATCCTGAGAGTGAGAGAAATGTCCTTGCCACATATACATGTGGCAGTGTGCAAACTGTTAAACACACAAGTTAGAAACAAATATATTTAAACTGTCAAAATAGTTTATATGGACAAATGTCATCTGATTAAAAACCCCCAGTAAATAATTGGATATTTTACTAAATATTTATGCAAAATTATGACTCCTGGGTGAATCTATTGCAGTGGATTTATTGAAGTCAATGTCTCAAAATACATAGACAATGTGGATTCTGTGTTTGCATGACTACCAGATTTCCAGAGTGGCTCAGATTAAACTAAACACTATCGACCACAGCTGCTTTAACATATCCTTTCAGCCAGTATTGATACTGATATAGGCTGTCACTGCAGCCTTAGAGGTTTAGGTCAATATAATGGCCGTTCATATTGAAATATGTTTAGCCATCCTAACTAGCTCAAAGTATGTTGGGATCCATTTCAACTGCATGTACCACTACAGAAGGCTCTCCAAAGAAATCTGAAAGGCTTTTCACCTAAAAGATTTTATATGTAGAATTTCAAATGGAGGAATCACAATGTCTTTGCTTAAAGAGAAGGGAACAAAGGTAAGCTGTAAATGCATAGCAAAAAAAGGCAAATCTTTATAAATAAGCTTTTCTTGGAATCAGAATCACAAAATGTTTTGGGTTAGAAGGGACTTTGGAGATTATCTGTTTTCAACCCCCTGCTATGGGCAAGAACACCTTCCACTGGCTGCTCAGATTTCCATCCAACCTGGCCATAAACACCACTAGAGATGGGTCATCCACACCTTTTCTGGGCAGCCTATTCCAGTCCCTCACCATCCTCACAGTGAAGAGCTTTTTCCTAATATCTAATCTTAACCTGCTCTCTCCTAATTTGAATCCATTCATTCCCCCTGGTTCTGTCACTACATGCTCTTGTAAAAAGACCCTCTCTTTCTTGTAGGCTCCCTTCAGATATTGCAAGGCCACAATTAGGTCACCAAAGCTTTCTATACTCTGGATTTTTTTATGCTACACTTACAGATGAAAATAAAATTTTCCTTATTCACATTATTCTACTTATTTGTGACCCTTGAATACTCAATACGTGTATTTGCTTCATGCGTGCAACATTTAGTGCTCTCAGAAATACATTTACTATTCTATCTTCCTACTATTTTTTCCCTGCATCACCTGTGGTTTAAAGGTGCAATTTACTTCTATGTTAAAACAAATAAAAGCTGCTGAAAAAATTCTACAAGCGAACAACTCACTCAGATAAGTTTCTAAAACATAAATGCCATGAATCATAAAATATTTAAAGGTATAAAAGTATTCAATTTTAACAATTTAAATAAACCCATAAACATACAATACTGAATTTCTGTTGATTCCAATTGTTACTTACTTAGTATCAATAGCTGTAAAAGTGATGCATGACATCTGCTGCTTCTTGATTTTCTTTCCCATGATATTTACTACAGTTTCTAATGCAGGGGGGAGAAAGGGGGAAAAAATCTTTTAAAGCACAATTTTTTCTGTCTAAATGAGGCTATGAATTTAAAATTCAGAGAGAAACAATAGGCAGTAGATAGTTACCCTTCAGCTTCACTAAAATACTTTGCTAACCTCAGTATATTTACAGTTAAGTAGTACTGCATTAACAGATTAAGTTTCTTAACCCTTTTTAAGGTTTCTTATTTTCTTGAAGGTTATTAATGAAATATTGAAACTATATTTCCAGGCCTTTTTCTTGGAAAACATATGTAAAAGAGGACTCTGCATAAAATTTATTAAAATAAACCTTACTGCAATTTTTCATTATTTAATTATGAAAGTAGAAGTTTCATTAACTATTACACAATAGTTAATGAAAGGACTTTATGGTTACCAGATTAATGTTCATAGCAGAACATCTAACACAGGACTCTGTACAGATCCAGACAGTTCTCTCATATCTCCAGTGAGGCAGACTCCACCTCTCCAGGCTAGCTGTTCCAGTGTGAGGTGACTTGCACAGTAAAAAACTTCTTCCTGATATTCGGGTGGAATTTAGCTGACTGAATTACAACCATAATCTGAGCAATGACTAATTGAAAGTAAAAATAATGGGCAAGAAACTTCTATGACTATCAAGAAAAATTGTTTTCCAGTGTTAAGAAACAGTAATCTATGTAATAATAGGAGGAAAATCTGTCCTTAAGCCAACCTGTACCTCAAAGTGTGTTGATGTCAAAAAAGCCCAATATGGCAGAAGGGTAGAATATTTTGACCATATTTTAAGCAGAAAAAGGACTTTCTTTGGCAGAGAAGATTAAGGAAGAAAACAGAGCAGGTGAGTATGGGACAGTTACTCTTCCAGCAGGGAAACATCTCTCTGTAATTGACTTTAAGGACCTCATTGACCAGTTGGCTAACAGCAACTCCAGCTGAAGATGAATGAAAAGAAAAAAATTTGACTCTATTCTGTCTTTCCAGTAGTGATGCTGATGCAGCAGAATAAAATGGCTACTATGATGTTGCTATATATAAGATATTTGGAAACCTATTGTAATATAGCTTTATAGCAGTACCCTATAAAACTTGAATTTCTTACTGTCAAAAATCTGCATTGGGAATTCTGCAGCATATAAATTATTTACAATGTTTTATTTTGTACACCAGATATATTCATCAAAGTGACTTTGACCTGAAAAAATGCAACCAGGAGCAACATATTAGAAAAAGTCATCCTATGCATAAGGGACACAGAAAATATCAGATTACTTTGTATTAAAAGGAAAATTACTTTCAAATCACAGATACTTTAAAATAATTCTCTAGTTTTTATTTTTAGGAGATACAACTAAGTATCATTTATATGGTAGTCCCATTATTGTAGATGCAGTATGAAAGAAATAACAAGTACTCTAAATATAGTAGTAATGTGGTAATGTAACATGATTTACCTGCAGGAGATGCTGAAAAATTGTCAATGGTAACCAATCCAATGAAGGAAAAATGAATTTTTCTCACTAGATGCAATGGATACCTAAATAAATCAAACCCACTATCAAAACGCTATTAATTTTTTTAGAATATGTATTCTGCAGAGAAAGAATTTTGATTTAATGTGATTGGAAAACACATAGCACCTTGTGGGTGCTTTTATAACAAATATGAAGAAATAGAATCTAGCTGAGTTCTTACATGAATATTTCACTTATAAACATCTCCTAATTCAGAAAGGGAAAGAAAAACAAAGAAAATAAAACAGTGGTAGTACAAGAAAATGTGAATCATGTGCCAGTGTTCTTAAATTCATTATACAACTACCGCTTGATAAATAATTTGAAGCAGAATTCCTTTTGTGTAAACTATTGTGTTGTCTATAGTGAACACAAAAAAATTCTACCAGAGAACAGGTAGAATTATTAACAATAAATGTGTCAGCTTTAAATGTGTGGGAAAACTGATAATTTATTTGAGGGCATACTTCTGATCATCTATCTGTTATTTATTAAAAAAACATATATAACATAATTATTAGGAGCTTGACACATAGAAATTGCTGACAATATGCTACATCTTTTTTTTTTTAATAATTTGCCATAGTGACCCTCGATGTCCCATATTTAAAGTAAAAAAAGAAAAAAGGAAACTAGTAGCAAATGGCAAATGAATGTGTGACAGTTCTGGAGGATGGTAACGGACATGGAAAAAAACGAATTCTTGCAAGATATGTGTCAGAAATTTTGGCAGGAAAAGGTAAGGATGATGCTTCCTCTGTACAAAGAAGCAGTGTGACTAGTGTCCCATTGGCCTCTGTAGCAAGTCATGCTTACTTCTTAAAAATTGCCTCTGTCCTTTTAAATGTATTATATTCAATGTCAAGTGGTTTTGTGTCTTTTTCAATTAGATTAAAAAAACTTTTTCTTGCATGTAGTTCCTTCTAAAGGGTGTATTTGTGCATGTCACCTCATTATCTACATTTTGAAAAACAGATTGAAATATAGTCTTCTACCACTATGTTTTCTGCAGTCCTTGAATTATTTTTCCACCTCGTTCTCAAACCCTTCACAGTTTTAACATCAATCTTTCCAATATATTTTATGACAACAAAATCAGTGCCTTCTTTTACAGAAGTCCTCTTCTTATGCGTCCAAAATGTAATGTACTCCATCAGTAATCTGTCACTTTACCCTGTCACTATGAGGTTGCATTAGGTGTTGACATTGAGTTACTTGCCCACATATAACCACTAGATTTTTCTCAAAATTACTGCTTTTCAGGACACAGTCACCCACTCTTAGATATAGCAGATAGCACTACTTTATTTTATTTACAATGACTTTATATTTACTTTCAAATCATTAATAAAGCAACGGGCCAAATTTGTATCCTTACAAATCCTAGCTGGATTTCATCAGAGATCAGATGCTTTCAGACCTAACATTTATACCCATTTACATATGTTCTTAGTGCTCATTTCTTTTAGTCAGAGTCTCATTGTTGCATTTCCAGTGTGCAACAGTGGTGTCAGGTAAAATGTTTGTCAAAGATTTAAAATATTAAATCTTCACAAATCAAAAATCTAATTATTTTATTTAACCTAAAAAGTATTTTTTCTTACAAACACACTCTTTACTTATAAAAGTGAAGAGTATAAGTGTATAGTACAGGTATCCATGTATAAATGTTACTGAAATTCTTCTAATCTTACAAACTTGCTACCCAATTCAGTCTGCTAGTTTTGAATATTGGTGCAAAATAAATATTGTTCTCTGTTCACAGGTTTTACATCAGGAATCCTGGGTTTCAGAAAAATCCCAGACATCAAGAACTCTGAGAGGTCTCCCAGCTCTTTTGCTACTCTAATGCAAATTACCCTAGGCAGCTGATTTAAAGGTTTATCTCTAGCAGATGTTATTGATAGGGCAGAGAACAAGTCATTATCCTCATGTGCTATAAGCCCTCATACTCATTATTACACAAAGAAATATTTAATACTTTTACTTTTCTCTCCTTTATTAGTGGAGTTACCATCTTAATCTGTTACATGTAGTGGAATAATTCAAAAATGCATTAGGAATAATCCTAAGCGTTGCTGGCCATTGATTCTTTACACGTACTTTCAAAGTAGTTGAAAAAGTAATTAGAGCTAGAAACACACAGTTGAGTG
>QUSF01000001.1:40011278-40073778 GCA_003676055.1 Chloebia gouldiae | reverse complement strand
CATGAATGTCAGAGCTGGTTTTTACACAACTGTGACAATGCAGCCATTAAAAGTTAATTACTGCACTGATCACAGCACTGAATTGGACAAGTATTTGTACTAGAACATAATTAACATGCTAGACACAAGTTATAAAGGCACCATTGGTTTAGGATGTTCATAACAAACCAGACATATTATAGAATAGAATCATAGGCTTTCTCTTTGTACCCAATATAAAGCCAATTTTTAAACTATCATTGGATTTTGTGTCACTCAGGAAAGAGAAGAGCTAAAATGCACACTCTTTTGTAGGTTTCTCATTGATAAAATTCTACCCAGAAGCTAAAATCACTTTGGACAACAGAAACTGTCACAAAACTGTAGAGAAGATAGAGCAATACAGAAATAGAACTATAAATAAATATATAAACATTAAATATATCATGACTTCCTCTTTGCTGAAATAAGGGGACTTGATAACAGTCCCTGAATATCTTGGAGTGTAAATTCAAGGCAGGAGAAGAATCACTCAGGATGATAAACAGGGATTTAAACAGCAGTAATAGGATTAAAGAATGAAAAAGTTCAAGCTGCAAATCAGATAATGTTTTTTGTTGATATATTAACAAATAAAGTGTCATAAAAGTGTTGTAGAGAACTTTTGTCTCTGGGCTCTTAAAATTTCAAGAAAAGAGTAGATAAATTTATTCCCATTTCATTTGTGAAAAAGTGAGGAAACCTTTCAGGTAAGGAAGTTTTTATATTAAAGTCAAAATACACATACTTAAGCACCATCTGGAAAGTCAGTGCTCTGCGAAGTATCCAAAGTATGGAAGGTCAATATAGACCACATCAGATTGGTCAGGCAAACTTCTCTGGCTGCATCAGAGTTCTGCAAACAGATTATCTTCCTCGGGTCACACATGGAGACCCACCACTTCCTAATTTGACCTTCTCTGCTTTGCTGTCAGATGTGCATGCATCATAACTCTCTAAAAGGATTTTGTCTAGACAATAAAAATAGTCTTGGGTATTTAATAATAGTGAAGTTTTCCTCCTTTAGGTAGAATGTGATCTTCTGAAGGGAAGGGAAAAAAAATTAAGAAAAGACAGATGAGTGGGACAGGAACAAAATGTTTTAACCTGGCACAAATGTCATGTGAGTGGCACATCCAAGTCCAGCTTCAGTCTCTGAATAATCACAATAGTAATATTTTTTACAGACAGCAATTCAGAATCACAGAATAACCAAGACTGGAAGAGACCTTCAAAATCATCCAGTCCAACTGTCTACCAAGTGCCACTATAATCACCCCTAAACCAGATCTCCAAGTGCCACATCCAGATAGCACCTGAACACTTCCAGAGATAGTGGCACACTTCCCTGTGCAGCACATTCCAGTGCTTTGACAACCCTTTCAGTGAAAAAAAAACCCAACTTTTTCAATATCTGGCACAAATTAAGATCATTTTTTCTCATCCTTTCTCTTGAAATATGGAAGAAGAGATGAAGCCCCATCTCAGTACAGTTTTCTTTCAGGTAATTGTAGAGAGCAATGAGGACTCCTCTAAGCCTCCTTTTCTTCACACCAAACAGCCCCAGCGGCCTCAGCTGTTCCTCATAAGACTTGTGTTCCAGATTCTTCCCCAGCTTTATTGTGCTGCTCTGGACACCAGTGCCTCAATGTTCTCCTTGAAATGAGGACCCTAAAACTGAACACACTTCTAAAGTTGTGTCCTCACCAGTGCTGATTACAGCAGGACAGTGGTTTCACTAGCCCTGCTGATCATCCAAGTCTTCTCAGTAGCCCAATGAAGAGACAATAAAGGAATGCATAGCTATAATATACATATCTGGCAGAAAATGTTGCAATTTTCTAAGTAGGTACTGGAAAAGAAAAGAACTCCTGGTCATTGTTATAGTAACAGTAACGATGTAACAGTAACAATCAGTAACAGTCAAATTTCCAAAACTATGCCAATAATTCTAAGGAACATCTAAGAAATCTCAGGGGTTTCATTTTTATTTTGAGCCCTAATTACTTCCTCCAAGCTGCTATGCTTTCTTTACTTTTCTTTACAATGAGCATAATCTAGACAGCTCCTGTCTTTTTCCCAGTCTGTACCTCACGTTAGCTGAAGCCATTAATATCATTGTCTAGACTAGTCTTATACAAGCATAAGTTTTGTGCAGGTATCAGTGAGGCGTGTAAAAGTCATTTCTTATTAAAACAGTCATGCAAATTCTGTCAAATGCTGGCACAGCAAATTCATGTTCTTTTGTCAAAATTATTACATTACACTATTAATATTCTCATTAAACATGTCCTTTTTTGTATTATGCCACAGAGAGTAACAAAACAATCAAATGTTATGATGACATTATTTATATAATATATTATATATTAATTGCTTTAATAGTTTGATGCAGAATTCCATTGAATTTTTTACTATATATCCCAAAACCTGATATGGAGATCTAATGATGTGCACTGAAAAAAACCATAGAATTCAATGCATAAACCTGACATCATAACATATTTTCTCATCTAATTCTGACCAAGGGCAGTATTATATTGCACAGCTTAGATGTGACTCAGCCTACAGCTAAAAAAAAAATTATTGTTTTAACTGCACCTGTGTCATCCAAATGTAGGAAAGCTATATTGTAAGACCTTTTCTGAACACATAAAGCGTAATCTGTACAAGTATATATTCATTTTGTATACTTGCATTCACGCTAGCCAGCTGGCACAGCTTTACCTTTGCTCAGCTGGCAAAGGCTATGTAACTTTCATACAAATAAATCCTTCCAGTAAAGGTGTGGATGCATAATGTAAGCATAAGATCATATGCTTTCTCATTAGATTTCTGAATGACTTTCCTTATATGTCAAAGAGTTCAAGTAAAAGAAAAATAACTAACATAACTTCCCTTGAGAAACGAAATGGAAGAGCAAGAATTTCTCACACCTTTACTATATCTTTAAAAGAAAAGAACTGGTCTTGAGTTCAAGCAAGGCCCAGAGATAAGACAGCACCCTCTGTCAAGACAGAGAACTAACTTGATGAAATTTCACTTATATAAAAGTGAAGGCAGAAATTAGAAATAAAATGTGAAAATATCAAGCAAGCACTAAACATAAGAAATTATTAAGAGCATAGAATTGATACAAGAAACTTAAGACAGAACACTAAAACCTTGGGTTCCAGGACTAAGAAAAATAAGGTCTAGCCTTCAGGAGAAACAGCCCCTACCAAAGAATAAAATCTTAACCGTTGCATAGGTGCATTAGTAAACAAACATGAGGGAATACATTCAACTGGTAATTCTAATTGAAAGTCTAAAAGAAGCAGGGGCATTCTTTATATCATAAAAATAAAATAATTGTAGAATAAGTTGTCTTTACCTGGTTGATCATGTTCCTGCACTACCCTTTCTGTACTTTTTCAGTCTGTATCCTTCTGTGAGCAACTGATAGGAAAAGTTATTGTGTTAAAAATATTACTTTTTTTATGGTGGTGCCCTTTTAGGAAGTGGTTTAGTATAATATTTCAAGTCTACAGCTACAATAGGTCTACAAAAGCATCAGTGAAGTAGCATAAAGCTGAAATCTGGGGATAAACAAGTGGAGGAGCAAAGACAAAGGAGAAGATACAATCCAAACTACTATCATATGGAAAACCACATTTCTGGTTCTCCCAGACTGTAGCCACATGATGCAGAGCTACCTCATCAAAGGAGCTGACTTGAGCTTCCTCATGTGCCTGAAGACTTCCTGAAATTCAAGCATGGAAATTATTCAGCTCACCATTTGGATTGGCGCTGTTTCTATAAAGTCACAGAGAAGCATAACTGTAAGTGCAGACGAGGCAAATAGTGTGTGACATAGAGTCCATCACTGGTGAGCTTTCGTCTTCAATCAACCAAACATGGGTGATATGCACAGGGTGAAGCAATGTCAATGAACTGTCCAGAGTGGAAAAGTTAATAATTCAGCAGTGAGGGCAAATAAGTACCTGGAAAAAAAAAAAAAAACAAACAAAAAAAACCCACAAAACAACACCAAACCAAACAAAAAAAAAAATCCACTTAATCCTCTCTGTCTCTCTGTCAAAAACATGCTTTTCAGAATCTTGAGATTTTTGTTCCTTACTAGAAGCAGAACACAACTCCATCCAGTCATTAACTATGAGGTAGTCACATAACTATGCCTAGAGTAATTGTGATCAGAGAACAAAAGTATCTAGATCTTCCAAAGTCTGGTTTGATTAACTCTATCCATACCCTTACTAAAATTATAAGTTGATATAGAGAACTTGTATCAGTATTATTAATTTGTACAAGAGTTAATCAAAGCTTGTAATGCTCCTTCAGTGAAAACTTTTTATGTAGTCTGTTCTGGGGCAGGTATTTGGTATCAAGAAAACAATACCACTTAATTTTATTTTCTATTGATCTGAATGTATAGTACATCTTATTTACTTTGGGGAACAAAACTGATGAAACTGACAAAGGGAAAAAAATTAAATGCCTAAAGCAAAAATAGAAAAGGGTCCAAAGAGGTAAACAGAGAAATGATGGTAATAACCTACAAGTTACAAGGAGAAAAGTATTTTAGATTGGAAGATTTGGATAGAAGAAACTCCTTACTTAATATGTGTTTTAGATAAGACTATATAAGATCACTACTGTATCAAAAATAAAAAGGAAGCAGCTGAAAGATACAGCATACTGCAAAAATACTTTGAAGATATTGATATAGATGGATTATATAAATAATTTACTAAATGTGTCTCTCATAGCATAGACAATATATTTTTGAATTTCTTAACACAGCAAATTAAAGCCCAATTAAAGCCCTCAGTAAGGTTTTTGAATCACTGTACTCTGCCCAGATGCAGTAGTGATCTTAATATCATAGAATCTAAGTTAACACACATTTATTAACTCAAAAGCATTAAAATTCTGTTAAATCACTTTCAAAAGAAAAAATTAAGATTTGCTTGGTTTTAAAGTCTGTGATTTTGGTCTCTGGATGTTAATAACATATATGAAATTCCCCAAAAAATCTGATTATTCTGTAGTTGAAATAAGAAATTCCTGTTTAAGGAAACTATGTATGTGTGTTTTTAAATTGTCACTGGAATGAAGAATTAGGAAGGAAATGCCAAACTGTGTTTTTTAATGAATACATTTTAAGTGTTTCTCTTCACAAAACCTGCTATTTAGATTTTAATGTATCCCTGATATTTAGGTGATCAAAGCTATAGAACAGTACTGCTGTCAGAACAGCATAACATTAATAGAATACTTAGAAAAACAGTTATTTCTAACAGTAGTTTAAAAAAACCCAGTATATTTTAATGATTTTGCATTCTTTTTCAAAACCTCTATATTTCAAAATGAATTTTAGCTTTTTAATTTTTTTTTCTCAAATTGTTTTAACGAAGAATAATTTTAGGGAGACTTTCCTAATATTAACAATGTCTCTTATAGATACATTTCTTCCCTTCTAGCACTATTTCCATTCAAACTCCTCTATGGAGCAGTAGGCTGCAATTTCTGCATCTTTGCTGTAATTCTACTGTAATTCTTGCACAGAAGCCTAGTCAATCAACCCTGTCCTCCCCATGCTAGCCAACTGTCCCTTTAATACATCCACAGAATTCAATATGAATTGAATGAATAGAATTGCAGTGCTAGGGAGACAGTCAGCTACTACAGAGAGATGGGATTGATTGACATTAAAGCATCTGTGGAAGAGTTATAGAAGAATTACAGCAAAGTCACTGAAATTGCACCCTCCACACCTCATGAGAGGGAAGGGAAACTACAAGAGATGCTACTAGTAAATAAATCTGCCTTCCAACTAAAGCTGCATCAAAACCTTTTTTTTTTATCTTTTTGTACCCCCAACTTCAATTTCTGAGCAGCTGTTATTAACTATGTGAAAATTGGGTGCGACTTCAATTCTACAGTGGTTACAATTCTAGGACAGTATTAATTCAAAGTCAGATGGCAATTTTTTTAAGCCAGAATGTAGCTTTTCCAGATCATTCTTCCCTTTCCTCACTATTGATACAGTTGGAAGTATATGGGACTCATATTGAATTGTAGACGTCTTTCAGTGCCAGAATGGGAATACATATAGTATTATTGCAAGGTAAACACAGTTTCTATTTTTCAGTTTGTCCTGGTTTAGGGCAAATTTGGGAGAAAACTTCTGAACTTTTCTTTCTAGAAAGCAGATTCAAGCAGCCCCTCCTTCAACTGGTTTGGGAATATATTTCTTTGGAGAAAAGTGGAAGAAACCTGTTTATTTAATAGGCAAAGCATTCACTAGCACAAAGAAATTAACAACATCAAACAATAAGACCTCATGGCGGTCTAAAAGAGATGTCAAACTCAGAAAGTCCCCTTCATGGGCTGTAACTCATCTCATTCAGCCTCTCATCAGTGCCCCTGGTGCTGGAAATGCCACGGCCCAGGCCCGGCATGGTGGGCCACAGGTGCGAGCTGCCAGCGCTCTTCTGAGTGTTCAGTCCAGAGTAGGTCTAAGCAGTTCTAAGGAAAAAATAGAAAACTACAGTCAAGGGAATTTCTCTGCCTCAGCTAGCTACTCACTAAAAGCAAAGGACAGCTCTGTCCCGCCATCTGTCTGTAGACAACACAGTCCAGGAGAAGGATGTGGGCAAGCAAGTGCAGTTTCTGAAAACACACTCTGTGCTTCTTCTCTCCTCTCCCTTCGCTCTCAGAACCAGTCATTAAGGTGAAAATTTTATTTCTGGGTTAAACAGACAAATGGGGATACAAGCATCACAAAGTCACCCCAGGACACAGTTGTAATAATCTATATAATCTATATAATCTATAATCTGTGATACGGTATTACTTACTTAAACTGCCTGGTTCTGATTTTGCTTTAATCAGAAGAGGTGAATGTGTTGAATTTAACTAAACACTAATTCCTTCTTTATAATGAGTCTTGCTCCAGATTATGCAAACTTCATAATGAAGTTAAATTTAACAAAAACTGGTAGTCTTTCATTCTAGTTACATCTAGGTTATTTAGAAGCACTGATATGAGAATTGTATTCAGATAACATATGTAGGTGTGTCTTGTTTATTTTGAAGATTTTCGTAGTTGTGCCTAAAGATGAAATTCTTTTCAGTGCAATGCCACTGGCAATAGATGGTGGTGTTCAGACTGTAAGCACATATGGTTTTTTTTTAAGTTCCTTATTTTTGTATGTCTTCAGACATATTTGCCTTTGTCTTGTTTTTCTGCTGCCAACCAAAAAACAGCAGTTGTTTCATTATCAGTGAAACCTGAAATCATATAAAACTGTTTCTTGAAGTAGTGGTTTCCTCACAAATACTTTTTGAAGGTCTTTATAGATTGATATGGATATTATGACACACATTTCTTTAGATTTACCTCTGAAGCTGTAAGTTCTAGAAGTATTTTCAATTAAATAATTAGGTTTTGAAAAAGAAATTGAAACGTTTTATTCCACTGTGAAGTCTGATGCTGTTATCCATGTTAAACCATCTAGATAGAATGTTTAGGCTTTTTTTTATATATATCTGTAATAATAAATCATTACAAAAAATCAGTTATTTTGAGGTAACAGAATGTTTTGAATGATCTTGAATAAATCCACTTACAGTTTTGCAGTGTTCCAAAACAAAAATAGGTACAGAAACTGCTTTTCTGAAGTCAGTTACCATAGAAAGAAAGTATAATAATAAAATCCTTCATGAGATCATACTTTATTGATTTAATCAGCTTAAAAATGTATGGATTTTTATGTGGCTACATTTCTATTTTATTTAACTGAAACAAATGTCTAAAAAATGTATGAATTATTAATGCTTAATTGTAACATTGTTTAGGGTTTTTTTCTTAAAGTAATGTCAATGAAACAAATCATCCATTTCAGGCACACAAATTGCATAAATCAAAGGTACAATAATTTATATGAATGATGTAACTCAAAAAATATTTTGTGTATGCTAAGGAAAGCCTTACAGTGCTTAAATCTAGTTCTATGCTCTTCCAAATGCTAAGTGCAATAGGAAGTGGACCAGAAGAAGAACAGTTAAAGGTAATTGGTTGACTTGTAACAAAACAGTTTGTTAGCATTGAAAAGACTAATGTCTCCTTGCTCTTTTGTCCAAAGAGAAGAGGAATAAGGAAGATCACGAAGTTGCTCCTATTTACAACAGGAAACCAAGGATGATTAAGAATGGATTCACGTCTTGAAGACCAAAGAGAGTGAAAGGCATCTTTTTCTATTGTTTGTTTATTTGGATATTTTTTTGTCTGGTAAAATGAAAACACTTAGTGCTGCAAGAGGTGTACTGATAACTTTTGTCTTCCTTCTTGTCACAAAGGTAGGAGCTGCATTCTGTCCTTGACACACAGCAGACAAGACACCACCTGGTATTCCCAAATCTCATACTCTCTTGCTAGTGAAAAGAAAACCAAACTGAGAAGTATATGAAAGCTTCTTGCTTAGGGAAACTTAGTATAGGAATGGGCAGTCATGCAGCATATATTCTCATTTGCTATATTTGTTAAAGCACATCAGGATATTCAGACTGAACATCCATGCTGCCTGCAACAATCTTCTTGTAATGCTGGATCTATAATTGTCTGTCTTTGCATCTCTTTCCTAGAATATCCTTCATCAGACAGTGAGCTAAAGTAAGATAAGCACAACTTCAAGAACGTTGCAATAGTTTATTGGCTAATGCTCAAAGAATGAGTGACTGTTACTAATACCTTCTAGACCAAGCATTTATTTTCTCACAAAGCACAAAGTGACAACCAACTAATCTTTGTGACCAGGCAGTCATCTACCAGATGGGGAAAGGTGAATCTTCGTTGCTGCTAGTAAGACATTAATCATCATCAAAATCATGTTCATTGAGAATCTTTTTAATCCTTTAAATTTTTTCAGATAAGTCACAAAATCATAGAAGATCCTGAGTTGGAATGGATCCACATATATTTGTCTTATTTAATCCCTGAGCTGTTACATTTTTACCTTTCTCAGTATACTTCTTTCCTGGTTGGAGAGTATGGAGATGTCTAGTGATATATGAACTTGTATCATGGGAATGTTGAAATATTTTTAAGGCATTCTTTTCTGTATAATGAAATTTGTTCAGTTACTACCCTATTCCTTGGAGATCCTTGGAGATCTTTATTTAAAATAATATCTCTGGATACAGTCTTTAGCAATCTACTCTCGCAGTAACTTGGACTACATGACTTCCAGAGGTCCCATTAAACCTACATTGATATATGATTCTATGACATTTTCCAGAAAGCAATGCCCTGGAATAAATGTCTGTTCAAGGAGAAAAAAATAAAATGCACAGGTATATGGAAGGGCAATGAGAGAAGTCCTATGAAAATTTTACAGATGGAGAAAGGAATTTGCAAAGGAAACTCACAGAAACATGCAAAGGTTTGGGTTGGAAAAGACCTTAAAGATGATCTAGTTCCACTCCCTCCACCATGGTCTCGGTCACCTTTTACTACACCAGGTTTCTCAAAGCCCCATCCAATCTGACCTTGAACATTTCCAGAGATAGGGTATCCAAAACTTCTCAGAGCAACTTGTTGCAGGATCTCCCCACCCTCACAGAAAACAATTTCTTCCTGATGTCCAATCTAAGCCCAACCTCTTTAAGTTTAAAGCCTTTACTCCTTGTCCTATCAACACATGCCCTTGTAAAAAGTCTCTTTTCAGCTTCTACAGCAAGTAGTAATAAAGATAAAGCTGTGAGAGATGTGGAGGAGAAAAAAAAAGACATTAAAGGTTATTCTTTCAGATGAATTGCAGACATAATTTCTCCATGCAACCCCATGATTTTTTGGAACTTCCTAGATGTATTCATCATTCTTTAATTCTATGCTTTGCTTGTTCAGATTAATGCTTCCATCTTCAAACCTGGATGAGCCTTACATAGAGGGAAAGGCCTCAGCTGAGAGAAATAATATACACCTAAACAGGTCCACAAAATCTTGAAATCTGGATGTCTGTGCTTCTGGAAAGTATAAACCAGTTGAGTGTTGTCACCCATGTTCTCCCTCTAAAGAAAGCTGTTAATGAATAATTTGTTTTAAATCAAGCCAAAAAAATTTTCAGGAAGTTGCTCAATCCTGATCTTGATGATAAAAATAATGTCATTTAGAGTAGATCTCATTCTCACTTAGGCTAGAAAGGAACATTAGCCTTGTTCTTTATGAAACTTGATGTTATGATTTACTTGTTATTGCAGCCTTGGAAAACATTCAAAGGCAGAGCCGTTTCTTTCAAAGGGAGTACCAGAAATCTTGTTCCCTGTATCAGTGTCATTATTTTCTTTCTTTTTGCCTTTATTTATATTGTTTTAACTCATTCTCAGCCTAGAATAGAGCTGTTTGGTTTTTCTTGGTATGTTAACACTGTATCATGCAAATGGAAGCTTTCCTGGCACAAATCATGATATAAAGAAATATTCTATAGAAAGAAAATATTCCTAAATTGCCCTTGTCAGTGTAATATATTATGCCCTAAAATATGATGGGTGTTCCCAGTCACCCAATTAAGCAACTTTTATTCCCAGTCCAGTAATATGAGGGTGACTGAAGTAGAGGTTCTACATTTTTTAGTCTAGTCATCCTTCTGATATATTTCTTTTTCTTTACTTCTGAGGCTGACCAGTGCTTCTGCATGATAGAGAACAACCACACAACATTAGCAGCAGCTGTTGAGATTTTCTGTGTATATATGAAATAGGAGCCTGTCAGATGTGAAGTAGATAATGAACAGTATCATGACTCATGACTGTTACCCATACAGCAAAAAGGCTGGCTGGTGCAACACAGCCCAGTATTAACTGTCCATAAAGTTCTCTCTAGCATAAACTTTAATAAGTTCATAAACAATGTAGAACGTTATCAGAGATAATCAAACAAGTGCTAAGTACATCAATCTTGGATTTAGAATCTGTACAACTATATTTATACAATTCTTCATTCAACTGAAGTGGCTGAGAAACAAATCTCATTAGCCCAGGCACTCATTAGCACTGCACCAACAAATCTGCATTGGCTATGGGTATGTGAGCTGGCATTGTTATTCACTGTTTTGCCACAGTACATCAACATACGAGTTCTGGTTGTTTGCTGCGAGCTATACTGAAAATACAGACCTTATGAATTACTGAGAGTCATCATGCACTAGGAAATCAACTGATCATAAAAGGAAAAAATTAGTTCAAAGAATTCTGCAAAAAATAAACCTTAACTGTTCCTCCTCCAGATTTCTCTGGACCTGCAGATGCATCTCACCATCTCACCACATCCAAAATCCTTAAATTGTCTCAAAAATGGTTTCCTATTGCTGGCAGCTTTTAATTCTCCCATTCCCTGTTTTTTGTCTTTTATGGCTCAGGTGGAGCACTTACTGGTGAAGACCAAAACAAGAAAGTCATTAAACACCTCAGCCTTCTCCATATCCTGGCTAACTAGGTCTCCTGTTTCCTTCTGTAGAGGAAGAAAATATTTTCCCTAGCCTTCTCTTTCCATTAGTGCCCTTGGCCAGGTTTAATTTTATCAGGACTTCATCTTCTTAACCTGATCTCTGGCTGCTTGGATAATCCCTCTATATTCCTCCCAGGTTAGTTGACTGTGTTTCCACTCTCTGTAGGCTTCTTTTTTGTGTTTCAGGTTGTTCAGGAATTACTTGCTTATCCACACAGGCCTCCTGGCATTTTTGCCTAAGATGATCTATCAATATTAAGAAGCTTTTTTGAGCCCCTCTTCTCTCCATGGCTTTATCACATAGCACTCTACCAAGCAGAACCCTGAAGAAGCCAAAGTTTATTTTCTAGAAGTCTAGGGTAGTGAGCTTGCTGTCTGCTCTTCCCACTTCCCTGAGGATCTCCAAGTCCACAATTTCATTGCCACAGCAGCCCAGGCTGCCCTTCAACATTACATTCCCCACTTCAACAGCTCCTCCTTGCTGTTGAGAAAAAGTGCAACATCTCCTTGCTGTACTTGGAGAGGGACATCATCACCAACACATTCCAGGAACTTGCTTATACCTTTCTTTTTTTTTTTCTCTCCAACACAGAAAAACTGATGTAATACTGGGGCAATTGAAGGCCCCCACAGGGGCTTGTGAACATGAGGCTGCTCCTATTTGTCTGTAAGGGGCCTCAGAAGTTCAGTCTTCTGTTGAGTGGCCTGTCCTGGACCCGCACAATAATGACCCCTGTCCCTGCTCTCCCTCTAATCCTGACCCATAAACTCTCAGGCTGCTGCTCATCCATCCCTAGGCGGAACTCCAGGCACTCCAGCTGGCCATTGGCAGGGAAGGCAACACCCCCTCTTTGCTGTCCTTCCTAAAGAGCCTGTATCCCTGCATTCCACAGCAGCCATTCCACCACATCTCCATGACAATATGACCATAGCCCTGAAGGTGAATGTGGTTTTGTAACTCCTCTTGTTTTTTCCCCATGTATGTGTTAGAGGCATTTAAGTTGTGCCCAGAATGAAGCTGACTTCCTGGCTTCATTTGCAATTATTATTTTCAGGACGTATTTCTAAGCAGGTATTTATTTAATGAAGTTGTACAAAGAAAAACACCTTACCTGTCACACAACAAACTCTAATCAAATAAAAAAGCTAAAAAGTGATGTCTCTATACATCTAAGATCTAAGGTGACATGACAAAAGAAGCACTATTAAAGTAGCAAGAGAGATAAAGGGTAATAACCCAAATATTCTACATTTGAAATAAGGCATAGGAGGAATTTGGAAGAAACGCATGTACAAGTCTCTCTCTAAAAATAATGCAGAGATGAAGGTAAAGTTGAAGTACCCAAACCCATTTGAAAATATCAGAGGTCAGTTGTTCTCAGGCTTACATTAATGACATTAATTTGTGTTTGTATATCTTACCGGCATTTTGCCCTCCTGCTCCTACTTTTAGTGTTCTAATCTTCAAAATAGTTTGATATCTTTTTAAAATTAGCAGTGAAGGATATGTTTTCTTCTTTTCCTCCACAAGTATAACTCTCCAGAGAGATACTGGCCTGAAGCCCAGGAGTAGTGCTGCAGGCTTAGACTAATAAATCATTTTTAATCAGATAGTTTGTATCACTGTAGTAGTGTTAATTTCGTTTTAATATATTTATGTCCAGAGAATTCACAGTAATATCTTTCAGCTTTCACAGTTTCGTCTTCTGAATTCAAAAGATAAATATATAAAGTAGAATCCCCCACATATGCAAAATTTGAGGTACTAATGGATTATTATTTGATTGAATTTTCATTTCTAGATTCAAAGTGAGACAACCATGTTTTGCAAAACATAATTTCAAAGGAAAATTTAAACCTATACCAAAAAATTTTTTCTTGTGTATAGATGCAACTAAAAAATCTTAATTCTTCTCTGTTCATCATTACATTAATAATATTGAGTTTGCTAATACTGAAAACATTAGTAGGAATTTGTATCTTCTCAGGTCCTTGTCCTTGTTTCGTTTGTGTGCATGAATAATAAATATTTGTTGCATTTCTTTGTTCTCAAAATATGTATAATATGTTCCCTTCTACAATAAAATAAATGAACTAGACAGCAAAAGGGAATATGAAATCCCTGAAGAAAGTATATCCTAAAATAAATCAAAATATTTTAAGAATAAAGTAATGAATCCATTTCATTATTCCTTGAAATGAGAAGAGCAATCTGAACATTAGGAAGTTCAGAATGTAATGCATCATGGACTTCCATATAGAGAGCAGAAAAGCAATTCTAATAAATAGGCAGATCATATAAAAATGATTTGTATCAATATCTATCAGTCTGAACTCTGACAGTAGTGCACCCACTGTTTCCCCCAAAGTAGGCAATAATGAAAAAGTGTCTCTTCCATTTATGCATTAATTTCAGGACTGATTGCACCTCACCACATTGAATCTGTCCACATCCTTTTCAAGCATGGCAACTAATGATCACAATTCCTGTCATGTAGATCAGTGCTTCAACATCTGGTTGGAAATTGTCAACTCTGCATACTACAAATCTATGTTCTGTCAATATTACAAATGGATAAGCAGACAGGTGCCATTTCAGAACTCCTCTCATACTATTTTAAGCTGTGCTGAGCCATTTTGTCAAATAAAGCTCAAAAACGTATTTCCCTGTGCTCAAAAAAATGTTTCCCTGCATTTGCTTTTTAATACACAATATTTCGTGTGTCCATTTCCAGTTTTTTACCCTGATTCAATTTTTACTCTTCAGGATGGTACAACTTTAAGGTATAATGTCCCAAAATACAACACTGAGAAAATATCATAACAATTTTCTGTGCTAGCTTCTCAGTTAAGCAATAACTCATACACAGATGACGTCTAATGGATCTTATGCAGATCAAATTCAGTAATTTTACAGGCTGGAGAATTGAGAACAGTCCTTCTGAGAAGGGTCCTGGGGCACAAAAGGGTGGGCCTGAGCTGGCAATGTGCATTTGCAGTCCAGAAAGTCAACCTGCACCAGAAAAGGTGGCCAGCAAGTGTGTGGAGGTGATTGTTCCCCTTCCTTCTTGGGAGACCTCACCTGGAATACTGAATCCAACTCTGATGTCCTCAGCACGGGAATGATATGTACCTGTTGGAGTGAATCCAGAGGAGAGCCATGCAGATGATTGGAGGGATGAAACATCTCTTCTATGAAAAAAGTCTGAGAGAGTTGGGGTTGCTCAGCCTGCAGAAGAGAAGGCTCTGGGGAAACTGCATTGTAGCCTTTGAGTACTTAAAAAAACTTTTTGAGATAGATGTGGACAAGCAGAGAGGTGGTGTATATCTCATCACTGGAAACATTACTGGTCAGATTGGATAGGAATCTTAGCAATCTCTTGTAGTTTAAGATATCCCTGCTTATTGCAAAGGAAATTTGAACTAGATGACCAGTAAAGATGTCTTCAAATTCAAACTGTTCCATGATTCTAAGATTCTACGATTTTCATATTTATGTCTCTTGCCATCTTCTTTAATGGCTTCTTAATTCCAAAAAATAATAAATAAATTGGGGGGGCTGGGGGGGGAAGAAAGAAAAAAATATACATTAGGAATAAATTATTGTGAGAGAAAAAGTATATTTACAACATCAGCTTCACTTTAATTATTATGCAGAACATAAAATCTACAATGAAATAAAATACAATATGATCAATAAATTGCATAGTGTTAATCATGTTAAATAAGGGACATTGCAGACAATCTAGAAAAGGTCAGTGATGATTTACCTACTACTGCAAAAATCTACTTGACAACAGAATGGTAGCTTTTCTGAAGGAATAGACATTTTAAAAGTTAGAGAAGAAGAATGAATGCTGTCAGATTAGGCAAAAAGAGTACTTACAAGCTAGGAATGACAAAGAGATAATCATGCTGACATCAAAACTTCTGCATAAAATAACATCTACTGTTAAAAAGTGTGAAGAGTTTTGTTTGTAATGAATATTTTGACAGATATGTCATACAGGTTTCACCTCTCTTTCAAATTTCCATTCTATTAACACAAAAGAACAAATGTAAGAAAAACATTTTTGGTAATGTAGTAAAGGCACATATATATGCATACATATTTTAAGATATATATGTGCTCTGACAGTTAAGGAGTATGTGGTCTGACCTTTTGAGTATTTTCTGATTTGTTTGCTTTGTTAATCTCCTACCTCTGTTTTTAAGATAAACACTACAGGAAACTTCCATTGGATTTTTATTTCCAAAAGATTTGAGATATTCTCTAGCTACTTAAAAGATGTTGATCTAAGCCTCATATCAACAGTTTGAACAAGTGTCCTTTTCAGGTCACAGATTTTTTTTTTTATGCAAAGGGAGATCTATAAATATTTTTAATGTTTTTTTTTTCAGATGGAAAAATGTGTTCTCATTTCTATAGATATTAATTTATTATGTGATTTTTTTCACACTATACCATTAGTCATTTCAAAAACTGTAGAATGAACTCAACACCAATCCATTTATCCATATCTATACGTGTTTGTGTTTGTGTACTTACATTATGCAGTCTCCCTGTCTGCCCATGTAACTCCATGGTGGGTAAATCCCTGCCAGACACTATGCCGGGCTCTTGCTCCCTCCCATCTTCCACAGGATGGGATCAAAACAGAAGGAAGGCAAGAAGGCTTATGGATCAAGATAATGACAGTTCAATACATTAAGCAAATGCCACATAAGGGACCAAAGCAGGAAAAAATTTCTGTTAGTTCTTCCCGTTATTAGGCAGATGTCTTTCTACTTCCTGGGAAGGAGAGCGCTTAGTATGCATAACAGTTGCTTGGTAAAACAAAGACCACAGTCTCAAACTTCCCTCTTTCTACTATTTTTTTGCTGAACTTCTTACTGCTGAGCATGACAGCTTGCAGTATGAAATATCTATTTGGTCAGTTTGGTTAAGTTGTATCAACTTTGTTCACCCATAAATTCTTGTCCACCCCAAACTTATTTGGAAAGAACATGAGGGGAAGAAAGAAAACCTTGGTGCTGCATTGCTGAGCAATAGATAAATGATTACTGTGTTATCAACACTCTTTTAGCCACAAATGCTAATCACAGCATTGTATGGGTTGCTATGAAGAAAGTTAACTTCATTCCACTCAGATTCAGTTCAAAATCTCATTTCCTATTTGCAGATGTGAGGAAAGAGGTAAATTTTATACTTCCTCCATCTTTCTAATGTTTACTATGTTGCCCAAAGAGAAAATTATAAGACTATATCAAGAGTGAACCTAAAGATAGTAGTTCAACAAGAAAAAGTTGACAGATCAAGTCAGTTTTGTTTTTTTTAAGTAGATAGGTCATGGAAGCCAGAAATGAGCCAGAGATCACAGAAGGAGGAAAGCATACAATTATATTGGGTCAGGGCATCAGGACCACCTAATCAGGTCTTACTGTCTTAATGAACCTAATTTCTACATAACTAGAAGATAGAAACAACAGAACTAAAACTATGGAGATATATATATACATATACACAGACACACATATACATATATACAAACTTCTACATTTATACTGTAAATATAATTTATTATATCATATATATAATGTGATATATATATATAGGTTTATATATAGAGGTTTAGGTATAGAGAATAGGTTTAGGTATAGAGAATACATCAGGCTTTAACAATATGACAGTCTTGCTGTGAATGTTGAAAAACAGGTGGACATTGCCCATTCACATAAAAGGATGCACAGATGAGTTTTCAGTAAATCTTCACTATGAATTTGTGGGTTTTTTTGTTGTTGTTGGGTTTTTTTTTTTTTGTTGTTGTTTTACATTATCTGAACCAGTGAGTTATGTAGCTGGTGAAAAATATTTCCATATCACTTAAATTTAGTGTACTTGTCTGTGACTCTGGAAAGACTTCAGAACAGCTGGAGCAATTGACATTGTGACAACTACCTAAGAATTATCACTATATAGTAGAGCATAAAACTTTAAAACCACTTCTAGAATCAGATGGATTTACACCTGCAAAACCTAGGAGCTGCAACAGCAGAACAGATAGGCTCGCACACTTTAATGCCAAAGCAGGTGAGACAGGACAAGAACTACATTTTCCAAACAAATCAGGGATTCATTATGTCCTGTCAAGTACATCCTACTATTCAAGGAAAGGATGGCAGTTCTGTCCCTTACTGCCAAGCCCCACAGCTTAGTGGAGAGCAAGTACCTAAAAATCTACAGCATCAAAAGAATTTTGAGCATACAGAGAAATTATTAGGAGTCTTCATTAAGACTACATTACAGCACACGTTTATACTTTCCTCTGTGACAAGAAGGAATCTCTCCCAAATCCCAGCTACAGATTTATAGTGCATCTGAGTTTCTATGATAATTTTGAGAGAAAAAATAATAAATTAGTCAAGCCAGTCAACAAGTCCTTCTTTTAACAAACCAGTTATTATTCAAAATCTAAATCAAGGGGATTTTATCTCAGTTTAGACTACTTGTAACAATAAATATATTTCAAGAAAATAAATAAAACATCCAGACTGAACACAAATCCTTCAGAAACAAAATATAACTAATAACTAATATCAGAATGTCAAGAATATAAGAATGTCATTGGAAAGTTATTTGATGCTTAACCATATTTGCAGAATGCTTCTGTGATTAGGTTTAGCAATTTAGAACATATTTTCTTAAATAATGAACACTTAATCACAGGAAAAGAAAGTAATAAATCTGGAAAGAAAAAAAGAAGATAGGATTTTGTAAATAGGAGTAAAGTAAATTATTCTACTCGTGATTCTTCATTTCCTCTAACACTCAAATATCAAAACCTAAAACAGAGCAAATAGCTCACCTCTTTCCCTTGAAAGTAATTAAAGATAAAATATGCTCTACAGCTGTCACACAAATGAAAGAATAGAAACACAATTTCCAATAACAGAAAGAAGAAATAAGTTTTTCTATTATTCAAATTATGTCAAACATACCTAGTACTTTCTTCTAATATGGAAAAGTCAACATCAGTAGCAAACTTATTTTCATAAGTTTAAATAGAGTGACTAAAATACAGTCCCTGTATTTTAAATACAGTGTCTTTAAATATAGTGTCTATAAGCTACATAGAAACTTAGCTACAGTGAGACTTGGAAATCCTCTGGAAAATTTTTTTGTGTGTGTCCTACAGCCCCCAGTGCCCTTATTTCTGCCATGGGAATGGAGTATAAAATCAGTTTATTCATTTTCACACATAATTCAGTTTCTGAGCCTTCTAGTGCTGAGAAGAGGAGATAAAATTTATATATGCACAGCAAGAAGAGGAGCTTGAGAAGACGGGAACAAAGGTGGTGTTATTTTGCAGGAATTTTGGCACCTTTGGTTACAACAGACAACAAGAGATATCTTCCTTCACTTACAAAGATGTTGCAGGTGGTGAAAGTATTTTCTTTGCACAGATGTGAGCCATCCACCTAAAATGCAAACTTCTTGAATAAAAACCAAAGAATTCATAACATTCATTTTTAGGTTCATCAACATTACAGATAAAAGAATGTCTCTAATGTTGCACTGAGAGATACTTTGCTAAGGTTTAAATCCAATTGTTTGGGTCAGAGTCACAGGATAGTGGTTGAAATACAAAAAAAAAAAAAAATCAAGAACTTTCCCCCAATTATTTTTTCATTTTTCAGACTGTGTGAACTATGAATTACAGTTACTACTGAACTGAAAATATTCTGTATAGGCCTTAGTTAGAAATGGAGTAATTAATTCAGTAAAAATGTAACTCAGGTCTTACTGTACTACATTTTAACACTGCCATATCTTCAAATAAGTTATTAAATACACCATGAAGTGCAAATCCATGGTAGACCTGCTGAAATAAGACAAGGAAAAATCTCAGGAAAGATTCGGAAAGAAAGATTGCATGAAAGGAAGTGCAACAAAGAAAGCAGAACAGAGAAACTAAATTGATTAAAATTGCTGAACAAAAGACAAATGTTTGCTGCAAATCTGTAGCTAAACTATTAGTATAATGTAGCACATGATATTATAGTATAGACATCTTTATGAACCTCTTAAGAAACATGTAATGTCTTTTGTTCCTACTGATTCAGGAGCACTGACAAAGACTTTCCTTTGACTGATTGCTCCAGAAAAGAACAGAAGATATCTTGTGACCTTCATACCTTCCATAACATTTTGAATTTATTTCAAAACATGATTTGTGCCTGCTAAATTTGGTAGGCAAAATTGTGAATGGCTCAGTAAAAAATAAAAATCTCCCTTTTTATCCCTGCTTTCATACTGTCATTCAGTATGGATGGCTACAAGGATAGTTATGATATACATAGCATATTCAGAGTGGGACAATAACCCAAACTTATCACCACTCCATGATACTATGCCCTTGTAGTACAAAAGCCTCAGAGAATTTTCACCCTGACACTTTAGACAGAAAGATGTGAGACAGTTGGAACTGGGAAAGTTGGAAACACTGAAAATCTGAAACTAAATACTCAAGTAATAGAAAACCTCCCAAGTTGTTCTAAAAGAGGAAAATGAGAAAGAATCATAGAAAATGGAGAAGAAAATCTAGAAATTATGTAGAGGAAAAGACTGCAGGATTGCTGGGTATTCAAGGAGAATGCATTTTGTATCAAAAACATTTGAACATTTTATTTTATTAAACAGGTAATCTTCTACTCCTTTGTCTTTCTCTCTCTCTCTCTCTCTCTCTCTCTCTGTGTATATATATATATATAAAGGGTCAATAGCAACGATGCTTTATGTATTCTCTGATTTTTCCCAATTGCAATTTATATTAAATACCAAGTCAGCAGTGATACTGAAAAGACTTTTATTCATAACTATGTGCAAGATTTTGTGTAAAATGATTACACAGTGCTATAGGATGAAAAAAGCCTTATCTTGTCAACTTATAGCACATATAGCACAGGAAGAGCACTGACCTGTTGGAGCCAGTCCGGAGGAGGGCCACCAGGATGATTAGAGGAATGGAAACGCCTTTCCTGTGAGGAAAGACTGAGAGTCTTGGGTTTGTTCAGATAGGAAAAGGCATCAGGATGACCTAATTGTGGCTTTCCACTACCTAATGAGGATCTACAAAGGAATGGAGAAAGACATTTTACAAGGGTGTGTATTGACAGGACACAGGGGAAAGGCTTCAAACTGAAATAGAGTAGGTTTAGATTATGCATTAAGGGAAAATTCCTTACTGTGCAGGTGGTGAAGCACTGGAACGGGTTGTCCAGAAAAGTTGTGGTTGCCCTATCTCTAAGAAGGTTGAAGGACAGGTTGAACAGGGCTTGGAGCAATCTGTCAAATGGAAAGTACCCGTGTCCATGATGGGGCTGGAAGTAAGTGATCTTTAAGATCTTTTCGAACCCAAACCATTCTGTGATTCTATGACTCTATGAACACGTTTACCTTCCCAAAAACTTATGCCCTTTTAAATATTCTTTTCCAAAGGAATTCAAGATTCTTTATGTTGTATGATCTATATATATGTATACTCATATTTATAAAATGGCCCCATGCAGCCTTTTTAGTAATTATTTATAAAACTCAGTCCTTAAAATAAGTTTCTTTGAAGAAAAGAGTGAAGCCTCACATGCAGCAAATCTCAGTGTATATTAACTGATCTTTTTCCAGGAGTTCCATTTCCTCATTATTTGATGACTCAACAGATTCTCCACACTAAAATAGACACAAGGTCATAATCTGTAATTTCTGACCTCCTGTAAAATATCATGATTTTATAGTTTCTTATCTAGAAGTGCTTGAATATCACTAGCACTTCTTATCTAGAAGTGCTTGAATATCACTATATGATATTTCCTTCTCTCCTGCTAATTAATATTTTTGTAATTTCAACATACCTTGGATGTCAAATGTGAATACTTATGCACATTTTCTTCTGTAGGAAAGGTACATAAACATTATATGTATATATATGCATGATTCTTTCAATTTCTCTTTTTAAAGGTCTTTTCCTAAATCTAGTTGAATGATAGATAATTTTGGGATTTGCTAGACAATTTTTGGGGTTTTTTTTCTGCATCAGTACACATAGCATGAAATCATCATATTTTCTGAATGTAGATCATTTTCTCATCCTCTACTCTTCCCCATCTGCAAGCATGACCTAATATTCCCCCAAAATATAAAGACTTTGTCAAATTCACTTGATATTTTATTGGCAAATATATTCAAAGAAAGGAAATTAAAAATCAGACATATGGATGATGTATTTGAAAACTTAGGGCTTTTTCTCTTCTATAAAATATTATCTGGCTGCCATCTATAAGTATATTTAATATGAATGATGAAAAATGACATAGAAATTGTATACTTCAATTCTTTAATTTTCACAATGGTTGTGGAACTGTTCCAGCAGCTGTAACCTTACTGAAGTGTGATCTTTGCTAAATACATAAGTGTAACAGAAATTGTGTGCACACCTTGATGGCATAGAAAGACATAGGAGATACTAGCCTACATGGTTTCCCTCTCAAGTTCTAAGATGTAGGGTGTGATTTATTTATAAGTAATTTCTCTAGCACTAATGTAACTTCTCATATATGAAAAGGCTAGAATTTCGCTCATATTTTATTTTCTCCAAATTAACATTACTTCATTGTGTAGTTTACCTTTTGTGTTGTGAAGTCAATTTAGCAAGGCTGAGATATTTTTTCAATTATATTTGACCTCGAAAAGTCATTAAATGATATAACATAAAAGGCATCAACCATTCTGTATGCCAAGTTACATAAGCATAAATTGTTGTAGAGTAGATATAGAACATAAAACGTTAGGTGTCTGTGAGTACATAATGTCTATAATTCCAGAAATTTCCATTTTTGAAGCAAGGCATTTGCATGGAGCTGTCTACAGATTTCCTAAAATTAACTTGGAAAAGAGAACATTTATTGAGGAATTAAGGGGGAAATAAATTAAATGAAAACATAATTTATAAAGTAGTTTAGATATAGAAGTTAAAATTTATGTTTGCAGAAATGGCAGAGAAGCAGCATGCACTCACATATACTCAAACCCCTCATTCAGGTTGCTGCTAAGCAGCATATATCATGTGGGTTTCCTGAATGACTCCTGAGATTATACCAAATCAGGAGTAAATTATTCATTGGCATGCATTTTGGAGATTGGTCTCACGTGACTTACAAGCAATAGTTCTGATTAAAGAATAATAAGGAGAAATGAAAGGAAGGGTCTTCATAGACATGACTCTCAGACTCTTTTTTTTTGGTGCTCGCTCAGAAGCATTTTTATAACTAAATTGCCCAACAATACTAAGCATGCAATGAAGCAAAACCTGATCATATACCCTTAATTCCACTTTGTACAGGTAGTTATATTACCTTGACTAAAATTCATTTTAGCCTGCAGCCAGCTTACTGGTGTAACTAAGGTATATTTTCTTTTCAAAAGATAAAGCCAGATTTCAAATAAATATAGTAGAAGACGTGTAAAACTTATGGTCTTACAGCAACAAAAATATTGCAATCTAAAACCTATCGTTAGAATAACAGTAACACTAAATACCAACAAGGAAGCCAATGGAAATTTTTTTATTAGATATTGCTTTTTCTGTATTAAAACAATATGTAACTTAATGTCTGGCTTTTTCACGCTTTATTTGTCTTTTCTTATTGACAATTTGGTTTTTCCTATATTGGTTGCTAACAACACTCAACTATACGTAAAAATGAAGAAATCATGAATTCTGAATGAAGTGAAGTTAAACTTTGGTACAACAAAGAAAATGTTTATACAATGCTTACTTACCCAAACTTACTTAACCAAGCCAGGCAAATATGTTCCTAAAACTTTAATATATACCACAAGGAAATTGTATATGCCATTCTCCCCATCTTTTAGACACCTGCCTCTACTTATTTTGTAATAAAATGTGAAATTGCTTGCTTATGAATCCACAACAATAAGAGAAATGAAAAGGAATTCCACTAGACAAGTAAAGATCTTTTCACCTTTGACAGAAGCTTTTTGTTCAAGGGAAACAAAAGCAAAAGAATAATTTGATACATATTGCTTATTTTAGATAGATGTAGTCCATACAGTTTAAAATCTGAAGTTACTTATAAGGTTTCTTTGAGTAACATATACATAGGAGTTTACTAATAACACTGTTAACAGAAAGTTACTTATAAGTTCAAATGGAATACTAACACTGTGGAATGCTGTTCTCATAATCACTATACCAGTTGATCACTGTTACCAGTAACAAATGAACAAATAAACAAATTAGCCATTTGAGTAATTTGAGCTGTTTAGAAATATTTGATATCTTAATGCTACTGACTTAGAAAGCTGCAATGGAGTGATGTTCTCAAAAACATGATAAGCAAAATCTGGTGCAAGGTAAGTTAAGCTATTTTAAATTAAAGACTTCTGAACATTTAAAATTAACTTTGTGAAGACTTTAAAAACATGGGGTTTAGAATTAGACTTGGAGGAAAAAAGTTGAGCTCTTCTCAGAAACTTCAGAGAAAATCAGTGTATTGACAATGCTAAACTATGCTTGCCAAACTATTCCTTGAAACATTTTAAGAAACACCCCCCACAGATAAACTAAACTAATTATAAAAATTAATTTTTAAAATTATGAAAGATTCTATTTTTGATTGGTTCAATCAATTTCAAATACATGAGAGGGAATTAATTACGAAACTAGAAGTTGGAAATTATTCTGTCAAGATGAATCTTGAACAAGTCATATTTTGAGGTGCAAACATGTTCTAAAGTTGTTATAAATTTTATGTGACAACATGTATATAGACATTACTATGGACATTGATTTTCATGGATACACTCATATGACACTGTGCATATGTGCACAAACAATATCTTAAGAGAAAAAACTCAAAAAAAATTAGTAAGTGGAATGTAATTAATCAGGAGAATTTGAGTATAAAAATAAGATCCTTTCTGTAATTTTTTCAATATCATACATCTGCATCTCACCCCCATCAAAAAAAGAAAACACTTAAGAAATCAAAAGTAACAGCGGAATTCACAGTACTTGGTTTAGGATAAAAACTAGTGCAGTCACAGAAGTACATACAGAATTTTACTTCCCTATGTAAAAATCTGAAGAATTTCTGGAGCCCTCTTAAAAATAAAATTTCTAGACCATTTTTACTCTGTATGGTCTTAGAAACTGTGAAAGATTTTTTAAAAAGTAGAAACTAATACTATAATGCTCTGCTAATTCTCTGTTAATACTTTTTTGGGTCTAACAGTGAGATTCAAATAATTCTGCCCAGGCATTTACTAATCTATTCCACTCAAATTATTGAAGGACTGATATCATAAATCCATACTAATTTGCATTGACTCTAGGTATAAAGAACATATGTAGATTAATAAAATTAGATTAATATAAATACTAAAAACTACTCTTTCTATACTGTAAACACCACTTGTCCTACTATAAGCTGTATTGGTTTTAAGAGATTTCTTGTACTGTTCATTAAGATGAAAAGATAATATACTCTAGTTCTATAGTAAGTGTCATGTGACATTTTGAGTAAGAAGCTAAAATGATACAGAATCAACATATTGCATGTTTTCAAAAGCTGGATTTATTGAGAGAACCTATGAAGGATTGTCACAAATTCTGTTACAGTGGCATTTTAAAGTCAAGAATGTATTAAAAAAAATGTATGCTGTATTTTAATATGCTCCATTTCAGTCACATTTACTTAGACGTGATGTACCACTTAATTCACTGAAGTCCTATGGCCTGTATAGTGTCACATATGAGACTTGATTACACTGTTTCTTCTGGCTTTATGACATATGAATCCATTAATATCCACAGAATTAAGCAGTTTTATGTCTGGTAGTTAAAGACGCGTAACTGCATTAAAGGAGGCTAAAAAGTTACCATATTTCAATGTAACATTCTTTCTAATGAACTCTTTACATAAGTAAAGATAATAAATAGAGTCTTTAGAAAGATGAAACCTTCAGCATACCTTCCCAAGCTACTTAGCTGGAGAACTGACTAATTTGGAAGCTTAATGGCACCAGTTGATGCCAATGGCAATCTACCTCTATTGGGGAAGAATCCACCTACATTAAAAAATTGGCATGATGATACATTGATAATCCAAGTGTTTGCATGATTAACTATTTCACTTGCTTGATTTAAATTTTCATTGCATATTTACCTCTTTATTAAATCTTTATTTTTTTCTCAAATCACCTTTTTATGAAATACTTATTCAAGTAAATGACTACAAATTTACTCTATTTTAATTTTTTTAGTACCCTGATGGATTATATGTCAGAAACACTAGAAATGCACAAAACCATAAAAATAAGTGAAAAATTTAGTCTAAATTTTGTGTAGTAATTCTTCAACTATTATTTCCACTACAATTGCATGTAGTGAAACTTTCAAAAACTAAAATATATTTCATTTACCCAACCTGTTATCTTTTTTTATTTTGCCTCCAAATGTCTAAATATTTTCAGTGGAAACATTTTGCAACCATCTGGCTCACAGGTGGCAACAAATTTCAGTTAAATAAACATTATTATATTCTTGCTGTTCAAAGTTCAGTCAAGCTCCAGAATTAATATACTTCTTTAGTGAAATAATACAGCAAATAATCAATCTACATTGATTTGATATGGTAACAGTAGGATGAAAAAGAGTATTAGTCATTCTACTATTTTTTCTATTTTACAACTTTCTTATCTCTTACATTCTCTCATCCTTTATTTTCTATTAAAAAAATACATTGCCAACAACCGGCCAAAAAAAACCAAAAACAAGAGAAAAAATGACCCTAAATATAAAATATAAAAGACACAGACACAGAAAACATCATCTATTATTTATTTTTTTTCCTCTCTCATAAATCACTGTCATTAAATCCTTGTCTTTATCTATTATTTTTCAGAGGAATGACCTGTATTAATGCCTGTGAAACATGTAATAATAACAAACAAAAAAAGAAATAAAACAGTTTGTAGCATTTAATGAATTATTGGGAAAACTTAACTCACCAAATCATCAATTTGTACATCTGCATTTAGTTGATTATGTGTGACTGCATACGTATTCTTCCATTGCATTGAGTGGAGGCCTGGCTGAATCTTTGTCTGGAGACTTTTTTAGACTAGTCAGAAAACACACTTTAATACTTGAGTGGCTCGATATTTGCTCAGCTTTTGATTCCACTCTCTGAGTTGATTAAGTCTCCAATGACCATAACTGAAACTTAGGGAACTCCCTCCTGTATTTTCACCTAAAGTGGAAATCTAAAGTTAGGAAAGATGAATCCCACCAACAAGAGTTTAAAAAAGAAGTAAATATCTTTTATGTTGCCTAAATATTTTCAGTAATAGCTATATTGTGCTGAAAGTGAATTTTACAGGTAATGTTATTTAAATAATATTTCCTTTTCTAGTGGAATAATAAGCTAGGAACATTCATTTACATTACTTCAAATATTAAGCTTCAATTTTGTATACTGTACCAAGGTTATTATCTGAATACTATAATATTATATCAGATTTTTCACTGTGCCCAAGTCCAGCTGGAGAATTCTCAACTGAGACTGCTCTTCTAAAAGCTCCTTCTACACATGGCAGAGTTTTTCTTGTGTCCAGCCAAACCCTTCTTCCAGTTTTTCTGTGATTTTCATGCTTTTTTAAGCTTAAACTAGTTTAGATTACATGGTATAATTTTGATGGAAAAGCTTTCATTCCTGAAAAATATTTCTTTTTCTAAAAGTATCCCATTTAAACCAATGTTTTATTATATTGTTCCACTGATATCAATGCTTTCTTTCTTGTGTATTAATTACAGAGATGAAAAGTATAAGCACTCAAACTACACTATTTTTACACAGCAGTGTTGAGTCAAGAGTAAAAATAAATAAACAAACAAAAAAGACATATCTCTATATAAATACATATGCAAGAGAAGGGGAGGCAGAGAAAACTAGTTTTCTAGAGTTTACATGGCTTTATCAATAGAAAATTAATCCAAACCTCCAGAGTTGACAAGGAAATTACAGTTGAGTAAAACAGAATGCAAATATTGTCAGATTACATGCATTCTTCCCCTTTTAATAAACACCAAGTGGCCTGTTCCCTTTTTCACAGAAAGAAAAATGAAAAAAAGGCACTGCCTTTTTTCCATGGACTCTCAGTTCATACATAGACTTTCTGTAGAATAGGTGGCTCCTGTGAGTTCCCATGCTCATTTGCTGTCACAAATTTGTCTTTTTCAGGTTCCTTTCTTCAAATGGTATTGTTCTTTTTATCTTTGCTGATAGATAAGACAAGACACTTCACTATCTTGTGCCCCAAAGTCCTAATCTATAAAAATCAGTTTTATTACCCAATAAATGCATCTATACAAAATCCTAGTATTCTTTTAAAAAATTGACTTAAATTGCACATCCTTAGCAAAACAAAACATCTCTGAATGTAAATTGCTAGATAAGTGTTAGATGTTATCACCACGGTTATTGTTCATGCATTCTTCAAAATTTGGTGATTTTTTTCATCCAGGGATATCATTAGGTATCAAATAATGCAACTATTTTTCTCACTCAAAACTAAAGACTTCCCCCACCCCTGGTGGTTCAAGACTGCAATATCACTTTAACCAAAAGACCTCAAAATTTCAACAATCAGATCTCATTTCTGGATCCACAGGAGGTGATTTTATACCTTTATAATTTTATAATTTCTTTCATTTTTTTCCTTTTCTTTTATGCGTTTTCTCAAATTAATTTTATGCTTTTTATTATTGCTTGTCTAAGTAAAATGGCTGCATTTTAAAATTTGCCAAGTACTTTATTTTACCTTAAATGTTCTAAAGTTTGGAAGTAAAATTTTATACTGAACCACCCGAGAATTTTTGTTGTTTTTTCTGTGCACCCCTCAGAGTAAATCAAGCAACTTTCCCCTTAACCCACCAAGTGAACTGGATCACAACAGCTGCAGACAAAAAACCAACCAACCAAACAAATACCTCACCAAACCAAAAAAAAAATTCAACCAAGCCACTCAGAAAAATTCTATTCATTTTTGATAGGAATTGAGTGGGCTACTATTAACTGTAGTCAACACAACAGTCTACAAGAGAATGCTCAAGTCTGGTAAAAAATCTATAATTAAAAGGATGGACTCAGTAGTGTCACATCCAATGATAGAAGTTTCTACTTCAAAGCATTCAAGTGGTTTTTTGCAGGCCTAAAGTTCCTTTTAGCCATAAGAAGGGTTCGCATGTTATCTTTAGGGTTACCAGATTTAGAAAGAATGAATTCTGACAACTGAATATCCATCTGAAAGGGAATTCCTAATTAATATAAATCAGTTAACCCAAAATCAAAGGTTAAATCAAACAGAACTATGGCACTCTTTCAACCCTCCTCTTGGTTCTAGAAGAAGGTCCTGGCTGTTGTAGATTATACTGAAGATAGCAATAGATGACAAATTAAAGTCCACTCCTTATAGATCTCTGACTATAATTTTGAAAAAAAAAACAAAATTCAAGAAAAGAACAAGATTATTTCCAAGATTTAAAAAATTATTTTGAATTTTTGCACTATATTGATGATGTTTATCCTTGAAGGGCTAATATACAATACTGAAAATGATAGGCAAGACAGTATTATGTTTACCTCAAGATTAAATTTTTGTAATTAAAATTTGTTATTTTCAATTTCATTTGATGTTAATATGTAAAAAATCCTGTGCACACTCACTAGTTTCAGCAAGCTGATGTAATTAAAAAAATCTGAGTTTTTGTTTTTTTTGCCAGGGTGCCACTACAGTTGTTTATCATTCTTCCTCTACACAACATTTTCCATTATTAGATGTGGTTTTGAGTTTCCTAGAGCTTTTCCCAGCTTCCTCTGTTTGGATTGAAATTTGTCTTGCTGGGTTTTTGCTCAAGACCAAATTATCTTGAAACATGTAAATGAAAGTTATATCTGTATTTCTAAGGAAGACATTAACAAATAAATATATGAGAGGATGCGCATGCAGAGTGAGCTATCATCGAAGTTTTACATCCATTCTGCTGAAAAGTTCTTGTGTCTTGGAGAAGATCAGTGCTGTGCTATGGCCCTTATATATCCTGGGGGTTTTTGCTACCTTGTTGCTTCCCTGCTAGAGAAAATGCTGCCAAATCTTTGTCTGATCTGATTAAGTCAGAAAATACAGCACACCAAGCAAGGAACCCTTTCACAGGTGTTCCTTCTGAAAAATATCCATATTAAAGAGGTGAATCCAATTTTACTTTCAAGTTCAGTGTCTCTTGAAATCTCTTTGACTTTGATGCTGATTTTACTTTAAAATAACATTACTGTGGCAAATTCAAATATTCAGCATTCTCAATACATCAGAATTAATGTTGCCAAGTGTAATAATTTCTGTCCAACCTATGTAAGCATATTTACATGTTTTTAGATTTATCATTTGGTAATAGCCATTCCTTTAAACATCCAGCCTGTATGATCTCTTTTATCACTCAGTGGGAAATACTTAAATATTGTCATTTACTATCATTTCTTCTCATTTATCTTTTAGTGTATAAAGTACAATATTCAAGTGCTGATATGGATGAAAAAATATCTTTCGCTCTATCTGAGTTTCCAAAACCTACTAATTATTCCTCATGTAATTATTTTTTAAAATTATGGACACTGCACAAAATAATTAAGTCCAAAACAAGATCCTGGAACAAACTTCTAGTCTATTCAATGGTGAATTCTGAATCTGCAACCTACAGATAATGTCTCTATACAGCAGCTTACATGACTTAAACTGAGAAACACAGCTCACATTGTGACACAACAAAACAGACAACATAAATAAAGCCACTGATTTTCAACCCAATGGTGTCTGAGTGTTTCATAAATATCAGCATCCATGATATGAGAATACACCTCTATTATCATTTTACACATAGGCAGCTGAAGTAAATGGATATGGGAACATGGGGTAAAAAAAGATAAGAAGTCTCACATTAAGCAAAAATAGAATGTGAAATGCTTTCTATCAGAGCTCTCATTTGGGATATATGAGAAGAGAGATTAATTTCTCTTTTATTTTGAAGTAACAATTTGAACTAACATTATTCCATGTTGATCTAAAAGGAATTCTCTCTAGTCTTTCTTGTAGAGTTTTCCCCTTTTCATAGGCAAGTTTAGCAGTTATTGAATCACTCAGAGACAGAAAAACATAGCTCAGGAGCTATTGTCCTTCACTGCAATGAGAATGACCTTGGCACAAACTCCCAGTCAGAGACAGGACACAACTAAACATTGTGTTCTCATGTCTTTTATTGATGCTTCTTTGTGAAGACCTTTAACTGTTCAAAGCAAATTAACATTGGCTACAGTAGTTCTTGGCAAAATTCAGTCTGCAAAATTCAGACAGCAGCATCTCACACTGGATATTCAGAAAAGTTTGGAGGTAGTATCGTCATTATGTCTGAAGGTAAGGACAGGAAAGCCTCTAAGTCTCCAGCTGTCTTCATCGCACAATGATATTTCTTTTCCTAGAGTTTTCATCTTCATCATAAAACTTCCTATAAAACATCCTATTAAAAGCAAAACAAAACAAAACAAAACAAAAAACAGGAGGAAAGATTCAACTTGCTTCAATGTATGTCCTTGATCACTGCTTTTCCTGTGGTGCTAAGCAAGCATCATGGTAAATGACAGAATTTTGGCATACAAATAAGGCATTTTTAGAATGTGAAAAAAAAAAAAAAAAGCTGCTCATCTGAATTTGCAAAGGTCAGGAGTTTTTTAATCTATTAATTATGAAGAATGGAAAGAATTAACTTTGAAAGAGAACTGTATTTACCTACAAAACTGTAGGGTTCTGAAAATTTTTGGCCCAGCTAAATAAAAAAAAGCAAAATAAAATGTTTAAATCACATGCATAGAACCACAGGTTTAAAAACTTTACAGTATTTTTAAGTCATAAGTCATAACCTATTTTTCTTTTCTTAGTATGCTGCATCTTTTAAATATTGGCTTCATTTCTTAGTCATCTGGCCCTGTCCCATGTTGGAATTGCTCTCTGCTGTTAATTAGAGGTGACCATGATTTGATTAATCTCAAACATGTGTTATATATGCACACTATGAAAAACTTTATTCTATATTTTCTACTTTAAACATTTTTGAGTGTAATGGAAACAAGCCAAACATTTTTAAGGACCTAATCTTATCTTAATGAACAATATGGATATGATCAAAATAAGACATTCTAATCCATTTAAAGTGTTAAAAGTTCACAGAAATATGCACTAATCGTGTACAGTATTTATCAATGTAATACAAACAAGGTTTCAAATGCATACCACCTGAGCATCATTGCTATCCGTAAATCTGAAATTCTCTACGTTTAGACAAAGGTTTGTCACAGTTTGACAACATGCTTTACCTGACCTCACATTGTTAGTATGTTACTCATGTAGACATTTTTTGATGACATCAGCCATATTTTTTTCTACCTAAAGAGATAGCAGTCAAGGATGGCTATAACATTTCCTTATGATTTTACATAGCTCTTGGTCTTGAAAGGTCTTTAATGATTAGGTCTTTAATGATTACGTTAACAAATGTAAGATTTTTTTTAGGACAGGATTATGTGTATTTTTAAATTATATTTTGGTGTTACTAATTATACAGTTATAGGAGAAAAATTCACTATATAAGGAAGGCTAAGCATATCATTAAATATTTTCTTGGTTTATAAGCATCTATAAAGACTACTACTAAATAGGAAGTTTTGAATACTTTATGTCATATTAATATATGTGCCTAAGCATTTTTGTGCAAATAAAAAGTTCTGTGAGTATTAACAAAAGTTCACTAAAAGATTTCCTCCAGCTATACAAAAGACATTATTTTTTAAAAGCTAAATATAACAATTTTAATTCTTAAAAATGACAATTATTTAATGTGCTGGTTCTATTTTTTTTTTATGTAGAACTCCATTGTTGTTAATATATAGCCTCCAGTGGTAACTGAAATATAATTCCAACTAATTTTTCCTACAGCTGTATACAAATCAATAACTGTAAGAATCCCAGAGGAAAAGCATGTTGTATGGCCCTCCAAGTTCCTAATGAATGCAAATAAGCTGACCTTTCTTTGACAACTATGAATATGGTTTTTCACAATTTTACCATTGAAATTGCTGTAATCAGCAATTCATACAGCAAAAATTGAGCCAGTAGTAGTTGTAAATAATTATACATTACAAGAGGGTGCATGGTACAGTTACCACAGTGAAAAAACTTCATGATTTTGGGAATCAGTTACTTTAAAGTATTTTGTCAAAAAAGATCCTCCAAGAGAGCACAAATGCTCATTTTGCTTTTTTTCTTTTTAAATATATTTTTTATATCCTTGAAACACTCTAGTTTTAGTGTTCCTTTTTATTGTTTAAAATACAGTCACACCTTGAATTATTAATTTCTAACAATAACATCATTTTTATAGGTAGAATAATGAGGCTGAAAGTAAAGGAATGTTGCCGTCAAAAATAAAGAAAAAAAGAAGGATTCTTCATTTTTAAAGGGTAATATATCCATGAAAATGCAGTGTTTCTCATACAATGATATAATAAAACAGTGAATGAAAGCATCATATTTGAAACAATGAGCTACTGTAGTACTTCTACCTCTAGTATTTCTTTCTCACAAATTCTTTGAGTAGTGCTGAAAAAATTAATGTATAAATAAAAGATATTTTTAACACCTATTTTAAAATGAAAATCCTATACAGGTTTAGGAAAAACTGAAATTTGAAGCATTTGCATCACAGCATTGTAGTTTCCACGGAATAATTAAAATGCGTGCAAAAATAATATTTCAGATAGATCTTAAGAAATAGAACTTATATTAAAAATGTTAATCACAGGTGCATGTTGATCTCTGAAAAAAAAAAGATAAAAAATACAATATTCTGCTTCATCATTCCCATTCAGCAAAAACTTGACATATATATGGCTGGAAAGTAGCAGCCTCAACTGAACACCATACTAATTAAGAAGATTTAAATTCCCCTTGTTTTGAAGACAGAGGTTACTGAATTCTTAGAGCTAATTTCATTAAAATCATTAGTCATAATTTTGTGGCTTTCAATAAGCAAAATTCTGATTTATTAAGCTTCGAATGTTCAAAGATCATAACAGGATATCAACTAATACTATGTTCCTATAATATAGGTTATATTTTAAAAGAACGGTCCTTTCTCGATGACATTTCCTCAGGATCTCTGCTCTCATACTTGTAATTCTTTCATGTTCAGAATGAATCCCTGCTACCTCTCACTCAGTATTGATCTTCAAGGCATTTCTACCAATCCTCTCCCCAGTGTGGTCACTGAACAGTATAAAAGTTCAATAGGAAGATCAGCTGCTCATCCACTTTTTGCTAAAGCAATTTGTATTATGGATTTATTTTAGCAGTCTACAGTGGCAGTTGCTGTTTTTACTATTTAAATGCTTTGATTATCTGACCTTGCTTACTTTATCTTTTTAAGTGCTGTGCATGGGCTTTAAAGTTGATCAATAAGTGGGGATTCCTCCACCACATTATGTTGAAATCAATCCTGATTCAGACTATTTGTATTTCACTCTTATGAGTCCATCTATCTTTCTTAATTTTATATTCTCTTTTCTTAAATAATTTTGTCTGCCACTTCAAATACTTACTGTCAGGTAGATTTCCATTGCAATCAATTCAGCTTTTCTCAGTCATAACTATAGTGTCTGGGAAGACACAAATGTTATATGATAATATAACTGTTATACATATATAATATATCATATTATATATGATAATATAAATGTTATACAGATAATAATTTTTTGGTTTTGAGGGTTTTTTTTTTAAATATTTGTTCCATACATAATGTGAAAGTCAATAAACACAAATTTTTGTTTACTTAATGTCTTACTTTTCCCAGTAATAGTTAGAAATTAAAAATCAAACTGAATGGCATAAGCTTATTAAAATACTTCAGACTTGCAATTTCTCTTAGAGAAAAAGATAAACTAATGGAGTCAAGCAGCCTTCAGCTATGTCACAATAAACCTTAGAATTCTCTGATTAAAACTGGGAACTATAATTAGTCCCGAATTTTTGCAGTGTAAAAAAAATGCTCTAAGAAACGTTTTGTTATATTTTGCATCTAATTTATTTCATAAGCATTTAAAACAGTTCAAGTTTTTTACTTCTTAAAAGTTTTAAAATTTACCTTGCCTAATTCATAATGAAAAGGTTATCACAACTGTAAGAAGCCTTAGCATGGATATGTCAAAATAGAAAAGGAGCAAGAAACTAAATTGAAAATCGAGAAATTCAGTTAACATGCTATGCATGGAGTCCTAAGCATTTAGGGGATTATCTATATAGAACATATAAAACTTACTGAAATACTACTTTGATCTTATTTAATATCACCACAAATTTTCAGAAGAGGGAGTACCCTTTCCCAGTTTTTTTTAAATAAATCACACACACAAACACTAATTTGGATTTCTATTAAATTAATCTAAATTAAAATACAGTCAGATGTTTCAGAGATTTCCTTCAATCCTTACATGATAATTCAGTACTTTTATAATAAAACATCACAACTACAAAACAAAATCATAAGTGATCTTAAAAAAGTTTTTGTCTTCAATCTTGCAAGCTTGTGAACAGCTTTTCACATGTTTATAGGGTAATTGGTTTCACAAAACTATGAACTATGACTTGCATTCATATATGTTTGAAAGACTGGAACCTAGGACACCATTAAAATCTATTAATCAGTTTGCTAAATAATACATTAGTTTTCCATGCATAGAAAGAAACTTACACACTTCAAATTTTCTAGTTCTTCACCTGATTGAGATGATTTCTACTTATTTCAGGACCAGTGGACACTGAGGTCTTGAGAAAGTTGCTACTTACCTTCTTTCTTTGATGTTGTTATTTTTACCTTTGAGTCCTCCACACTTTTCCTGATTATTTTAAATAAAATAAGAATTATTCAGTCATAAGTTTGACAATGGTAAAAAAAGTGAACCTTTTGTCAGGGATGGGAGAGCTTCTGCCTCAGTTGTAGCTCCATATGGTGCACACCATCATGTCTCTGATGAGAGGGGAAGGACAAAAGGAAACATGACCACGAATATCTTAAGCATTGTTATAATTAGAGGATTTTAATAGCAACACAGCACACAGAAAGTAGTGGGATGACAGACGTTTAAATCATATTAGGACTAGTGATGATGGGGTGGTGAATATTTAGCCTACAAGGCATTATTAAACTTATGTTAAAAATATGGTTCACATGAAAGTAAGTGCATAAAATAACTAATAATAAACAGCCACTAAATGGATAAAATGGATGAGGATTTTCACTGGTAATTTTCTAAGTGCATGAAAGAGAAATGGCTTAGGAAGCTAATGTACAAAGTAATCCATGCTAAAGAAACCAGCAAATATGCAACAGTTCTTTTCACAATGGCACAATGCCATTTTTGTTCTTTTCTGGAAATTAATAATAACAGAAATGAAAAGTTTTTCTAGATTTGTTTGAATAAGACTTCAGTACATCTACAGATTTTTAAAAAAATTATTAGTAATTGTACTGAAATCCAGTCCTCTCAGTAGTCTTATAAGCAATTTTAGTTAATGCAGGATGACTCTCCTGAAAATGAACCAGATTTTTCTGATAATTTCTTTGAGATTTTCAAGTGAACATTTTGTCTTCCCTTTTTAAAATTTCACTAACTAATAAAGGCATAGATTTCATTATGGGCCTGCTCTGGTTTTCCTTTTAAGCAGTTCTGGAATTTGTGGGTGTAAAGAGGAGGGTTGCTTCTGCCAGAAACTTATCCATTTAAAAAATAAGAATGAAAATGCAAAGGAGAAATAGAATTACTAGAAGATGCTACAAATAGCATCTAATGGGGGGTTAGAGAGGATGTGCAACTTGTTCAATACTTACTAACATCACTTGTGGAGATTTTTCATTTTATTGTGACAGCAGAGGGGAAATTTAAAAGAATTCACTACACCAAATATGCATTTCTGCAGAGCACAGCTAGAAAAAGACAAGCCTGTACTGTTTCTCTCAGGTGGGTAAATGTTAAGAGAGAAGAATCCAAGTTTCATGATGCAGCAGCACAAAGCTGGGAAGTGAAAATTATGTTGCAGCAGAGTCCTGAAAATATGACTGTAAAAGTTAATCAATAAAATGTCTATTCCTGTCTATTCACTAGAGGCCCCAGCTGCATAGCTTCACACAATCGATACTACAAATTATTACGATTTCCAGGTTCCCACTGGACATTCCGAACAAATCTTTCAGGTGTAACAGGCTTATACTGGGGGAGGCAAGTGGGGTGGAGGGCTGGGGAGTGGGTCTGGGCTTGTGCTACCTCAGGTTTATTTCATCCAGGATAAGCATACAACAAAAAAAGCCTGTGGCTTCTAAAATCTTTCAGTTGCTTCCCTATGAAATAAGTGTATTTGGGGCACCCTGTGAAATTAGCAGAAAATATTTTCTCTCCATTTTAAAAAGAAATATTTTTTTATTATTTAATTAATGAATATAAGAGTTGCTTATTGTTTTTAAATCCTAGTCAACCATTTCCTTTTTTCACCACTTCCATGAAAAATAACTTATAACAAGGACTTCTCAACAGGGGAAAACAAAGCATACAGAAATGAACCTTTCCCCTCAAAGGTCTCACAAAAGCTATAGCGGAATCTCAGGACTCGGTGTAGCTTTAAGTGACCAATTTATGCTGTGGTGTATTTTCTTGTGTATTTTCCTTTGTATTTTCCTGTGCCCTCGCCTTTATACCAGCTGCATTTGTCAGATTCACTAAGGAGGAAGGTACGAAAAGTCCAGCACTCTGTGACTTTGGATAAGTCAGCACCAAAGGGATGTTACTTTATGATACATGTAGTACCCTTCCTAGCGACTAAATATAACTCTTATGACATTCCCTGTCCCAAAATACCCAGGGGACAGAGATCCACTGTTCTTTCTGTTTCCCAAAGAACAGAACAGAGCAGATACTGGCTTGCACAGCATTATTGTTTTCAGGTACATGGTATGTTGTTTTAAAGGGAAATTTCAATATTTAAATGACTTTGTTGTTGATTTCTTAGATTTATCAGTCCCACTTTACTAAACCTATTGTTTTGATTTTGCAGTTTTAATTTTTCAGATTCAACAAACAATTTTGTTACTGTAATCCTGCAGTAATGCATCAGAGTACTTTTATAAAGAAATAGTATCAAAAATTAAAGTCAAAATCTTACATAAGATTAAATAAAAAATAATTTTGATAATCTATAGAGCTAAGAAAAGTTTTTCCTTTCTCAGAGTTTATTATGCTCATGTGCTGAAGTAAGAAACTTCCAAAGTCACTGAACAAGGGTAGAAAACAGAACAGACAAAGAACAGACATTTGTTAATAATTTTTACGTGTAAAGAGATTCATTCAAGTTTTATTTGTTCATATAAAGTATAAAAAATCTATTAAAAAGTCCTTCTGAAAATTCTATTAATTATATCACTTGGCTTTCTATTTCAACCTTAGAGTAACTCATTTCAGTGAACTTTTGCAAAATTCCTGCTCTCTCAAAAGCTATATTCATGGCACAATCAATCAGCTGCAGCTGGGAGTTTCAATTCCACTTTCCCCCTCCTTCCCCACATCCCACACTAAGTTACCACAATCAGTAGTCCTAGAAGTTTGTATCCTTTTTATTTACAAAGAACTATCTACAAGATTTGGAATAACATTGCATTTTGTAAACTGATGAATAACTTCAAATGGTTAAGAAAACCCACAATGGCAAAAGATTCAAGCTGTGTTAGGAAAGTAAATCAGTGACAGTGTTTTCCCTAGAGAAGTACTAGTAATGTCTTTAGAGATATAACTACAGGTTGAAAACCACCAAGCTATTTTATTTAAAGAAATGAAGACACATTACTGAAGACTGTGTTTCTTCCATGAAGCTTTTCCCAGTCTCCAGCATAAATATTAACTTAAAACATTTGAGCTGAAGAACAGATGAACTTCCAGTCTAAAAGTAATTTACACTAAGCGGATATAATATTTTGCTTTTGATACGTGATGTTTGCTGCATCTGAATTTAGCAAGTCTTCCTCAGAGAACATGTGCTGAGGCAATATTTTAAGCTTGCTGCAAATCTGATGTAAAATATTTAGTCCTAAATGTTCGATCCACCTCCAAATGAACATATTTTCTTTCTGCAGCCAAATTATCTTGTATAAAGTGTTCATCATGCTCTATGATATTATTAAACAGCTTGAAATTCAGTCTGTATATAAAGGGATTGCTTAATGCAACATAACTTTAATAGGAAGAGAATAACTGCATGAAAAAAGCATCATCTGAGTAATTTTTAGCATAGTCTGAATCTCAAGCACTCTAAAAAATGAATCACTTTTTGGTTCAATATAAAATATAGTTTATATTAGCTAAATGATAATGTTCTAATTTTTGAACATTGTTAGTTTTTGATAAAATCCTAAAAGTTAGCCTTTAGTCTAATAGATACTAAATTTGACTGGTTAGAACAAAGGTACTTTTTTCAGTATAAACTCTTTTAAAGTATACAGTTGTATTTTTTCCTTTATGTTAACAAATTCATATATGCATTGCTATTGTGACTAAAAGTTTAAATACTAAATTTTCTTTAATTTGGTAGTCTCTTTCTTAGAGGCAGCTTCTCTAACAAAAAAAAAGAAAGACAATAAGACCCATATGTAACCTTTGGTCTCTAAAAAGAGGAAGATGAGAATACCATTAACAGATAGGTAAAAAACCATTACACACACTATTCTACTTCCACACTACAGAATATTAATTTTAAAAATAAACCAGACTCCTACTAATAGTACTTTTCAACACCCATTTTTTTAAAGTGCAGGATATATTTTAAAACATACATTAATCAATCATTTAAATTTAATAGTTTATTCAATAGAGTTACAGAACACATTTACACTACATTATACCTGAGAGAAACTATTAATACAGTACATATTAAAAGGATTTACTGCTGACTTGAATGTCTTTTGTTTCTCAAATACTGAAAAATAAGTAACTCACTTGTAATCACTAATTTCTTCTGCAGAAGTTAGAATAAATTTTCTCAGGGTCTTCAGCTCTCCGTCTGTGATTTTCTACTGTTCTGTTCTTGGCGAACGGTTTCTGCTATTTGCTCACTTAGCTGCTTTCAAGCTGGATTCCATTAGAAGAAGTTTTTCATCTTGACTGGCAAGTTCTTTGCCTGTAAGTTAAAAAAAAAAAAAAAAGAAAGCTTTCCATTTTAAGCTCAAGCAGAGCGATATTTTTGTTTTAAATGCAGTGCAGTGCAACGCTCAGTAAGAGCTGGGCAAATACTGTTTTCAGGAGAAGAGCATCATTCCATTCCCAATCTTGAGAGGAAAATATATTATAAATCTATTAAATACTGGCTTAAATCTCTTTCATTGTATTACAGTAAATTTAAATAAAGAAACTTGGATTCAATATTCTGCAAACATTTAAACTACTATCAGAGCTTACTGTATACATGCACATCCAGTATTTAGTTCCTTCTGAAGCAAACACCTATTGCTTTTGTATTTTGCAGCATAAATCAATCTAGAATTCAAAATTACTGTTTTGAAAATAAAGCAGCTTTATAACATATAACAATAGTAATATCTACAATTTAAGCTTGAAGTCTTCAATTTAATTATATTTTTTCATGAATTACAGAGCACATGCATAGTAAAAACCGGTTCTTTTCCAAGGTCATCCAATAGATGGCAATCTTTCCTTAGACCAAAAGAATCCATAGCCGTGCACTGCCAGCTCTCAGAAAAATAAGTGATTTAAGACAAAGACATTTTTCCTTTGTTCTTTGTTGACCATTTTCCTAAAAGATATATGTATATAGCCTTTAATTTAAATATTTAGCCCTTTGTATGTGCACCCATGAGTTTGTGTTAGTGTGCAGGCGTATGTGTACCTGCACAGACACAAATCCACACTCATGTATTTGTTTTTATACTCTTTCATAAATATATGGCTTTAGACATATAGACACATGTAATGACCAGGTCTAGGATATTATGGAATAAAACTGAGCATTAAAACAAGTGCTTCACAACAAGCATTTTATAGCACACAATTCTTTTATTATGCAGTATTCAAATTATTTTGAAATTTGACACCAGAAACATATAAGAAATTAGGAATCTTTTAGTGATATTAGTTCAATAAGTATAATAAAAGAGGCATTTATGTGATCACAGATTAAAACCCCTGTTTTTAATGTGCCATAATATAATATTAAAGAGTGAAAATATTGACTTCAATGAAGAAAGAAATCAGTATTTTCAAGGTTTAGATTGAAAGAATCCCTTAAAGAAAAACATTTGTGCTCTGTTTACATCATTCTGCATTTATTGTCTTCAATGTCTGACAACATTCACCATATGCACAGGATCTAAATTCAGCTATCATATCGTCATTTATGAGTTCAGAATATTCAGAAAATCAATTTCCTTATATAAGAAATCGCTTTGTTCTTTTCTAATTGACAGTAACATAACCTGACTTCTCACAAAACACAGCAACAATCACCATTTCCATTAGTAAAAGTACTGTATATAAACTGTTTAAATTTAAATTTTTGCCTCAGAAAGGTACACAGCTAACATTAAGAACTACATGTTTAACAAGCATTAGATATCATCCAGAGCTCATCTTTACTGAATATCAAGCAAATATGAATCTTTGTGAACTAATGAGTTAAACAGTTTTTAGTGTCAATTCAAGTTTAAAAAAATGTGCATGTTAAAAAGCAATGTATAACTGACTTTGCTTCCATTTCTAAAATTGAGCAGTACTGGTAAAGTCAAACATAAGCTTTCATCATTCAATAAGAATTATAATATATATAAAAATATATTTTTCAGTGAATTTTGGACCCATTATTTGCAATAAATGTTTTAATAACTTTAGTGTGTTGGATTGTCTCACTAGAACTAATTTGACTGCTTATTTGAGTAAACTTTTTTATCTGTGGGCTCTAAGTATTCAATTGGGGTTTGAAATCAAAAGGTTAAATATTTCACATGCAATATAATCCTCTGCCATTAAAGGTTTTCCAGTTGTTGATCTGTATAATTGTTTTTCCAGAAGACAATCCTTTATACATAAAAAAAAATTTTATTTGAATTTTAGAACTTATTAAGTTCCTGTCAATTTTGTGAAACAGCATTGTATATACTGTCCAGAAGCAGATCCTTAAAAATGCTTTAGAAGGTCTTAGAAGTAGTTTAGAGCTGTGATCTGTTGTGTGGACACAGACTATTCTTCCAAAATTTATTTTATTTTTATCTGCTTTGATTTTTAAACAGATACAACAATACATTTTTTAAAATTGTATAGCTATTTAAACCTACAAGAGGTGTTTTAATCACTACTTTTAATAAACAGGTTTAACTCACAATGTATCCTGGTAAAAAAGGGTTAAATTATTTTAAGTTTACCTATGCCTTGGACTTGAGCCTTGGTTGATCCCAAGCCAGAGGCGCTAGCAGCTGCATGCTTTATTTACAATCCCTTTGTCAGACTTACAACTGCCCCAGGCTATAACATAGTGTACCTAATGTTCAAACTGGCAGGTAATCTTATGTCAAACATACTTCTTTGATTTAAAGTGATCAATAGATTCTTGTAAAGAGGTAATTTCTCTGATGTTTCCACCTTGCCTTTCTTACAGGTGATTCACACAAAAGCCTGCTTATATGATGTACGAACAATAACCAGAAAGCTATAATCATGTTTTTTCAGATGTTTCCGGTGCACAACGATTTTGGATCAATACCCTGTGTAATACAATTATCTGCAATGATCTGGTTGTATTGAAAAAGAATTTGCAGCAGACCTCTAGGGGGTTTTATCCAGAAACACGTATCTGGCAATGTTGTGAATAGTGGAAGAGAAAATTAAGGGGTTGACACAGGCTGTCTATTATGTTCCAAATGACTTCATTAATATTTTATTTGGTAAAAGTAGTATATTTCAAGCTCTACTATACTGTGACTTCAAAATATTAATAATGCAATTTCCTTGTTGCATTTGCTTATTTTGAAAACTAGTTCTAGCACACATGTTCACTGTGAAAACCAAAAGTATCAACCAAAAATTTTTTAAAGCAGTTTATTGTCCATAATGAAATGACTCCTTGTTTTTCCAACTTGGTTTGCTTTTGTGTAAACTACTCTACTGAAAAAAATACCATATGCATTAATGCACTATTTCTAAATCTGTTAACTTATCTATACAGGAATTAAGCATATCAGTTTTAAAACTCACCTAAAATATTAAGAATTATAACAAACTTGTTATGTTTAAATTGCATTTTGCATTGCCAACGACTGAAGAAACACAGAAATAGATGTTTCACCAAACCAATACAAGGATTATAGGACAGAAATAGAACTACTGAAAGGAAACCCAGTTGTGTTTATTTTGTTTTGATGAAGTCACAGTCTGTATCTGTAAATTTACCCTAGAGCTGAATGGGGAACCTTTTATATTCATTTGATTGCAACAGTCGTATGCCCATGTTGAAAATTCTATTCCATTAGACTGTACAAAATTCATATTTCTGTAACATTACTATTTTTGTACATTATTACCTGTCTTTCTGCACTGCTTATGAACACCCTGCAGTTACTGATTTAGCTGCTGAATCTCAGTTCTCAGTATGGTGGTTGCTGTCTCTGTCTGATTCTTTTCTTTCTGTGTGTCCTGGATACTGGCTTTCAGTTTCTTGACCACACTGTCAAGGTGCTCCACCTCAGCCACTTTTACTTTGATACCTTCCCTTACCCGCAGGAAATCTGCTTCCGACTTTCTCAGAAGGTCATCTCTTTTGCGTATTGCCTGTGAAGACAAAAGGCATTCCAAGAGGGCCTTTTATGATGTACTTTTTATACTGCATCCTGCTATTTTGAGCTATAGGATACATGAGATTATACAGCACCTCATTAGCAATTGGGTCAAGTACCCACATCTCCTCTAGGATCAAAAAGTTACAAGGACTTTAATTTAGAAAAGTCTGTTGAAGAAAAGCTTCAGTATTACAATAAATACATCATTAATCAATACTTATAAGTTCAAAGGCAAGAAGAAATATTCCATCTAATTCTGAGAGAAAAACGGGAAATGCAGTTTGATCTAAATGAATACTTTTCCTTTAAAGAAAAAGGAAAAATGTTTGATGAATAAAAAAAAAAAGGGGGGTACTTAATCTCTTGGTTCCAACTGCTACAGACTTCTTTCATTTGGCACTCTGGCGAATGCTGTAGGTTGATGTAGCCATAGGGATATCCCAAAGCATAGGGATATCCCAAAAGAGGAAAATTACCATGCTACCTTTTTTTCCCCCTCTTTCATTGTTTAAACATCTCATTTGTGTTCAAAAAAAAAAGGAAATTATAAGGCTCTGTTTTGTTATTGTTTGAAAATGTCACATACACTTTGGACTTTGGATTTAGAAGAACCTTTTTCCTTAAAACACAGTGCCATGATTTTAATTTTTATCTGCACAGTGGTTAAGTATATGCGACAAGTTTATAGGTATAAGTTTCATATCAATCTCTATTGAGCATTCATGACTGACTGTGCTTTATTGGCTTGATGCCACACCTTGATTCTCTATCATGCTCCATCATGCTTCTTTTAATCTGAATATTTAGTACTCTTTCATGTCTTAATTACAGCAAATTGCGCACAGTTGGCACCATTTCTTGAAATTAATCCCAGAGTACTTTGTTTCTGTCAAGCACAGTCAAAGCCTTAGAGAATAATAGTAAATGTTATTGCAGATCTAAATTTAAATGACTGTCTATGTATTTAACTTAAGCCTTTAATTATTCGTGCTGTACTGTTTTTGGTTCAAATGTTAAATATTCCTTATTGAGAATGTGAAATTGTTTCAGACAGCTTGAAACCAGTGATGCTAACATGACAACAATTATTTATATTAACATATTTTTCCAGGTGTGCAAAACGTAATAGACAGGGTATAATATCCTGCCACAGTAATATGTTTCTATTTCTTTCTATTTATTTGGTAAACAATGAAAAGGTTCTAATTACACAGAAAAGATTGTTTGAAAGTTAATTCCCTTTTGATGTTCTTTTTGTTTAACAAAAGATTAGAAATTAAACAATCAGCACTAGTTCCTCATTAGTTGATTTCAAAGCTGTCTGATGTCTTATACCTTGTACATCTCTTTCATAAACCAAATAGAAAATTAAGGGCTTGTTAATTTTTATTGTTTTGAGTATACTAGTAAAAAAAACCCAAACAAAATATTAACAACAGAAACAGAGTATCCTAAATCCTGTCACTGGCAATTAAAGTTAGATATTTGGCAAAGTTCCCAAATAAGTAGAAATCATTCCTTCTCATTGCACATTTTATTGATAGAGATATCATACTATTAATAAAGCCCAAACCTTTCCATCTTATGAACATTTTTTGTGCAGGAAGCATCCACAGAAAAAAGCAGAAAGAGTAAATAAAACTCCTATGTACATTTCATCTGAAGAAAAAGTATGACAAAATAGATTTCTGACATTGAAAATGCATATGAATGGGTTTTACAGTTAAAACTGGCAAGTGCACTTATAAAAATATCTGCAAACATAATGGAAGAAGTCATATTAGTGTACTCATTTTATCAGTATGCAGTTTGTCAGCATTGGTATCACAAACTCTAACATAACTTGAATTTAGAGACAAAACCCATAGAAATATGTACTTACAAAATTAGCGATAAAGTATTTTTTCCACAGAATTCATAACAAATGCATATTAGGCAGTGCATACCCAGCTCCTTCACGTTTGCAATGTGATTTCTGAAGAGAAAGCTGTTTTGCTCATTCTCATAATAAAAGCATAGCTGATCTTTTTGACAATAAAGTTCCTGGCATCTCTAAGGTCTCTTTCAAGCTGTGTTATCTGCTGTTCTAGCTGAGCAAGTTCCACTTTGTGTTTCTGCTGGGAAGCTATTACATCCAGATGCAGTGACTGCAAAGTCTTGTCTAGTTTTTCAATTTCAAGAACAGACTGATTTTTTTTTTTTATTTTTGTCAAGTATATTAGCAGCTTCAGCTTTTTGTTCCTGTATGATCTACTCACATTCTTCAACTCTGGAGGATTTTTCATTGTATTGATTTTTCAACATCACAAGCTCATGTATTATATTAGAAATTATTGTGCATTATACCAGATGTCCTGAGTCAGTTATCTATCATTTAGCAAACATAAATTATAGCTCCATTTCCAGATTTCAAATGTTCAACATGTCTCTAATTTTTATTTGTATTTTATTTTTGGTGAACAGAATAGTTGGAAAGATTTATTAAATTTATATGTAAAAGAAATTTCTCATTTGTAATTCTAAAAAGCAGATTTATCTCTTCATTATCTGCAAAGACACAATTAGATAATGGTACTATTATTCTGACTCCAAAAAGTCTATATAACTACTTGATTAATTTTATTTAATTCTGGTTGGGTTGATTAATTTCAGTGATTATGCAATGTATTTGCCTATCTTTTTAAAAAAAAATTCAGGTGCATAAATTTTACATTAAATATCCACTGTTGGATTGGTATCTGCCAAATCAGACTGCAGTTGAAATGCAACATTGCCCTCTCCAAAATCTTTGAAAAGTACATGGTATATTCTGATATGCACAATACATAAGATAAACCATTAATTAAATATGGTTAAAAATCACAATGCTGACTTCTGGTTTAAAAAAATAAAACTAAATAAATTGCCTTTTGAAGATATCCCTTGAGCTTTTGGATTTTTAGGCATATTGTTTCTAGTATTCTTTGGGAATGCCTGTTTCTTAGGGGTATTTTTATGATCTCTCTGTGATAAAGACAGATCTTCAGTCAGCTGGTCAATCGTTTTCAAATGTCTCGTGTTACTAGGTGAGTTCAGTAATCAGGATGTCAACTGTTGTTCACTTTTACTGGATTGGTAATTAAAAACATGTTCAGCCATATAATAGCAAAACATACATAAGCACAGTTGTGGGTATTTCCTTCTCACGTTTAACCTTGCTCCTATTCAAACTCCAGTTACTATGAATGTAAATAAGACTTTGAATGTCCTAGCTATGGGCTCTGTAGATAAGGAATAATAATTATTTTTCTAACTCTTCAGTGAGTAAATATTTACAATAACTGTTTTTATTATCCTATATTTTTCTCTAAAATGTGTATTTTGTTTCATTATTTAGTAAATATAATAAGGAAAATATTAACCAAATATGTAAATGCTGTTATGTTTGTTAAAACTTTTGCCATTTCATAGTTTTGTAATTAAGACTGAGTTCTTGCTAAAAAAAGGCAAAATTAAAAGAAACTCAATTAGCCATCAAATTAGCTATCCCAGAAGGCTGATTTGTGTTCAATTTAAAGAAGAAAACAAGCTTAAAGACAACCAGAAATTACTCTAAGATTCTTTTGCTAGCTTCAACAATTGATTTTTTGAACAAAGGATGGACATAATTTCTATGACTTCCCAGAATTTTGTCTTTCAACCTGGGATCTCAACACTACAGAGTTTCTTAAAGTTCAGAATTACTTCAGGTAACAGTTTAGCTGTTTATTCAAAAACCAGTGTCACGAGCATCCCTCATTATGTAATTTTGAGATAGAGGAAGACAGACAGACACAAAGAGAGAGAAGTTTTAAGTTATTTGGCCATTTTTTTGAGATTTCATTTGTTTGAGTTCTTTTGAAATCTAACTCACTGAATTCCCTTTGTTCAAAGAACACAGAGAGATACGTGACAGAGAGTTTAAAAAAATAAATTTTAAAGCTAATTCCCATTTATTGTTTATTCTTCAAAAGTGAAAAGGTGTTAGGATCTAAGACAGCATGTGGTATTCATTTAGCCCTTAAGGTAGTTTGAATTTGCTTTCTGTAGCCTTAAAAAAATCAAAACCTGCTCATGAATAATCAAAAGATGTCCAGTTATTCCTAAAAAATATAAAATATGATTCTTCATACTCAAGATCATAAACTAATATTTTTAAGCTAAGAATGGCAATTGTATATGTTCTATACAGAGCAATGAACTTTCATAAAATATTTATTTTTTCCTATAGCTTTTCTTTTAGTTTATTATTTAGAAACACATGTAATTCAGAACTAAACAAGGTGCATGAAAAATCTCTAGCATCTGGTAGGCTTGTTCAATATCAGTAACACACACTGTTAAAAGAAAATGCCTGATTTCTGATATGAATTTTCTAGCTTTCTCTCTTTAACATACTTGAAACTCATTGATTTCTGCTACATTGAAGGCCTCTAGTACTAATTTTCTACTTTTATAGTTCCTAGAGATTGTGCAAAATTGAGCCCTTCTTATATTTCTACAAAGATTAATGTCACCAGATTTTTCTTGTGTCTCTCAATAAGTTAGTTCTCAGGCTTCAGATATTTCCAATAACTCTTCTGAAACCATGAACATTTGCTGTACTAATCTTCAAAGTATCAGACAATCAATAAATAAACAATATTGAAGTAACAGCATCCTCTGTCTTCATACAAAAACTGGTAACCTCTCTGTAACTGTTTTAAAATTCGCCATAGTTATAGATTAAAAATCTTGCCACTACTGTATCCCAACAGAATTAAATACTATATTACATAAAATCCAGCATATTTTCTTTCTACTATATTTTTTAAAATTTTACATCTCAAGTATGATATTTTTGAGATCTCAACAAAAACTCAGTCAAGAAAAAAAAATCTAAAAGTTGTCATTTAGCACCTTGGCATTTTTATTTCATCTATGTATTATATCAGCAATAACCTTGACTTCTTCTTCCAGACCACTGATAATGTACAAAAAAGATGTCCTGAAAATTCACTAATGCTCCATTAGATTACATTTGCAAATTTATCATCTTTGATTTTTCAGGTCACTGTTACTGTATTTGATGCATCCTACTGTGACTGTGCATAGTCAAAATAAAGACCATATTGAAGGACTGAAAAGAAATGTTTTGGTCTCTCTCATTTGAAGTTCTTTTAATGTATGGTGATGAATCCTCACCTCCCCACCAATCTACCAAGAGATTTTTGTGAAACCGATATTTTTGTCTGCTTCATAGTTTCCTCACACAGATGCTTCCTTTATACTTACCAAAAGTATGAAAAACATTGTCCCAGTGGATGGACAACTAGTTGTAACACAATTAATGCTGATGATCCATGAATGTATTTCTGATAGCTTTTCAGTGATGATCTGACAAGGTGTCAGATGCTTGACAAAATGTCAAACACCCTTCCTGAACCAAATGCCCTTATCTAGATGGTATTTCAGTAAACTTGATTTTGACAGAAAATACCAAAGTGTTTTCACAAAAAATAAAGTTTGGATTGTATATGGAAGATGACCCAGCTGAAAAATCCCACTGCATTTTTTTATTACTTTTGATGACTCCAAGTAATCTCCTTGACCTGGTTTATCCTGTGGTTGAAGAAACAGCAGTGTCTGAAGAACACATGGAAGAAACTCAAGGAAGAAAATCTGCAGGAGACATGAAGCAGCCTTGCCTAGGACACAACTACCACCTGGCTACTCGGAAAACCACAGCCCTATTCAGCTGCTTTTCAGGCACAAACCAAAAATATATATTTTAACAATTGTAGTTATCTGCATATTGATGGATTTTATCTTCCTCCTCAATTAACAAAAGAACATCAGAGTTTAGGTTCTTCCCCCTTAAGTTAATCATATTTTCAGAATCCTACTTTTTAATTTCTGTATATTTAACCTTATTTATAATTTCTTTGTAGTCTTCTTTCTCGTATTAATAATTTCAATGCTTTTCATCTCTAACCAAGGTGTCTTCCAAAATAATAAATATATAATTTTTTATTTTAAAGGTACACACAGTAAAGTTTTACCAAAAAATTCCCACTTATTCTTTATTGTACCGGTCAGCCTCTATTCCTGGTGAATCCAGTGACTAGATTGAAAACAGCAGGGCAGGAAGTAATATTGGTTTCTAAAATGACTACAGCAAATACATAATGAATAAGTATGTGTTAAATGTGGTTTATGCTCTACACACAAACAAAACAAAAGGTAAAGAGGATTTGCAGTATTTCAGTTTGAGATGTCTTAGGGGAAAATAGGAAAGAAAACATAAAACAAAAACATAAATTCTTTTTTCAGATAGCTTCTGCAGACAAAGACAACTATTATCTTTCTTGCTATTGTCTATTGTGTCAGTGCAGCTATGCTTGCTATACAAGATGTAAATGTGATAAAGCCTTAGTTTTCCACCCAATCTACTAAGCATTAAAAAGAAGAAAAATTAGGATAGTATCAAAATAAAATATCCAGATTCATTTTTATTTGATGTGTACTAAACTAGAACTGTACTGTTTATTCAAATTATCATCCAGTAGTTTATAAATTAATAAGATTGAACTATTAGGCATGAAATTTGTATATGTAAGACTTCAGTTAGGTGGGGTTTTTTTTGGAAGGGCTTTCATATTCTAATGGTTAATCTGAGGTTGTACCATGTAAATGGTTTGTCTGAAGCTGAGTAGCACCCTAGTACTTGTAGGAGCCTATGTTTTGGAATTACTGCAACAAAATAATGGTAGCATTGGAAAGTTGTGCTCCAGGTAATAATAGTTCTGATGCAAAAGTTTTCTAAGAAATTCTGAATATTTTTTCAGAGTATTTAATGAGAAGCTTCCATCAAATAGGATTTATCATAAATTTGGCACAGGGATTTCTGTCAGGTATATGCTTTGAAGAATTTTTACAAAGGTCTTGTCAAACATCTTCATTAACAATCTGGATAATGGGGCAGAATGTACTCCCTGCAATTTTGCTGATAATACAAAACAGCAATAAATGTCTGATACACTAGAGGAGCATGCTGGAATTTGGAGGCTTCTTGACAGTCTGGAGAAATGGGCTAACAAGAACAACATGAATTTCAACCAGGGGAAGTACAAAGTCCTGTACTGAACAAAAAAGAACCTCATTTACCAATTTATACTAGAGGGTGAACATCTGGAAACCAATTTTGCAGAAAACACCCTGGGATTCCTGGTGAACACCAGCTGAACATGAACCAGCAATGTGTCCTTGCTGCAAGAAAGGGGAACGTTCTCCTCATCTGGATTGGTCAAAGAACTGCCAGCAGGTTGACGTAGGGGATCCTTCCCTTCTAATCAGCACTGGTGAGGCCACACCTGGAATTCTCTGTCCAGTTTTAGGCTCCCCACTGAAAAAGAGCCACGGACATACCAGAACAAGATAACAAAGGGCCACAGATATGATTTAGGAACTGAGGCATCTCTTCCATGAGCAGGGACTGTCCAGCCCAGAGAAGGGAAGGCACAGGAGGTTCTTATCAAGACGTGTGAATACCTGGGTGTGCAAAGAGACTCTTCTCAGTAGTGTTCAGTGACAGGACCAGAGACAAGGGGCACAGAGTGAAACACAAGAGGTTCCCCCTGAGTACCAGGATATTTTTTTCACTCCAAGGATTGGCACAGGTTGCCAAGGGATGCTGTAGTGTTTCCATCCTTGGAGATATTCAAAAGTTGTCTGGACTGGTTCTGGACTGGTTCTAGGAAATCTTACTTGAGCAGAGGGGTTGGACCAGATGAACTTTGGAGGTCTCTTCCAACATCAACCATTCTGTTCTTCCCATATGTGAGTTATGTAATGCTTTTACAAGTTTGATGAAGTTTTCCATTCATCATAGTCTTTCCATTCTTCATAATCTCAGAAGATTGCCCTGAATAGCAGTGAATTCCAATTTCTTAACCTATAGAGCCATGAAATACTAGACTTGAAAGTAATAAACAGTTTTTGACACACTTTGTTGGTGCAGAGCTAAAACTTTTCCATTCCAGGTCTCCAGAGAGGGAAAACTTCCTCAGATTATGTCCTTGCTTCCCACAGAAAACAAGTATGGCACAAGAAAGGCAGTTATCTTCAAACCAAGAACAAGGTCTAACTTATCAGGAAATGAGAATTTAATGTCATGACTCATATTGAATTCAATTTAGAAGAGCTCATTATTTAATCACATTAACTAAGAGAATCCAGCTGATGAAGACCGTACTCATACAGAGTTAAATGCATGTAGCTTACTAACATCTTTCACTTGTATGCCTTTGCAGTGACTTCCTGTCCACTTTGCACAGAAAACTCACCCGTGACTGTGTGGTGAGCAAATCACATTAAAGATACATACTATTAAAGTGTCTTTATGATCAAACTACGTGGCATTTTTTATTAATATGTTTTTCTAAAGCTGATTATCTTTGACTAAACAGTATACCCTTTTAGAAATTTAAGGCAAAGATTCCTGTATCTCTCAGAGTTTCAGTGTATATTATTTGGGAATAAAATACTTTTCAAGTTCTACCAATTAAATCTCAAAATATGTGCTCAATATTCTATCCAAAAATATGCATCTAGCTCCAGAAGAAATGATTTAGTCTAACCTTTTGTTGCTAGCATTTGTTCTTTCTGAGAACTATGTATTAATATATTTATGCAACCATAGATGTTTTCTTGACTAATTAAATGTTTCACTAAATTATTTCTTGATTTCTCATCTTTTTATGGGTTCTACAATTGTCTTGTCCTTGAATTGCACTTATGATAACATGGCACTTTTGTTAGAAGGTAGTGGAACTACAGGTAGAACCTTTGGTCCAATAATCTTCCATCTTTAACTTTCTCATTTTTTTTAAGAACAGCAAACATCTTTTTAAAATATATTATATTCAGGTTCCCTCACATTGCTCAATTGCTTAAAGACATCCACATTGAAAGGAGTTTTATCACCAAAATTACAAGGGAAGAGAGCATGCACAAAACAATAAACTCGGTTCTGTTTTCATAAGCTAGTTTAGAGGGGCAGGGAGAGATCTAATTGACAATTAAATAGTTTATTAGCATGAGGAGATAGGTGCACTGTTAGGAAAACAGTTCCTAAAAATAGAAAATATAACCTAATATAATAGAAAATAGAAAATAGAACCTATTTCTCAGCAAAAGTTTGATCCTTACTGTATGATAGCTGTGTTGTTCTAATCACTGTGCCCAATTGCAATCCTAGTTCAGTTAATTAAAAAAACCCACCATGCTTCTGGCTCAGCACCCCAGCAAATCAAAGCTCTCAAGGCAAGATCAATGGACTTGCAATATAAGCTGTGTTGACAACATCTATGAGGATTTCAATTTAAGAATGAGAAGACATTCATCCTTTCTCAAGTGCATCAGTGTATGTTGCACTCACTCTAAGTGATTGTCCAAAAGTATTGTACACAAACTGCAGAACTGAGAAATGTCATTCATGATAGCAAACTACAGAAGTTAGCACTGTTTTCCAGGTGTCTCTACGTAGTGTAAATTCACAGCAGCAGACAAATACAAGGAGGTTGCTACAACTAGCATTTCTGTGCACTAGCAGAAAGAGGCTCAGTACTCAGAGAGTGCTTATCCTAGCAGCTAGCAGTGATGTCCAGGCATGGTAACTCAGCATAAGGTTGGAGAAGAGATATTTTCAACAACATTGAAAAAGTCTACAAAGTTCAGGACACAGGATGCAGGAAGGTACCAGTTATGGAAGAAAAAAAATCATTTAAGAACTTTATCTTTGGAGCTATTTTACTGACAGGTGCATCAAGGTGATTTGTCAATATTTATGTGCACACATTGAATGCTACTTCCTCTCAGTAAAGCTACCTTAAAAATACTGGGTTTGTATTCAAGAAACAGGGACTTTTACAAGTAATTGCAATTTTTTTTTAATCTTGTAAAATTTTTTAAGCTTGTAAAAAACAGAAGAGGACATTTTTAAAGGCCAATGAGCATATTAGCAAACATAACCAGCACATGTACTGACAAAAAAGTCCCATCTAAAGAAGATGAAGGATTTGGAATACCATCAATGAGACTAAAACACCCATCTTATCGATGACATTTACCCATGATCAACTGACCCATGATCAAAATCATCAGGTCAGATACAGCAGGAAAAAGTAAACCAAATTAAACAAAGACTGCAGGGAACAGTAAAGAATTGTTCAAAATTCTTTTGAACACAATATGTGGGGAAAATACACAAAAGCTCTGTATGACAGTGCTACAGTTTTAAACTAGTAGTTATTAGTGCTGCAGAGTTTATACAGAAGACCTCTGGTAGCAATTTTGTGTCATTTTGGGGGCATCCAGAAATCTATCTCTATCAAGACCATAAGTCACAATCCGTATTTATATACCCTACAAAGTGTTGAATAGTAAGGTACAGATGATATTATAAAACAATATGAGCAGAAGCATATTTATTGAAAACTGAGAAGAAGGATACAAGAAGGAATTTTAACCCAAGGTGCGTAAGTGCTAGAATGATGATACTTTAAACAGCTAAAATATAACTTTGGTTTTCAAAGCTTATTACTTCAGGTTGGTGTCATGTTTCATGAAGAGGTGATTTCTCTTTCCCAAAAAATTAATCAGAATTTCATGGCAAACTGTTTAACTTATCTAACATGAAATACTTTTGGTTAGCAGAACCTGTAACAATATCACATGTGAAAAACAACAGAAGGTGTACTGTGTCTAAGGGCAAGTCTCCAGCTGATTTGCTGTGAAACTCTGAAGATCTGGTTCACTCTAATAAATATCTTTACTGCTTCATCTTCAGAAGTATTAAAGTTTCTAAAAAGATTTGTTCAATCATAAAAAATTGTGTATTATCAACATTTTTCAAAATAACAGCTTTAAAGCTTATAATTGTTAAGATCAAATAAAGGCAGAAACACAGACATATTCCCAAAAAAACTACAGAAGCTTTTATATTGATCTATCTTGAGTATAAATTTAAATAATATGCATTTATATTGTATATTTATTGTGAATTTAATATACTTTATATGTGCTTATTATTTATTTGACATCTATTTAAACTTATTTTTTGAAAATAATTATATCTAAAATAATACATATAAAACATAAATACAAGTTTCATATTTTATTTCATGCAATCATTTACAGCACAAAATAAAATTGCTCTACAAAATGTACAAGTGCTAATTATTCCCAGTAGCAAGAACTAATTCTATTTGGAATTTCAAAGATGTTATGGCAATTACACATCTGTAATGTAAATAATGAAACAACTCTAGCACTTTTAAGTGAACAATAAACTGCTGTTGCTTGTTCAGTAGTTCTAGTTTTCCAACTCACTGCAGATGTTTTTTATACTTTTGTATGTATATCTATGTGTTCCCTCATTAATTTTTCTCTACTTATTTCGGGTTTTTGGGGTTTACATTTTGAGTACCAAGTTACTGCAGGTCAATAAATTTATTTTAGATATCTTTATTCAGATACCCTTACATCCGTGTGTCCTAGGGTTCTGAAGCACGGCACTGTAGTAGACTTCGCTAACAATATTGCCTTTATTTGAAGATATTCTCACCCATGAAATTATGCTTTCCTGTGAACTTATGATTTGCTACATATAGGTTATTTCAAGCTTTCTCATACACGTTTTATTTGCTGTGTATTAAGGTTTCTTTTTTTTTTTAAGAATTAAAATATATAGGAGTCTTAAGAAATGAAAAAAATCTATGTCAACTGTTTGTGCTCTGAAAGTTCTTGCTGCAGGTTTGAATCTCTCATAGGTTTTCAGTCCTCTCTATTTGGGCAGTTATTAAACTAGGACATCATTTTTCCAGATAAAACATGCAACAGATGCACATCAGTCGCTATGCCATCTATGCCTCAGTATCTTTTCCAACTTTATTGGCAGGACATCTGGTTTGAACAGTTGAATAAACAACAGTAAGCAAACCCTATCACACCCTAAGCTATTTCCCTGCTTTTAAGACATTACAAAAGGTGCCAAAACAATATTTAAGGAACAATAATGATGCCATCTGCCATTTCCAAGTAAGGACACTGTAGACATAAAATAGTTATTATCTTCATTTTAATGCATAGCATAGCAGCAACAGTTTCAGACCAACTTTCATTTCAAATATCATTATGCTGAACATACATATACTTGAAATTGAAACACATTGGAAATTACATAACAATTTGGAAAGAAGTTCCATCCAAAATGTAGAAAGCTTTCTTAGCCCTGAATCTCTGAGCCCTTTATATGATAATTTTTATATAAACTCATCATAACATACGTATATGAAAAAAACATAGAATCATAGGGCTATAGAGTGTTTGAGATGGAAATGACCTCAAAGATCATCTAGTTCCAAACCTCCTGCCTTTGGCAGGGACGTCTTTCACTACACAAGGTTTCTCAAAGTCCCATCCAAACGGGCCTTGAACACTTCTAGGGATGGGGCATCCACAACCTCCCTGGGAAACCTGTTCCAGCATCTAACCACCCTCAAAGTAATTAATTTCTTCCTCATATCTAATCTTATAATTCTAATATTCCTAAAAATGTAATCTAAACAACCCTCTTTCAGCATTTGGTTTGAGGTTTTTTCAGCCTTTCTCACATTAGTTAATGTTCTTGTAAAGAGTACCTCTCCACCTCTCTTCTAGGTGAATGTATGTCATACAAAAAGACCAAATGAAGAATATAATACCTGTTGTGTATTAATCTGTTCATGCTCCAGTTGCAGGTTGACTTGCTTAACTTGATTTAGTTGATCTTCCTGTTCATTGCATTTAACATGCTGTCTATGTATCTAACTAGATTTTTTCCCTTTCTGGTCCAGTTTACTGACCTCAGTTTTTTATAAATATTCAGATAATAAAAATGAAGACATTTAATTGCTGAGGTTCTCTGGAGCAATGGGTCCATGTGTTCAAGATTTTTTAATTGTTTAATATCTATTCACCCTAACTCAAGAATTTTTTAAGATAAAATAAATATCTGGAACCTGTAAAATGTCTCTATTTAAAAACATTTAAGTTTTTTATCCATATATTTATGCTGGAAATTTTCTTTCAAAAAGAAGCATTGATATTAAGACTGTCCCTGTGGCTTCCATTTGCATAAAAAGCAAAAGCTTATTCCTAGAACACTTTGAGATATTTTAGAAATTACAGTGAAATTAATGATGAAATGATTGTATTTTAATTGAAATTTACACATTTTAATTAAAATAAATGAAAGAAAGATAATAAATGAAAAGAGAAACTAAATAATTTTCTATTAAATAGCAAATGAATTAACATACTTAATTAACCAAATTCACCAAAAGTGGCAACATCTTTTACGTGTTGCATCAACAGACAATCTCTTTTACATTGAGCAATTCTTAGTGATGTAAGCTAAAGTCAGGATTTCACATAAATAATTAAAGTATGCAGTGGTCAGACAGGAAAGACAGGAAAAGAGAAAGCAACTACTCAAAAGCAGAGGACGATTCAAACCACCATTTTTTTTTTTAATTTTATTATCAGATTAAAATTTCAAGTCTAATAGTATTGAATTGTTCAACTGACAACCTAAAAAACATGTCACCATATGAAGGCAAATACAATGATGTTTAAGAAATTAGCAAGATGTCTGGATAAAATTTGAAAACACTGAAAATAAATTAAGAAAATTAGATTATAGAGTCTAAGGCAAATTACTTCTATCCTTGTATTTTGTAGTATATATTTAACTTAACTCTTCCACTGCTTGGAAGATAGTGATAGATATTAATCACAGCCTTCTTCTGAAAAGTTTACTGATAGTGAAATACTGATGTTGCCTGTTTTGAAATTACATTACTGTTTCACTACATATTCACAGCCAGATCAACCATCTCAAGACAGTCAATATAGAGAGAAACAAGACCAGTTTGATTTACTCATGAGAAAGTTATATTGTTCCCATCACTAACCAGATAATACTTCTAACTTCATGTGCTTTTAGCAAACTAACTGGATCAAGACAGTCTTTTTTGCACTAATGTAGTATTTCTATAGGTATAATATATTAACTCCAAAGAAAATGAGAGGGAAGGAATTGATTTCTGCTTTGTCTGATGACCAAATTTTGAGCAAGTTCTGGGAAGCAGATTACTACAGCTGACTGAAAAAAACCCAGCAGGTGGGTGTTTTTTGCTCACCTTTATATATACTGGACAAGAATTTTTCTCTGACAAAGGGATGAAAATTAAAATTAGCCTAGTGCCCAGTATATTAGTACCAAAGGTGTTTCTTCTCTACTCCCTTGAAGAATATTAACTGGTATTAAATGACTAATTTTAAAAGGAAGTTACAGTGCTTGGAAGGAAGAATATTTTAATACTTAGCTGGCATAATTCTGTTCTCTAAAAATGGACACGATTGAAGCATGTCACCAACATTCATAACAATCTTGGCATACCTTATTGAGGAATGAAGCACTGCCAGAATCTGACATACTGGTATACAGAAATATAGAAACTAAGAAAATAAATACATTCCAAAGAAGTGAAATTGTTATCCAAATAATGGCAGCTCTGTGCACAAAGGCAGAAGATAATGTCTGAAAAGGACAAATTATTCCCCGGCAAAGGTAAGTCCTCTTTTGCCTCCTTTCCACAACTCCTCAAAGAATAAATCAGTAACACACGGAAAAACAGAAAAAAACATAGAAAAACAAATGTTTGTTTGCTTTCTCTTTCAAAAAAGTACAAGGTTATGAAAAAAATGATACTGAGTTAACACAAATATCCAGAAAAGTATACAAAACTAAAAAGCAAAATAACATAATTAGCACGAATTTAAATAGGACATTGATTATGAGGTTTTTTTAGCTATGTGGCTTACAAACAGTTTTGAAAGAGCTTGTGCTGCCTGTTGGAAATTCTTTCTATATATGCCATGTTCATCAAAACTGTAAAACCTGAAGGAGTTCACTACAGTCTACAAAAATGTAGCTTTTCTCAGGTAATTTCATGAAGTAGCAGAGATAATCATTGTTAAATCTAGGATTCCATCATGTAGGCTCAACTTGGTGTTGCCTGCACTTGATAGCCTCACCCAAATCACTGATAAGGACGTTAAAGAAAACTGGCCCCAAGACAGCGCTGGGGAACACCACTCATGACCAGCACCAACCAGATGTCATTCCATTCACCACCTCTCTCTGGGCCCCGCCATCCATCCAGTTTTGTATCCAGCCAACAGTGCACCTGTCCACACCATGAGCAGATATTTTCTCCAAGAGAATGCTGTGGGAAATGGTATCAAAGGCTTTACTAAGACCCTGTTATACAACATGCATGGGGTTTTCCTTCATCCACCGAGTGAGTCACCTCATCATAGAAGGAGATCGGGTTTGTCATGCAGGACCTGCCCGTGTCGACCAAGCCAGATGATCTGGTTGTCCTGTGCATACGGTGTGATTGCTCAAGGCAATCTCCTCCATATCTTTCCCTGGCACCAAGGTCAAAGTGACAGATCTGTAGTTCTCCAAAATGATAGGTCCGTAGTTCTTCCTTTCATCCGTTTACATAGATTCACATTTGCTAGTGTTCCTGTCCACTGGGAACTCCTTGGATAACAAGCATGGCTGGTAAATGATTGAAAGAGGCTTCTGCCAGCTCCCTCAGCACACTTGGGTGGGTCTCAAGGGAAAGCACTTTCCAATATTCACTGGCAAATGATAAGACATTTGAATTTACATTTCTGTGAATATTTCTGAAATTTAAAATAAAAATTCAGTAACTTCTGGAAAAGATAAATAACAAATACATTTCCAAACCTATTTTTTTTTGTGAGATTACTCTAATTAACTGTTTGTTTTAGAGTTACTCTGTATGTTTATTCTCCTGCTATAAAATCAAAATATTTGCATTCTTAGTTCAACACCCAAAAAGTTCAACTCTTAAAAGTTATTGCATTGTTGTATTTTAAAGATTTTGTTGGTTACTACTATCCAGCAAGTGATTTCTGAAAGAATTTTTAGTACAATTTCACTATATTATCATCATAATGGTAGTCTTGGTTATTCACATTTTTTTATAAATTTTAAATGTCCTGAAAAAAAAGTCAACAAAAAGAACCCACAACCAAAATAAATTCCAGATTTCAATTTCTTGGCATTCTATATTTAAAAGAATATTTATTTGGCACTTCTAAAGAAAAATCTAGACAGATTTTAGCTGTTATAATGCAAAATTTTTCCACTTTTAGTACATTATTGGAAAAAAACACAATAGTTTTCAACTCCCAGACTAAAAGTTCTTGTGTTAAAAGACTGGACACACAATATTTGAAATGCATGAGATATTTAATTTTTACTATTCAGTCTGACAGAAGTCTGATTTCAAACATCACTTTATGGAAAGAAAAAATTTTATACCTTTTTGACTCTCAACTAATACAATGTAAATAGCAGAATTTCACATGCAAATAAATCAGAAATTACAAGGTTATTTCCTTCTAAGTCCTTACAATTAATTATTTTTGAGGAGAGACTCATATGACAGTTTACCTAATTATAATCCTTTTAAATTCTCCTTTTCAACCTTATTAAAAAGTAGAGCTCATTTCCAATACTGAAATATTCCCTCAGCAATGTCTTAGAGAAAATATCCTAAAGAGTAAAAAATTTAGAAAATTAATTAGTGATGAAAATTTATATCAGCCTGAATCAGTAAAATCACTTTTTTTACATGCAAAAATGGGAAATTTGCTGCAATCAAATATGCAATTAAATGATATGTTGCTTTTTGCTTTCAAACTTGACTTTAAATTTCTATTGAGTGTCGACATTGCCAATGCTCAGCAGATAGGTGATAACTCAATAACTTCTGATTGTCTGTTGAGATCCAAAAACTCATTGTGCTGCATTTGTATTACCCCGTGTGGTGTAATTTAATTCCAAAAATAATCTACTTGCACAGTCTTTTTTTAGTTCAAGTTTGTATACACACTGGCTGAGCACTCTGAGTGTGTTTACTATATGACACTGGAAAAAAAAATAAAAGGAAAAAAATATTATTTGAATCACATCAGATTCAAACTTTTTTATTGATTTATTAAAGATTTAACTGTCAAGCAATGATTTATACATTAGGATACGTATAAACAACACAAGAGATAAACCACAGTACTACAAAATGTTATCACACATGTCCAAATGCCTAAACACCCTTTCATGAAATGCAAACTGGGTTCCTGCATGCTGACCTGGGGGCATCCACAGGGATGTCATGTGGCCAAGTCCAGTCAGAGCTCCAAGAGCCACTGGGTCACATCCACTAAGATCATGTTGTCCCTGCTTGTTGTGCTCCCTTTTTTCCCCCATGTTACCAGTCTCAGAGCTTCTCTTCTCCTATACTTCTAATTTCTTTTCAAGCTGACTCTTCTGTTTTAAAAGTCTCTAAAGTCCCTTGGTTAGCATTTAATCTAGCTGATGGTCATCTTCCTCTTCAGAATTATTAGTCTGTGGTGAATAGTCTGACTGTCACACTCACCCATCCTGTTACTCTTTCTTGCCTTTTTCAGTTGCTGCTATCCCAGCATTTTGCCAAGGTTGAGCCATGTAGGCACACCCAGTAACATGATGTGTCCCCCAGATGGCAAATTTCATGAACCGCCCACCTGAAACAGATCAGTTTTCAGCTAAACTTGAAAGAATTTGCTGTGATTGCTATTTACACATTGAGGCTCTAGTGGTAACAGACAGCAGAACTGAAAATTAAGGTTTGAAAAGAAACTGCTTCTGGCACTTGGACAAAAATCAGAATGGAAACTGTCAGAATTGTACACAAAGAAACAAGGAGAAAAAAAGGAATGATTAGAAATGAGTGTTACAGTATCTAGCAATAGCTCATCATTAGTGGCTTTTTAAAGAAATACAGCTACAGCATAATGCTATTGTAATTAAGGGTGTTTTGACCATCATCAGAAGAGATAAAGACTGTTTCATTTTTGAGCTGGAAACTGATGGTTACTTAAGAATTTGTGATTATTAAGCACTAACTTTCAATATGGTCAAAATAAAAAAGAGAATCACAAAGAGTAATAAATATAATTAGTACTTCAAAGAGAGGCACCTCTATAACCTAATGGTTAATTACAATATTTAAAAAATAGAAGTAAAAACTGGGGTGGAAACGCATGGAATTAAGCATAAACACAGAGATTACTTAGAAGTCCACAATTAAAAAAACAGCAAAAAATCATGACATACTCCCTTGGCTTTAATTGTAAAGTGAATTACATTGTTATGAAATATAATATCTAGATAGTCCTTGAGGTTAGCTAACAGTGCCATTCCTAATAACAGAGGCCTCCGGCAAAGATTGACAGGATAAGGTGGAAAAGAGATAAAACATTTATACTTTGTACGTTCCCTGGTGACTATCTTGCTTGGTTTCCATAACTAGAAAATTCAGCAGCAAATGCTCATCTGACTCAAGAGCAGGACTAGTACATAGATTTCTGTCCCTAGAAATATGTGAAAGCTGACTGCAGGTAAGATGACTAGGAGAGATTTCGTGTGAGAGAGGAGTAAAATGATTCTCCCTTCTCAAGTGACAAAGAAAATGAAGACCTAGACCCCTCTCAGGGAGATCAGAGAATGAGTGGCTCAGAGAGCACTGTAGGAGGTTGCTCCTTCACTGTAGGAGTCTTGGCTATGTTTTTTAACAAGAGTAAATATTTTTGGACATTATGTAAATTTATGCAATGCTGTCTAGGATGATGAGTAGACAATCTGTATGAGAGTGAAGTGGTGAGAAAGATCAATGAAGTTCATAATAGATGCTGAGCCACTGGCAGGTCAGAAGTGGTAGGAAAGAAACTA
>QUSF01000001.1:39963389-40011268 GCA_003676055.1 Chloebia gouldiae | reverse complement strand
CTTGGAAGACAATAGGTTTTTAAAGCTTCTGTGAAAGAATTCGGAGACAAACAGATGTAAGTAATCTAAGTTTTAATAGCAGCAGGTGAAGAGAATTCACAAAAGAATATAGGAATAACAGATCACTAGGAGGCTTGCCAGTATGTGAGCTATAGAAGCTCGGAACCATTTAAGTTGGAAAAGGACCTTAAGATCATTGAGTCCAACCATTAACCTAACACAACCAAATCCAACAAGCTTGTTATTGCAACAAATTTAAAATTTTCACACGCACAAAAATGCACTGGGGAAATCTATGATTCACTGTTCATCCTACCTCAGTGAACAATGATAATGACCCATAGTTTGGTTAGGTACTTCACAGGACTCTAGCTATTTTGGACCTCATAGTTATGTAGCTCTAAGAAAAGAAGCAAATACTTTTGCATACTGGGGATGTAACATCCTAATGCTTTGCTCAAACAGCTCAAAAATAAAACAGAAATTAATGGCATTCCCTTACTCTTAGACAAAATGTGTTATATTTATGTAACACGTGCATAGAGTTGATTTTTGATGTATGCTATGTGTGATATAAATCAAACTGGAACCTACTATTTAATTACATCTTTCTTATCTTTTGTTCAATCCAATCCATCCATAATGGTCTAACAGCCAAGTGAAATGACAAACAATTCTTAGTAGCAAATATCAATGAACTAATTTTGTGCCTCTACTGTGTTAAAAACCCCTGTTTACTACTATGGTTAATGACTTCAAATCAGGGTAATGGTAAAAAATGATATGGAGTATTCTATTCTTCATTCCTAAAAAGATGCTTGCATGTTGATAAATATTTAGCAGAATAGAAAACTGCATTCCAAAAAGGCAAAAATGCTGATGTTAAGCTTGTATAGTACAGCAATGACAAACAGGAACTCCCTTTTGGTACACAGTTCTGAATTAAAAAACATCAGAAGATGGAAGCCATCGCTTCTCACAGATCCCACTCTCTCGCTCAAGATGATATAGCTTCCTGCTCTTCCAGCTTTTGCAATCACACATAAGACACTGACAGATATATTAAAAGAATGCTCTTCAGGGTCAGACCATCAAGTCCAGTTTTCTGTCTCCAACAGTGATAATAGGAGAAGCTATCCAGGGAGAATGTATGAGACTGGACACTTTCTACAGTCCAGCTCCTTCACCAACACCTACAATTATTTTGCTAGAGGTGTAAGAAGTAGATCTATGCTGAGTGTTTTTAGTATCTATTTATGGACCTATTGTCCATGCATTAGTCTTAATCCCTTTTTATAAATTGACTGATATTCTCTGCTTTTACAGAGCGTCATGGCAGCAAAACCAAAAAATTCACTATCCCTTTCCTTTTAACTATTTTAAACTAGACACACACACTCTTTACACTGAGAAGTTTCTACTTGTGCTGCAGTATTTAATGAATAACAGTTCTACATTCAGTCTGTGCACTGTTTACAGTTGCATAAAACTCAGTTATAAACCATCACTCCTAAGTTGTCTCCTCTCCAAACTGAAGAGCCAAGACGTTTTAGTCTCTCTTCACAAAATACATTCTCCATCCCCCTAACCACTTTAGTTGCCCTTACATGTGCTTTCTCTAATTCCACAACACTTTCTTACTGACACCAGAACTGTACATAGTACTGTCTAACCTACAGCACTAAAAGGTTTTCTTTTATAAAGATTGTTTCAACAAAGAAGACAAAATCAAAAAATTGTTAAAAATAAAAGCATTTTTCAGTACTTCCTTTTATAAATGCTTCACTGTCATTTTTCTTTCCATCTTTAGAAATAATCCAAAAAGGGCTTTACTCAATTGTGATCACTTAAAGAGGAATTTCTGTGAGGCAGACCAAAGTGTCTTTGTACTCAAAATCCCAGACCTTGTTTAATTGCTTATTATAAAAAAATGGGATCATGTTAACATCTTTGACTTGCAGTATCTATTTACCATACTGGAATTAACAGAATTATTGCAGAATGCCTGATGTGATGCTTATCAGGTAAAAAAAAAAAAAAAAAAAAAAAAAAAAAAAAAAAAAAAAGGAGGAAGACATTTACATCACTCCTGAACACTCCTGAAATACTAAGATAAAGATTTAATACTCCTCTGTGTTAATGAGCTTTACAATGTCCCAGTAAAAATACTGCCAGTTAATTTAGACAAAATAATTATTCTGTTGGGGCCATCTCCATACTCCACATTATGTAATGTACTACTGAGACAAAGAAGAGACAGCAGTTCAGATCCATTACATCAAACTTGGTTTCATAACCCTCAGGGCTGTTCAGCCACCAGACTAAAGGGTAAAAGAAGAAACTACACCTAGAGAACCTTAAATATCTAACATTGAAAAATGGAAAATATTTGGTGAATTCAAAGTAAGTCCATTGTTAGTTGTAAGTCATATTTTTTGGCAAATGAATTATGTCTTAATGCCTCACTCAGTTCTAATGAATTCCTTCTAGAAGTTTAAACTGCTGTGAGAAATGTGGTGAAATGTCTATCTTTTGATAACTTCCAAGCCAAACCAAAAATTTTACAATTAACTAAGGTTTAGAAATGTTCCAACTATATGTAGAGGGAAAGGAATGCCAGAGCAATTGATTTCTTGGCTGCTTAGAGGGAGAAAGAGACAGACTGACGCAAAAGGAATGGAAAAAAAAAGAAAAAGAAATGTGGGATAGAGAGAACAAAAAGATCTTTAGCACACTGACTTGTAAAACCTGAACTACAGCCCAGGATTTCTTACTACGCTCAACAGCCTTTCTGATTTAGGGGTTAAGCAGTTATATACCCCAATACCGTAGAACCAAGTACCACTATATTGATCAATCTGTATAATGTGTCAAAATTCACTATTTATGATATTCCAAAGCTGTGCTTGTTGAAAAGTCTTATTAACTCTAAAGATTCCAGTCCTGCTAAAGTTGTTCAGAGTCAATAAGGCTCTAGCCTGCTTCGTTCATGTGTTTGCTGCTTTAATGCTTGAGAATTGCATTGAAAAAAGCTATGATGAAAGAATAACATATTCAGCAGTCTGAGGCTAATAAATGTAGCAGCTAGATCTGTTTGCACAATGTCCCTCTGCCTCTGTGTGTATTTTTACTGTCTTTGAGTACATGATTGTCTTCACACTCTTCATGCTTGTCCCATGAGCAGTACAGAACGTTTGCACTGACTTGGTCCATTTGAATGCATGCTTCCTTTCCACATCCTACTTGAAATTACATTGCAAACTAGAAAAGAATTCTGATCTGCACATATTTCTCATTAGAGAAAAAAAAATTCTCACGTTTCTGGGTGTTTTAAAGATTTTAAAGAAAAAATTATAAACTTTTAGAAGATTTTATTCATGCATTTTTGGGGGCAAAATATTAAAATTGTTACTAGCTGTTACTAAAATACCTAATTCAGAGGCATACGCAGCTTGAGTATACAAACAGGGTACATAGGTCAGTTGTACAAATGTTCCCTGTGATGCTGAAACATGTGTTCCTACTAATGAAAACTCCTTTATTTTTCACCCCAGTAAATTTTATCAGCAGAAGAGCATGAGATCCAGTTTTGAATAAGCTCTTAGGCCAAACTGTAAAAAAAAAACTATTGCCTTGACAATAGCACACGGAAATGTAAGCTGTGTAAAGTCAAACATTAAATTCTGAAAGTGTTTAAAATAATCAATTCAAAATAAATAATTTTTTCTATAATATTAGTATCATCTCAAATGTTTAAAAATTAAAATCTGCCCTTGTGATATTCAATTTAAATGCAGTGAGATCTGAAAAAATTAATATTTTAGAGTAAAAAACATGTGAACTTTTATATTAAAATAGTAATTTTATTTTGACATTTTATCATTAGAATATTCTCTCACTTCCACTGTCATCTGCCTGACTACTGTCCTACAATGATTCAGTTTTCTGGTAAAGCTGAATTAATAAAAATAGAAATATCTGCTAGAAAACATGATGATTGATCATAGAGAAAGACTAAAGAAGCCTAAGGAAATGAGAAAATACTGAACAAGAATCAGAGAAAGAAACCTAGAATATGAAGGATTTTTCTTTTCCTCTTCTAAAAGTCAATATGCAGTATAAAATATTTTTTTTAATTAATTTTTCATTGACTAATCGTAGTAGCTAGTAACAAGAAGATTGGGTCTTCCATCCAACCCTTTGAGATTTAGTATTTTCAAGAGCTGATAATAATATTACTTATTTAACATTTGATTCTGCAAGGTGCTAAGCACTGTGATCATCAGTGCACTTGCATTCTTAGGTAATTTTAAGCAGGCAAGTAGCCCACATGAAAGCATCATCATGGCTTTCATAATCATATGATGAATCACATTATTGAATCCAGACAAGAATTTTCAGAACCTTGTACAATCAAGTTAAGGGCTTTATATGAAGTGAAAAGACAATGAGGACACCCTGAAGAGTTTATAACTATCAGTTTAAGGAATATTAATGTTTTTATTCCAAAAAATCCCCCTGAATGTCTGTGAACACATTTTCTTCCATATATCATCCTCTTCTGTTACTAATTCTTTGGATACTTTACTGCTGTTATATATCTGACTAGCTCTATTTTTTATAGACCCATAAAGAAAGGCAGTTGGGTCTTGTGGGAGTGGGGGGAGAAAAGGGGGAGCAGAGGAGGAGAGGGGATGGTGGTGATAAAATGTAATTCCTCCGAACACCTGCTGAGTTTAATTGCACTACAGCTGCTGATGATTGTAAGTGGGAAAGGGAGATATAAGGCAGAGGGGGAGGTGGTGGTGTTACTGACTGATTGGCTGTCGTTACATCCAGTTTTATTGTCTTTTTTTACCCTTTCAGTATTATTCTTACAAGTTAAAAGAGTCTCTGAGTCTGAGGGATTAGGGACCTAAACCAAAAAGGAATCTTATGATCTGTGAGCAGAATGAGATGTGGTGTTTCCTGGATGAAGACATCTGAAGAGAGCATATGTGAACCTCAAGAACAAGACTGATGATCCCAACAGACAAATTGCCACAGTATGCAGCATTCACTAGAATGAAAGGTTTATAGGTGAGATATTTAAAGAGGTCACCACGCCCAGAGTATGTGGGTCTGCAATGAAATAGAAGACAGTGCTTGAGATGAAGGAGCTGTGGTCATTCAAAAGGGATAGCAAACCATGCACAGAAATTTTCAAGAAGGTTCTCATTCTGCAAGAACTTAAAGATAACAAAATATGGTGGGTTTGCAGCATCAAGGCACTGTGGAATAAATCCCTGTTCGCAAAATTGATCTAAATGGGTACTGAAAACTGGACTGCTGTAATCTGATAATTGCTAGGGAAAAGTTGCTTTGATATAGAGAAGCATGATGCACATAGTTGTGATTCAAAGACTTTAGTTTGGAATATGTCAAAGACATGACAGAGCATTACAACTGGGTAATTCCCTTGGAAAACAAAGCAAATCAATATTACTCATATCCCTGCAATTTGGGTTACTTTTTAAGCAGCTGCAAAGCTAAAAAATGCTAATAATGATGTTAAATAACTTTTGGAAAAGTTTAGAGATTTGTCATTCAGTGATAATAGCTGTGAGAGGAAGAATTTCCTTCAATTTGGAGCTGAAATACAGGACATTTAATTTTCAGAATTATAATAGGCAAAAAAAATGGTTAAACATAGCAGTTGTTTTTTTATTAATTTATACGTATTTTTGGCTAAATAAAAAACTGGCTATGTTTAAAATAAATAATTTTCAGGAAATGTTTACCCAAATAAAAAAATCTGTAGATTATTCAACTGCCTATTACATGGAATATGAGCTTCTTTATAAGTGCCTGTGAATTAGGGTCAGTAAGAAAATTCAAGCTGAGAAGATACAAATGTTTGTGGTACATAAAATAAGAACACACATTAACATATAATAGTACTAATTAATTGATGATCAAATTAAAAGTGAAGAGGAAAAAGATGGGGTAATATCTGCCTGGGTTGAAAAGCTATAATACCTCCAATCCAGGACACAAAGGGGCCTTGAGCTGGCTTAAAGGACCTTGAGCTGGCTTTTCCACCTCTTGAAAAACTGACACACAGAAAAGGGAGACCTTTATATTCTGTTACACAGCAAGAAAAGTCCAAGAGGTAGGCACTACTTAGCTGGTTAACATTTTACTCTCTAACATTCATTCTACTTGGTACTTTAATAGCTAGCCACTGACAGTGTCAGTGTCTCTTCACTTGGCATCATGTATCCAGCTTGTTTTAAGCAGGCTAAGATCTCACTGACATTACTCAATCTTTTATAGTCTGAGTGTTTCCTATCTGATGTGCCTTTTAAAAGTTTTCAGAAATGAGTTAATTTGCCAAGTTTTAAGATATATTTTCACCAATCACTTTAAATAGGGTGGGATCTCAACTCTGATTTCACATATATGTATATGTAGAGCCACAAAACATTATTAATAAAAAAGCTGTCAGTATTTATTGCTGAACCCATCATTGTATTCATTGTTTTCATCTTGTGAAGGTAGAAAGAGACATACAAAATACAAAACTTTTCTTTTTGAGTAATGCTAATTGGAATTTTTAAATTTTTTATATGCTGAACTAACTGATTAAAACTATTGAATCAGGCCTCTGCCTTATATCTCCCTTTCCCACTTACAAGATGGAATTTCTATAATTCCATCTTCATTAAGGTTGCCATTCTAAGTACAACTTATCTTCTCTGCTTTGATACTAAAACAAATTAATTAATTTTGAATTAAACTGATTTCTTAACCTACAGATTATCTACTGGGGAAATACAGAAAGTATAAAGAAATACAACATTTTCATTTGCTACTACAAATATGAAAATTCTGGCAGTTCTCAGCTGTTATAAGGAATGAAGAAAGAATGGTTTTAGTCAAACTGGGAACAATGTGGGCTACAAAACAAAAGGTTCCACTTTTTTATATAACTCTCCAGCATGCAAGATTCTTGTTGAGACTCTTAACCTAGATTGTTTCTCTTTCTCTCTCTTTGATCAGTCTAATTATAAGCCCTCATTATGTCTTGTTTTTCAGAGACATGCTAGCATCTCTAAGCCACAATGCAAATGAAAAGCTTTTTCTTTTCATATTACTTTTTCATGCTTGCTCCTTACAAAAAAAAAAAAAAAAACCAAAAACCCAGAAAACACCAAAACCACCACCACCACCAAAACAAATAAAATTCCTCATACTTTGGAAGTCAAGAGCTTACTGTGGAGCAAGCACTATGAAGACCTGAGAAATCCTTTTCCCATATTGGCATAAACTCTACTGAAAACTTACTCTCTTAATTGCTAAAGCAAATTAACAAAAAAGAAGATTTACATGAATAATTTTTCTGGACAGGATGCTTTAGTGATGGACTGTCATAGAACCAGAGTCACATAGCCACAGAACAATCTATTAGAAGGGACATTAAAGTCATCTACTTCCAACCCCTCCAGCTGCAGGCAGGAATGTGTTTCATGAGGCCAGGTTGATCAAAACCCCCTCCAACCTGACCTGAAACACCTTAGAGATTGGGGCTTCTATGGCTTCTCTGGGCAGCCTGTTCCAGGGTCCCACAAATGTAATCATAAAGAATTTCTGTTAGGTGCCTCCAAATCTCTCTTCTCCAGCCTGAACAAGCCCAGGGAAGGTCCAGTCTCTGACCAGTTTGATTGCCTCCCATTGAACTCACTTCATTATCAGAATCTGCCTCGTAGTTGCAGGGTGAGGGTGGGGATGTGGGTGCAGTATGAACTGCACAATTCTATATCTCACAAATACAGAGCAAATGGGCATAGTCACACCCTCATCTACTGGCTGTGTTCCAGCCAATGGAACCCAGGATGCTGGCACTTTCATTGCCAGGAACCAGTGCTGGGTCACATCCAGCTGACAGTGAAGAGCCACAGATCTTTCCCAGTAGAGCCACTCCTCATGCAGTCCATCCCCAGCCTGTGTCAGTGCAAGAAGTTCTTCTTTCCCAGGTGTAGAACTTAAGTCTTTGCTGAATATCATAAGGAATGTCTTTGTCCATTCTTTTGGCCTGTCTAAATCCCTCTGAATGGTAATCCTTCCTGAGTGCATTGACTTGTCCACCCAGAAGACCTGGTGAACAAGCTATCTATTGCTTCTTCTAGGTCATTGATAAAGAAGTCAAACAAACCAGACCTCAATACAGAACTTCATAATTGTCCAGTTCCTGATCCCCATTACCAGCCCATACATCCAGTTTTTTGGCTATTTACTAGCCACACATCTGGACTGCAATGTCATAAGCTGAACGGGAGAATATTCCAGGAGAGAGTGTTGCTAGCCTTCCCAAATTCAGGGTAAATTACACCTGCTACTCTTCCTTTATCCACAAATCCAGGCACTTTAACATGGAAAATTGTCAGATTGAAAAGGCATGAATTACCTTCTATAAACCATGCCAACTTTCCCTAATATTGTTCTCCTCCTTTGTGTGCCCAGAAGCATGTTACAAAAGGACTTGCTCCATGATTTTTCTGAGGACTGGAGTTAAATTAAAATAGCCTGTAGTTCCCTGGATATTCTTAATGCTCATTTGCAGATTCATGGAACACATTCTTTTTTCTAATCTCTGAATATTTCCCCTAAATTTTATGACTTGCAAGATAATGGAGGATGATCTTGCAAGGAGCTCTCTCAATGTGCTCGTATGCAGCCCATCAAATCCCATGGACTTTTATGGGTTAAGTTCTCTCAAGCTGTCACTAACTCACCCACTTATGATACTTCTTGAATTCTTTCATTAATCAGAGAGACCTGGGAGACTGAGACAAGGAAAGCATTGAGTACCTAAGCCTTATGTGTCTCCTGTTGATAAACCACCCAGTCCATTCAGCATTGTACAATCTTTTTGTTCAATCTTTTACAACAGAGCATTAGAAGTTCTTCTGGTTGTCCTCAATGTCTGTCACAAGGCTGAACTCCAGCTGAATTTTGGCTTTCCCGACGCTATCCCTACACTCATTGGGCAATGCTTTTAGATTCCCCTGTTCTATTCTGTCCCTTTTTTCGTCCCCTGTATTCTGCCTTTAAAGGTTGAAGCTCTATCAGGAAAATCCTGCTTAGCCAAACAGGCCTCCTGATACATTCACACCTTTATTTGATACATCTACGCCTCTGTTTGAGTATCAGGACTGTTCGTACACCTGAAGATAATGTCTTCTTGAGTGCCCTTACCTTTCAGATCTGTCTTCAATAGGATTGAATCTACCAATTCTCTGAGAAGGTCAATATTTATAATAACAAATATCTAATTGTGGAGGGCATAATTCCCACAGATTTCCAGCTATGAGGCCTATAACTTTAAAATATGCATTACTTAATTCCAAAATTATGTTATAAATGTGTATTTGCATTAAAATTTAACAACATGAATATTACTTCTAGTTACTCTTTTGGAAGCATCATACATAGGTATTTACAATAGAGAAACCTAAATCTGAATCAGTCACAGAAATTCCCTGTATGGCCAATGAAGAAACGTAAATTGCTCTGAAAGACAAATTGTCAGTCTAAAAGAAGCAGCCAAAATAATCCAGAGACATCTTCTGTGGTATCTCTCAGTCTTTATCTCACTGTCATTAAATTAGACAACTAATTAAAAAAGTACTCTTTTCTCACTGTCATTGAGTTAGACAACTAATTCAGGTGTAGACATTTACTTGGTAAGATGAACCTTCATAAAAGTTATACAACTTTAAGAAAAAAAAAAAAAGGAATGTGTTATAAGAAAGTATAAATATACTCTATACATATTTTCTCCCTTTCTTTGAAACTATTGCAAATTTTATTTCTAATTACTTCTATTTTTACTGAATTTGCTTATGAAATACAACTGGAGTTTCCTTTCTTAAGTCAATTTTTTTGCAGAAATTTCTATCTGAAAATTACCTAAGCATTAACTTGACCACAGGTTATGTTTTAACTTTATTGTTTTGCTAATATATTTGTAAAATGTTGCTTACATAAAAGAAACAAAAATAATTAATTTATAACAAGCATACTTAAAAGTATCCATAAAGATCTTTAGAAAAGGCTGAAAATTTATTTTTACTTTTTGAATTACACTAATATCAAAAAGACACCAATGGGAATTGGTGACTCTTGGTTTGTTTGGGGATGTGAATTATTTTTAGCAAGGAGAATTTGCCAAGCATAGCAGAACCAGAAATAGAGTCTAATGAAATTTTGAGCTGCAATGTAGGCTAATGATACTTGAAAGTGACATGGTTATATCTCAACAGGATAGCACTGGCTTAGCCTAAATGTCAGGAGCTTGACAGGCAAGTATCATAAAGATACATGTCAGTCACCTCCAGTGCAAGAATAAGTGATGAGCATTGTCAAGAATGTCCTTCATTTTTCCTTGGCAATTAAAGCAAACAGGGGCCTCAAGGTCTGCTCTGCTGTTCCATTCACTTTCTCCCTCCTATTTAAGCCCTTGCTGTTTCAGTCTCTTGATTAACAAAACAGGAAAGTGAAGATAAGAAATGAAGAAGCAAATAGTTAAGTCTTCTCACTTCAGTGGTACTGACCCATTTTTTTTGCATAGATACATGAAAGGAAAATTGTGAAGTTCCAGACTGCTTACAAACTCATTATTTTTTTAACATTCTTCTACTTCTATTCAAAGCTTAGTAACCCTGTAACACTGACTCTGGCAACAAAGTGGTGAGTTCTGGTTCATAACATAGTCCTCACCATCGTTCCTACCCTGAGCAGCTGAGGTACATAAACCATGGAGAAAAGTCCAAGCAGTAAGTTCCTTATCAGAGAGGAGAGCAAGGTGAAAAACATACTAGCTTCGTGTGAAAACTAAGGAAACAAGACTGGGAAAAATAAATAACCAGAAGAAATAAAGGCTAGGAAGGAGCACAGAAATGAGAACTGCCACAAACTGAGAGGTGAGAATACCAGTCAGTTGCCTGAATCAACCACCAGCTTGTTTCAAACATTGTTCCCCCAGTGAGAGCTCATATGCTTGGAGCTGTGTGAAATCAGAGGCACATTGCCAGGATGGCAAGGAACTGCCTTCATGCAGCCTCCTACCTCAGTTAAACGTTCCCTCCTCCTGTTGTCTTACAAGGGAATAGGTAGCTATGACACTGGATTACTGCCAAAGTCAAGGTGTATGCATCACCCTGGCAAACTGTGATTCATTATAGCCAGGAGCAGGATGCGCAGTAGATGAGCAGCATTATTTCTAGCCAGAGCTACTCACTGGCTGATAATGAGAACAGTGCCTTAGGGGAACTCAGCTGATTTTCTTTTTCCAGTTTCTGCACCAGCCTGATTCCTTCCTACGCTGCCAACTATGGGCAAAGAAAAGATGATTCTTGCTCCCATGACTTCATGCTTGATTTAACCGACAAACCAAAGTGCCCCAAGGCTCTCCAAGTTTGGCTTACTAACTGTTCTTGCAGTTACACATAATGTGTTCCAATGTTTCAGTTTTCTCAAAGCCGGGAAAAGGAAACCTCCACAGAGCCCATCCATTCCAGCAAGCCTATCACACAGATAAATATGATCTCACTGAAAAAAGCAAAGGCATCTACCCCTACAGACACAAGTCTTAGAATGTAAACAGATCCTTGCCTGCCAATTTATCCTTATAGGAAAGTTTCTCCAACATAGACTCTTGCCAACAAATACAAAAATGGAGATGCTTTGAAACAGGAAATCGAAGCCTGAATGCATCAACAGTGTTCCAGTGGCTTGAAAGGCTTTATTTAACTGCTGTGTCTGTCTTGCCAATTATATTATCCACATTTCAGACACATTTTACATGTCACTTTTCAAATACCCAATGGAAAACAAAGGACAATTAAAAATGGGTAATCTTTTTTGCACCTGACCATCAGCTGATTTTAACTTATTCTGTAGATATTTTGCACTTGTTTGGGTAATAGTTAAAGAGTTTTTTAGTTTATGACCCAAATTAAGATTATCATGGGCCATGACAGCAAAAGATCAATAGCAACACAACACATTTGTAGCAACATTACTCATGTCAGTTAGTCTTTGATCATCAATGAAAACATTTAACAGTTATTAAAATTTCTTGGAACTTTTTTGGCCAGAGAGCCCACTTTAAACCTGATGTTCCATTAAAATTCACTAGGTCTGTAATTAATGATAAGTGTACTCTGTGGCCTGAGAAGGAGAAAGAATAGGAAAAAAAGGTATGGCATAACTCATTCTACAGGATATACCATATTTACAAAGCCATGAATAAATACTGAGGTTTTACTAAGTCTTATGACAAATAACATCCCTTTCCTTAATTGTGGTGTTCAGCATTCTCTTTGTGGGTATGTTAAGCCAATATATCTATGCCAAAGTACTTGCAGAAAACAAATAGCTCTCAGACCTTGTTTTTTTGCTATGGTTATATTCATTCAAGAGAAAGCTGCAGGCAGTTAGATGCTTTGCAAGTCTGAAACTAATTCTGGATAAGTTTGTGTGAAACTTACCTTCCTCATATTGTATTTCTTACAGCACTGCTGGACATTTCACATCTACTATATAGCTTTATGCAATTCTGTTTTCCAGATTCTGAATCAAAAATTCTTGACCTTGAAATACTTCAGAGCAAGCACTTCTTGCTTGCTGCATGAATACTTTTGTCATCACTAAGCATTTCACCAGCTGCCTATTGATAAACAATTGACAACTATTCACAATCACTTAACAAGATTGGTTAATGAGAATTCTTTGCTATTGCTCCAGCAGATTTTACCATAAAGCGATGATTTGATTAGTTAACTGATAAGAGAAATATCTATTTCTTAGAGATAAGCATTCCAACTGAGTAAAGTAAATCCTACAACTCAACAAGAGCAAAAATGTAATAGTAGTTTGAATTGTAGTAAGAGGATAGGAAGAAATTGTATAAGGTTTCTTATTAAATAAACAAATAATTTAAACACTTCAAAGAAAAGATATTACTTAGAAATAAGTTAATTCCTCTATAAAGTAGGAAATTGTTGTTCCTGACACTCTCAAAATAGATAAATAAATGAAGACTATTATGTTGTGAAATGATATCCAATGTAAATAAATGTAGAGGGCAGGGAGTGGGGAACCTAAAGTTAAATTCCAAATCTCTTCAGTAACCATATGCAAGAAAGTGGTAAAAGAGGATTTTTTTCACCATAAAATGACCTTAAATATGGCTTGACATTGAAGTCACCAGCTTCATGCAGAGGTTGCAATTATCTCAACAGGTCCCAATATCTGTGAGTTTTGGTTGAGTTTTTATAACACAATATCATCACAACTTTGAAAAGAATTTAGGAGATTTCCATGATAATGCCTTTCATTTGTGCTCAAGAGTAATGTATATTTTCTTTGCTCTCAGTGTCTCTGCTGTCTTTTACCCTGGAAACATGCTCTTATCCTTGCAATCTTTTAAAGTAAATGGATATGGTGAGATCTCATCAGTCCTCTGCATACACAATAGAAATTCTGGAACTTGGTTTAAAAGAATAATAGGTGGAATTTTCAAGGTGAAGTCTTTCTCCAGGTGAAACTGATTAGAATTTCTTTCATTTCTTCTACGGGTCATTGTTTTATCTTTAGATCTGTAAAAAGTGTCCTCATGTCAGCAATGGTTCTTAATAAGAGAGGTATGAAGAGTGCACCTGCTTTCCTTGTTTAACTGCTAGAAGAAGAGTCTTGATCTAAGCATAGATTACCTAAGGGATATCTCCATTCAAATAACTTCACCAAATACAAATAAATTCCTAATCACTTTACGGTATCATTGAATTTTTTTACCTAGTGTATATCATTTCCTTTTGTTCAGGTTGCCTATTAGAGTGTTTTCAAACAAAATGTTGATTCTGTCCCCTACTTCATTACTTCCATGCACAGTTCTCCTTATCCATATTACTAGCTGCCTACTAGCTGCCTGCCCAGTCTACCAGCTTTTCATCACTGCTTTTCTGTAACAGAAGAGATGACAGAAGCTTATGGACCTCTGTCCTAAGTGGCTGTGTCTTCCCAGCCTGATGCCCTATGTTCTCGAAAGTAAAAAAAAAAGCACAAATTGAATCTTAACTGGATTATGCATGCTGTTTTCTTACAAGTTCAGACCATTTGCATTGAAGCTGTGGTCACAGAAAAATAATTAAGCACTCCATGTCTCATAACAAAAATATTCATTCATGAAAGTACAGGTATAAAAGCATAGTAGGGTAGTTCATAAACCATATTTAGAAACAAGACTTTTAGTTGCCAGTACCAAACTCTTTCACAAACTACTTCCTGCTTCAAGGTCTCTTGCCAGGGTAATGAGATGCTCCATCATGAAGTTATATATAATTCTGTCAAAATAATCTTAGAAAGTATATAATTTTGAATCATTGTTGGAAGCAGAGACATGAGCAACTGCAAATGTGTTCTTCTAAACTGGGAATGTAATATAGAATTAAATGCAAATGACTACGTTAATGCAACATTATGATTGAGATATGACACAAACAAATGTCATTAAATTCCAAATATGGTTCCCACAGCAACTGTAATTCTGCTGCTTTGCACTTTCTGTACATATTATATTGTATTTCTGTCCCATATACTGTGCAGTATTAACTTCACTGTATTTTCGTATATTTGCACTGTGACTGAGTAATGGTTGTTCTGGGAACACAAACTGAGTTTCTATTTTTCTTAATGTAAAATCTCCACAATAATGTTGCCATTTTTCTCCTATGTTTAATTTCTTTTGTTTTTGCCTATTTGTTTGCTTCTTTGGGTTTTTTTGAAAGAAGATAGTGTATTATTTCAATGTATATCACCTGGCTAGAAGCCATTGCTTTTGCAGGTATGTTTTTGAGCTATACTCAGAGCCATGAATATTCTTAAATAAATTTTATTTCACTGGATATTAGTCAGCTTGATCTTTTTTTTTATTTTTGGCCTTCTCTTTCTCTATGTCACAGCTTGAGCTTTAGTTTCAAACCAAGAAGGCAGACGTCTTAACAGGAAAAAAAAGTCATGTGCTGTATCTATATTTCCACCATGTTAATCTACATGTAAGGAAAGATTGGCAGGAACTCAGTTGCTATCTACTGAGGCTGTGATGGCAATTTAAATTTAACTGCTTCATTAAGGTGAAATTGTGGACTGAGTGCTAATTAACATTCACAAACTCAAATTAATAACAGCTTAAGAGAAAAAGGAACGTCTTGCATGGGTCAACTTTATATTTCCCAATTTGCTTTAAAAGATAGTTTATACATGCATTAATCCAAAAGAAAGACTAACCATATCATATGGTTAGTCTATCATATGTTAAATTTGTTACTTGCTTGTATCACATGAGAGTGATACGATTTATCAGGAAAATAGATTTTAAACAATAGATAATTTTAAAAGGAGTATTTTCAGAAGCCCTGTTAAAATCAAAAATTTTTACCATTTGAAGAAAGAAGCAATTTAATGATTTTTTTTAAATTCCAGGAAAGACACATGCATGCATAGTCCTTTAAAAGGTGTTGGGGGGAAAAGAGTTTATCAGAGACTGGGCAATCACCAACCATATGAAGTTCAACAAGGGAAAGTGCCTTGGATGGGGCAACCCTGGATGTATGGACAGAGTGGGGAATGAGAGGCTGGAGGGCAGTGCCAGGAAAGGGCCCTGGGGGTCCTGGTCAGCAGAAAGTTGAATCTGCCCGGGCAGCCAGGAGGGCCAGACCTGTCCAGGGGGGCATCAGGTGCAGCATGGGCAGCCAGGAAAGGGAGGGGATTGTTCTGCTCTGCTCTGCACTGGGGTGGCCTCGCCTTGAGTCCTGTTTTGGGTGCCGCAATATAAGAAAGATATAGAGCTGTTGGTAAGACCCCAAAGGAGTGACACGAGGTTGGTGAAGGGCCTTGAGGGGAAGCCATATGAGGAGTGGCTGAGATCACTTGGCTGGTTCATCCTGGAGAAGAGGAGAGGGAGGGGAGACCGCAAGACAGTCTACAACTTCCTCGTTAGGGTAAATTTGTTCAGCAACTGCTTTGAAACTCAATGTACCTCACCAAAATTAAGGCAAGTTTCTGAAATTTTGCATAGCCTTTTTCAACATTTTTGCCATATATATGCCCATTATATCTCAATGTAATTAAGTTGTCTTAGGAAATGTTTCCAAACATCTACTCATGTGGACTATAATTCTGTGTGATTTCATTTTGCTGAAATTCCTGAAAGGCAAGCTCATGATAATGGTGTTTTATACACAGAAGAGCACATAGTGGACAATATTGCCCTAGAGTGCTTCCCTAAAATGTCCTGAAATGCTTCTTATTTTTCCATTTCTGATCTTTCCTATGAAGAAAATGAGAGAGAGAGAGAAAAAAAGTGTTTCTCAAATTGTGGTAACTTGTGATTTACACTAGTCTGAGTATATAAACTATCTCAGTGTAAAGTGGAAGTAACGACTAAGCAAATTAGATACAGGTAAACTAATTCACAAGATTTTGAGGATGGTAGCATGACATAGTTTAGAAAACAAATTACTGAGATGTTATAAATGTCAGTTTTGTTTAACTAATTTGGGATTCTGATAATTGTTTTAATAATTCTGTTCTGCATAACTTTTCAAATCAAATAAAATTACCTGTATTTTATTTCAAATTCTTGCCCACGGCAGACCTTGAATAATATTTCTAAGGAAATGAATGAGACATTTTGTATTATTTAAATAAATAATTATATTCAGTTGAAAGCAAACCTATCTTTTAGTAGTAAAAGTAGTAACAGATTTTTCTAAACTGATAGAATTGTGTTGTATGTTATAACATCTTTGATTAAATACAGAAAGTGGTCTAAGATACTATAAAATATGAACCTGCATTCTCCCTGTGTAAGGTTACATTTCTGTTCCAAAACTTGTTTCAATATATTATGCTCTATTTCAAAGAGTTTTTTTATTTCTTTAATGAAGATATGACATTTTTTGGTAACGTTTGCACATACTTGGGGTTTTTATCCTTTATTTTCTCTATATTTATATTCTAAAGTACAGCTGAAGTTAGCAAAAGGATTACCTGCTCATAATGCAGAGTATTGGACAGGTCCAGCAAGGGCTCTTGTCTAGAATTTCAAGTTCATTTATTTTGTGTAACAAATGGGAGGAATAAATTAATTTATGCGGAAAAGGCAAAAAATACTTAGGAATTTCCATAATATAGGTGAAATAGTAGCTTGACACCATTATTTTTACTCAGTACAAAAATAATAACTGTGAAATTCTTACTTCACATAAGTACAGTGGAATCAAAGCCCTGTTTACACACAGAAACTCCTGTGGGTTAGAGCTGAATCCTGTAAGTCACAAAGAAATACAAATCTGGTGGTATGTGTTCTAACAACACAATTTTCATACACACCTTTTTTTATGAGAGATCAAGATGAAAAGAGACTTTGAGATTTAATCCTTGCAAAATAAATATGAAACAAAAATATGGTATAACATTTGGATTTGCATCAACATCAAATCCATATAGCAACCATTCAGACCCATAAATCTATAAGCACTATAGAATTTTAAGACATTCTTTTGAAGAAAAAATAGAGTATATATTAAAATCTATAAAAATTAATGCAATAAAAATATGAAAAGTTAAAATAAATGTTGAAACAGATACAGCATTTTAAACCATTTACTTAATGTAAATGAGAGATTGGTGTCAACGAACATTTAAAAATGAATGAACTGTACAGGAGATAGAAACACAAATGCACCTTGTGCGCTATAAAAGGTTTCAATTTTGCTATTTTCTAAACACAGAAAAATGTATCCCCCCCATTCAGAATATTGAATGTCTTATGAAAAGTGAAAGGTCATTTGTAACTGTCCAAAGGATTGATGGAGTTGAGATACCTCCTTGACCTTCACCCTGCACTCATAAAGAACAGTCTCAGATGACAGAGCATCGGGCAAGTTTTCAGAAAATGTCTTTTCTTATTTTATATTGCATAGCAGGCTTGTTACCTGATATTTTTCATAATTGTATGTCAAGATTTAATTACTTCATGTCTTCCCTCATTAAGAGCAAACTGTCATCTAATACCATTCAGCTATGTTTGTGATTTGCACTAATTCAAGCATTTCTGTCTGGTTTTTGCCATTGTTTTCCATCTCAGTTTCTATAATAATTGCTTTGGAGGCCTACACAAACAATGTCAAGGTCAAGCCTCACAAATACAAAAATTCTTTTCCAATTACTTATTGTCAGTTAAGGATGCACATATAAAAACTGGTTTAGGGAAGTTTCTTTTTTTTTTTCTTTGTATTCTAATCTTCACATAATACAAGTTGGAATGAAAGCTTAAGATGTTTAAACAACAAACTTCAAAAACACTTGTGGAAACGTGAAGTATATTAGATTTTAATCATTCTACCACATTTTCAAACATGTAGTATATAAGGGAATTAATATATAAAATATACATTAACCATGTGCAGGAAGTAAAATAAAGTTTACTCAATCTTAAATCCTTTTGTTGTTATATTTTTTCATCCTACCAACAGGGAAAGTCAAGGACATATAGCTCACTGGTCCACTTACCAAGAAATAAGTAGGCAAAGAATTAATTTATCAAGCTTCAGTATCAAGTGTCACTCCCCCTACTTCCCTGCAAAAGCTTGAGAGTGCTGGGCAGCAAAAGAGTGACATGACAAGAAAGATGCAAGAAGAAAAAAAGAAAGTGTTTTCTGAAGAGGATGGGGACACACTGGGCTAAAATAGATAATGATAGAGAAAAAAGAAACACTAAGAATGAATACTGGTCATTTGCTAATTATTTTCTCATTCATAGAGGTATTCACAACAATATAGTGTGTTGTCTAAAAGAAAAAAATAATAATACTGTTTTGGAGAACCCAAGCTGACTTCACTCATAAGTCAGAGGTTTAAATTTTATTTGGTATGTTATTTATTCTTGGAACATAACGAAAACTACCACACTGTTGTCTGGCTGCAGAAGTACTTTGGATCCACCAGATGGGAAACCAAAATCATGCTAATCAATTGTTGCTTACCAATTTTTCAAATGCTAAATCCTTCCATTTTTTTCCATGCCAAAATTCTTCCTTGACACTTTCATAAAAAGATATGTCATGTTCAAACACCTGTTTTAAAAAAATCTCCCAAACTCATTATAATGTTTTAACTTTATTCTATATGGACTACAACACCAAAAATTATGGTTTTATGAAAAGGCATTTTAGCATTTGTATTTTTTTCATATTTTGTTAACTTTGTTGTATTTTAAACAAATTACTATCCAATTTTTAGTTCATTTTCCTACATTGCAAGAAACAGATTTAATTCCTTCTTCTCACTCAAGAAACTAAAACCAACCTCTCAAATCTCTCATCCGTGGCTATGAATCAATAAACTCATGTGGAGGACAGAATAGTAAAGCTCATCTTCTGATTTGTGAGAGAGTAATTCTGAATGGTTACTTAATTCCAGCAAAAATTATTCAAATCTTTGTTATAATTCTCTAAATGTTTTAAAAAATAAAAGAACTGCAAGCAAATATTGGTTTATTTCAGGAAGACTCAAGATTAAGAACTGTTCAGGAAGGACTCTGCTTAACTTTTCCATTATAGCTCAGCTTCTGGATCACTAAAAATGAAGGTAGAAGAAGCTGCTGGAGTACTTCAGTCAGTGAAAGAAAAATCATCCAGAATCCCACACTGATGAAGTAGAAATCACTATAATGATGGTGGAGAGGGAGAGAAGGGGGGAAGAAAAATCTAAACAGCAGCAGCTTCCACAAAAGCATACAATATGCTCACTTTAGCAGGAAAAGCAGCATGTATTGATATATGTATGGTCTAGGAAAATTATTTGGATCCACAACTTTCAGGAGTCTAAACCAAGAGCATCTGGTACTGCTCTACATTTTCTCCAAACCCTGTGTTTCTGACTGAAAATGTCTGCAGGTTTTGTTCTTTGTTTTTGTTTTTTTGTTTTTTTTTACAGACATACTTTGCGCTTCTAGGATTTTGAGTGGCTTTAAGTCAAGTCCAAAAAGATTGCTATATGGAATGCCAAATTTAAAATCTTTGAAATACATAAAATGTTTTGTTAACTATGTCCTTTTGATCAGATGAATGGAACCAGATAAAGGTGACATAATTTATTTTTTTTCTCAGTCATGTATAGAAGTGATGACTTTATTATCTGTGGACAAATGCTTTGACTTAAACAGATGATTTTTTTTTATTATCTTTTGTCATTGGTTATGAAATCACAGTAAATAAGTTTCACAGATTGCAATAATACCCTTGAGAACCTGTGTGCTATCTGTCAAACATGTAATTTTAAGGTCTAATAATATGCAATGTGTTTACATAGGCTATTGAAGTACAGTTCTTTCCCAGCATAGGTATTTATTAAAATAGCTGGAAGTGTAGCATCTCAAAGCTAGTAGAATTTAATATATTTTTAAATGCAAAGATAAATTATAAAAGATAAATTTATATAACATATGCAGGAAAATCTGCTTCTGTAATGTAAGAAAATTGTTTGTGGAGACTACTATTACTGCAAGATTTTAAGGACATACGACATTATCAGAACTGATCTAAAACTTGTTAAAGTCAGAAGAGGCCTTGGAGAGTTTTGTGATATGTCTATTGGAAAAATATTTAACTGGACAGCATGTGTGGATGAGTGTGTATGCAGAGGACTTTTAAACATAATTTTTCAATAATTTATTTTGGCTTTTATGAAAACACAAGTGTTTTGCATTTCTATGTTTATTTTTATATAGAACATGGGTATCTAGAGCTGAAAAGATGTACCTTTACAGCAGAACTCAATATTAATGAATCCTTCAATTCCATTAAACAGAATAACGCATTAGTGTGAGATAATGACTTTTCTATTTTATGCTACAATATTAGGAAATATAAAATTAAATTGATGTTTATGCACTGCTATGCCTCCTAATACACTACAAATATAAACAGCATCACAGTAAAATGATAAACAATTAGGAGTCTTTAACTTCATCTACTGTTTCCTCTTTAAAAAAAAAAAATTAATACTTTCAATGCTAACTAAACTAATCCTACTGACTATTACAGAAGTTATTTTCTTTTGATTTTATTTGTCCTTCCAGGACTCATGAAAAGAGTTGGCTTGGGTTCCTCAGAAGCATAGTTAAGGCTGACTTTTATTATCAAAAGAGTGGGGCTGTATGGGAGAAGGGTGAGAATGTGGATCATCCCTGTGAAACAAAGAAAATTGTAGAGGGGTAGGGAAGAGAGCTCTGGTGACTCTTTAGTGGTATTGTCAAGCAGAAGAATGAAATGGAGGCAGTAATTCCCTGCTTCTGTATCCAATGTTCATCAGATGCTGTCCTCATTCCTGTACAGCCCCATTAACACTTACCTGCATTTACCACTTACCTGAATTTACAAAGTGTTGATCTAGGTAAACTCAAGGTCATTTTGCTATGCAAACTTTCATTGTTCTTAGCATAAGGGCAATGTTTTTTCCAATCTTACAGAAATCTGAAAATTATTATATAAAATACGATTGCTCATTAAAAAAATATGTAAGTGTTATATCTTTTTATCATCAATATAATGTAAGGATACCAAGCAAATGTCCAAAATGTTTGCCTCATGCTCACTTACAATTCTTTTGGCTTGTAGAGGCAAAATAAGTAATATATACCAAATCAATCTATTTTCAAGAGAACAGCTTCTTCTGCAATACTCCTCTTAAACTTGGCTTATCCTTAAACAGACAAAAGTACACATGAGCTTGTGAACCACACCTGCTAGCATTTTATCTTCTAATGCAGATAATATACCTTATTTCCCTAGTTAAGATTACATTTACATCTTTTTTTACATTGCAGTGTCTTGCAATTTTCACTGTTCCTAAATTCAGTTTTCAAAGTGTCTTGAAAATCACCCTGGAGATTTATGGATGTCTTTTAAGGATTCTTGGTGTAACACATCCTTATTACCTCAGTTGCAGACTTTCCATACTTAACATACTAGCCATAAAGTTAATTGTTGTTCCACTCCGCTAACAGTGATGGTAGAATTTTTAGGTCCTTTACTTTAATGTTGGCCATTACATATTTATTTCCCTAATACATTATAAAATGAAAAGTAACAATAAGCTGCATTTGCCAATTCTATGTAGCTGTGTTAGAAAACAATCACCATGAAACTACATTTAATCCTGAGCTGGAAGAGTCATCTCTAGGTACAGCTGGGAAGCCCAGTTTCTTTGATCATTTATCTCTTTGAAATGATCAGCAAGGATGCCATTAGAAACACTGTTTATCATTGTAGCTTAACTCGTGATATTTGCACCTTCCTAGTAGAAGCCAGACAGGAAGAAAAAATCTCTTTTCTTACAACTGCTCATTTGAGTCTACACCAAGATCAAAAGATTTGGACACGTACTTTGTTCATCTGGCTCAGAACATTTCCTCCAGTATCAGCCTGTTCTGAATCCTTCATAAATGTGTGCAAAAGCATTTAAAGACAGCTCTGCAATGTTTCCATTAAATCTCAGTGGAATATTAAATTATTAGCTCATCCCATTAATTCTAACATTATCTATTTCATTCATATTCAGTATAACAATGTAAGAAGAAGGAAAATGTGTAGATCCAAGAACATTCTGCAATAGGTGCTATCATACACACCTTTGTAGGTAAGTAGTATCTTCTTCTTCCCTGAGGACATAAATCTATAAATATAGAGGTTGAAACTAAGGACATAAATCTATGTCCTGTGTTTCAACCTCAATGTTTCAGTAGACCATTGCTGCAAGAAAATTTTCAAAAAGTCAGTTCAGAAAAACAAGTTGAAATTATCTAATAAGGTAAGGTTAATTACAGTATACTATCTTATTATGGACAGTACAGAGCATAGATCAAACTGCAGAATGCCATAAATGAACTTTATCTGAATAAAAATTCATTATAGATTATTTTTTCCCTACGGAAATATAGCAAGAATTTTTAAAACTGGAGTATAATGTGAATTTGTTACTATCAAATATTTAAGCATTTAATATAATTAAAAATAGTGTTTGCATATTTACACAATTGTAAGTATTTCATCAGACAAGATAAAATGTTGCCAACAGTACTTACTGTCTAAGCATAACCATAGAAGACTAAGGGCATTCTATTTGATCCATTTTGTACAGTCTAGTCCATATTTTCCTGGTTTTGTTAACATCTGAATTTTACACGGGCTTATATATTTATTTTCAATTTAAACTCAAAGCACATACTTGAAACTTTGTTGGGAAGATGTAAAGACACTCCTTTTCTCTATTAGAGTTTGCACCAGATTGCACCTGCAATGAGGTATTGGCTGAAGGAAATTCCACAAATACTGCACAAGGAAGTTCCACTTGGAACTTAACAGTATTTAACAGGCTGAAGTTCTAATAAGCAACCTTAAAGAAACTTGAAATTCAGGTTATTTTTTTCTGATTGCTTACAAATATTCTTTGTATATTCATATGAATTATAATTAATATAATTTCATTCAATTATTGGTCTTATATTAAGATTATCATTATTTTACTTGTAATGCATTTAATTTATATATTTAATGTCCATGAAGCTTTGAAAAAGACTAACAGATTTCAAATTATGAGTTAAAATAAAATGGCACAAACCTCTTTTTGACTGTTACTATATCCTTCAACAATTTATCTGATATTAGAGGCTCTTGCAATGCTTCCTATTCCTCATCACATATTACTTACAAACATGTCTACAACATAGCAAGATTACACAAAACCAGAATTTCAAGACTCTAAAGCTCTAGAGGCAATGGACTAAAAAAGGACTACAATTAAGATGAGTACCTAATTTTTTAAAACCCATTTAAACCCAAAAAAAATAAAAAAAAAAAAACCTGCAGGAATGCAGCATTGAGACCTTCTTTTTGACTATTCCATCAAATCCCTATTAAACCACTTAGCATCCACTAATATCAAATCACTAATATTTAACTAGAGAAAGACTTCATGCTACCTGAAAATCTATATAGTACTATACATTCAATTTTTTTCTCTGATAAATATTCTTTAATGCCTAATTCTGTATCCATTAATGACAGAACTTAAACTCCAAGGGCTTACTCCACATTTCTGGCATCCAGTTTAAAAATATTTAACTTTCTTCTAATTTCTAAAGTTGTTTAGTAGTATGAAGAAATTAGCATATTCACTCAAAAACCAAATGAAAATAAAATTCAGATCCTATATACATAACTAACTGCTATATATAAAACAGTCTGTATGGCAAATATTTTTCCTTGAATGAATAGCTTTTGTAACCTGTCTTTTTCTTAATCAGGTACATGACTCTCTGTAAACTTTCTTTGCTTTCTAAGGCAAACATAAGTAATAATTTCTGTAAAGGTCTTGAGTCCCTCCAACATCTGGTTTTGGTTTACTATAAAAACTGTGTCTCTGATCTCATGTGTTGAACTACTGTATGTTTGCCACTGTCTATTTCCTGTGAAAAAATACAGTGAACAATAATAGCTTTTGTTCCTATCCTTCCAGCCACTAGAGCAGCTGAACAAATAATTTTTGTGCTTTCATTTGAAGTAATTTATTCCATGTATATGTTTGTGTAGGGTCATTTAGGTTATTGGATGTTTCATCATTTAAAAATCAAATATTAGAAATTTAAATTACTGAAAACTATGTCTAATATTTTCCTTATGCTTTTACCAGTTCTTTTGACAAAATTTCCTTCCAAGGTATCTTCAAGCCTATATATAGTTTTGTGTGAGTGGAGGGAACTAAAAAAGTAGTTATTAAAAAAATAAAAATAACCATAAATATTGTAAACAATCCTACTCAATAATAAATCACAGTCATCAGTTTATAGTTCTGCTTAGATATTGGTAATCTTTGAACATTAACTACATTATGATTAGCACACAGTAAGATCAAATTGCAAAATTAAAACACTGAATTATTCCTTAAATCATAGAGAACATATGTTTATTTCTGCGTGCATGCACACGTGCACACACACATTTGAGAAACTCTTTTCCTGCTCATTCCTTCAGACTGCAGGAAGAGCCTTGGCCCTTGCAACTGCTCAAGCTTGCAAATGTCATTGGTTTCCTTATTATTTTCTGCCCCTCCTCTGCACAGGCCTTTCATTTGCATTATGCAGATCTTTCTTCATCTCAAACAGAAACCTTTAGAGTCATGATGCATTCTGTCTATTCATTATTTCATTATTTGCCTTTCTTCCAAGGTTCCACATTTTTATCAAGTCATGGAGTCTTATGGAGCAATTTTACAAGTAATACATTTGCTGTATATTAATAAATTACTTAACACTGTCTGGTTCTACTATGTCTTTGTCCTTTTCTTATTAAAACTTCTATATAATTCAGTGCAAAATTGGAGTTGAACCCAAATTGTTAGGTTAAGTTCCCATGTTAATTAGCAGCTTAAATTCCAAGTTTTCTATAATTTTCAGTGTCAGTTCTGGATAGCTCCATCCCACCTTAAATCTAAATAATTTTTTTAGCTATGAAATTCATTCTTTTATTTCTAAGTTTTATGCATATTGTAATTTAAATACTCCTATTTTAAAATTCCAATAAATTTATATTTTGTTTGCATTTGATGCCTAGGAAGTACATTATTTGTTTTACTTTTTTAAATATAGTTCACATTCTACACTTTATCTTCATTAAGACAAAATAAAACAAATATTTGAAATTTATATCATACACATAGCAATCTATGTTTTAGTTTGAAGATAAATATCACATTCCTATTTGTTTATTTTATACCTGATTGTGATTTCTTATGTCTTTAAATTGGGCTGTTGGCATACAGTCTATTAGCTATTTAGAGTTTTGCAATTTTGTAGCTCACATTTAAAATTAAAAATGTAGGAAAAATATTCTTTAAGACTAGCTAAAAGGGGCTAATTTTTTACACAACTTTGTGACTATAGTTTCTATTTTTGCTATTACTGTGGTACAGTAACAAAGACTCCTTGCTGTGTTTAAATTAACACAAAGCAGTAGAGTTGCATGTAATGTATCTGAAGATTCCAGTATCTCAGGACTGGATTTTCTTAAAAATGTTATTGAATCATAGAAACCTTTATTTTAATGTTAATGAAAATCCTAAATAAATTTCTAATTAAAGGTAGCAGAAGCAGGAAAAATAATCCATGTACTTTAAAATGGAGTTTGATTAGTTTCTTAGCTGTATTTTAAGACATATCTGCAACATCAAAGAGTGATGCGATGACTTAGGAATTCACTTTCAAGGTAATTTCCTAAAGTAAGGAAAATGTAAACCAATACACACTGTTTCTCTTTTTTTTGCTTTGATTGAAAATTTCTGAATACTGAAGATACTCCTTTTACAAATTGTAGACAAATTTCAGCCAGGTTTAGCTGAAATATTCGCTCTTGCCTGGCAAATTGACTGTGTGTTATCTTCATGAAGGACAGCTTGAAAACACATTCAGTACTCAATGGACACAACAAATATCAAGGCATATGATATCATGAATTAAAAATAGCGCTTTTTTCCCTTCAAAGTCCTTACTTCATTTGCAGAAGTCTTCTTAGCATCTCACACTATTCAGAATGTACTCACAACTCAACCTTTAAGTACTTTAGAGTTGTCTGCTTTTCTCTGAAAATTGTGTTTAATAATTCAGCTTTTAAACTTAATACATTTGATTTTTGCACTGATATTGAAAAACAAAAAGCATATACTGGTATTATTACTTCAGTCAAGATCTTGAAATCATGCAACCAGCATGCATAGGTTTTAGAGTAAAATACAAACTCCACATAATTAAAATTTGAAATACATAAGACATTTTACCCAACTTTATTTAAAATTAAGTAATTTTTTTATACAGAATATATATATGAATGTATCTAGTATATGCCACCATTATAAATTTATTTTCCTGAGATGACATAATTGTGGTGGGCTTATCTTGAGAAACAGCTGAACTCCCACCCAGTTGCTCACTCACTCTCCTTCTCAACAGGACAGGGGAGAAAATAAAAAAAAAAGAAAAGAAATGAGAAATGTTTTGAAGAAAAAGACAGAGATAACTTACCAACTACTGTCTCAGGCAAAATAGACTCAATTTAGGGAAAATTATTAATAGATAATTACAATATATTTCTATAATGACAAACAAGAAAAACATAAAAATAGCACATTTCTGCCTTCAGGCTCAATTTGTTCCTTCTTTGCTAGCTCCTGGATGTCCCCAGCAAGCAATATAATAGGAGTGGGAATTAGAAGATTACAGTCAGTACCTAATGGCTTCTCTCTACTGATTGTTCCTCCTCACACTTTTGCCTCAGTCTGGTGTGGGTCCTCTCCACAGACTGTAGTCCTTCAGGACAAAATCTGCCACAGGCTGAAATTCCTCCAGGAAATATCCATCTGCTTCAGCATGGTGTCATCCACTAGTTGTTGCATTAGATAACTTCTCTAGCACCCGAAGCACCTCCAGTTCCTTCCTTCCTTACTTCCTTCCCTTCCTTCCCTCTTCTGCCTCTTCCACCTCCCTGACCTTGGTATCCCCTCTACAATTTCTCACTTCCCCAGTCCCTCCACCTCACCTCTCCAACAGTGCAATGGTTCTGCCCTTTCTTAAATATATTTTCGCAGAAGCTCCACCAGCTTAGCTGATGGGTTTAGTGATGATGTGTGGTGGATCTGTAGGGGCTGGCTGGAATTAGCCAATCCAACACTGGACAATCCCTGTGTCCTCCCTGCTGGCAACACTTTTACACATACAACCGAAATACAGCAAAAGGAAAAAAGAATTTCAACGCTTACCTCTCTCTTTCTATCAATACTATAAAATATTTTAGTATACCAGGACGAAACAAATATTAATAATGCCACATAAGTAATATTTTCATTAAAAAAATAAAGATAGAGAACTGTCTGGATAAGATATAAAAGACCTACACTTTCTACGTGTTACTATTGTTGGAAGCAAAATTACATAATTCTAACCTAGCATGCCAAGAAAATTCTTTCTGTTCCGTCTGTTACAACTATGTTAGATGACAGTTGTTGAATTTAAATTCTAGTAATTATCAGCATTGGGCAGCTTTTACTTAAGGAAATTTTTGAGATTTTTTGAGGATCCATCTAAATAATTAATCTCAATTATCAATTAATTGTTATCACAAATCAATCCCAAAATTCTGAGGAATCTTCCTGAAGACTAGGAAAAATAAAGAAAAATAGTTTTCCAATATTTTAAAAAGGAAATGTGATAAGTTGGCTAAGTCTGTGTTAGATTCATTCTGATCTAAAGCAAAAACATGTATAAACCAGCAGAACTGGTAAAATCAAACAAACAGAAAAAGCATTACCAATGAAAACCCATTAAGAAAAATTGAAAAATAGCTCATGTCATACATTTTATAACTTGTTAAAGGTAAGGTTTTTATGATTACATAATAATAAATATCTTGATTGAATATTTTAATATCTATATAAATAATTATTAACATAAAAGGGAATTTGGATTTTTTGAATAAGGAAGCAACAGTCTCCATCATTATTTTTAAAGAATTATGTGGATATCTCTTCTTCAGTACTAATCAATACTGTAGAAGTAGCTAAAAAGTAATTGTCCATAAGTTCAGAAATGGCATTAAAATAATGGAGTTGTAAACACAACAGTATGATTAGCATGGCTGATTTAGTAGTGTGGGTGTATTTGAAAAATGTACATTTTTCTAACAGCCAAAATTACATCCAGGCAGACAGAAGATTGGAAGTGATCTCAAGAACATATGAGATACTGAACAAGTTGCTTTCATTTTCTAATTTGGTAGGCAGTTTTGATGTGAAATGTGGGACAATTGTACATGATGAACAACTCTACTGGAAAAGTCAAAAGTGATGAAGTAATATATCAAATAGTTTAAAACATAAATATTAAAATAATTTAGAAGAAAAAATATCATTTTAGTTAATAGCAATTGAATTTCAAAGCATGATTTAACACCTTTGCTCTCATAGAAAGAAGTAAGCCACATGCTATTTTCTGAGGCACATGTCTATAAGACGATCTTCAGCAGACTTACTTGACTCATATTTTCAAAGCTGAACTACAGGATTACTAAATATATTGTTCAATTATCCTTGACAACTTTTTGACTGAAATAATGGAAGGGAAGCAGGTGAAAGTCGAAGATTTATAGAAATTTTTCTGTAGGTGATTTACAACAGAGTTCATTACAGCGATGTGCGCTTGCAGCTCAGGAAGTCACCCACATCCTGGGCTGCTCCAGAAGAAGCATGGCTCGCAGGCTGAGGGAGGGAATTCTGCCTCTGCTCTCATGAGACCCCACAAGGAGTACTGTGTCCAGTTCTGAGCCCCCCAAAGTAAGATGGATGTGGACCTTTTGGAGTAAATGTACAGAAGGGCCACGAAGATGATCAGGGAGCTGGGGCCTCTCCTAAGGAGACAGGCTGAGAGAGCTGGGGCTGCTCAGCCTAGAGAAGAGAAGGCTCTTCTCTAGGAAAGGGAAGATGAAAAGAGAAGGGAAAACCTTTCTCAGCCTTCCATTTCAAAAGGGGCCTTCAAGACAGAGGGAGAGGGACTTTTTGCCAGGCATGTAGTGAGCAATACGGTAAGGAGGAAAGTCCTTAAGCTGAAATAGGGTAGCTTTAGGTTACATATGAGGAAGAAATGCCTTCCTTTGAGGGTGGAAAGGCACTAGAACAGGCTGCCCAGAGAAGCTGCAGATGCCCCATCCCTGGAGGAGTTCAAGGCCGGGCTGGATGGGTCTCTGATCAGCCTGGTTTAGTGCAAGGTGCCCCTGACCATGTCAAAAGAACTGGAACTAGATGCTCTTTAAGGTCCTTTCCAATCCAAACCATTCTGTGATTTTATGTTCTATAAATCAAATTTTCCTTCCAAAAAGCCAATTAAAATTTTATAGACATATAAATATTTTTAAAAATAGTTTTAAATCTTTAATATATACATATCCATGTTTACATGTGTTTCTATTCCTATTGTGTTGACAATGACATGCCAAAATTTAGGTTTTATGTGAATGAATTCATGCTCTAGAATGAAGTCAGTTCTTTCCCTTTTTTTTGGCCCTCATTTTTGTGTTGTGAAATGGGAGGTGTTACCTTTATACCAAGTTGCACTGAAAAGAAATGTTGAGCAATAATAAGGGTTCATCCATCAATGTAAAAATCTTGTGAAAATTGTAAGGTTTTACAAAGCAGTTTTAGTATTTAAGTAGTAGACATATATTAGGAAATCATAATATATATTCATATAAGTAAAGGAAAACTTACATCGGCCTTCTAATATAAATATATATTACAATATTACCTCACTCAGGATTATGATTCTCTTATACACTGTACTGTATTTGAGGTGTATAAATGCACAGATACCAAGACCAAAATTTATAATCTAATTATATGTGTATAAGGATTTACTTATCTTTTAGTAATTCATCATTAGAAAGTTCAGAAGTAATTTTATTTCAATTATAAATTTTAGCAAAATATAAAACATGAAATCCCAACTCCTTTAAGATGGCAGTTAACCTCACTAGGATCAAATATAAAAAAAATTTTAAACAAGACCCTCAGCTTCTTAATCTGCTTAGCATTTTTGCTTTGTCCACACCTCTTTTAAATGACTTCTGCCTCAAGCTGGAAGTACAGGCTCCTGCTGTAACACAATTCGTAAGCAAAAAAGCCCAATAGTTTTGCTATAGTTTCCCTATCTGAGAAAAGCAACCAAAAAAAATTAAAAAAAAAAAAACCTTCCTCTTTCACATCCTTTTTTAGCAGAATAATCTTGATGTAAACAAATATATCATTTCACAGACATGCTAAAAATTAGAATTATTTGACAAGAAAAATACAGAATTATCTTTTAATTTGATTTAGGAAATTAGCCTTGTATACAGCATATTTAAATCTAAGAGAGACACTCTTTTTGCCAAAAACATGAACAGTTAAAGGGAATTCTTCATGTAAAGTGATTATGGGAATTATTATTACCCTATGAGATGAAATAAAGTAAAAAGAAAAAATTGGGCTATATTAAAATTTGATAGAAGATAAAAGAATTCACATATATTCATAGGTAAGCCCAGAGGCAGCCATGGAGTTTATATATATTTTCATGCATAGATAAGAAAGTTTTACATTAGACTATAATAGTATAACTTTCTACAGAATGTCACTGCTTGTGTATAAAATTTTCACCCTAATCTTGGCCAATGCTAAGTAGGGCATAGATATTCCATAAAATATATAACACAGAGATGAGGCAAACCATGGGGAAACAGGAGAAAAAATAACACTCAGAAATTATAAAAGCTATGTAGACAAAAATCTGAAGAGAAGCTTTGAAGATATTAATGGAAGATAAAGCTTTTGAAAGGCTACAGGCAGAAGAATTGATAAAGATATTTCTTTGCAGTGCCTGGAACACACTTATGTTAGTCAGTATAAACTTATTCATGTGTAGTCAATATCTATTAGATTTTTTACACCCTTAGCTAAAATGACCTTAGCTTTATTTCCTTCTCAAATAATTCTTTCTTCCTACTACAGATTTCAATATACAACATCACCTCTCCTCTTTCCTTAACAAGGGATCTTCAGTTCCCTATAGATTTAAGAAGTTTTTCACTATATTTGTTCTGAATTTCAAATCTGTTGTAAATATAAATCAAGATTGTGCTCAGCATTTTGGACCAGCAAAAGAAGATTGAAAATTCAGAAAGGATTTTGAACTATGGAAGATATGTTTCTTACTTAAACACAACTTTTTGCTGGAGTTTAAACTTTTTTAAATGGAACCCGGTATATAACACCAATTATGAATTAATGGACATACTGTCAATTCTGCAGTTGTTAACACAGACAATGAACTTGATTCACCATGGGTATAAGTATTTACTATACAGAGGCACAGAAATACTGATGAATGTTTGCTGGCATGATACATCATATTGTGTCATATGATATTATGGGAAACCTCTTGCCATGTAAAATTACACACAGCATGAACTAAGATTATGGAAATAAATTTAATATTGTCAGGTCATGGGTTTGAATGCTTGACAGGTCTGCCAAGCTTTTCAATGGGAGAGCAGAAGTGCACATTTTGTTGGTGCAGCAGATAAAACAATGCCTCAGCTATTACAGGTGCAGGTTTAATATTATGAGCATAATTATAATTAAGAATTAGTCTTAGAAAGTGAATCTTATATCATCTTTATTTATCATTATTTACTATCAAATAGGAATTGAAATATATATTTTTTGTTTGCTCTTCTGCTCACTATAGTGGAATTGAAATATATATTGTTTCTTTGCTCTTCTGCTCACTATAGTGCATGTCATAAAATGACATTTTACATATATATATCATAAGGTAATGTTTAACATAAAACCATGAATATTAGTGATGCTACCTATCTTCCTCATAAATACTTTTTCTAAGGCTGTCACTGCACAAAGAGGTTGAAGAAGGAAGTCTTAGGACTTTACACATGCAGATTATTTGGCCTAGCAGTTGAGTGCATGTGGGTTAAACAGCCAGGCATTGATACATGACTAGAAACAATATGCAACTCACTGAGCTAGGAACAGGAAAAATCCTAGCAAATCTATTTCAAAATACTGAAGACAAATAAAAAAGTTCTTGATTAGTACTACTGGTACAGCTAAAACAAATCCATTCATATTTCCAAACAAGCAAGGTTTTGAAACTGGTGGTTTAAAGATAAATATTCTGGTGCAATGGTTAAAGATTCACAGGATCACACAATGTGCTGAGTTGGAAAGGACATATCAGGATTATCAAGTCTAACTCTTGCCCCTGCACAGGACAACCCAAGAGTCACACCCTGTGCCTGACAGCACTGTCCAAACACTTCATGAGCTCTGTGAGGTTTGGTGCTGTGATCACTTTCCTGGGGAGCCCGTTCCAGCACCTAACAATGCTCTGCATGAAAAACCTTCTGAAATCCAGCATAAACCTCCCCTGACTCAGATTCATGCCATTTCTTTGAAGCCTTTCACTGGTCACGAGAGTGAAGAGATCAGTACTGGTCCCTCTGCTTATACTCGTGATGGTTTTGAAGACTGCAATGAGGTCTCCCCTCACTCACCTCTTCTCCAGGCTGAGCAAACTAAAGACTGAACAAACCCTGGTCACTTGGAGTTTCGTACTTATCACTCCTACTAAGCAATGTACTGATTGCTCAGAACTTCTGACATTTAGATTTATGAACAAATTATGGTCCTATTAAAAAAAAAAAAAACAGAAAAAAACAAAAACAAACCATCTGGCTGTGGGTGAATTTTTAAAGGGCAATTTAAATAGTTCATATGAAACTATTCAAACCAGGTGAGAACTATGTCTTGATGACAATAATTATGACAACGTTAGTAGCACAAAGACTAAATAGCATCTCTTCACTGTGATCAAGACAAATCCTACAAATCTTGTGTCTTGAAAGTTTTATCATGCAAGGTGGTGAACGTGATCCATAGAATTTTTCAGTTGGATAAAAATTAACACCAAAATCTTCGAGGAGTTGTGACAGTTCAATTTCTAGAACCTTTGAGGTGTATTGGGTTTCCATGGCAGAGTCTTGGTAGGGAGGCCTCTGCGAGGGGAGGCCAGGGCTGTCCCATGTGGGATATAGCTGGTTCCAGACAGTCCCAATGAATCCATCCCAGGGCTCAGATAAGCCCATCAGAAAGGCTAGTGCTGCCTCTGAGAAAACATATTTTAGAAAAGGAAATATCCTGGACAAGCTAAAGAGGAGGAAAACAACGAATCAAACACCTCTGAAACTGTGAGAAAACCCAGGTCAGAGAAGGGTGAGGGCAAAAGAGATGTGCTCCAAGAGCTGGACCGGAGATTCGCCCGTAGGCCATTAACAAGACCACAGTGGAGAAGGCATTTCCCTGCAGTTTGTGGAGAGGACCACACCAGACTGGATACCCACACTGCAGCCTGTGGACAAACTGCAGTAGAGCAGATTTTTCCCTGAAGGACTGCAACCTGGTGGACAGGGCTCAAACTGGAGTGGTTCATGCAGGGCTACAGCCTGGGGAGAAGGGGAAAAGCAGGAGGAGGGAAAAGCAGAAGGAAGGAAAAGCAGAGGAACTGTTATGGACAGGTTGTAATACCCCCTTCCCCACACCCTGTGATGCTCTGGGTATGTGGACAGGGGCAGATGATGAGGAGGAAGTGTCACCCTGATTCTTAAGATGCCTTCTGAGTTTACATTCTGTTAGAAAACTTTCCCACACAATTTCTGTAAATAACATATTGTTTTGCATTCCTTCATGGGGGTGGAGAAACTTGATATACTGGTGGTTTGTCCAATGTCTTTGGAGAGGTGGCCCATTCACTCTCCAATCCAATGCCACCTTTGGAAAAGTATAAAAGTTGGAGTCAGAGAATAAACCTTCTTTTTTACCTTGCAATAACAGTGGCTCGCATTGTGCTTTCACGTGTGCTATAGCGACAAGGAAGAGGTGCTGGGGTGAAGGATTGGAATTGAACTTGGGAAAAAGAGGCAAAGTTTTAATTTTCATCTTTTTCTTTTGTTACTCACTGTCTAAATCTGCTTTAATTAGCAACAAATTTAATTAATTTTCTTAATGTCAAATATTTTTTTGCCTGTGATGTTGATAACTGATTTCCTTGCCTTTATCTTCCCCCATTAGATTTTTTTCTTCATTTAATTTGTCACCCTGTGCTGTTGAGGAAAGGGAGCAGCAGAGCAGCTGTGTGGGCAGTTGGCTGCTTGCCACGATGAAGCCAACACATAAGCTGATATGTGACTGTACAGTCATAGTCATAGGTATACATAGGTTTATATAGTTAAATATTTAAAAGATGGAAGTAAAGAATATTTTTTAGAACAGTTATAGTTGTCCTAACTGAAAAGGCTCTATCATCATGTCCAAGAAATTATGGCTGGGCTGATCTTTAACTCAAATGCATACCAGAGGTCATACAGCTTTTTTTTGATCTGTTTGTTTGAATCTCTGTTTTGTCTGAAGATGGTTCAAACAGGTGCCATTTCACAAGTTGTGGTAAAAAGAACCCAGTCATCCCAAGTATGGGAAATTTGATGTTTTTTTCACTTAGAGGGAAAGATCTCAGGGAAGTTCAAGTAGCCTGTAGTTGACAGTTTCCTAATTTAAAATCCTTCCTATGATTAAAACTAACTGAATGGAACATTATCTTCAAGACTGTTGTTTTGGATTTTTTTAATACTACTGGAAAGAACTGAATCAATGATAGTAAGAGGCAAAAGTCACCAACTGGTGAACAAATACGTATAGAAGAAATGTGACAAATAATAAAATGTATTTGAAAATGAAGTGAATATCATTTCATTTTTCAGAAATTTTTCATTCATGATTTATTTTTAACACAATTTTTTAAACAACTTGTGTTGATATTTGAAAAAGATCTTGGTCTATTTTTAGGTCTTGGTAATAAGCTCTTACTAAGAGATCAGAGCCATGTCATATGACAGTAAGAACATACCTAATTGTTCCAGAACCAGGCAAATTAACTTATCACTATAAACAGTGTTAGAGATATTTTTTCTATCTTCACTTCTTTTTTCCCCTGTGAGTTAAGTTTAGTTATAATTTAATTGTTAGAAACAGTCACTTATTTATAATTCACATGGAAAATCCTGACTTTATTTTGAGAATTTTGTATATTATATAAAATCTGGATATTTAATTAGACTACAATATTTATTTTGGTTTGATAAGTCAGTGATTTCTCTAAATGTAACACATGTAAACCATACTAATTTAATCATGCTGTAGGAATACAAAAATGTGTTGTTACTGATTAAATGATTACTGCAACATCATGCAGACTCAACTCCGGGAAAAATTATGGGAGCAATTACAGGAAAAGCACTTGATTGCAGTAAATAGTGAGAAAAAAAAAAAGACAAATCGTAAAGTGGGAGCTGGAAAAAGTTGTAAAGTAAGAGGTAAATTTATCAGTGTTTTAGGATTATTTCAGTGTGATTAAAAACCACACATACATTTGAGGAACACAATTACCTGTAAAAACTTAACTTTTCAAAATGTTGATTGATTTGAGTAATGTAACCTCCATAGATTTACCATATCACTACTCCTGGCATCAGTGAGTCTGAAAAGCACCTTACTCTGCATGGATTTTTTTTTTCTGTTAACTCTTTTTCTAAATATTTACTTTTGTACAGCTGGAAAAATTGCAAACATTGCAATTTTCACAACTTTACCATTCATTTAATTTCACAACAAACTCTTTTTTAAAGAACCATATTGGGGGATTTTCTTCTGAATAATGAGTAGCTCTTAAATGAATAACAGGAAAACACTGAAATGAGCATATTGCATCTATTACAATTATTTTTTTCAGAGCAATTAAGAGAGAGTTCACAGGGGAATAACAAGAAAAGAGTTATCTAGGAAAGAAAAAAATACTACGAGAAGCTTTTCCACTTAAGAAAATATAAATATAAGTAAACTATATATGAGATGTAAAAAATGTTTCAGGGAAAGTTATGAAAAACATTTGATAGAAATCATCTGATTTTTAAAGGTGAAAAAAAAGTGTTATTTTGCATTAGGTTGTTAGGTTCAGTTGCAAAGTCTTAAAGTGAAGAAACCAATTAGAAATTAAGTATCCAAACAATCTCTTCTTTGAGTTGTATTATGAAAAGAAAAAGCCAAAACTCCATACTTCATATGCATTTATATTAAATCAAAAATTCAGCAAATCATTTAAGCACATAATTAGTTATAGGCAAGTGGTAAAGTATATTGGCTTCAAGTTAAGTTCATGCTTAATTGCTTTGCTGAATCAGACTCCCCAAGATGTTTAATAAGTGTTGGATTTTTTTGGAAAGCATGATAAATTCATCATAGCTTTGTGATTCCCTTGGGTTTAGTTACATAAATACGTAATCTCACTATGTACTTCAGTAAGTGTCTCATACTCCTCGATGTGTTTATCTGTTCAACTAGCCTTTCATTTTACAGGTAGGAAATTAAGACTATCAATATGCCTACACTGATCCCTCAGTCAGATTGCAGGTAGATGCAATCTGGCTGATGGAGGTGCAAAGTCAGTGCAGTATGCTCTGCCACTGATGAAGAATATAGGATCTCAGACAGGTTCATATAAACTTGTCCAGAAAACACATTTTCTTTTAGAAATGTAATAATTTAGAAGATAAAATTTTTATATGTATGTATTTATAGCTATATTGGACATGCACATATGTGCATACAATATATATACATATATCTGTATATATAATTAAATATTTTTATATATATATTCTTATATACACAGATATTAAAACTTGTAAATTAATAAAATATATATAATGCAATGCTTCTGAGGACAAAGAACAGTACAATCAAGTGATTTGTTAAAGACTGATGTGGTTAAAGAACATGATAATATCACATACATATTGAAGGACCAATACAGTGACACCCTGGGGTTTTTCTTTCTATAATAGCCCTTCTTTCTATAATAAGATGAAATGTAGACAGATTTTTTTAAGTCATCATTTATTTATGAGACAGCTTAAGTCTAATGCAAAACTACTTAAGAAACCTAAATGTCTCATCTGAATTTCCAAATGAGTAGCAAGTATTATTAGAGCATTAGTCTTCCAAATGTAGATGTAACTGGCAAAAGAAAACGAAACTGAAATCTCAGAAAACCTATGTCTATCCTTTCTGCTTCTCTGACCAAGGAAACTGTCTGGTTTAAACATGCAATTTCTTTCTTTGTTTGTATATGCCTCTATTTTGGACCATAGGAAACCTCTGAAAAAATGAGCTCCACAGCATTAGCTAATTAATCTTAACAGTTGCCATGTAAGTTACGTCAATTTTATTATTGTTCATTTTCCAGATGAGAAATAAACAGATTTTTCTAAGGTAATGCAGTGAAGCAAAGGCAAAGGGGGGGAAGTACTCATGTTTTATGCTCAAAGTTCAGACATTCTCTGCAGTAACCTGGTCTATTTTAGACATCAGTGCAATTTTAACATCCATAATCCTAGGTAGTCTCAGTCTGAAGTGAGCTGTCACATGAGTAAAGGAATGTTATAGAGAAAGGGTACGGAACGTCAGGCAGTCTACACCCCTTTCCACATTAATGTCTTCTCAAGCTGGGTTTCAAGGAGAAACATTAAATGCACCATGACCAATCAAATTTCAAATGTCTCGAGACATTTGGAAGACAACCTTTGTCTTTCTTATCTTTCCTCTACTCTTTATAAAAGACAATTTCTATTGGCTTCTTATATCTTTTGGCTGTTTCTTTAGAGCAGTCTTGGGGCTGCATTGACTTCTAGATTCACTTTGCAATAAAATTTGGTTTTGACATCTTAAAAATCTGGTGATGTTGCCTGCACAGTCAGTATGTCTTACAGATTGCCAGGAGAGTCTTTATGGCATACTGTATGGCATACTCTATCCTTAGTGTGCAGCTAATGAATATGAGGAACTCCTCTTTCTATAGAAGTATGAGAAATTCTTGGAGAAAGAGCTGGTTGAAGAGTAAGCTCCCAAGGAGTCTTTAAATCTAAAGCAAAAGGTCAACAGCCATTCACACTGGCAGATCTAGGAGACAATGTAACAAACCACTGGCACTGGAGACATGTAGTGTCATAGAGCACTCAGGGCACTGCAATGCCTTCAATGCAGTGCAATGCAGCTCAACACAAGTGAAAAATAGGAAAAGAAAGAGACTCCTGAAAAAACTTGTCCAACTGCATCCTCAAAATAGAGCTAACTGCAAATTTAGATTATGCTGTCTACATCACTCATTCTGGTGAAAGGGTTGGTTCTGCTTGGGCAGTGTCCATGGTTTGTCTCTTTTACTTACAATCTGTGAAGTGTGACACTTATGTTGACGGAAAGAATAACTGAGTTTACAGATATATAGCCAGTATTTCAGGATGTATAGGAGGGTAAACTTTATTCTTGGAAAGTGATGTGTCAAGGGCCTGATCTCACTGTAACACAGTGAACAGCTGGGTGAACAGGTTTTTCTTGTTAAGAGAGAAAAATAAATAATTACTGTTGCCCCATCTCCTATTAGAACAGAGGCTTTATGGGGAAGCAGCAAATGGACATGGAGGAAGAGCTGATTGTGGGTGGATGCTTGGTATATAGTAATTGGTATAGTTAAATTCACCATATGAGGTGTGTAAGGTAAAGGTGATGTTTGGAGTCAAGATGTGCTGAAGTAGCCAACCTTGTCTGCTTTTCTACAGGCCACAAATTATGGCATGGTATAGGTCAAGGAAAGGAAAGACATGTTTCTCCTTTCAGTACTCTTTAACTGGTAATACTTCGCTGACTATAAATAATGTCCCTACTGTTTTCTGTGGCTGAGAGAATGTGTAGACAGGTAAGATGGAATGAGGATGTATACAGAATTATGATAACGCTTTCAACATACTGACTGGTGCATGCCTTTAAGCTGCCATTTAGACCTCTGGATAAATTACTGAGGAGCACAGTGACTCCAGCTAAAGCTAAAAGCTAAAGTACTTTCAAAGGCAAATGAGTGAATGTTAAGATAGGGGCAAGGAAATTTAACTAATCAAACATGCCTATTTTGGAAGAAAGGTTCACTACAGTTTGAATGTGATTGGTACAAATCACAGTTTCCCATTATCCACTAGTGCAAACACCTTTTGCTGTTATAGTCTGTTCAGTTTTCATAGCTCTACAACATTGGCAAGCTGGCACATCCTTTGTTGTAGATATCTTGATAACTTTGACAGCTCTAGTTGCTAGACTAAATCACCTGTCTTGTTAAAGACTTTTGTTTAGAGAATTCCTATAATAAAAGTGTTCGCAAAGAAAAATTCACAATTTAATGGAATAATGGAATAATTTAGGTTGGGACATATGACCCTGTTCTTATAGAAGTTCTAACTACAGCAGGTTACACACAGCTGTGTCCAGTCAAATCTCAGACACCTCTGAGGACAGACATGCCACAAAATCTAAGGGCAACCAGTTTCATCACTTGAAAAACTTAATGGTAAAAACAGCTTTTCCCTATATCTAGTTGTTGCTTCCCATGTTCCAGTTTGTGTCCATTGTCTCATACTCTATAGCTGCACACTTCTGTCAAGAGTCTGGCTCCATCCATTCAGGTAGCTGCAGACAGAGTCAATGACTCCCTTAAGGCTTCTCTTGTCAAAGCGAAACAAACCTCATTTCCTCAGCCTGTTCTCATCCATCATGTCTTCCAGGTCTTCAGCCATCTTGCTCATCCCCTACTTGACTCACTTGAGTATGCTAATGTCTCTCTGGAAACAGGGAACCAAGCCAGACATAGCACTTCAAACGCACTCTCGGAAGTGCCAAACAAGGGTGGAAGGATGATGCCCCTAACACTGCTGACAGCATTCTTAGTAATAGAGCTGCAGTTGACCTTGTTGTTGGATCACATTCAAACTGATGTCCACAAGCTTTTCAAAGCTCTTGTCTTCAGCTAGATGATTGCCACCAGCCTCTACTGTTGCATGAGGTTACTCATTCCCTGGCATAAGACTTTGCACTTGCTTCTGTTGAACTTCATGAGGTTCCTGTTAATACATTTCTCCAGCCTGACCAGGCCCTTCTGTACAGCAGTCCTCCAGTGTAACAACCACTTCTACCAAACTGGTACTAACAAATTTGCTGAGAATGTATTGTGTCCCACCATCCAGGCCATTAATGCAGACAGACATTGAATAGTCCCAGTATTGATCCCTGAAGGAAGGCACTTGCTGGCTGACCACAAGATAAACGTTGCATCCCTTATTGCAGCTCTTTTGGCTTAGCAGTCCAATCCATTTTCCATCTACGTCATTATCCATTTATCCAGCATGTATGTCACCAGTTTCATGATAATGAGACTTTATAATAATGTATAAAAGGCCTTGTTAAACTCAAGGCATATACCACCCACTGACCCTCTCTTTGTCCACTGTACCACTACTCATCTCCTCTCCTCTTATCATAGCAAGTTGGTCTGGCATGATTTGTGCATGCTAAATCTATGTTGGTTTCTCCCAAATAACTTTTTGTCCTTCATTCCTCTGAAAATTATTTCTAAGAGGATTTATTCTATCACCTATCCAGTCACTGAGATGAGGCAGACCAGCTCATAGTCCTCTGGATTTTCCTCTTGCCATTTTTCATTATAAGACTGACATTTGAGGGTTTTTTCCAGTCATTTGGAACGTCCTCTAAAATTCATGACCTTTTGAAGAGGTTAGACAGCACCCTTGCAATGATATCAGCCAGCTCCATCAACAGTCTCAGATGCATCCCATCTGTTCACAGATATTTGTGTATGACTAATTGGTTAATCCTGTCTTTGGGTAATACAGATGATGTTTCACCCTCTTCTCTCTCTTGAAAAGGGAAGAAGATAAAGTAGACTATTACAAAACAATGGAGAACACACTCAGATAGAATGTTAATTATAGATTTTCTATCTCTTTGCCCAGTTAGGCCCAAATGCCACTGAAACAAATCTGAAAACTTCTATCAGTAGACCATTTTAAAGACTTTTGAAAATAGATAAAAAGCAGCTATTAAGACTTCAATATACAAGTTCTGCGAAACCTGAGGGCAGTGAAGAGATCTGTCAGTGAATGTATATAAATCAGAAAAGATAGAGTCCTTGGTAAAAAGAGTTGATGAATCAAGAAAACTCACACATGCTGATAAACCCCCTGCTATGTGATTAACAGCAATCACATGGTCAGATAAATAAGAAATTCTCCTCACTGGAATTAAGGAATAAAGAAAACCAGCAAAACTCACAGGGCAAGTTTGTGCTGGAAAGGGTGACTATATTAAAAGAATGAGGTTTGGGTAAATTAATATATGCACAGTCAAACCACATTAAAAAACATCTTTTAAGCAAAATATATTTTACATTACTTACTTTTCTTGTTAATAGCATTACATATTTTCATGACTTCAGCTCTCCTCTGTCAAATTTGTACTTTAAACTTGCTAGGTCATCTTTCTTAGTTCACATCCTAATTTACAATCATCATCGGATTTCATTAATATCTTACTTTTGCAAGGCAAATTATATTATCTTTGTATAACACTTTAGTTAAGAAATAAGAAAAAATTGATTGCTATTAAATACACCATAATTTCTCTCCACAAGAGTGATTCAGCATTCACCTTAAAGATGCAGCTTTGAACTTTTCTTTCACAAAGACAGTAAAGTTCAGTAAAGGAACGTGACATTTAATACAATAAGAAAATCATATAAAATGGACAATCCATAACATAAAAACACAAGGTAAGATTACAGATCAAATGCCTGAAAATATAGCATAAGCATCAATACGAAATACTTATGATAAATGTTAATGAATTAACCCACTTGTGTCAAAAGTTTAGGATGGGTTGTTCAGGAATTTCATGGATTTTGGTTTCTTTTTTTTCAATTTAATATAAGCTATCAGAAGTAGTCAAATGAAGCTATGTGCTAACTTCAAAATATTTAGTATAACCATAAGAAAAGCTTTTTTCAAGAGTGTCTCTCATCTTTATGATACAGATTTAAAATAGTAAATAAACTTTGTAAAAGTATTAAAACTATTTTAGGACATTTTTCAGGTACTTTTGTGATTCAGAAAATAAATTAGTGTAAATAAAGGAAGATATGTTATATTTTAAAAACTACACCTTTATAAATATATGCATATTTTATACAAATACCCCAGATAAATTTTAAAATCTGCATCCATTTGTAGGCAAAATAACAATTATTTACTCATAAACATGCAATAAAAAAATGCTCAGAAGAAAACTGCTACATATATTCTATATTATACATTTTTATTTATATTATTATATATATGAATACATATATTTTATCAAATCCTATATTTTCCGGGTTATGATCTAGTATTTATTTCACTAAACTAATTAGCATTAGGATTCCAACTAACTCAGGAGTACTACTGTGTTTAAATGAAAAACAAAAAAAAACAACATAATTGAGAATAACCTTTTGGTGAGCACATACCCAAATTTAAATACTTTTATGCCAATATTATGAACCTTTGTTATTTAATTTTGGTTGGCAGAACTGTAGTGCATACTCTACAGTAAGCAGATGCAGAGATAAACCCACATCACATAACTACAAATGATGGATTTGATATAGTCCTGTTTGCCCTTCCTTTCATTGCTTTTTCTTCTGAACCATCACAGATAATCTTTTATTCTGTCCTTAATTTTCTGATGACACTCCATAACTAGGTTTATGAATCTTTGATTCATGCAATCCTTCATCTTTCTAATGTGGCTTGGAGAGCCACCATTTTTTACTGGAATCATAAGCTTACAAATCATGCCCAGCAGTTATATAGATCTTTAATTATTGTGTGATTAACACTGAAAATTATTTGGTTCTAATAAAATCTTTTTGGTAAATAAAATTCCCAAATCATTTTAAAATACAACAAATCAATAACGTTTAGCATTTCATCAGTGCTGAAACATCTTGGCAAGCATCACCCAGCCTCATATTGGTGTGTTGTACATTGCACTCGTTAATCCAATGGAAAGCTCAAAAGTTGTTAAACTAAATGAGGAAGCAAACAACAGGAAAAATAAGGAAGACATAATAAAGTGTCCATTATTTGTTTGGCAATGCACAGGTTTTCAGTACCTTGACATGAGAGTCAGTATGAAAATATATTACACCCTCCATAACTAAAATATTATTCCTATATTATTTGGTTTAATCCTAGGGAAATATTTTTTTAGCACTCAATTAAACATTTAGTTTATTCTTCTTACATTTCTGCTGATGTGTATTAGATGTCTAAGCTTCATATTCATTGGACACCTAGGTAGTAAACTGGACTGAAATGTTCTGAACTTCTAGCTATTCAGTTGACCAAAATATCTACTTAAAGAAAAAAAGCAGTCTAATTTCTATTAAATATTTTGTCTCTTCATAGAAGCACAAATACATTCCTCATGTGTTGATAACTACAGTCTCCCAAATTTAGAAGTGAATTTAGAGATGAATCCCCCTATCATGAATTAAAAAATTCTAAAAGTCTTTAAATTATTTATATTATTCAGACACCAAGGCCATTTCCCTTCAGTTATTTATCCTGAATGCTTGTCTCCTTCAGAAGTCTTCCACATTCACCATTTGTCTTCAGTGTCCATTTTAAATAACAAACTGTGAACTGCCAAAGTCTAAATGTTTGTCTAAAAGTAGTTTCTCTTTTCACAGTTGTGATTAAATATGCAGCAAAGATTTTTTTGTCATTCTCTTAAGCAATCCTTGTATAATAACAAAGGTGTAGCTTGTATCAACTTTAGCAAAGCTTTCAATGCTGCCTCCCACAATATCCAAGTTTAAGGATAGATGTACAGCAAGACAGAAGTATACAGCTGGCTGCATTTTTGGGTTATAGGGTAGTGGTTAGTGGGTCATCCTCTAACTGGAGGCCAGTAAAGATTTTAGTACCATGGGATTCGGTACAGGGATCCTCCCTCTTTTATATGTTAATCAACAGCAGAGTTTTGGGATGCAATAGCTAGAAGGAGGTTTTTAAGATGGAGTCAGGCTTTTTGCAATAGTGGGTGGTGAGAGCAAGAAAGACAACTGACATGACTTGGAACAGCTTTAGAATGGAGAACTTGGATCAGGAGATCAAGTGCTGGAAGTGGCTATATCAGGCTGAGCAAAGACCTGCACAACTCACTGATGCCATAACTGAGTCTGTTTTGAGCAGTTGATTAGACCAGAGACCCTCTGAAGTCCCTTCCAAGCTGAATTTTCTTACAATACTATCATTCAATTATTCTATGTGATTACATTTTTTTAAAGGTATGGTCTTCTTGTAGTTGGCAAATACACTAGAAGAAGGAGTTCACATTTTTCAGCACATATTGCAGCTCTTTTCTGTACAAAAGATAGCAAAAACAACCATAGCACCATGTGGTTTCCATTATAAAGTGCTGACTTTTTAATAGAGGAAAACAAGGATGACTTGTACAGTACAGCTTCCTGTCACTTATATAAGAATTCCCTGTACAGGAGACTGTTCTCAGGTACTGGCTGTTTGTAAATGTAAAACACAGTTACTTAGGTGTCTGTTTAAATTAAGCCCACATGCTGAGATATCAGCTCCCCGATGTCCAGAATATATGGCTACCTACTGACATTCCCAACACTGACAGACATTCCACATGTACTGTAATTAAATTTAGATGTCTAGCCTTAAAGAAAGAAAGAAACTTCATGGGCTACAACCAAGTTGAAAATGGTAGAGTATTAATCAACTCCGTGATATGAGGATCCCAAAACAGCTCACAATACCTGGACTTTCTTGGTCTATAGAAACTACTGTTCTGGAAGTAGGTGATAGATACAATAAATTTAATTTTGATAATACAAGAAACCAACTTCTACATGATAAATTTTCCTGATAACTGTTTTTCTGCCAGTCATACAAGATCCTTGATAGCAAGAAAGAAAACTAACAAAGAGATACAAGAAAGCTGACTTCATCTTATAAAAGCTTGTCTCCATAATTCTCCTTTGAATCCACAGGTTTTCAAGGAGCACACATACACACATAAAGAAAAAATCAAGAAACTCAATAAAAATGATTGAGTCAATGTTGTCCTTACACAGCGTAGATGTTTAGCCAGAAATAGTTATTTCACTATAAAATGAGGCTATAATTGTAACGAGTATCAGAAAACCCAAATTGGAAAGAGTCTGCAAGAACTGTCAAGTCCAGTTCTAAATGTAATCATATACTACAGGCAAAAAAGTCCTTCAGTGCAAATGGCTGCATATGCCACTATGTGAAAAGATTCATATTGTCAACAAATAAAGGAATTCTGAGAGCTTGGATTATGTGGCATAGCAATTAGGGAAAGACCCCATGCTTGTCCAATCAGCCTCTGATACTTTTCAGGTTATGTTTATTTCAGAGGAATTATAGCTGTACAAAAAGTGATCTTAAATATTTTTCTTGAAATGAGCGTAGCCTAGTATTGGACTGCATACAATGCACAACTACTACCACGCTTCTTCAGAATCATGTAAAATGCTCAAAACTCCAGAGTATAAATGCAGCAGATCTGACATTTTCATAGTCTTATAAAAACTAGATATCCAGTGGTGTTGCTTCTTTAATTTTTTTTCCCCTCAAAAGAAATATCAATATTTCATTACCCATCACTGCCATAAAAGTAATGTAATATATTCATTGATAGAAATATTTTGAAAAAATTTTTAAAACAACTTCTACATGTATTCATTGTTATACATGCCATGTAGACTACACAAGAGCAACTTCCTTATCCTATCTCATCTAACTAGAGCTTAAGATACAAAGGTGTGATGGAAACAAATGATGAACCATAGTGATACATTTATCACTTTTCTTCTTATTTTTACTTACCTAACTAAAGAATAATGGGAAATTGAAAATGGAATCATTCAAGTTGCATATATGAGAGGGAAACAGCCTGAGAAAATATCCTTGCCAGGATATTAATTGTTATGACAAAAGGAATATCTGCCTATCCAACAGCAGGTAACTATTCAAGTGCACAACCCCAGACATTTTTAGTTTCTGTTTGACTTAAGTTTATACAGATTTTTGACATTTGTCTCCCTAGCACCATCTGGTGTCTACCAACTTATAACTTATGAGAATGCACCAAACACAAAATTAATTCAGCTCATGGCCTCATGGGACAGAAAAATTTACAGCAGGCATCTTCACAAAGGCTCAGAAAAATATTAGGCAGGCCAGAGTGAGCATACATTACATTTATGATTTTCACCAACCTGAGCTGGTGAAACATTGAACAGACACATATTCGCCCATGTCTCATGTATTTCCTCTGGTGGAATATGAAGGATGATAGGATCATGGATGTTCCTGTTAGCTGGGTTTTACATATGAAATACTTCCTTCTTCAATCTAAATTTTACTTAGAAGATATGCTAAATACATTTCAGCTAAATGGTACTTTATTCGCATTCAGCCTACATGGTATATGAAAAAAAAATCACATAATATACACTTTTCAATAAAAACGCATAGAAAATATATTCAGAATATACTTAAGAATTGGAATACTATTTTTTTTTACAATACATAGTTGTCGACAGCAATATCAGGGCACAGCTGTGCAGAAAATGATTCAACCTCCATATGCTGCCGCTGTGTATACTATACCGTAATTCATAAATATGAAGAGTGAAAGTATCATTATTCAATGTCCCTGAAGAAAATGAGAACCTATGTTTTTTTAGTATTCATCCATTTTGCAGAATGATTTAATTTAATTTTAATGTATGCATTATTTTATCTTAGGGGGAAAAAAAGCAACCTTGAAATGGTAAAATAATCAAATACTGAATCAATATGCAATAAACTGTTCTGATATCACTTTCAATTTGTTTTAGTACAATTAAAATAATATATTTTCTAAATACTTTTAGAGATGTGCACCTGTAACATCCTACTATTATTACAGAATATATCACTATTAGATAGTTTCATCAAAAAATCCTAGATGGTAGTCTATCTGAATTATGTTAAATAAAATATGGCCACTGTCTTAATTAGTCTGCAAGATTAAAATCAAATAGATCTGCGATAAAAACTGAAGTCTAAACATGCCATATATATCATGTGTACAAC
>QUSF01000001.1:39878389-39960889 GCA_003676055.1 Chloebia gouldiae | reverse complement strand
CATAAAATGGTTAAAACTCACGAAGTACTTCAATACTTCCTACAGTAGTTAAACTTTAAAAAATTTTACTCTTTTACTATGACTTTACCAGCAAAAAAATATTATATTCAAAATGTTCCCTTTACATATTCCTTATTTAAAAAGTAGTTTTCTTCCAATATGAAGGAACGGTTCATTATTTAAAGGAGCAGATTAAAAGTTAAACCATTACTTATTTTGAACTTCTCATATGCTATGCATGTACAAGCATCTAGATATGTTCTTGCTATTGCTGGATATAGGTTTATCCCGACACCAACATTCATACCTCTATACATATTACCTAGCATGTAAATATACCGAATTTAAAACTAAATAAAATCATATCTGTGAAGAAAAAGTACCAAGCATTTATGTGATGATAATAAATTTTAGAGCAGTAACATGTGTAGATTCACTGTGTCATATACATGCAAGAAAAGCAAAGTATTGCGTGCAGATTCTCATGTATCTGATTCAGGGGAGTAAAAGCATAGCTGCTCCAAAGCCATGTTCCCTGTACTCTCCTGCTGACATGATTCAATCCTGGCCCACAGGGAACAGCACCTAGTCTCCTGAAATTAGACTGAGTGCAGCTGCACATTTCACACCCGCCACCGATAAACTGTGGCAACAGGCTTCAGTCATAACAGCCTGAGGTCAGACTGGAACCGGCCACTCAAAGCTTAAAGGTTCTGTATTGTATAACCAGTGGTAGCTATCCAGTCACCACACTATAAATATTTAATATAATTACAGTTTGCTCCTCATAAACTTCATTCATTTGTGGGTACCACTAGTTTCCAATTTCTTGATGACAGAAACTGAAAATCAGCTGAAAGTGGACTAAAAAGTTTTGTTTTCCTTGTCTTAAGATCACCTCAAATTGCTATCCTCTCTAGTTTCAAAATGTACATACAAAAGATTTGCTCCTGTAAAATGAAAAAAAAAAAATATATATCTGTTTCACATTCTGGACTATGTCAAATGTCTGTCTCTGTTTACTTTTTTCCAACAAATTCCCTGAAGTGACAAATTGAATTATAGAATAAATCTTCTGCACTGTAAATAAGAACATGTTCCTGGTGGAGGAGGGAGAATTAAAAAGGTATTTTCACACATTAGTGATGACAACATATAATTGACTTGTTGCTCTGTTTTGTTATGCTACTCAGTGGTTACGCTGTCATCAATGACTTCCGAAATTAACTCACTCTCTTTGCACATATGTCCCCTTTGAATGCCTTAGGTAGAGGAAAAGTGGCTTACTCCACCCTGGAAATATTTGACATACATATTGTCATCACTTAAGAAATGTGGTGAAACTAAAAGAAAATGCAGGAAATGTGGTAGTTGTTTTGCATTAATCAGTGCAACTTTTGAAAAATCCTTTATTCTTCATAGGGCTAAACCACAAAATTAAACATATATTTAATATTAATAATAGTGTACATTTTAAGTATTTCAGACTCCAGGAGTTTAAGTCTTGGACCCCAGTTCACAGTAGAAGATTATTTTGGAAAATACCTTATATCAGTCTCCTTGTGTATACACACAATTTTTATGAAGTAACAGTAGCCAAAACATAACCTAAGTTCAATATGAGCTCCTGGTATGTACTTGAGGTAAATGCCAAAATCCAACAGTCAGGGGAAAAAGGGTTAGAATCAATTTAACAAAATCAAAAACTTACAAGACATTAATCCTGGTAAAAAAGGATAAAGATGTTACTCACTAGTAGTTTCAATTCTTCAAGTAAAAAAGTATACACATATCCATAAACATGTCCTATCACTAAAGATCTGAGAAGATTTTCACTGCAGTGCTTGAAGAAGTAAACACCCAAAGCCTAGCTTTTTTGTTTAGTATGATTTGTCATTGTTTCAGTTTTACTTCAGCCACAGAAATAAAATCATAGAAATGCTGGTAGGCTTTGAAGGAGAACTGAAACCAAACCACAACTGCAATTACAGGGTGTTTTGCTATGTCAGCCACAGCAAAGCTGTCAGAATACTTTTCTGTCTTAACTAGAATCACTATCTCAGTAGAAATACATATACAGATATGATGACGGAATGAGGGATGTCCTCCCAAAAAAAGCCCATATGCTCATGCAAATGGAAGCATAACTAATGCCTTCTCTTCATGCTGGGAAGCAAGTAGATCTATAAGATCACAAAAAACACTAGGGAGCAGAACTCCTACTGTCAGTTTGTTAATGAACTCTACACCAGCAGTGATTTTGTAAAGTGTTACTTAGCTATCATTGATTGTATGTGACAATTTTGGATATGAAATTAGAATATTTTGCCTGAAATGCAAAAGTAGGGCTCTAAAATATTAAGATTCTCAATATTCAGTAGGAAGTTCTCTTCCAAATAACCTTGTCATTCCACTAGGTACACTCAGGACATCACTTTTCTAGGAAGCCACAGTAAGTGAAGAAGAATTCCTTGTAAACATTGAGCTGATTTCATCATCACAGATGAGAAATCCAACAGTGTGGAAAATAGTGATCTGCTACTAGGCAAAAAAGCACACTGACTGTAATCATACTTGGAGACAACCAAAGCAAAAATGAACATGAAATATTAAAGATATAGAGACTATTGGTCCTAAGAAGAATGGGGGCTATTTTACTGGGATGGTTAGACAACAAATAAAACAGATTCTTCCAGGAACCAGGAAAGGACACATCATGAAATTCGTTCTACAAATTTCCATTCTCTATGAGAGTACAGATTCAAAATTTAAATATTTACCAAGAGAAAAATGTGTCAACAGAATCTGTGCTTTCTTCAGAGACTGATAGGCTTTCTGAAAATAGAGATATTGGCAAAAAACTAATAATACAAAGTCCATGCATAAACTTGGACTATTAATGATCCCATCAGAAATCAACACGGAAATAATAACACTGAGGTGATCTATGCAAAATATATGCCCCTGGAAATCTCAAATTGCAGACTGAACTTTCCAAAAGAGCTCAGGAATGTTGAAATCCTCAACTTGACTAACAGATAAAAAACTCCTTTTGAAGTCCAGACCTCGTCAACTCCTCTTTCTAAAATTAAACAAGCAAACAGCAAACCTAACCAGCACAATGAGTGCAGCACTGAAAGAAGTAATGTATCTTACAGGAACCCATATTCTATATTGTATATCCTTTTCTTAGCAAAAGCAAGGAATTAACATTTCATTTATTAATATTTTGTAAAAATGACGAGAGTTGTATAAGACTGTATGATAGAGCACATTTCCACCCATACCCTGATTGCTCAGGCAATGTGTAAGATCCTATTACTGGAATTATACAGACTGTATATATATATTTGCCACTAATTGTCTTTGATCCTGGACAGTCAGAGAGAAAAACAGGATAGAGTATTTAGTGCTATTTATGTTTGAATGAGCACAGTGTTTTCTGCCTTCATTGATCTGTGTGGCCAGCCACTTCTACATGTGTATGCACAGTGTGTCCATGTGCTCAGGTGCCTTTTGCAAATATGTGCTCAGTCTTGTTGCTGCCTAGGTCTGGGGACACCTGCTGCAGCAGCTTCCCCTTTATTGAGTGAATCAGTGTACTCAAAATTTTATTTTCTCACAAAAAGTCCCAAACCAATAAAACCCAAGAGTTTTACAAAATACTTGCATACATAAATAAATTAGAATAGACTCCTTTAAGAGATTATTAACTGTTGAAGTACATTTGAGGACAGTTAATTAAAATCTCTGTAAATTACAATGGTCACTTTTCTCAAAAATATAACAGCCCAAATCAAAACATATGAGAGAAATAAAGGGTGACTTTCTATAACTTTCTAAAAAAGTAAAAAGACTGTGGGATGCCATAATGAGCTAGCTTCAATTCTATTCTCTCATCCTTTTTCAAGGATTCTGAAATAGTTGCAAAAAGTAAAAGAAGTCTAATCTTCCTAAATCCCAAATCCAGAAGGAGTGTTTCCAGAATCTTGGTGTCAAGGGATTATAGCTGCCATTGAGGCAATTTTGTCACAATTCTCCCAAAGAATTTTAACACTTCAAAAGGAAAGGAAAAACCTGAAAGAAAAATGAAAACTTTAGAATTATAGGCTCCTCTTCATCCTAGTTACTAAATTAGCTGGCTGAATCTGAGCCAGGCCTCCATCATTCTCTTCTTCCTTCTAAAGCAGAGTCCAAAAAGAGTAAGTCGAAAAGTCCAAGAACCAATGAAGTATTAAAGAGGTATGGGCATTTCTGGTATCATTCTTCACATACATCCGTTTTGTCTGCAATATGTAATAGCCATAATGTTTATGATGAAAGGTTTTAAAAGGGTGTGGGAGCATGGACTGAAAAAAACCTGACAGAGGAGAAAGACTATATTAAAGCTAGGAATTATAGCTGCCATTTGCTTCTTGATGAAGATACAGAAAAGCAAAATATTTATATTCTTATCTTGACCTTGACTGACAATCTGTCAGGTCCATAGTGGAACGAGTGAATTTGGTAACATCAATGAATTTGGTAATATCCTGTAGGATATTACATATATGTTTCATATAGTAGTAAAATGTACAAAAGAATCAAAAGACAACTGAAAGGGGACTTCATCAATATCTATAAGTATCTAATATGGGGATGCCAAGAAGATGAAGCCAAATTCGGCTTAGTGATTCAAGCAATAGGACAACAGGCAGTGGCAGAAACTGAGGCACAGAATTTTCACCAGAATATGAGGAAGAACTTCTTTGCTGTGCAGGTGATCATTCAGTGAAACAAATTGTCTCTGGAGAGTGTGGAGTCTCCCACATTAGAGATATTCAAGATCCATCTAGACACAAACTTGTGCCATTTGCTCTGGGATGATCATGCTTGAGCAGGGAGGCTGGGCTTGAGCGGTGGGTTCACTGTGGTCCTTTACAACCTTACCCATTCTGTGATTCTTGCATCATAATTTGAAAGGACTGTTTACCAACACTCTCCTTGGCTACTCAGACCATTAAAAAAATAATCTGAGGAAAAACACCACTTGACAAGTGTCAGGATATTGAAGGAAAGAGCAATTCACGACGCTGAACTCTCACTTATAAGGCAGAGTTGACTCAGCTAGTATCTCTTATTTCTTCTTTTAACCTGATCTGTTGATACTGATATCTTAAAATGGCAAATAATGTTTTGGTGCCACTTAAATATTTGAGTGACCATAGAGTAAAACATATTTGTCTGAGAGAAACAAAACAGTAGATGGTCCTCTTATATCCAAGAGGCGTAACCACTTCTTATTAATACAGCAGTACATTTAGAAAGAATTTAAATGACTGCTCTATTCCAAATGTAAACTAGGGCATACTGTTGACAGTGCTGCCATTGATTCAGTTAAGCCATTTAGTTTCTCTCATTGTGTGTCTAGAGCCCATCTGGAAGACCAGAAGTTGTTGCTCCAGATGCTTATGTGTAGCTGCATCTCTCATATTGCAACAATGTAGAAATGTTCCAAATATATTAAAAAAAACAAACAAAACAAAACAAAAGAACACACCCAAAATCATAATATTTTCATCAGCTGCAAAATAAGTTTAAGTTTTGAAGTGACCAGTTGAAAATTTAAGTTAATGAATTTACACTTTTTGCAATTTTCACTATTTACAGCAATTGAAAATTTGGAGACATTATGATCTCAATTATACAACATAGACACTCTATGTAGAAAAAAACAATCTAAGAGTCATCCTGAAGAGGTGTGCACTCAGGTGGCTTCCTTTTCCCTGTTTCCTGAGTGAAGCAGTTACTCAGAAGTTGATAACTTTGGATGGTGCAGTCTATGCATATAACATGTACTGAAGACAAGTGTTCATCAAGTTAATGATCTTATGCTCTATGGGTTTTATTTATTAAAACAATATTTTTTTGCTAATTTTCTAGTTTCTGTTGATATTGGTACCCAGTTAAAAATTATCAGGTTTTCTTTAGTGTTTAGAACACTTATTCCATCTTTCTAGCTGTCTTTTTAATTTTTTATGAAATAAAAGAAATTATAATCTTCCAGAGAAGCTTCTATGCCTTAACCAGATGCACCACAGGTAGCAGTAGTGCATCGTATTGCACTATATATAATGAGCAATATCTGGAAAATCTGCCACTATCCTGTCATGATACAGTGGAAGTCTTGGGCATAAGATTGTTGACGACTGTAGACAACACTATCCGCAATTCCAGTGATACATCACTTGTTCATTATTTACTGTGAAAGCATTATCAATGCCTTCAAAATTGCTAATTTACAGAAGGACAAAAACCTATACCAACTCAATTTTATAAAATAGTCTCAGTTAAACAGTTTTAATTGTTTTTTTACTTTTATATACTCTGGTATAAATAAATTATTCTAAGTATATTGTAATAAAATTCTGGTAACTTTGTTGATCTATTTAAAATCAAGTTTGATTTTAAAAGGAGAGAATCACGCCATTCTCGCAGTCTGCCACATTTTGTATGCTTCAAAAGTAAACAAAGTCTACAACCAAGTCAATTAATTGTACTCAGTATAAACACACACTACACAATGCTATCTCTTCCTTTATAATTCTAAGCAATAGTTCATAAAAGTAATATGAAATTTTTATAGTGAACTTAACAGGAAAAAAAAAGTTGTGGTTTTGCTTAGAGATTTTTTTTTCCCACCAGATATAAATATACTCTAGTGTAATTAATGCATATTCCACCATCAACAATAAATAAAATCAAAATTTATTTAGGCTTCACACACAGCATCTTTTTCAAAATACTTTGCATGTTGCATCTGAAAGCTTTGTTCTGAGATCTTTTGTCACTCCTATTCTATGGCTGAGCTGTATTGAAGTTTTGACACATGTTCCTTTCAACTTCTGTGAAATCAGATTTAAAGTGAGAAAGGCATTACACCAGTGAGCTTCTTCAGCTGTAAGCACATTCTGATTGTCTGCTGAAGGCTGCCTGTGCTGATGAACAATTATCTTTTGGTCTTTCAGCTGTGTATTTAGATCAACAGAAAAGACAAAGATAAGAATAAGTAATGTTCTAAACATGCTATAAATAGGTTAACCTTTCATCATTATATATCATTCCTTACTACTTAATATATGTTTACTTCTACCAAGGTACCTTACTGTTCCATTAATTTACACATTATATACACAAGAGAAATCTTTTTACAGTGAGTTTTTTAAATAAGCCCTTACAAGCATTTCTTGATATATTATAAATATCTAAGTTGCTAAGAATTATCATCTCATCATTTTGTAGTATTCCTACCAGTGACATGTCAAAAAAGTGCTACTAAAATGTGTTTGGCTATCATTTTCCATAGTTTGATTTTTCCATCACTCGAAGGCAGACTTTCTAGAAATGTTTTCTCATTAGGAAACAATTTTGTATTTTCTTTGAGAATAATTTTCATTTTAGGATTTCCAACTTCTTTGTTTTCATATTTGCTTTTATGAATCTCTTTACTGTAGTGCAAAGAATCTACTCTCTGTAGCAATCTCCATTCTGCAAGGGTCATTTATAATGAAACTTACTGTATACTCCTAATTTTATATTGCATAATAAATCTTCAGCTACCCCTATATGTGACAACTCTGAAGGTTCAATCAGAGGTTGGATGTATCAATATTTAATGTATCTCTTAATAAAAAATTAGCACATGCCTTCCCTGAAAATAAGTGTTCTTGGTTTATGTGGTCTGCTTCACAGCACTATTAAAATGATTTTTGTTACAGTGTAAGTATTCATATAGGCATAGGAATAATGTTAACTATTAGGTTAAACAAAGCAAAACAGGCACTGAAACATGTTTGCCCTCACAAGGAAAAGGTTCTCAGTCAAAGAGTGGCAAGCTACAAAGCACAACAAAATTCAGTACCAAGAAGAAAGGTCTATCTACATAAAACAACCAATTATTGTAATATAGCTCAGAAAAAAAACCAGTCATACTTTATTCTGTGTTAGTGTAAAAAATATGTGGTTAGCATGTTTTAGATAAGATAGAGACAGAAAAGGACAATTATATACCTAAAATATTGTGTTTGACAAACTACTAAACCTTTGCTGAATACACTGGTGCATTTCAATTTTGCGTAAAAGATTCCGTTGTAAGGGTTTCTGATTAGTCCTATTAGAAACATTCAGTATTCTATTTTCAAATAAGTGGAACCAAGGGGAAAAAATGGTATTTTTGACTTCCTAACATCTTTATTTTTCTGTGCAGTGGATTAGTTAACATATTTGTCTCAAGACTACAGGTAAAATCAAACATTTTTAAAGCTCAGTTTTGATTGAAAATACTTCTGCTCTCATTTGTATACTTAAAAATTTATTTATAGTAATGTAAATATTCTAACTGAATCTACTGTGCGGACTGTTTAAAAATAAACTTTCCTCTTTTGTACTTAAATGCCAGATAGTATTTTGATGAAAAGCAATGACTTACATTCAGCTATTTAAGACAATAAACTTTTTCATGGTTTCACTTGTGCTGCAGTGAATTTACTGCAAATTCTACCAGTCTGACAGATTCAATCTGTCCATCTGTTGAAATGACAGGTCATATTTGCAGCATCAAATATTTCAGGAATTGCCAAATATACTAGAAATGACAAAGAATGCAAGGAGCACAAAGTACATTCTGGTTGTAAAATAAAATTTCAGAGACAACCACCCCAATCAGTCCACATATATGATATGTAAATATGTTCAGATAAAACTGGTTAAATCCTCAATGTTAAAAAAATCCACAAGCTTTTTTTAAGTTTTTCTTTGCCATCTGATGAACCAAGCCTGTATCTTGCTGTATATATATATATATATAGAGATATGTTTGTTTGTTTGTTTGTTTGTTTTTTGCAATAACTTTTGTTTGCTATTTGGCATATTAATTTTTCTCTCACTTTTAGAAAATGTGTAATGCCTGTGAAGGAACTCTAAGAGGTTTTCTGGGGAAGATATGTGCTGCAGACTGGTTATAGCTACAATTGAATTTGTCGCAAGAGTCTGTTCTCAGAAGATGCTGACATACTGTGTGATCCAGCATAGCATCTAAACACTTCTTAGTTACTAGCTTCAAATGGGTAATTTATCTTCAAACATAATTGATGCACAATCTGAAGATTTAAGCATTAAGTATTTTCTTAGTCAAGCTGTGTGTATCTAGCATACATTTGAGAGACTAGTTTTATGCATCCAAGTTTAAGAAATGCTGATGCTTTTCAAATTAAAATCTTCTGAAAACAAGTTCTAACAAAACATTTCATTATAGTTACAGCACACTTCTGAAACTTAATCTTTAAACAGTATTACATTTTGTGGATTGAAAGATACATTTCTCAGCTCTTTACACTGTTCAAATTAAATAAGCTTCAAAATAATATTCCCATGAAGAGAACTCATTCTTAATGGAGTTGTCTAACAAAGCCTGATTTTACAGTTTTGATTGTTTTATCTCTACTGATTGTTTTGTTTGATTGTTTTATCACAACTGAGCAAAAAAAATTTTTGAATACCATGACCACTTTAAAAAAAAAAAGAATAAAGAGTCTAAAACATGTCACATCAATTAGTAACATTTTGCAGTATCCTTTATGGGAAAATTATATTAAGTTGTTCTAAATAAGCCTACAAAATATCAAACACAAATAATGACTTCAGAAATCAGTAGAAATCCAAAGCTGGTAGCATCCTATCTTGGTAAAAAGTTCCAAGGCATACAAAATTTTTAACTTAGCTGAAGGTTAAATATTAGCTTATTTAAATTTATAATGTAAAATGCAGGAAGTAATAATAAACTAATTCAGAATACTTATATATTAAAAATAGATATTTATTGACACCTGGGTATTGTCCCTGCTACTTGAACTCCAGATCTCCAAATACAATAAAAGCAACCCAACGAGAAGAGCTGCATTCAGCCAAAAGATCCTATGATTCTAATACAACTCATGAAATAGAAGTTAAATACTTTGTATTGTTCAGACATGGTACTATCATTCTGTTTATAAAAAAAAAACCCAACAAACAAACAACACAAACACAAAAAACAAAACACAAAGAAACTCTAAACAGCTGCCACAAGTAAGACAGAGCACTATGTCCTAACTTACTAAAATTTTTATCATTGTTTATGTACTTAATCTCTTTGACTCACTGAGTTAGAAAGACTACAGCAAGGTCCAGCCTGTCACAGCCCTGCATTTGGGGCTGAGCCAGGCAGCAGCTGCTACCCGAGCTGTGCAACACTGCAGATAGAGGTAGATGACACTGACAGACTTCAGAACTTCTCTTGTTCCATTCCCACAGAAACAAGGCTCCCAGTGCTCTACATCTCCCTGTCCAGCCAGTAGAATTTGGTAAGCTGTGGGTTGCCAAGAGGTGCTCAGCTCCACACACGCAGAATGCAAACAATACGCACGTGGCCAAGCACATCCATTGCACGGTGAGAAGTGATGTGGCCCACATCAACACAAACAGCTTTTATGTAATTATGAACATCACAGGGAGTCCAATTTTCTCTTTTGTCTCCATCTGACCAGGACTGAAGTTTGACACACAGATGTAGCACAGGACTGCCCCTTATTTGGCCCCTAGATGCTGATCCCCCTCAGTTGCTCAGCCTTTTGACTCTCAGCTCTCTGGCTTGTGGTCCTACACTGGAGGCTGGCACTCTGACCTCGCTCCCTACCCATTAGCTTGTCATACAAGACTGACAGCAGTCCTGCATGCACTCACACACATTACAGGCTCTCCAACCTCTTTGGTCATATAGGGGTTCATCATATAGCCTGTGATAGTCAAAGTGGGGTTCCCAGATCCTCGTCTATCTTCTTTTCGACAGGCAGACCCAGGGATCCTTCAGACCATGTTGTCTCAAACTCACTCTTGCTCTCTCTCATTGCTGGTATTCACACCTCTTATCATACTCATCTGTTTGTCCCATTTGGAGTTTTTTACCATTCAAACATACAGGCTCGTGACAGAGAGCTTGCCCACATACAAGGGTTAGAAAAAGGATTTTGTAAAACTGCAGAATACGCTGAAGTGGAAAAGCATGGGGTTCAGACAGAAAACTGATTCTTTGTTTTCTTTTCTCTCTGATGAACCACAGTTGTTCCTACCCAGTGCCAAGGTGATTTTTAAAGTCCCTTCCAACACTAATTATTCTATTTCTTTGCTGCTGGTGGATGCCACATCCAGGGCAATAGGCTAAATGTTCTCCTCTGATGGTATGAGGAGCAGCCAGTTCAGTGTGCTCCATTAAGTTGCATAGGCATCTTTCTCTGCCTTTCACATTACTCCTCTGAGTGTCAACAGGTCCTGTGTTTATTTTAATTAGCTTTCAGTCAGACAACCCAGTCCCCGCCTTTCAAAAGGAGTGGTAGTCTGAGTTTTTAGCTACTATGTAGCTACTTTTTTTTTCACAAAACTTAAAAAAATTATCTTTGAGATTTGAATTTTAGTTTTGATTTTGAAATCTCTAGTGGACAGACTGGAAGGCTGACAACATATGACTAAATTTTGTATGAAATGAGGAATAAAAGATTAGTAATCTTCCTTTTCTTCTTCACTTTCTTCATCTCTCTTTAAGTAATTAATTTCTCCCATTGCTAGAAAATCTAAGGATACTTATTTTCTATCTAGGCAAGAAATTCCTTTCAACCCCATATTATTTACAATTATTATCATCAGCCTTTGTCCTGCTTTTTGCATTTTCCATGCCTTCTCTCAACCTCAGAAGTATTAAAACTGGACTCACCTTTAATCTCATTGAACAAAAATCTAGAATTTATATCTGAATTCTTCCATTCATTTCCACCTGAGATTTTTGTCAAAATTAAAACTTGAAAATACATTGAAACTAGTCAGTGTCTACTTGTCTTTTTAAGTACTTCATTCCATCATTCCTAATTTGTTTGCTGTTCCTGCAGAGCTAGGAAGCAGGCTCTGTTTTTCTTCTTCCACTTTGCCCTAGTGAAAACAGATCATGGCTTGTGGCTACCTAGAGCTGTCTTAAAAAATGAATGTCCTGGCTGTCTCTCCTTCCAGCTTCTTGCCCACACCCACAGACTGCTCCCTGAAGAGCCAGAGTGAGAAACACAGAACAGGTTGTGGAAGCACTGCTTAGCAACAGCTAAAATCTCACTGTGTTGTTAACTCTAATTTGGTCACAACATAAAACACAGTGTCATATACAGACTGCTGTAAAGACAATTATCTTCAACCCATCCAAACTCAACACATACCAGTAGTATTCTCATAATTTTGCAGGACAACTCAAAACATTTTCTTAATATTTTTATTCAAGCCTTGGTTAAGATGCCCATCTTACCTTCCATCCATCTGATGTCTGTAGTCATTTTATCAATTAATGTATAAGTTTGGGGTAACCCAATTAAACTGAAGAAGAATACTAGTGAAAACTGTAGAAATACCTTTGGCTTGGAAACTCAAGATTCTTATAACTACATACACAGAGGTGGGCCTTTTTGCAGTTTACTTTTCTTATACCACATGGCATTTTTTATAAGATGGTATTTTATCAGAGCTTTGTGTCTGTGTGTACAACTTTTATATAGCAACATACAAAATATTAAGATTCACTTTAAAAGTTTATATATCTTTTAGTATTAGCAAAAAAAATAGCCTGATTTGTGCAGAAAGATATCATAATATTGAAAAGCACATACATTATAGAAAGTTTGTATTACTAAAATTAAAATAATGATTCTTCTCTCCCATAACTTTTCACTATTACGGAAGAGTTATGGGGAAGAAACATGTATGATGATGAAATTATGAGTAAGGTAGCACAAAATAATAATTATTTCAGTTAAGATTATGAAAATCAAATGACACAAGCATGACTAGGTACATATTGTCCAGCTAAAGCTAATATGTGATGATTTCCAGCAAGAAAAATCTGCCAAAATGCTAACTGTAGCTAATGTAATGCTAATTTCAGGCTGCCAGTATTATTAAGACTGGCAGACTGGGAACTTGGAACTGGATATTCAGTTCCATCAATTATTTCTCCAGAATAGGACATTTGGAGAATGCATTTCTTGGAACTGTTCTCTGGTTCTGCTCCTTTAAGAATATTTCAATATTCACTTCCAGGTAACTTTCACTACAAAGGAAAAGTACTGCTAAGAAAAATGCACCATGAGAACACACCTGTGAAGAGGTTGCACTTGAGAGAGGCTACTTGTTATGGATTTTCACTTGTTGCTTATTTATAAATTCACTACCCACATTTCTCTCCCTCCCCTTTTCAAAACTTATGTTTTAAACATTTCTGGATTGCTAAGGACAAAAGCTGTGTGCTAGTCGTTATTTTTTTAGTATTTTATATAGTTTAAAAATTTAAACAGAACCACTGGGTTGTTTTAACATACTTGCAGTGCAAACTCACAGAGTGTGAATATGTAGATGGACAAGCATTCAAAGAATGCTACTCATGTAAAACCATGGTATAAGATAGCATTCAGAAGTTAGTCAGTAGAAAAGCCCCATCAGTGAGATGCAAATTGAGAGTTCAAATTACGGTGTGAAATTTTCCTAACTATTCACAAAGTAGAGGCATTTCAGTTTATCTGATCTGGTATCTTTTTGGAGAATTTTAGGAGAATATCTGTAGCATATTTGAGGGCAAAGATTTGAGGCAAACTGTTCACTTATGAAAGCAAAACCCATGCAGATTAATTAGGGCTAAGGTCCAACTACACCTGCTTTACTTCATTTAAGAAAAATGCTTGAAAAATACATTAAATAAAAAAGAACACTGTAAAGAAAACAGAAATAGAGAAATAGAGAGCTTGATGTGTAGAAGTAAATAAACTGACACCTTAGGCATCTCAGAGACGACACAACTGTTTCAAAGGAAGGCTAGGAAGAAGATGATAAAGCCCTGGCTGTATTGCCAATAACTTTGCTGCAGAATCAAACACTGGGCTGAAGAGTACCTACCCTAAGTTACAGAGAAAGGTTTTCAGAAACAGAGAAATGAGGTGTCAAAAGGGCAATGTACATGGCAACGCATCTGTCTATGGAGAAAAAGTAAGATATTAGGGCAGGGAACTGAAACAAAGAGTATTAAAGTAAAAGACAGAAATAATTTCTTTTGACACATCTTTTCTTTCTCATATTTCCTTATCTTTCACCAAACTGAGAGAAATATTCCAGAGCAGACAATGGACATAACGAGCTGTAACCCACATAGTCAAGTTTCTTTCGTGTGCCTCTTTGAGAAAGCTACAGTCCAAGAACTACAACCCAGGCAGCAGAGTGATACAGCTCTGAGAGCTTTGTTGAATGAATAAACAATAGCTTTGTCATTCAGTATGAATACCTATATTCACAACTGCATGTGATGCTTAAATATCCTCCAAGGACAGCTACAGAATTCTGATTACTTTAGCTTACATGTCAAAACTGTGCTAGAAAAGGCATTTTAGCAGCAGTTCTCCATTTATGACAGGCATGCAAATACATAGGCAGAAATAATAATGTAACATTCTCTGAAAAACACATTCTACATGTGCTACACAGATCAAAACTTTTTGTCATTTAAGATGACTTATGGTCAGACTTATTCTCAGTTTATGAAAATAATACTACAAATGCCATTTCATCTTCTCTCAGCCTAAATTATTGCAAATATTAGAGGAATTACTATTTTTGTGCAAAGGTAGCAATTAAAAGTCAGTCAGGATCAAGAGAGACTTAATTCATGCCAGTAAATTAAATGTGCCAAGAACTACTCTTTGTCACTGAGGCCAGTGGTAATGGATCAGTCAGCATCCATGATCTGAAACACGTGCTGCCTATTGGAAAACAGCCTAAACCCATACAAATTCCTGAAAAATTCCTGAGAATAAGTTGGGGAAGCACAAATATCTCTAAAAGTAGCAGACCCTATTATCTTTACATTTATAAATAAAAGTGCAGCCTTTTATGCTGGACCAGTAAAAAAACATACAAAAGAAGGCATTATTCCTGACCTAATTAATCTGTAACACCGTTTGAAGTTAATCATAAGTGAATGTGATAGATCAGAAGAAGAGAGAACTGAACACTGTAATGAAAATATGACAACATGAATATGCAAGCTGTAAAATTTGATTGTTACACTCTGTGCAAAGGTCTGGATTCTTTTCAGGGAGACAAGAAGAGGAAAGCACCATTCATCAGCTTTGTTCTACTGATGCAAAATTTAGCAATCACTGTCTGGTCAATTTATTTAAAGAATACCATAAGGTGGACTAAGAGGAAGAAGTTTAAGAAAAATATGAACCCAAGCAAAGTACAGCATGTTTCAGGATTGTAATGGAAAAAAGTATAAAGACAGCCAATGAAGGAGCAGGAAAAGAAATTTCACACCACTGAAAAAAGGAAGAATTTTAAATATGTGACATAGTAAATTGTAAGTGTTAGAGATCAGACAAACCCATGAGCGTAAAAAAAAAATTCATGAGACATGAGAAGAATAAAAAGTGGCATGGCTGAAATGATGCAGAATGGTCTCACTACTTTAGCTGAAAATGTTTGCTCAGTGAGACTATGGTAGAAAAGGAGGAAAGAGATTAGAGTCATGAACATTTGTAGAGATTCCTCAGGCAATCGGGAAAAGCAGTTAAGGAAGCAAACAAGATAACTGAAGTTGGTGTGTGGGTGGATAGGAGTTTGTGATGCCAGAGAAAACAATCAACATGGGTGAGGTCACAGAAACACAGAATCACAAAATCATGGAATATGCTGAGCTGGAAGGGACCCACAAGTCAAGAGTCCAAGAGTCACACCATGTACCTGACAGTATTGTTCAAATGCTTCTTGAATTCTTCTCAGGTTTGGTTCTGTGAGCACTTTCCTCAGGAGCCTGTTCCAGGGTCTAACCACCCCCTGCATCAAAAACCTTTTCTTAATATCCAATCTAAATATACCCTGGCACAGCTTCAGGCCACTTCCTTGGGTCCTGTCACTGGTGACCACAGAGAAGAGAGCAGTTTCTGTCCCTCCTCTCCCCCTCATGAGGAAATTTTAGACTGAAGCGCAGTCTCCCCTCAATCTCCTCCAGGCTGAACAGACCAAGTGAACCCCCCTTCTCCTCATATGGCTTCTCTACAAGGCCCTTCACTGTGCTCGTGTCCCTTCTTTGGATGGGACAGTCTAATATCTTCTTTATATTGTGATGAGCAAAACTGCACACAAGACTCAAAGTGAGATTGCATCAGTGCAGAGAAGAATGGGAAAATCCCCTTCCTTCCTTGCCTGGCTGGTGATGCTGTGTCTGATGCACCCTAGGTCATGCTGAGGAATGAACTGCTTCAAATCAGTGAAAAGATAAAAGGGACAGAAAAATCTCATAGCAGATAAATGACCATCCTGTGTATGAAGAAAACACAGAATAAGACCTCCTAATGAAAGAGATCTAAATGGCAGATAAGAGGCTAAAACGTGAATCAGATAATTAGAAATGGCAATGACAGCAAGGATCGAGGAAAAAAAGGCAAAGGCCTGGGCAAATGTTAACAGGAGGAGTATAAATACAGAGAGATGGGCTAAAAGGGGAAGACCTGAGGTACAAGAAGCTAATATAAATTAACTGGTAGAAAATACAGATAAAACACTGAGTGACAGACAGGTGTTAGGTGGAACTCATAAGCCATCTACCAAAAACAATAAATGAACTAGTAAACAAGGCAATATAGCAACTAAGAAAATTATCATATAGCAGACTAACAAGTTTCATGTGCTTGAATGTGCAGGAGGACAAAACACACACTTGTCTTTTGGCTGGTCGGTTGGTCCGACAAACTGGCCAACAGTCAAAGAAGCTGGACAGCAGCTGAACACCAGATGTTGGGGCTGCTGCGACAGCCTACCTGTAGTGAAGTCAAGGATCTAGATCAAGTTTCCATGATGTATTTTGTGTTCAATATATGACCAGTACATACCAAAGGCTTATGGATGACATTTGAAGGAAGAGTAAAGAGTTGCATATGTACACAGGTTTTCAGTATAGACTAGGAAAACATCAGGAGATTTATCAGTAAAGTGATGGCTGAATTATAAAGGGCAGGTTTATCCACAAATCTCAAAAATACACAATGACATACTGTAATCTATCTATATATACAATGTTTAATTTTTTTTAAGCTTGAGGAGAACTGCATCAATAAAGACAGCAGCCTTTTAGTGTACAATTACTTGGAAAAAAATGCACAATTTATATTAACTTTGGTCATAGAGATGTACCTTAAACAACCCACATCATTAGAGAAAGTACATTTCCACAAAAAATTATACTTAGGAATGAGCTAAAGAAAACTGGTCAGGGTCTAAACATGAGTAGTCATGGTCTTTTTAGCTAAATATACACAATGGTATACTTTTTTTATACTGCCAAGTATACTAACTTGGTAGTATAACTATAACTACAAAGTTACTTTTTTATACAAGCTTATCTGCAAGATGTTTTATTATTTTCTTATTGGTCAAAATATATCTTTTAAAATAGAAACATTACAGAAAAATCATCAGCCTGATGTAACAGTCCTACTACTATTACATGCTCATATTTTTAAACTTATTACTTACTCCAACATTTGTAGTAGTATTACTTTTTAGCAGCTATATTTTTTTCTGTTTGGGTTCTAATTATGTGGGTTTTTTTAAATAATATCTACAGTGGAAGCTGTTTTGTAATTAATTTCTAATTTACTCCATCATTCTGCATAATAAAAACCCCTGCAATAGACAAATTCATATTTTCCTCTGAACAAAATCTGTAAATGTACTACTGAGATTATTTAATACATTTAGTAAACCACTATCAGGTATTGAATGGAACTTAACCAAAAATCACAGTAAATTTACAATTTTTTTAAGAAAATCTCTGCTTCCATTTATAATAAAATGATCAGAGATGATGTGGATATTTTCTTTGCATTCCTTTAAAATATTCTTTTAAACAAATAATCTGGTTGCATATTATTTCTAAAACTATTATGACTTAAATTTGGAGAGTATTAATATTTTGGACATTATTAATCAATACTTATAATAAGCCATAACAGCCATTTGAAAGACAAACATATAGGTGTTAGTCAGCCAGGAGTATAGTTGAATAAATAATTTTAACTGGATCATTTTTTTGAATCATTCAAGTAATACAAACAGATCATTTTCAAAATAATTTCCTAAGTTAAAAATCTGCAACAAAATATAAAAGTAAACTCCTTTTCTAAATAGTCTTGGTCAATTATAAAACTAATTGAAAACCTATAAATTTAGCACAGTGCAGCATGTAGTCTCTATCTTGCTCTGCCTATACATCAATAGGTCATTCTCAGTTAATTAAGTGAAGGCATAATCAGCTTAATTTATGTAGTTCAGGTCAGTTAATGATATCTTAGTACAGTACCTGAACATTTGGCCTGCCCATATAACTAGCTGGATATACCCAGTTCATTGTGTAGCTCTTCAAATTCAGCTCTTCATTTTTTATCTCAGATTTCACTTTACACAGCTTAGTCTGGAGCTGCTGAGTCTAATTTCTCGAGGATAGAGCTGAAATAAAACCAGAACAAATTAGCAGGTTAACAAAACAGTGTGATTGGATTGTAGTCTGTGATAGTCTTTTACTCAGAAAAATCATAAAAGGAGACAGTTCCAAATTAACTACTTGCATCATTTAAGTATGTAATATTTTTAAATAGTATAATAACAATGCACCAATGAATAATAAAAACCAAAGAGATAGGGTTGAAAAACATCTTATTTTCACCATAAATTATATAGTTTTAAAACAGCCATAAGAAGGAAGAATTTTATGAAAGCACAACATACACTGTGGTACCTCAAAAAGATGATCATCCTTTTCCTGTTGCAGCGAAAGTGTTTTCTTCTGCTGTCTCTGTAGCTCATCTTCGCCTCTCTGAAGCTGCAAGTTTACACACAAAGACAAACCACAATGTCAACCAATTGGACCTCACTTAGGGAACCAAAGAGATCGATTTGTAAAGCAAAGGATGAACAGGACCCCATTTCTGAAGTACGTTGCTCAAACTGCTCTTTCATTAAAAGATGCTCTCTTTTATTGATTTTGGCTTAAATAATGAGAAAGCTTATCCAAAAATCTTTAGCATTTGGGCTCAAGTTAAGGAAATCAATAGAGTCATTTCCCATTTGAACTGCATATGTGAGTTTTATGTACGAGAGACAAGACAAAGCCCAAATCTGATAAATCAATAACATTGTCAATAGAACATGAGGCTGACAAATGGCATTTTTAAGCAATTAAAGAGAGCTGTAAACATACAGAAGCTAATCAATTACAGTGTTCTGCTATTAACAGTTTTTAATTTATACAAACATAGTTAGGAGTCCTGAGGAATGAAGATAACAATACATGTTTCTTGCTACTGTTTAGGGATTATGACATTAAAGCTTTTGTTCTCTCAGTATGTAAATCTTCCAGTGGTCATGGGAAGAAAAGGAAACATTTAATTAATCATTGAATCCCTATACTATTATGTCAACATACGTAATAAACATATTGGATACACACCTTGACTTGGGTGTTTTTTCAAGTACAAGGAGTACAAGGACCACTGAAATATATCATTATTCAGTAGAACAAAGCATAGCATCCTAGGAATGTCTATAGGTTACCTAATTGTTCTCACTCAGAGTAGGACACCAGCCAGTACTAGACTGGGTCAACTTTGGCTTTGTCTAGAAGAGTCTGAATAAACCCTAAGGATGGAGACTTGATCACTCAATTTCATAAAGTGTTCCAGTGCTGTATGACCCTCCTGGTGAAGTAACGTCTTCTAATGCTGATGCCAAAGCTGAAACTTGTGACTTTTGCCTTTTAACATACCAGGGGCTGGTAGTAAGGAGAGTTAGTGTACCTTGTAGTACATCATCCTCACAGTGTACCTTCAAAATGCACTGACTGCTATTAAGGGTCTCTTTAGCCTTTCTTTCACTGGGTTAAGCAATTTAACTTTAGTTGAAGACCCTGTTCTTCAGGTCTCTAACCATGAAGATGGCTAACCAAGACTCTACTCTTGTTAGCCCTCTTTTGGATTCTTTCCAGTTTTCCAAAATCCTTCTTGAACTGCAAGATGGATGTAAACAAAGTTTATGTGAAGTATGAAGGAACAATATTATCCACATTCCTTCCAATGTAGCCCTGTTTGCCTTATTCATGGTGAGGGCATTCCATTCATACACAACTCGTAAGCCACTATAACCTGTCCTTTCAGCAGAGCTGCTACCAATACAGTTACCAGACTCTACTCAGGCACTTAGCTATTTTTTTCTGAAGTGCAGGGCTTTTGCACTTCTCCTAAATTTATTAGATTTCTGTTAGTCCAACCCCTCTGTTTCCAAATGTTTTTCCATCCAGTGTAATATAAACTTAACTTCCCAATTTTGCCTCATATGAAAATTTGCTGAGGGTCCATTCTATCTCATAATCTTGAAATATTTTCATCATTGATGAAAATAACTGAAATAAAAAAGGCAGCAGTATTGACTGGATGTCATCTGGAAGCTGAGCCATTAATTACTATCTTCAGAGTCCTAATGCCTGCTCATTTTTCAATCCATCTACAAACTCATTCATCCAACATATTCATCTCAGTTTATAAATAAAAAAAATACAATTGAAAAGTATGTTAAAAGTTGTGTTTAAGTTGAGTTATGTTACATGGGCCCATATAGCCAATCCTTCCAATGTAGAAGGCAATCAGATTAGTCAATTGTAATGCTTGTGCTGACTGTTCAGGTGCAACAATTGCAGCTTCATAACTCAGCATGCACAACCCTTTTTCATAATATAATTCTCAAAATGCAAAGACACATATTATTCTTGAAGATAAAAGACAAAAAATATTGAGTCTTATCAGCAATAAGAGCAGTATTTAAATAAATAACTAGTTTTGAAATGACCACATATACATTAACATGAGGCTAGAGCTGCCGTTTTGTTCCTTGTATACATCCTTCTTTTCCTTTTCCTCCTCACATAAGACCCTTCAGTTGTTCATGCCCAGCATCCAGATAAGGTAACAGAATTCCTATTCGTGCTCATTCAATTGAATGTACATCTAGAAACAACAAAGTTTTGAAAGAGAAAAGTAACTCCAAAACTTGTATTTTTTGACTCAAAATCTCAAAGACTATCCTATACTGGTATGCAACTTCTCTTTCATCTATTGATAACTTAAATGTCCATTCACACTTTAAAGAACTCCAAGAAAATATTTTATCAACAATCTAGCAGTGTTAGAGCAGTTAAAGCAATCAGTAAATGTAGAACCATATTAATTTCAGGTTTCTTGTGGATTTTGCCCTGATTATATTAGGAGGATTTATTTCAACAGTTACATAGTGAAACTCAATTCAGGCCACTATCCATTTGGACAGCCATTGAGTAGAAATGGATAAATTTGTAAAATGAAAAGCAAAGACGTTTCCTGATGCCTGTGGACCTGTGAATCTAAGAATGTTCTTGAGTTTGAACATATAAAAGGTAAATGCTTATTTCAGAGATCTCAAGCTTAAGAAAGAAAGTTGGAAGGTTAATTTACTGTCTACAGATAAAGGGAGATAAATTTTGGAGATGCACTTAGAAGAGAGATTCTACCTCTGAAAAACAGAAGCCACATGCATCATCCCTCATATTGTTGAATTTGTTCACCTTTTAGTACATGTACTGACAAGAAGCAAGCAAGTTTTTAAAGGAGAATCATTAATATATATTGTTCTAATTTTAAATCCCACTGGATAGTAGGGTCCCTAAAAATACTCCTCAAGTAACACCTGAACTGCAGAATTAGAGAAAAAGCAGAACCTACCAGTTTAGGCAGATGACTCAAAGTTCTGGGAACCTAAAGTAAGAGAGGAAATACAGAAGAGGACACAAAGCAATGCACAGATCTGCAAGAAACTTGTTTCTATTTTTGCTAGCATAGAAGACACTGTTCTCATCTATTCTGCAGAGAAGCTGCATCTTTAATTGCACTTTTTGGCCAAGAGGTCTGTTGAGGAACTGCATTTGGTAGAATGGAACTTTTCTAAAAGCAAAGAAGCACTCATGACTATTGACTTTCCAGTCACTTCGACAAACTCGGTGATCTGTAAAGAAATATAGCTTGACTTTGATCATTCAGCTTCACAACTATACGCTTGAAAGCAGCCTTGGCCTTCTACAGAGGTGTATGTCTATAGAGTGTTATGCTGTTAATCTCCTTATTCACTACTTTTTTTTTGATAAGCATTAAGGTACACCCTTGTAAATCTGGGTTTGTGGGTAATTACTGTCAACGTATTTTTGAACACTAACAGCATAACAAGAAGACTGAAGTAAAAGACCTCAACTGAGTCCTGCTAAAAGCAATTGAATATGTGAAAAATAGATATTGGGTAAAGCAAGAGTTATAAAGCAGTTTTCAACATTTTTTGGGTTTTTGTCTGGGGTTTTTCTGTATTCTTTATCCATTCATTTTTCACTTTGCTGTTTTTATATTCTTTTTTTATTATTATTCTGTATTAGCTTTTAGTCACAATGGATAGAATTTGTGTTAGTTTTAACATCTTGACCATGATACTGGGAGATACAACATTTTAGTTCTCTTATATTTGAAATAATTTGCTAAATTGCATTTCCTGTTATACCAAAATATGGTCACCAAAGAAGATTCTTGTCAGGTGCATAGATTTAAATATTCCAAAGATTTGGAAACATAGGAAAGGATCTGTTAGTGAAGGAAGGAAAATTTAGCACTGACACCTAGAGCTAGAACAGAAAACAAAACCCCTGCAGATCAAAAATGTATTTGAGGTACTCCTGAATCTTCTTGCCCAAGGAGCAAAGCAGATCTTTTGCCATCCTGTGAATGAAAAGACCATGGTTTCACCTGAGGATGAAAAAATTTTAGTAGCTAAATTTCAAAGTAGCTCTATATTTATATATATATATATATATATATATATATATTTATTTATTTATTTATTTATTTATTTATTTATATGTATTTATCTAGCCAAAAATGTGCTTTAGATGACTGCACTTGATGCTTGCCTCTGTAAATTGGAAATCATGCACTGAACTTATATCACAGGCAATCAACAAAGAAATAGTATAACCTGTGTATGGCAACATACTGAGTCACTTCACTTTCTTGCACAAGAGTGAATAAAACAGGTGGCAAAGCTAAGCCCTAAAAAGAAGCACAGAAATTATTTTGTTTGTTCATCAGTAGATACTAGGATTGCCCTAAAAAAAAACCACTTTTTTTTTTCCTGTCAGAAATTAAAAATGAAAATTGCCATAACACAAAAGCCCATGTATGACCCTGATGGATTTTTTCCTGGTTTTGTAACACCTATAAAATAGAAAAAAAAGATAATCAGCCATCCAAGCAAATCCTACTTCATGTGAAACAAAACCAAATTCAAAGACTGACTGAAAATTTATGAAGTATCTGTGATTGCATTCTTTCTCAATACACTCTCATAAAGGAGATAATGTTTGACACCAGACAATGGTGAAATTACAGTAAAATTACTAATTTAGAGAATTATTGGTATTTTTAAAATTCATTACTGTCATTCTGTTTCCAGTTTTTCAGGGAGGCTGATTACTTGAGTCAATTAATGTTTTATTTTAATCTGTCTTCACTTCATTACCAACTATTTTCTACTATCTCAAAACAAACAGAGTAGAACTCTAATTCCCTTACTAGTGTAGTTTACTACAGTTAACATAGTTAAGTTCTTTCTTGAGTCTTCTCAGGACAGAACAAAATGAGGAGTGTACAAATTCATGTGGCACAACCTCATTGTAAATCCAGACAATTCCAGGAGAAAACAATGGTTCTCTTAAGGCACAGAAGGAGAATTCATTTCTGTCACGGAGCTTGGTTTACTTGAACACGTAATTAATCTTTCTTCCTTATGAATAAACTCCTGACAAGATTTCCCAAGATGAGAGAGCTCTCGTGCAAGAGTATCCATGAATTCCTTGAAAGCACTCAGATAAAATAAGGAGTTTGTACTCCATAATTTAAAATGTAGTGTACAGTATATCAGTTCTTAGTCCTCCCATAAAGATTTTTATAATAGTAGAATTTCACAGAAGTTTGCATCTCTATGGATTTTTTCTATTCCTGTTTTAGCATTTGAAAGACTAAGTATGATTATACTTGTTAGCAAATTCTTGAATACAGAAATTCCTGCTCCATTTGAAATTACCCAGTCTCAGACAAATCCTGAAATTATTTTTTTATTCTTAACTGAGAAGTCAATCAGAAGACTTTTTCTGATTTCTTTAGGTTTCGTAATTGCTGTATTTAAAACTGAAAAAAGTGCATAATTCACAATATAAGTTAATTGGCTCAGAAAAACTTCATTCTCCAAAACACCTTCCCATTTTAAGCCTGATGCTATAACAGTTAGCAAAGGGAGAACTCCAGGGATTGGGAGTTGAATGCTTATATGCTGCTGTTAAATGAAGCAGTTGTGCTTGAGAAGCCTCTGCCTGAATGCAATTCATTTTACAATATCTGGGGACAAAGAATAGTTTAAGATGCAAACTGAAATGGCATCTTCTGGTAATGCAGAAATACCCCTCAGCTGACTTAAGAAATAAATGAAGCTGAAAACTGGACCAGTATAAAACAATTGATCATTTTGGTTTGGGTGGTAGAAGTCTTACAAACGTTTCTTAGGCTGGAAGTCACTCTGTGTATGGCAATGCAGCAAGCGTGTCACTGTGGGTAATCATATCTGAACTGCTTAGGGACACAGCACCAGCAAGGTAATCCAAGTAAACCTATTTAAGAAAGGAACAGAGATTCAAAAGATACGCTGTATGTCCCGGTGTGCTTTCCAAAATCTACAGAATGTACATATGTGCAGGTTGAAACCACTATCAAAGAAAAGAGCCATAATATATGAGATGTATTCTATATTAACCTCTACTGTTCATCTATACATTCACATCTTCTGAAAGGTGCTGTTAGTAAAGGAATGAATCCCAAAATACAAAGAAACTCAACTAATATGAGATGAAAGAGAACCTAGTTTACATATTGGATTCAATATCTCCATCTGGACCTGTCCACAAAAAATTAATCCTGATCCACTATTGTTTAATGCTAATCTTCAAAAACATCAAAACCCTCTGTTCACAAACCAGGAAAATATGTGAAATGAATCAATAGCCATAAATTATCAGTAGCAACATTAACATCATAAAACCTTCCCATTTTGTGATTCTCTGATAAAAAAAAAGCAGAAGTCAAAGGAGTAAAACACAAACATGAAGAATTTTGTAATTTTGTATAAAATTATTTTTTTTCTGTAGCAGGCAACTTAAAAAGCATGGAAGAATGCCATAATGAAATAGAATAAATAATAAATAAATAAAACCTTTAAAATTTCAATTCTACTACACTCAGGAATTTCAATCTTTGCTTTTGATGAACTTTTCACCGACTGTTTTCCCTCTTTTTATGAATGCATACAGGGAGAGCTGTGAATTTCTATACAAAGGTGAACACTAAGGGCAACCAAAGCATTAGGTGTAGAAATAACGTGATGAAAAGCAAGGTCACCTAGGTTGCAAAGTAAGTACTAATAAAAACAAGAGGTGGAAGACAAGGCTAGAAAGAGAACTAGCATTCACACACTTAAAAGACAGATATGTAAACACAGAGATTAGGATGGAATTTAGAAGGTAAAAGATACACCTAAGGAAAGCTGACATTTATGGTAAGAGGGTGCCGAAAAGTTGGACAAAGAAGGGATACAAAGTAGATAGAAAGTGACAGTAGAAGAGGTACTTGATTAGGGATGTAATATATTGCAGCCATTCAAGGGTCTGTGTAAAGCTCCATTTTCTTTAGGCTACAGTTTTCTTCCTTTCTCCTTCTACTCTAAACTCCTGTCTTGTTTACATCCACATTGGTCAGACAAGCATCTTCTCCTCTGTTATTTTACAATCTTCTTATCTTTCTAAATTCATGGTTTCAAATTCCTTCCATCTGAAATTTGCTTCTCCAAACTATGTCTTTTTTCCTTTTTTTTTTCTTTTTGAGAGGAACACTGTATTAGCTCTCTCTGTCTTAGTCTTAGAACTCTCTAAGTAGATTAAGTAACTTGTGTATAGCTTTTTCCTTACTTGATTCAGGTCCTGTAGCCAGGAACTTAATCAGAAGTCTTTCCATTATATTACGTTACAATGTTATATGTCTGAGTTGTGCTAACAGAGAGTTATAAAGATACAGGTTTCTTCATCTATCTACAATATCCGTGCCAGCAAAACTCTGTGCACACAAGCATCTTTGAAAATGCAAAATCTATGTTGAAATAGACCTCGAGTTTATATTTAGATTTAAATACTTTTCTAGCATTTTTTCTTCTCAACTTAAGTAACCTTTCACCCCCAAAACATACAACTAGTTCATGTATTCCAATAACTTATTGTGCAGATTATTCTTATTTTAGTTATAGTCAATCTTTTTCTATTAAAAATATTCCAGAATCTTAACCTTTTAGTCATTTTTAATCTTTCAGGCATTTTAAACTGCATCAAGTTAATACTTCACATATAGGTCATCAGTGTATATGAATAAGCTATTAATTTGTTAATATCTAAAATAAATTTTTGTTTATACAGTGCCAAAAATTAATCAATGCAATTTTATTATTTTCTTTATAGCCTTAGGAACCACAAATCCTATTTATAAAATTACTTTTTGCATAATTGAATGTCCATATCTCTCAGTATTTTTAAAAACAATCCTTTCAAAGACTTGGTTAGCTGCACCACTTTAATATGAGCTTGGCAGCAGTGCTGGTGTCACAGAGATTATATGCTTGGACTTCAAGGAGGTCAATGAGATGGCTGCAGAGCTCACTGTACAATAGCCTTCACTAGCTAATCCATAATGCAGTATTGTCAAATTATGATCGTGCACCTGCAGTTTTCCAAGGAAAAGAATTCAAAATGAGAAACTGCCTCTGGACCATTCTTGTTGTTTTGGGGTATTTTTTTTAATAAAGTATCTTCTTCATAAAGAAAATTACATCAACATTCACAATTAAAGACTGTGATGGTAAGTATTAGGCACTGCTATAGAATGCAACATTTGTCCACTAAATATACTTTATAAAGTGTACACACATTTCTTCAGAAATACTTATTCAGTAGACTTTGCCAAATCTTGGGAAGCTGTATGCAGTATTATTGCTATATGAACTAGCAGTGCCAATTCAGCAGATCTGCAGTAAAAAACTGCAGTCACAGAAAAACATAGATCACAAAAAAGAAGGATTATGACAGAGAAAATGCCTTTGGAAAATAAACACTTCCCGAAAGTTTTACTCAATAGATCCTTAAAATGTTTAGAATATTCATATGTCATTTTAATTTAAATATGTCACTATTAAATAGTTGTAACAATCTTTTTTCCCACATTCAATGCTGCATATATCTCCAAAGGCTCAGATCTGCTATACCTGTAGCACTTGTAATAGGTTGCATAAGATCCTAAGTGTACAATGATTCTTCTTCCTCTTCCCTTTCTCTCTCCACACAGATATGAATTCTACTTATAAAACTGAAAGGAGGAAAAAACAAGGATTTATGTCCAGTTTAGAATTCTGATTTTGTAAACTTATGGTTTTTATATTTAGTCCTTACTTTGATTTGTGCTTATATTGTCTCCTGCTGAACAAAAGTTACTACTGCCTATTCCATGTTTTGTTTCTTTTTCCACCAGAACATAAGGTTTGTATACACTTAAGTATTAAATGTAATTATATTACCAAAAAAATTTCCCCTCTGCCTTTTTCTTCTTCTTCTTCTTCCCTCAGGTTTATTCACTAAACATGATGATGTTATATGCTGTGGGATCCCCCTTTGGTCATTTGGGGTCATCTGTCCTGGCCGTGTCTCCTCCCAGCTCCTTACACAGCCCAAACGTGTTCACTGGTGGGGTGGGGTAAGAAGAAGAAAAGACCTTGGCACTGTGCAAGAACTGCTCAGCAATAACGAAATATATCTGCATTATTCACACTGTTTTCAGCACAAATACAAAACACAGGCCCACACTAGTTACTACAAAGAAAACTATACCTCAGCCAAAACCATGATAAAAGTATGCACAGGACAAAACAAATCCACAGAAAGATATTCTGTCAGATTAAAAAAATCACAGATTCTACTACATTGACTATCAAATTGTGAAGAAAATTGTAAGAAATACTAAAAACTAAACTAAAGTTGTATTCTTTTCACACTCTTGAAAGGGGACCCAAATCCTAGAAATTGCAGAAAAGGAAGATAAGTTTTAAAAACAGCAGTCCTTCCAGAAAAATATGCCCAGAGTTTCCTTACGGAACAGGACACCAGTGTGTATTTTAATGGCCTCACAAATATTTAATGGTTCAGCAATTATTTTATGAAAACAGGCATAGTTCTGAATATTATCAGTTGCATTTTGGATTTCTTTCAAATGTAAAAAAGGAATCTATAGGTAGTAATCTGTTCTGCATTATACTGCTGCCAGTAATTTTTCATGCAGAATGAACATTCCCTTCCAATAGACGAGTCTTCTCCTTCATATATTTTTCTAAATGATTCAGTGGCCAAAAAAAAAAAAATCCCAGTTAAACATTATATAGTGAGTATCACAAATTTTTCAGTTTAATACAGATTGAATACTTAAATTGAGTATTTAGAGTTCTGATGCATAAAGAGGAAAACAAGAGTATTCAGGGACTTTGATGTTCTTTTTTCATTATAGTTCATCTGACCTTTAATACCTTTGTTTATTTTACAGTGAAGAAGAGTGGAATCAAAAGGCAAAACCTCTTTAACAGGGTATACTAATATTTTGTTAATTTACTACATATAAATATATTTTACCATATTCAGTCGTTCAGTTGGAAATCTAACATCTGAATCAAATTCACCATGAATTCAAATAATATTTTACTGGCCAGGATACAGTTGGCAGTCTAACTGTCTCTCCTTTATAAAGTATGGAAATTTTGAGTGAAGTGTCCTGCAAGTGAATGGAAGAGTACCAGTGAGTACACACCCCAGTTTTCAATGTTTGCTCCCATAACATTCCAAGGCAGCTGGAAAATGCACTTCAGAATAATTTGCTGTTTCTCTGTGCACAGCAACAAGGCCTTCTTTGATTTCTGCCACTTTACAGAGCTAAGAAGTGGCTCTAGCAGCCTGCCACTCACTAACAATCAGCTGAATAGAAGTGCTCTGACATGATGCTCAGCTGGGACAACCATTCACAGCAGCATACTCAACTTCAGCTAAGCCTGGTACCTTAAAGTACTTATTTAGCTACTTTTCATAAAGATCAGAAGATAAAAAGTCTTATTTCCTGCCAAGAGGCATCAGGATCAGGATTGTTGGATCTAGTGATGAAGGGTGGAAGCAGGTTAGGTTCAAGAATTTTGCCTTCCCTGTGTGCTGTGTCTCATCAATATGTCCACAGGTTTGCCATGATTTTGCTCACTAACTTGATTAAGAGCCCTTAGAGAAATGTTTTCAGCTCTGTTTTAATCTCCTTAGCATTAGGTAGATCTTGACTTGAACATTTTTAAAAACATATATTCATTTCTGTCTTTTGCTGTTCTGGTGAGATCCTTGTGTCTTTAAGGAAGTCTGTACCTACTAATTATTAAAAGGAGAAAAAAAAGGAAAGAAAAAGTTAAAAAAAATTTCAAATTAATAATGATATTCTGGAATTAAAGGCAGACAATAATAAGTCTCCTGTCTATTTTTTTACATAATTTTAAATTTTTTCTCTTTTTTTTTAATGGGAAAGTAGGTGAAAAGTCTATATATATACTATATACTGTATATATATATACACTATAGATATACTATATAAGTAGCCTCTATTATAGATGCGTCATAATCATTATATGTCAGGTATTTATTAAGATCACAACTCTAAACTTTTCTGATTGGTACATATATCAAGTGCAAATCAAGAAGATTGAAATAATTTTAACATTTTGGCATATTGCCACACAATATGCTTGAATTTACTAAAAAAACCACATGTATTACATTTTTTAACAGATAATTGTGTACATTATATTAAAAGCTGCAGTTAAAAAAATCTCCCTCTTCAATTCTCCTTATTTTGAAAGGTACTTTTTCTGCAGATTCAACAATAGCAGCCTGTATAAAATTAATATTGTTTATATGCTGTATGTGAGAGTTCAAGCACTGCTTTAAATGCATAGAGTTCTCCACAAAAACAAGATTAGCAGTTTCAGCACTGCAGTGTAACAGTATTATGAAATTATTATAGAAATCAATAACACTTTCATTTCTAGAACTAATCTGATGGTAAGATCTTGTTTATAAAGATATTAAACAAATGCATTATTCACATTTTATAATGGTTTTCAAGCAAGTGGACATTTTTTTAATTATCGCTTGGAAGTGGTAAAATAAATGAGGGTAATTTTTATTAACAGGAGTTTATTTACATAAAACAAATGCTCATTGAATTATTGAGTACGATAATATCTACATGCCTAGTCCTGTTTGTCATATTTTGTGCCTTTTGGTGACATCAGAATTATAACAACCTGATTTATGCACTAAATTTAATGCATAATATGACAACATACCGATAGGTATGCCTTATAATGTATAATTTAAACATGATTGCTAAATATTTCACCCATATTTTCTTGGCTTTACCAAGATTCTCATGCATCTAGAAATCTTGACTGCAATGCAGGTTGCCAGATATGAATGTCTGTTTGAATTAATGAACATTTTTATAAAAATACTCTGAGTATGAATGTTTTAAAAACCTTGTCATAACATTCACCAAACTTACACATGACAGCTAGCATGTGTTACTGCATTTTCATCTTAAATATTTGATGACTGCCTCTTTAAATCCAAGATTCATAACCCAAAGGGTTTCATTTTCTTACAGCATATGTAATGCAAGAGACATTTATTAGTATAGTTCTCATTTTATGCATCAACAAAATATTTTTCAGAGAACCATTAGATGAACTCCCTCCTTTTCAGATGTTTTTTCCTGAGCATTTTAATTATAATTGTATATTTTCTTTGACAATATTTGTACACAGACTATTTGCAATCCTCCCTGTTTCCCTATCTCCAGCCCAATCAGAACTGAAAGAAGAATTCTGCAATATACAATATTGCAGAGTCAGAAAGTATGAGAGGCATCAACTAGCATCTCATACAGACTAGATTAAATATCTGAAAACCCTTGGTAAGCTTTTTTAATCTCTGAAGATACCCAAAGAAATATTACAGCATACAATTACATTTCATAAAAATTTGCTAAACACAGATCTTCATCTAATGCTGTTAAACTGCTATTGCCAAAGCATAAAGCGAATATTTCTTTATTCCTTATTGCCTACATGTAAAACATTCAGCAAGGAAAAAAATATCAAATATTAGAATGTTTGCAATTATTTAAGAAGCTGATCAACAAACTGCTGTTGGTGCAATATATTACTATGTTAGCACTGAAGGTTGTCCACTGACAGGTCACTCTCACTTGACCTTGTACACACTGAAAGGTAGTTCACCATGGTAACCTTGGTCCTGTGGCTTTCCATACAGTAAATCATTTCAGCCCTCTTCATGTAATTCTTTTATTGGCTGTGCAATTGAAATGTCATGCTTCACGAACAGAGACGCTGGTAATTTCTTATGGATGATTAAACTACCTCTGTAATCTGTGAGCATGGATGGAACTGTATGCAACAGACTTAAGCATACACTCCATTTCTTTTAAATTCTTGATATTTTTCAGTTGCTTATAAGGAAGTTTGCTCCAAGAATAAAAAGCAATTCTTTTTCACAAATGCATTCTAAACAAGCACCAAACAACAACCCTCTTACATTACCTTCAGGAGCAAAAGGAAAAATAGCAGCCTAGAGAAAAAAAAATTAATACTGTTTTTAAAATTACACCTAGTTTTTAATTGTACTGACAAATTTTAAAAGTCAAGCTAGTTTATAAAGGCTAAATTAAGCCCAAAGCAGGAGCTGACATTCTCACTTTAATTGTATTAATATATAAAGGTGAGAAAATGTACAAAATAAAATAGGAGGTGGCCAGATTACTTCAGTTATTATATCTTCACACAGAATTTAACAAACAAACCTGATGCTTTCTTTAGAGAACTACTCAAACTAGAACCGAACAGCAGAAAACAAATAGGGTTTAAAAGTTATTTTAAATTACTTTTTCAAAATATATACTCAAAAGAACTACATGTTGTCTAAGTTTTCTTTTATAAAATGGCACACTTCTTTATATGACTATAATATAACACTCTAGCTGTATCTCTATTTGCATGAAGTTTGTACCAGTTTTTTTTTGTCTTCTTCTTTTGCATCTGTCAGGCAAGTCAGAAGAACAAGCACACAAAATTATGTGTGTATGCAACACATAAGTGGATGCATCTTTCAAAAATATGGGCAAAAATACATTGATACCACCATTCATACATTCGTTTTTAAAAAGCACTATAAACCAATGAAACAAACAAAATAAATAAAAGCTAACAAATAATACCACACTTTTTATAGAGCAAAAATAATCTTAGGGTTTTCATAACTTTAATTTACAAAAAATTAGGATAATCCTGACATTTTAGTTTCTCATTTGCACCCATTCCTGCACACAGGGAAAAAGAATAGTAATCTGTGATCTATTAAAAATTAAAGTAAATAACTGACAACTGAAAATGCATTGACAAATTGAGAAATCATTTGACTGTTGAGTTCTGGAATAAGTCTAATAATTTAACTACATCTCTGTATTGAATAAAAAAAAGGGATGTGGAATAAACTTACCAAGGAAAGAGTGAAAGGATCTAAGATCCTAGAAAATTCTTCTTTAGTGCTTTTATAAGACCACAGAAACCCGTTCATTTTGAACTTAAGAATCCCTATCTGCTACCAGGGCATCTATTTGTAAAGGTATAAAAGGTCTAAAATAGTAGACTGATATCCCATCCAGCTGGATTAATGTCCTAGTGATGAGAATGGCAGCTGCTACTCAGAAACCTGAAAACAGTTCCAGTTCAAATTGTGACTCTTCTATCTTTACTACTTTCTACACAATATTTACTGTCTTAGGGCAAAGTTAATCAGTTTGGAGAGATGGCTGAATGAAGACTTAAAGAAAGAGTTTCATCTAAGCAGTAGAGTTATTGCAAGCAGCGGGAAACCTCAAAAAACATAAAAGAGCATTTAGAAAATATACAAAGTGCTTCTAGTGCCTCTTTGGCCTTCAATCACCAGTGGTAGAAAGTCAAGGTTCTGATTTCCTTTCTTGAGTGTAATAGAGGAATAAATCTGCTCTTCCATTATTTTATAGAGTACCAGTATATCATACAATATCTGAGCAGTGGCACAAGTCTCATTTCATTCTAGAAAAAAAAATCTCAAATAAACTTATTTTTGAAGTGGGGAGAGAGTAAGCACCTTCTCAAAAGAACCCCAGAAAAGGGCTACTTCCTGTTTAAGGCAGGGGGGAAAAAAAAAGAGAATGGACTTAAATGAGTAATTTTATCTTATTTCTCTTCTGCACCGTTGTAGAACATTGAATTTTCTGAGAAAAAAAAAATCTTGAGCATGAAATTGCAAATTACATCAAGATTGGCACAATAAGAAATCACAAAAAGGGAGTCTGCAATCCCTCATTCTTCTGTTGGTCCCTTTCTGTATTTTTCTTTGACTATCCAGTGAGTCAATCTACATTTTTCACATCTCTTGAACAGAAAAAGGATATCTATTATACCAAGCTCTTCTAGGCACCTTTTGTGAAAATCTATATTTTCTCATTGATTGCACAGATTTCCCACAGAATTTAAAAACAACTGTTAAAACAGTGATAATATAGCAATAACTGTGAAATGGCATTGTTTAAAGAGGAAAAAAGAAAAAAGTTTCTTTACAGCCATAATTATCAAAGTGAAAAACTAAAGGAAAGACTTGTACATCACAAGTAGTATAGTCCTAAAAGAGAAGGGAAGAGGTGTGTCAAATTTCCTGCTGGGAAATAAACAAATAAAATATTTTAGATATAAAATGTTGAATTCAAAAAATACAGATTCTATAATAAGATGCATAGATATCAGGGCTGTATGTGCTTGCTAGATTAAATAATTTTTTGCTTTAATAAAAAGGAAACAATCTGAATTTTCAGCTGTGGTTAAAAAACAGGCTAGATTTGAAATTTTTCACATTTTCACAGGTGTCTCTATACTTCATCTAAGCTCTACTGACCATACAACTTGGATCCTGTACTGACAAAGAACTGTGCTTGAGTTAACACTTAAGTAGGGATCTCCTGTCCATTTACTTGTACACTAACTGACAAATCTAATCTATTGTTCTGTATGAAACCCCTTCACTACCCCACACTGTGACAGACTCCAGATATCCATATAAACTATCTGTTATCTAACACTTTGACTTAGAGCCAGGTTCAAACTGCCATCACAAATTGCATTTCCCTTCTTAAGAGAATTATTATTTCTTTCACATCATAGCAAGGAAATACAAACTGGCAGGAAATGTTCAAGATTATACTTTTAGGGCCCACTTCTCTAAGGTTATAGTCTCTTGATCCTTAACAAAATGCCTGGTTTTCCCCTGTGAAAATGCTGTCTAATGTCAGGTAGCTTGAACAGACTTTCCAGGGAAGCATGATTTCTGTACAAATGTGGCAGGGTGGACCAATTAACTTGAAAACAGTAGGGATCTAACTACAAGAAGCTGTTAGTTAACCTCAGAGCTCCAAGGACAGCTGGGCAATTGTACCCAACACTGCTTGTTCACAACAGAAGATATATCCAGGAGGACTCACTTTTTTTCCACCCTTTACCTGCCATCCTTTCTGAAGGAATTAGTATTTGTCAAATATTTTAAAACCAACTTGTACTGATACAGTAAGCTTAAAAGGTAACTACAATTTTTTTTTTTTGCATTTTTGCACTGCATTGGTTCAACAGAAATAAATGCAAATTTTGGCATAATTTTCTCCTAAGTAGCATCATAACATACCAATTATAATAATAAACTTTGGTGTCTCTGTAAAAACAAAAGATTTAGAAATTGTATTAACATCCATAGTGTTTTCCAGGTATATTACTAGGTCTTCTTGTTTCTTGGTCTATTTATTTTGGTCCTTCCTTCTCAACACAAGATTTTTCCTTTCCCAATAAACCCTCTGTGTTCTTGTCTGTTTCCACTTTGAGGATTTAGGGGACTGCTAAAGGGAATAGCCATATTTCAGTGAAATTATCCATTTTTCTTGGACTACTCTCTTGTACTTAAATCTTGACACATAATTTAACCTGCCTTCAAACAATTATATCAGTTGATTCCTTCTAATTTTTCTGGAACTCCCTTTACCAACTGTTTGGAGGTAACCACTGTTTATTTGTATATGAATATGTTGGCACCTGAGAGACAGAATACAAAGCATGTAACTGAGAAAACATTTATGAAAAGGTTGAAATAACATATATGCTAACACTTCTTTCTATGTACAGAAAGAAGCAAACATTTTTGGAGAAGGAAACAATATCATTTTACTTATCTCTGCAAGGCACTTGAAAGCTACAAAAATAGAGAAATTCTGAGCATGAAATCATATTTATTTATTTGCACTGAGATGTCTTCTCCTCATGTATGATACCTGAATTCAATACCTTCTGGTATTTATCCACTTCAGACTACTTAATTTTAGTTAAGGTATGAGGGTATATGTTAAAAAGACCTCTTCATTCCCGTCTAAAAAATACATTCAGTTCATATTTATATTACCTCTCTTTTTCTGCAGTTTCTGCTAGACACAAGCATTTGCAAGACACATCTTAGATACAGATTCTGTCATAAAGATTTGAGTTTCCTAAAAAAAAAGAATTGAGAGATTCATCGACTTTGAATTTATCCTACCTCAGAAAACACTAGTGTTATAGGTAGTAGAGTTCCAGAAATCACAATAGTTGAGGTCTCAGTCAGCGCTGTCTTCAGTTTGAGAATGATCTATTATGGACTGTAAGTGTCAATGATCTAGGGTGTTCTCATTGTGAATTGAAGGGTTAAAGAATCCAACATTTGGACTGCAGGCTGTCAGATCTTCAAGGGGTGTCCTCCTGAAATTACTTGTTTTATAGAACACCTGATAATTGGAGAATTAGTTGGCACTGCCAACTAATAGAAAGGTTTGAGAGGAAAAGTTAGCACTGTGAGATTGGATGGTATGGTAATGAGCCGGCACCCTGGAGTTCTCCTGTTAGAGATGCTGCAAGGACCTATGGGAACCTTGCTCTGCAAGGGTTTATTGAGAATTGGCTCTTCTTCTTCATAGCCAGAGCTGTGAAAGATGATTGCAGAGAACCAATCATGCCTGCTAGTCCAGCCATTGTATACACCTGATGCTTCTGGAAAAGAAGTTGAACAGGTGTCTAGTAATAGACTCAGAACTCAGAGGGCCTTCAGGTGTCATATCATATGGAGACCTCCTGCTGTTTGAGACCGTGACTGACATAAAAGTGTTTGCCTTCTCAGTATGTTTTCTTTGTTGTAAAAGAGAGATTCCTGCAGTGCTCCTAGGGATAGGAGACTGGTAAGGATAACGGACATACAAGGTATTTTACTTTTTTTATCAATTTTGTATAGCAGTGAATATGTGTTTCCCAATGTCTTTTCTTTGTGCTCTTGAACATAAGGGCATACAGCTTTGAAAATGGTGAAAATGCAAATTATTTTGGGATTATTTAATTTACTTATGAAACATGTTATGAATTTTTGGTAAAGAAAAGAAACGGATATATATACATTTCATTAACAACTTTTTTTTGGCTTTGACAGACAGAGATATATCATTATTTGTTTTCCATGATATAGAATAACTTTCTAGTTTTTAAATGTCAAGATCAATACAAAGAAATTCAACTGCTGATTATTTGACTTATTTTTACTTCCTTCCTATCACTAAGATAAATAATTGAGTTCTTTCAAAGAACAGGAAAATAAGTACAACAGAAAGCTAAGATACAAGATCCCTTAAAAAATTCTGTCTTTAATTATATCCTTATATAAAAAGCATACTGTAAATGTATATACCTATGCTTGTGTAAAATGACACAAAATAGTGGGAAGTTGTTGATATTAGCTTTTCCTGAAATACAATATTCCAAAAATGTTTCATCCAAATCCAACATGCTAAAGAACATGAGCTACTTCTGTAACTTCTACCTAAAATGAATATTAAGTCCCGTCTAGCAAGGGTCAGGCTCCCAAGTGAAGTAGGACTACCACATATCCTTATCAAAAATCAGTGTTGATTCAGATACTGATCCTTTGATCTAAACATATCTTAAGATTAATTTCAATTGCAATGGCAAAAAGGCTTATCTACAACTTAAGCTGAATTACATAGTGTAATAATTTACATATTCAGTCTTGTTTGTTATTAACTCTGAGCACGGTTTATTCAATTTGCTCCTCTTTCTGTTTGACCTTGGAGAGAAAACTAGAAGTGTAAAAAAAGGCATATAAATAAAAACAAAAACAACACAGGATCATAAAATTTACCAAATCATATGCTATCAAATGCCTTATCTATCTTAAAAAAATGCTACTACACTTTAATCTTCACTATCATTCTTCTTTACAAGTATAGTACTAGATGTAAGAAGCACATATTAAATACTTTGACCACTTCTACTCTATGCATCGAGTATTTAAATTTAATGTGTCCCTCTGAATGACAGCTTGCTTCTCCTTAGTACTCAGTTACTTCCTATGAAATTAAACAATTAATAAGCCAGAAGCTATATGAGTTATAAATTATTCATCCAAATGAACATTAATCAATTATAAAGAGATATAGGATTAAAAAGAAGGAAAAAAAAAGACAGATATATCCTTTTAATATTAAATGTAGTCTAGCCAAAATCTCTTTAAACAGATGTAAATTGTGTTACAGCAATGCAAGAAATGCTATATTATGGCTATTTATGTTAATACATATATATATATATATGTGTGTCTGTGTGAAACAGAATAATGAATCCATGACTGGTTACCAATAATCAAACAAGAAAAATATTAATATTTGGCACTCTGTGTGAATAAAAAAGGGAAGTGAAATTGCCCTAAATTATTAGTTTTATCAATATTTAACAATCATATCTTTTATATGCATGCAGATATTAAAATGCAGTCTTAAACTTTCCCAAGTTCTTTAGAATGTATTCAGTGTCCCAACAAACAGCAAATTATTTTTTGACACTTAGGAAAAAGTGAAACCATGAGCAGAGTCAAATTTTGTCTTAGCTATGACATGCAAAGAGATATGTGAGAAGCAAAAAACTATTCTTATTTCTTGATTTAAGTTAGATTTATTCCAGATGTTGGTATTTTTTGTCGGAAGGAGACCAGAACTCTTCATTTGCAGCAGTTCTTTGTGAATGATGTGTGCAGGCAGTTATAGGAACTTCGGAAAAAATGCATATCAATATATCAATTTGGGTTGTTTTTTTTTTTTTTTTGTAATTGAAGAACCAGAGTGATACCACAACACAGTAGATTTAACAATAAGCCCAAAAAAGGAAGGAAGAGATACTCTCTATCTAGCAGTGAAAGAGTATCTATAACCTTATTATGAAGCAAGATGAGCCATAATTCTTTAATTTTCTATCTTATTCTGCATACTCTATTTGTGCTATTTATGTAAATTTTAAGTTCTTCCATATAAAACTGTCACCTACTTAATACTGGTACAATGGAAAACTTTCAGTCTTTTGGGACTTAAAAAAGGTAAGTAAAACAGTACTTGCAGCTCTCCAACAAAAAAGAAAGAATTTTTAATAGGATCAGATCTTATCCTGTGAATATATAACTTTGCTCCATGTTAAAATTTTCACTCAAGTACAGATTTCAAATCTCTGCATAGAGGAACAATACTTTTCATATCACTTCAGCATTAACCTCTGCCAAAGACAAGAGTTTATTTCACCGTTTTTCACAATGCCCTGAGACACTCCAAAGGAAACTCCTGTTTTTATTTGTAAACTTCACTTTTTCTTATTTTCAAACATCCTACACCAGATTACCCAATCCTAACCAGCAAAAAGAACAGGAAAAAATGTCATTGTAAATTCATATTTGTCTTTAGGTGGAAAAGATGCAGAAAAGCTGCAATCTATAAAAGATAGGCAGGCCAACTCCTGACAATTTGTTTCATTAATCATTCTTATTCAGGTCTACATTATCCCATTTTACCTGTGTTATTTTATGGATTAATTTAACTAATCCTTACTGCTTGAATCCAAGATTGTGAGAAAACCCCTGGAAATTCTCAAGACTAAACCCCATGCAAAGGCCTTTGAAGCAAACTCTAAATTTTCAGGAATTTTTTTAGCTGATGTAGGGATTGCTATGCATGTAATAAGAGGGAAATGGCATCAGTCTACAGTTAGCACAGGAAATTCAGCTCCCCTGGGCAGGACAGGCATGGCCATACTGGACAGAGTCCAGCAGAGTCACAAGGAAAAACAAGGGACTGGAGCACTGATCCTGTGAGAAGAGGTTGAGGGCACTGACTACCTGGAAACTACCCAGTCCCTGGTATCATCAGGGGGAAGGCTCAGGAGGATCCTAACAACATGTATAAATATTTGATAGAAGGGAACAGAGAGAATTAATAAAATGGAACTAGTCTCTTAGTCAAAATCATTGAGAGGGAAGCCCAAATACTCTGTAATTCTAGAGTATTACAATTTCAAAAACCTTTCAGTTTAACAACAGGATTTAAACTCTGTTTATTCTCATGTTCCTTTCAGTATGAACACTTACTCTGAATATTAACAAAAACATATAGTTGGCATCAAGATAATAATAAATATTCTTGCAACTCGTGGATAATAAAGTTGAAATTTCTCTAGTGTGGGAAATATTATTCAAAATTAATAACCTTCCAACGAGAGCATAATAACATTATTGACATTGAATAACAAAAATCCTGTTCAGATCAACTAAAAACTGAAGTAGCCAAAATCAATATAATTCTGTTTCAGTAAGCTTCAGTCAAACCCAAACCAAATTTTTACTGTTTCTCGAGGCCTAGAATCACAGAATCATAGCATGTGCTGAATTGGAAGGATCATCAACTCCAATTCTTAGCTCTGCCCAAGACTCACACCATGTGCTTGTTTCTAAATGTTTCTATCCTTCCTTGTTTTTTCTAAAAAATCTAAAAAAATCTAGAGATCAATTAAAGACGAATGCATAAACACTCACATCCCTCAAACTGTACCAAACTCACACAAAAAGTAAAGGGGTTTTCCATACTGCAGTATTGTTGATGTGTCAGAGTAAAATTCTTTAGCTGTACTCATGCATGGTGAAAAATGAGAGATAGAAAAATGATCAATAATAGTATTTGTTGTGTCCTGTCTCCATTGTCATGCCCAGCAGCACCTTAAAGGCATTTTTTGTTATACCCATCACTAATCAGAACAGAAAAAAAACTCAAAGCAAATAGGCCTTGTCAATAAAGACAATTTCACAGAACCACAGAATTGCAAAATCACAAAATCACAGATTATGTGGAGTTGGAAAGGACCCACAAGAATATCAACCCCAACTCCTGGCCCTGCACAGAACATGCCCATGAGTCAGACCATGTACCTGAGAGTTGTCCAAACATTTCTGGAACTCTGTCAAGCTTGGTGCTGTGACCACTTCCCTGGGAAATCTCTTCCAGTGCCCAACCACCCTCTGTATGAAAAACCCTTTTCTAATATCCTGCCTAAACCACCTCTGACACAGCTTCAGACCATTCCTTCATCTCCTGTCCCTAGTCACCACAAAAAAGAGATCAGTGTCTGTCCCTTCTTTTCCCCTCACAAGAAAGTTTGCAATGAGGTCTCCCCTCAGTTTCCTCTTCTCCAGGATGAACAGACCAAGTGACGTCAGCTGCTTCTCATTTGACTTCCCCTTAAGGCATCTCACCACCCTTGTGGCCTTCCTTTGGATGCTCTCTGATGGCTTAATAGCTTAGATTGTGTTGCCCAAAACTGTCCCCAGCACTTGAGATGAGGCCACTCCAGTGCAGAGCAGAGTGGGACAATCCCCTCCCTTGCCCGGCTGGCCATGCTGTACCTGATGTACCCCAGGACACACTTGGCCCTCCTGGCTGCCAGGTCACTGCTGACTCAGATGTGCCAACAACCAGAACCACCAGATTCTCTTCCCACAGCACTGCCCTCCAGCATCTCAATCCCCAGTCTGCACATCCATCCAGGGTTGCCCCATCCCAGGTGCAGAATCCAGCACTTTCACTTGTTGAACTTCATACAGTCGGTGATTGCCCAGCCCTCTGATTTGTCAAGGTCTCTCTGCAGGGCCTCCCTGGCTTCAGGGGAGACAACAGCTCCTCCTCCTCCTCTAGTTTTGTATTATCTGTGAACTTGCTCAGCATCTCTTCCAGTCCTGTGTCTGAATCATTTATGAAGATGTTGAAGAGCATAGGGCTGAGGAGCCCTGCAGAACCCCACCAGTGACACCTCCCCAGCCTGATACATTCCATTCACTATATTCCTTTGTGCCTGAGCCAGTTGTTAAACCACCCAGTTAATAAACTTATCCCATGATGTGTTTATCCAGCTGTGGGCTGGATATTTGGTGAGCTTGTTCACTTTTTTCATAGGCCAAAAACTTCCAAAGAAAATTAGCATCTAGAAATAATCATAGAAATATGCAAAAAACAAAATAGTATGAAATATATTTTCTAGAAGGCAGCATGTAAGAAAGAGAAAGAAAATGGCAAAAGACAAAAAAGTTAAGGATAGATCATGAAAATTATACATAACCAATGCTTTCATGAATTGTATTTCTTCTGCCCGTTTCTTGCCCACCAGAATTCCTTACACATAAATGAACTGTATATGAATAGGAGTATATATGGATATACACTGAAAAGTAGGGTGGAAGAAATTTCCAGTGGAAGCCATGTAGAAACAAAGATTCAACTAGTAATATCTAAATACTGGCTATCCAGATTTCACAGTCCTCTTGATGTAAGATTCCTTGGAAAATACACTTCTTTCCAGTTTTCATACAAACTTAGAACAGTCCATAAAAGCCCCCCCAAAAATCTGACATTTATAAGATCTCACATATTTTCTGTAACTGTGAAGTGAGTAACACATGCACACAAATAAAAATATAAATATTTAAAGAACTTTTTATATGGTTCCTGTCAAAAAGTGACTTACATTCTGGAAGGGATTTTCTTTTTGAGAGAAAATAGTATATGATTTAAGTCTGATTAAAAGAAAAAAAGATATTAAGCATTAATTTCTATGCTGTGAAAAGCAGAAAAACCTACTAAAAATAAAAATAATTAGTCCAAAAAAAAACCTGCTTAGATGTAGCACATAGATTCCCTATTAACCTAAAACTGCAGTAGATGATATTAAGAGATTGAGAAAAAGAAGTAATTATAATGTAACAGTATTGACTAGAAATATTTGCTTCGTAGAGAAAGTGATAACAAAATCTTGTTTGTTATTAACAAACATTATTATGAGATTTGGATATAGGAAATGTATAATGGAAAGCTCACCTACATGCAGGAAGGAATAAGGAGCAGTCTAATACAAACAAACAAATCATGAATAACCTAACTGTAAAATAGTCTTCTGTGGTAAATCCTGAAATAACAACATTAACCTTAATCTTAATCACATTTTGTTAATTTAACTTTTCAGTCTTGTAAAGTCTTGGTGAATTTTCTACTTTGTTTTTCAGCAGGAAGTCTGGAAGGCATCAGATTAGCTACGTACTGAGAGTACAGATGCCAAAGAATTGAAGCTCAGGTGCTGCAGTTCAAAAAAGAAAACAAGAAAACAAGTGGACAAGGCCTCATAATGGCATTGACTAAAATACTGTTTTGCAAGAGGGTGAGTGGATTTTTACTGCTTTTCTTCCATGAAGAATTCTTTGAAGGGCAGAGAAGGCAGGAATAGAGGATTTTCACTTACAACAATAATTAAATTAAACCTAATCAAACCATTTTATTATTTTCTGCTGAAGGCCAATATATTTAGCATCTTCTTCCATGCATAATAAATTACATTAGCTCTAGGCATTTTCAGCATGTTGATTTGCTAAAGATGTTCATATATATTCAGTGACATTCTTTGTAATATCCAGGTAAATATAACCAGAGGAGTCTTTTTTGTTTTGACAGGAAATAAACCATTAAGTTCATTTGATTTATTTAAAATGTAAAAATTATAAGTCTTCCTCCTGAGATATCTTTTACCCATGAGACTTTGGTAAGGGCATTCCTACTTGTAGCAGCCATGTTGTTCCTTACTGCAGTTGCAACATCAGAGGCTCAACACCTCCCTTCATGTTTTCTCTGATTTCTTTATGAATCATAATCTCCTCAAAAAAAAGAAAAAAAATGAACAAAACAACCAAAACAAATAAAACCAATAAAACCAACCAACCAAAGAACCAACTTGAAATTTGGCAGTAAGGTTCCACTTGTAATTTTAAAATAACCAAACTGACCAATGACCACAGGTTTAGAAAGTAGCCATATTGCATGCACTTCAATTATGTGAACTATTAGAAGATTATATCTAATTGCACAGATTGCAGTATTTAAATACCTTTCATCAATAGTATCTGTATTAGTCATCAAAACTATAGTATTAGAATAATATCATTACATATTGAGAATATCTTGGATATAAACAGTGGATGAAGTACAAATGTTTCTGCTGACTACACACACAGCAAAGTATAAAATACCCATAGTACAATTTTCTTCTGTGAAGAAAGAATTACATTCATATAAACAATTCCCAAATAATAGAAAAAAATTTCAACTACAAGTTTCACCCAGCATATTAAAAACTTCTTTTACAGTAAAGCTTGCAAAAAACTATATCTCCTCCTCAGTTTGTTCTAATTCCCTCTCTTGTGTCCAAGCCTTGAAAATCCCATCTACTGTTTCTGAGATTAACCAAAACAAAATTTACCACCTTTTTGCTGTGCAATTCAGCCCTGCGAAATGTTCAAGTAACTTAGATTCAAAAACTACAAAATCTTATTTCTGGACTTCATTCAGGATATTTATATCATGCCTGATATCACTAGCAACCTCTTCAGTATTTTTAACAATTAGGCTAGTTAATTACAAAATTTGCAGAGATGGGTTGCATTTTAATGCATTCATCATCACCTATAGCAATGTTTGTGTTCTAGAGTGTTAGTCAAGTCTATGGAACAGTATGAAAAGGAAATAAAAACTGATATTCTATACATTTAGAAAAGTAAGTCACAAAAAACTTACAGTGAAACTGAGGTACAGAGAAATTTTCCTGTACATTTGCACAAATATATGTGACAAAAATGCATTCTATTTGATGCTTGGAGATTTTTATGCCTTCATCCTGGATTGTAACTGAGCCTTAATTGAGTATATCACAAGTTTTGGATTTAGAATCTGTATAAAACCATATCTGGAATGGTATTACTTGACAGCTTCTTAAACCAGCCTACAGCCCAAACAAGCTTAATGGGGGTCTAAATGGGAAAGTAAAAAGATTAACTAAATCAGTATGTAGTAACATGATCATAATAGAGATTTCTCATCAACTTTCCATTTATTTTATATTAACATCTGAAAAAGCTATTTAAACATTAAAATTAATAAATCATAAAACAATACAAATGCTTCATACAAAATAGTTTTATTTGAATCACAACTACCCACAATAGCTATGAATATCCCCATTCAAATTGCTACCATGAATACTGTATAAAATGAGAATAAACTAAAAGTAAAATTAGAATACTCCTTTATAAATTACTATATGTCAAGCTAACAAATGGTAGACTTGTCATATTGAACAACTAAATGTCTAAATGATCATTCAGCACTCATAGTGTAGGGAAAAAACACTAGCTTTGTTGGCTATAAAGCAGTTGCTCGATTTTTCATACTGTCATTCTGCTCTATTAGCAAAGCCTAACACAATTAGGTATGAATATGCAGTAATAACATGCAAATTGTTCCCTCTCAATTGCCCCAAGGCAGCAGTCTCAGCCTTTCAAAGCTTGATTTCTTCTACATCATTACAGGCTTGGCATAATTCATCAGAATAAAAAAATACCTCAGCCTTATTGCATGTGGCCAGCTAGTAAAATCATCAGTAGTTGTTAACCATTCTCCCTCAATAGGTTTGTTAGCAACGCTGTCCCCAGCTCCCTGCCACTCCTGCACTTGTACATGTTTCCCTTGGGTAATGTTAGACACTACATTTGAGCCTGCCAGAACAATTAACCCTACTGTTAATTAGAATGAAATGTCAGGCGCACAGATGGTACAAGCTGGCACCCTGCCATCCCGCCAACTGCTGCTGAAAGCAGCTACCCCACTGCTGACAGCTGTTCAGCTATGTCCCAAACCAGCAGATGTCAAAACTTTCCAGCTGAGGAAAGTGAAAAAAAAAGCAGTGATGGGTGTTTCTAGTCCCAGCAGTAATGATCACTGTTTTACTGTTATTGTATCTATTACCTGTTGTCATATTGTACCCATCAAGTGGAGGCATCAAGCAGCAAGATGCAAATTAAAAATGATACCCGAAGTGAATAAATGTAAAACTGCTTTCCAGCCTAATTCTATACAACTGTAAGAAGAATGGGAGAAAAATATATCTATATGATTTCCTTAGAAACTATATTTTGTCGATTCAGTCTTTATTTTAAACAAAGTTGTTTGATTATACATTGTGTTAAAAGTATTACATATTTGTACACTGGAGTATGACAGTCTAGTGTGTAGAAAACTGCACAATCTTAGTAGCATGAGCAATTTTCATACTTTATTGTTCTTATGTCAATTTGATTGAAATTTTTTAACATTATGAGACATCAAGAAACACAAATACAGTGCTACAAGTCAGAAGGTAGCCTAATCCTCTCACTGTCTAAGCATCCAATATTCTCCATAACCAGCTTAAGCTGATATGTGTAAAGGAAGGATTCCAGAAGATTTTTTTGCTGTGAATCAGGATCCTTATTCTGAAAATTATGCTTTGTTTTTTCGAATTCCTCTTTGATTTTATAAAATATGCTTTGGTTTTCAGATATTTTTGTATTTGAAAATTTTAGTGGGAAGGCAGATACATTTCTGCAGTGTGAAAATTTCTCTATGTTCTTCATAGCTGGATAAAGATGGAATTTATGGTTTCTTTAGTATTCCTTTAAAAGATCCTATTATGCAACTTTTGGCAATCAAAATATAAAGCCAATGTTTTACAATAAATATTAGAGGGATTTTTTTCCTTATGTACTGTCTTAATTGAATTAACTCTCCAGCAAGAAGATAAGATTATGTTCTTATGTAACAAAGACTATCATAGGGGCCTGAATAAAAAACAAAGGTATCACATACTTTAACAAACATATTGAGAATATATTTGGTTTGCAATTTATTAAGAAGATTATTGTAATATCTGTGAAAATGACACTGTGAATTAGAAAGTTTGCATTAAATACTTAGGCTTTCTTAGGAAATTTTGAGAAATAAGTTTTTGAAAAGATACTTATGGTTAGAACAAATTAAAGACAATTGCAAAATTAATTAATAACGAATGTGTTAAACCTAGTGAGCGCTGCCTGTTTCTTTGTTTTTTTCTGAAAACATTTTTCATATATTACTATATACATTCACTCTCAGATATATTGGTTTTGAATCTGCCTCATCTCTCCATGAGATAGGCATATGGTAATGTGTGAAATTTATATTTAGCATAGATCTCTAGTGTTAAATTATTATGCATTTGACTTAGACTTGTTTGGTTTCATATATACTCTCAGTTTATGTGCTGTTAATAAATTAATTACTTGCGTATTTTATTATTAGTTTGGCTCCGATTTAGATTAGGGTTTTTTTCCCACATGTAGGTAGTTAAAATACTAACTTTACAATGGAATATCTTAAGAAATAAACATTACTGATATTTACATCATCAGACTCCTAATGGTTCATTGCACTCCTGTTGTGCACTAGAAATAAATGTTTTTACTAGAAATGTTCATTAAAAATAATAATATTGAAAATATAATATGTTATATTTTAATATAATATGTATATAATATTTTATCTAAATAAAAGTTATTATTTTTTCTATTTTTATATTATAATGTGTTTTCTATTACATGAATAAAAAATATAATAATAGTTAAAAGAAATTTTCATATTTTGATTTGCTAAGTGCAGCAAAATCATAATTTGCTTAGAGCATACTTGGTCATCTTCTGTGCTGATGAAAACCTATATATGCTATGGTTTCAGAGGGTTGAGACTGCTTATTGCAGTAGGCAGAGCTTGATATGAACACTTAGACCAGAATCTTGCCAGATATGAGTTCTAGCTTTATAAACAATTCGTAACTGTCAGGGATAAACTACCCAGAGGAATTTAAAAGAACAACAGACACAGTTGTCTTCAATGACCATAGAAACATTTAAATCTGAGGATGACTATCAGCCCAGAGCACCTCAGCCTTGCCAAAGAATGTAACTGGATACAAGACTCCTGACCCACCTCCCTTTCTCAGGTCAGGGAGCTTTACTGAGTTATTGCCTGTGCTTGATATACTGAGGAAAGATGTTTGTTGGAGGCTTCAAGTATTATTTTGAGGAGTATACTGTATCTTTTGAGAATATAAGAAGAGAGCTTAGGAAAACCATTCTTGCTTCTATTTGTCTGGATGTAGGAAGGATTTGTGAGGAGTCCTTGCTGACATGGTGTGTCTGGTGCTGGCAGGTAGCTGCCACTCTGGTCACAAAGGCCTGTATGACATTTGTTGTGTTGAACTAGAACAAATCTCAATGTGCAGGTGACATATATACATATATATATATATATATATATATATATATATATATATATATATACACATTCATTCCTGCATTACTACTGATGCAGATAACATGTCTGCTAGACAAGAGTAGCCACTCATAGTGCAAAAGGTCCAGAATGTTCTTTGGCAGCTTCCCAACACAGATTTTGCTAGTAAAGGAGCAGTGACTCTCACATGAGCTTGGGGTGGGCACCCACCCAGTGAGTTGCTGCCCTCAAGCCTGGGCTCTCTGCAAGACCCCCAGGACACCACAACCCTGCAGTAGTGCAGGGCCAAGCTGAAAGTCAGTGAGGTCCTGGACTGTTCTCTCCAGGCAAGTGGCACTCAGTATAGCCTGAAGCGGCAGCCACAATGCCTACTGACAAATATATAAAATCAATTGCTAAAAATTACCTAAGGCCATGTGACAGGCATCATACAGAGCTATGAATGATGTATATGGCCCCTGTGCATTTAAGGATGACTTTGAGGACACAACCAGCAAAAAGGGAGCAGTGGCAGGTCTGCAGCATGGCACTGAAGATCTTTATAAACAGACACCTGTCATGGATTCATCTCAAATCAATACCTAGCTGACTGGGAAGACTCTGATACTGCCGTGTTCCACAGAAACAAGCACCACCATTTTTGTAAGGTTGTGCCAAAGTATTTGCAATGGATTTCAGCAGAAGATTTTGAAGGAGGCAAGGGCTACCAACTACAGTTATTCCTGAAAGGTATCACTTAATACTTCACCAAGTAGGGTTTGCATTACTGTAAATCCCCCCTCTACATGTACAGTCACCTAATTCATGGCTTCAAAACTCAGAGGAAGCTGAGGCAAAGGACCATGAACTAAAGGTACACAGGAACTGCGGCTCCTTAAGGGCACAATGCCTCCTTTAAACTGCTTTTGTCTGAAGCCATTTGTCTGAGTAAGATATTCCCATAGGGTCTCTGCCACCATTTGCTGTGGTGCAGAAGCACAAGAAGCAGCAGAAAGAACATAGAGCCCTTGTTGCTAAAAGCACTGGGGAGTTTCCATGGGTGTGCAGGGGGTGTAGCTACATTGGAAGATGTTTCGTTATCATGCATGCATGCATGGAATAGGCAGGAGTGGGGACAAGGCAAGCTCACTGTGCTACAGTAGCAGGGCACCATCACGGTTTGCTCCTCATGACACACGTGGGAGCCTGCTCCACAGCATGATGGCATCAACACTGCCAGAGCAAGACTAAGCTGTTTCCTGAGCAAAGCACAAATCGGCCATGAGCGTGAAAAGTGTTTCTTCTTATTCACTTGGGGTCTTCATTTCTTCAGCACCAGCAAACAATATTTTATATGCTATAAGGAAGTTGCCTTTTTTGTCTAGACTGAATTGAAAGACCAATACAAGCTCTAACTAACTCCACATTTCAGACAAAAAAAAATCTGAGGAATTTTAGAAGATCTGTACAAAGGTGGGATAACAGCAGACTAGATTCAGTTGGTTGGTTCTTGTTACAAATTAAGTGTTATAGAATTAAATAAATGTTTTGAATTACTTCTAAGACATTCTTTGATAGCAGATTAATTTGAGTACATCTGAGACAACATAATAGACAAACAGTGAAGATTTTTCACTGTTTCATACACATAAGAATGACTCGGACAGATGATACTGATTAAAGGGTCAGGCTGAAGGTTTCTTTTTAATAAAAGTATGTTTCCAAATACAATACTTTTTATATCCCATGAACAGGAAACACTAGAATCCCTTGTCACCGTCCCTAAGAAGGTTAGCTGGACAAACACCTAGTCACAGGATCCAAAGGCTTTTCCTAAAATTCAGGGTCTATCTGCAAGTTATCATGCCCTCAGTCACGGTTTGTCTTGCATAAGAGCTCTCAGATGGGGCTGAGTTATTCAGAGGCACAGAAACTCACTCTCTAAAACACTTGTTGCTGTTGATCAGTAATTTCTCACCTAGCTTCTTTAAGCAAGGAGGGAGCAGCACTGACTCATTTTGATACAGCTCTTACCCCTTTTTCTCATCCTTTCTTCTCTTTATCTTGAAATCTCTTATTTACCCACGAAGGAAGGTATTCCACAAAAAAAAGTATACCAGGTATATGAAATAAAAAATGAAGCTGAAATTATTGTAACTATATAAGAATCCTCAAAGAAGGTTCAAGATTTAAGCCAGTGAAATAAAATTTCATAGATGGAGAGAAATAGTGTTATATGAAAGAAGGAATTTAAGTAAAACCCTTTTTTTAAAAAGCTTCTCAGAAATTTTTCTTCTTTATATCCCGGGGGAAAAATGTATTAAAAAACTAAAACAAAACAAAAAACAAAGAAGATAGCATCAAAGTCAGTAGCTTCTTTTCTACAGAATTACTTTAAGGAAAACTCAAAAGTTCAAAATTAGACATTAAACCTTACCTTAAAGAGTAATAATGCTGTATCATACATACATTTTGGCTAACAGACAGTCTAGTAAAACTAAAGTCAAGGCTTACTGTCACCTTCTGGTGGGCCAAGATTCAACAAAAATGTACATGAGATTTCTTTTTATTCTGTTTCTCTCATACAAGAATAAAGATATAGTGGAGCACTTACCACACTAATGGAGAGAGCCACCACATTTTAAACTAGTTGATTTCTCAACTTTGGCAAATGAAGGACAAAAAATTGATTTGAAAAACCTAGCAGAAGTGTTTTCCCCCTCCCTTGCTGCTAAGAAAGGTACTTGAACTCGTGCCATCTCACAAACTGTCAGATATTTCAAACCCACACAGCTCCTCAGGGCATTCAACACTTTTATATGAATCAAGGACATTGGTTATGTGCTTTGGATCAGAGGGCTGATAATATGCATAGTGAATGCATCTCAGACATAAAGGATCTCATTTATGTTTGCAGGGTATACTGCTTCGAGCACAAAACAAAGTATGTTCTCTGGGATTCAAGCTGTATATACTCTCCCAAGTCTAGTCTGTTGTTGCAATGTATGTTCACAGTATCTGAGAACTACACGTAGTCCTTGCCATAATGAAGTTTCCAATCAATACATCCTCTACCACATTTAGATTACTATACATCATTTTCAAGCATCTGTTCAGATCTCAGCCAAAGACTAAAATTGGTAGGTAATGGTATTCAGTTAAAAATATACTATTAACAATTACTGATTTTACTAAAACTGACAATTAATAGCTATCTAGTGAAAAACACTCACAGGCTTTAAGTGTCTCAGATAAACCACTTAAAGGACCATTAAAAAGCTAAACTATTTTAACAGATTTTATTGTCACTGTACAGTACATGAGTACATATTCTGAACACGAATTCTTCTGTCTACAAGCTCAAGGAAAAAATGAAATTTCAATGGCTACTATCAATTTAAGTCTACATTAATCCTCAAGATTTTCTTCAAGTACTTGTTTAAATTAGAGTTGACACCTATTTCAAATCATGCCTTTCTGAAATCCTTATTAATAAGTCACCACTATTTTAAAATATTCATCATCAAAATTAGGTCAGATGATTAAGGGATTATTCCTACAAAGCCTGAAATTTAGAGTGTCTGAACACCCATATTTTCAGTGACTTAAGTGGAAGAGGTACTTCCTCAAAAGCTGCATGATTAAGTTTAGGCCTTGGAGACATAAGACTCTGAGCTCTATTTCCTCATATTTACTTATTTACATTTAAAAATTGTTGTACTGACCATTAGGATGATTTAGCTAGATATTGGGTTTATGTGATTTATTTTGCTTTACTCATCAGGATTCTCTTAACTTTGTGATCTAAAATATCCTCAAGATGTGAAAAACAAAGTACTGAATTCTCTTGCATCTTGTATTCTCTTCAACATCACACTGTGTATGGATGGAAGTGTGTGGGGGAAGAGGGGAGAGAAAAGGACAGGGACCCCACTATTTGTGTGTCCATGTCCCAGCAAAATATAATCCAAGTAAAAAAAAACCCAGAAAACCAAACCCAAACAAAAATAATGATAATTTTTAAACTACACAAATAAAAAAAAGCCCAAACAACAATTAAATATGAAAGCAAGTAGTGCTTTCTTAGTGACAAAATAAACATAATTACTGCAAAATAAATAGTGTAAGGCTGGCAAAATAATACTCCAATATGGATAACACTTGTCATTACTAGAATTACTACATTTTGCAAATATTATATGCTTTATAAAGAATCTAAGGGGAATCTAAGCAGACTTTTTTAAAGTATGCCTGGTAAAAAATACATTAATTTATATTTTAAACTTAAACATGCAACCATTTTTCTATGAGCGGTATTTTTGTCAAAAATAAGAATGTGGCATACTTCTCCCTATCACCTCACTTTTTTTACTTTTTTCTTTGAGCCAAAAGGATTTCCACAATTTTTTTTGCTTTGCAGCTACAAGATCCTGAATTCTGTAATAATATTCCCTTCCCAGCAGCCATTTCCTTCTTCTCCAAAAGGTCATTACAGAATTACAGGATGTGTTCCTGTCTCCCCTAGGGCTTATGCACAATTCCTCATAAACATAAAAGTGAATGAATACCATGGTTGAATAACACATTTTAATAACGGTACATTACTGGATTTGAAAATGTGACCTATTTGGTATATTCACAGAATACTATAAAAATAAAAGTACAGTACAAAATGTAAAATTTACAAAATGTGCTAACATAAAAAAAACACACAGGCTTGTGGAGAGAAATAAATTGCATATATTTCTAGACACATGCATAGAATATTACATTTATAATTATAGATTAATGCACTTTACAATATTTAATCTGAAGAGTTTCTGAAGAATGATCTAATCAGCTGGGAAGGTTTAAAGGTGCCACATAACTACAGTTGTAAGTATGCCCTTACTCCTGATCTTACAATGTACTTAGTAACTTGTATTTCACTAATGCTGTTCCTACCACTACAAGCAATTTATTCTACCTCACATTCATCAAGTGCTCATAAATCAGCATTAAGCCACTTTTTTACTGAGTTGCTGATTTTTAGCCAGCAGACAGCAGCATTTGGATTCAAAGTCTAATATTGGCACACATATTGATTTTAATTAGTCTAATTAGTTCATTACACTAAAAATCAAACATACCATTTATTACATTCCAAACTAATGACATATGATCAAGGATTTAATATGATAATGAGTAAGATCAATTATCACTCATAAAGGAAGTCATTAACAAGTGTAAACACTGCCTAACTGAATACTATTACAAATTATGAAGTCATAGCTAGATCATTTGCATAAGCATACTAATTTTATTTCATTATATTCCTTCCATTTAATACTCTGAATACCTTTCATAAAGCTCTTTTTTTTTTTTTTTCATAGACTTGATTTAGAGCTGTAAATTCAATTTTTATTGTCAGTACTGAAATTTTTCACTACAGAGACCTTAAACTCTATGCTATTAAATTCAGGTTTAAGCAAACCAGACAATGTCTATGGACACTTTCAGAAAATATTACAGAACATTAGAAGAAGGAAAAGGGGTTTCCAGTTGTACAAAAGTGGATCCAAGAGTATTTCTCTACAGCGCAAAATTAAAGAACAACTTTCTTTGTGGTCTGGGATATTTCACATTAAAAACTGAGCTAGTGGTAGAAGTCAGCCCTGCCATGGCTGTTTATCAATATAAAGAGAAGGTAGCAGCATCTGCCAGAATTTCACTTTACTGTAGAAACTTCATATTTCAAACTTTTAACATACAATTGACAACTCAAGCTGTAAGTATAGTAATATTCTACTATCCTTACATTTCCAATACTGAATTCTAATCCATATGCTATTTGAATTTTCCAAGGTCCCTGTCACCATCATTATCAATTCTGTATCTTACAACAGCATGTAAGATATCAATTAAAACCATAGCAATTACACTTGTTATTATAGCAGAATTCTATTCTTTTAAAGCAGAATCATATCTAAGTGGTGCACAACAATCAAGAAAGTAAAGAATAAGCCCTCAATCTGCCTAAGCTGTTTTTCTCCTGTTCTAGGATACAATGGCTTCAGAATACTTTTCATATGCATTTCTCTATGCCATAATACATTCATTGAATGCATGATTACAGAGCTACCTAACATGTATATATATCACATGTCACTCAGTTTTTTATAAAATGCAGAGGGAATTTTTTTCTTTTGTTGTGGTTTTCTTTAAGAAACTGGAAGAAGTCTCCATTTTCATGAAGCCCTTTAAAGATTTTTAAATGTAGAAATTGTAACACACAGTACCATTAGCATATGTTTAAATCCACTGGGTGCAAGAAAAAATTTAATTTACTACTACAGATTAAAACTTCACTCTAGAAGAAAAAGCTTTTCAGTATAAATCTGCATTTTTATTCCATTAAATTATCTTGCTGGTTCTTAAGTCTGCTTTTTCTAGAAGCAGCACACATTTAACAGCATCTAATCTGCATCAGTGACAAGTGGCTTCTACAGCTACTGTGTTTGCCAAAAACTGAAAGCAGAATCTTCAGGTTCTTTATGTTTCTTACAAGGCTTCAACCTTTGATGGCACAATCAAAAAATATTCAGTACTTCAGGGAAATAAACTCTTTAATATCAAATTAACCCTTTCCCTAAATTCTAACACAAAACCTAGAGTAGATGCACATTGTTTCTACTAAGTTTCAAGCTAAATAAAACCTCAATATTTCTTACATTGTAACTAATAATTTCGGAGATATGCAAAACATGATCTACAGCACCCTTGAACCATTTATTGATGTGGATGACAGTCCCCTGCAGAGCTGGCATGTCCTTGCTTTAAGTGTTATATGGTCCCTGGACTGTTAAGACTGTAAACCAGAAGTGCCCAGAAGGTTGGAGTGCAAGGGTCAATGTACTTAAGTTAGTACATTCAATGTTGGTCTTAGGCACTGGGGTAATTGGCATACAAGCCACGTATTCCAAGATAACAGCTTCAAACTCTGCTCTTTGGCAGAATGCTCTTCAGAGGCCATGTTTAGAAGCAGTGTTCAAATATACTTCAGAGCACATGCAGCATGGATATTAAAACTGATATAGTAACATAATGACCACTTGCAGCTGTGCTCCATCAAGTCTTTAATAAACTCTTAACAAATCCTTCTTGCACCTTTTCTTATTATCTTCTTTATTTCAGGAAAGAACTGTCTAGGAAATTCCTTGCTAGTGAATTGCATTTCCAGTAAGGGACTAAAATTATGAATAGTGTTTAGTGACTGATATTGCAAGTAATTTAAAATGCTAACATTCTTTCTTTAAAGTTATAGTTAAATACACAGTTTTTATTCATGTTATTCTGACATCTGTCTTAAAACCAGCTTTTCTTCAAAGGGTTGGCAACATAGGCAGCTAAGGTCAGTCAGATCATTTGCTGTTTCTAAGCAAATTGCTTAAAAGTTCCAAATGCTTGGGAGATTTTACTCCAACTGATTATGAGGCAAACAAAGTGAGCATTGCAACTTTGAAAGGAATACCTCTTAGACAGTCTGATAGTTGCTTTCAACAAAGGAGAATAGGTCTGTGACTCATAATGGATGGCCAAAGGCAATGTTTTTTGATTCTACTGACCTTTCAACACTCTAAGGACAGGAAGTATAAATCTAATGATTAAGTCACAGGCTGCTACACTAGACACTAAAAGACTACTTTGTAAAGGGAAAAAAAATAGACCAAATTAGTAACACAAAATGGAATTTCACACAATAGTTATCATTTTAATGAGCTCTTCCATGAAGTTTAAATATTTGTAATAGTAAATGATGATTGTTTTTAACTCTCTTACAGTCCAATTGCTCTCACAGGTACTCAAGTAATGAACAAACACAAGTAATAGAATAAGGGATAAAATAATTTTTCTGTTCTAAAACATTTGCCATATATTTTACTACATACATTGATTACTTCTATATATTTCATTGTACTTCTCTCCTTCAGGTCAATCAACAGTATCACTATTCAACAACAATTTTTTCCAATGCCTAATTCAAAACACGGGTTTTTTCTCTTTTCTTTTAAAATGCATTTTTAATATTACATATTTTAGATTAAACAAAAGCAGGAATTAAGCTTCTATTAATGGATTTGACTTTCCCAGCCTGTTGTTGTACTTCTTTCAGTGCTTCATCCAACAGGTTTTCAACTGTATTCTGATTACTAGCCCAGCTTTAACCAGAAGAGTCATGCCAACTGGGAAAATTTGTCCTGGTACAGTGGACAAAGTGTAGATCAATTGGAGAAAGAACTACGAAACCTGTTAAAAAGAATAAGTAATTAAACCTAAGTTTCCCCTTGTTTTAACTACATTTATATGCAAAGAATCATCTTTATTTCCTTATTCATTTCTGATATGCTTTAAACAACATAAACATGACTATTTTACAGCAGCAGAGCAAATCCAAATAACTAAATACGAAATTTACCCCATAACAAGTTATTAAATCCCCTTTTGAAGTTCTTCACTTCTATTTTAACTTTTTTCCACATGCTTTAAAAAACTTCTACTGTCAAAGTCCCATCTATTATCAGTAGTTCTCTACCACCTTGGCTGCCAAGAGTTGTAGGGCAATAAAAAGCAAAAGTGCTAAGAAGACCGAGAAAGACCACAGGCAGAAAAGAAACCCAAGAGAAAAGAAAACCACAAACTTGTACGATTGGATTTAAGACCAAAGCTCTTGAAGGTTTTTTTTTGTCAACATATTCAGCCTTGGAAACTGCAGGAGAGGTAATCACAGAAGCCACGCTCACAGGCTCAAAGCCTGTAGCAAGAATCAGTGATGTTGGAAGGTGTACAGAGACAGTACCTGTTTTTCAACATGTCAGCGGTTTCAACAATAACAAATCAAAGACTACTGCTTTCTTCTACCATGAAAACACTGAGGTAACCACTTGAAAGATGCTCAAAAATAGAACAGAAAAATTTTATTTTGAGTTTAACAAATACAAGACAATAAATATGAGTAAGGAATACATCAAAAAGCAGCTGTTTTGCAGTTCTCAGTTCTCAGGCCATTGTAGCATGACATGAGTTGCATTTATGTCCACCACCTTCTCTGAACAGCTCTGCTAGTCAGTCCATGATTCATCTAATCCAGGCTGAGCTACAGATCATAATTTTCCTCCATCTTTCAGTCAGATGATCTAAAGAACCACCTTTTTTTTCTATGACACTTGAAAGACATGAAATAAGACAGTGGCACACTTCAAAATGCCTTCTCTGGTAGTATCAACCCTGCACAATAATATAGAGTTATAATACTATATAAATGTATGTTAAAAAAAATTACTAATGATCATTGAGTGCTTTGGGTAGAAGGGGACCTTAAAGATCACCTAGTTCCAACTCCTCTGCCATGGGCAGGACCATCTTGCACTAGACCAGATTGCTCAAAGCACCACCTAATCTAGCTTTGGATACTTCCAGGGATGAGGCTTCTCTGAGCAACCAGTTCCTCACGACCACCATAGAATATAATTTCTTTATTATATCTCATCAGGACCTATCCTTTTTCAGTGTAGAGCCATTACCTCTTGTCCTATCACTACACACCTTGATCAAGTGTCCCATTCCATCTATCCTGTAGGATTACCATAGGAGCTGGAAGGCTGAGTTACGGTCTATCCAGAACCTTCTCTTCTACATCCTAAACAATCTTAACTCTCTCAGCCTGTCCTGGGAAAAATGTTGCAGTCTCCTATTACCTTCACAGCCCTCCTCTGGAACTGCTCAAGAAGGTCTGTGTCTTTCTTATGCTAGTAACCACAGACCTGAACACAGGATTTCAGGTGAGGTCTCACAACCTAACCTTGGACCCTCAGGATATCTTTATGTGAGCGTCACAAATATGTGAACATCACAAATTAATTTCAGATGGTCTTACTCAGAAGTTTCTATTGCATATGTATACACAAGCATGAAATCTTCAGCAATCTCCACATATAGTTCATTCTTCAAATGGAATTCAGACAGTAAAATTATGAGTTCTAACAAAAAAGAGGCAAGTTTTTGAAAATACCAGTACAAAACAACTAAAAAAAAAATCTATCTTACTGAAAGTAAAACCCAATAGGCTTGCTTGTCTTTTTAAGTACCTGCACAAGACTGAAAATAGACTTTCTACATAAACACAGTACAAAGAGTTCTACAAAGTTGAGTTTTGTTACTTAGAAAGAAATAAGACTGGTAAAACCACATTGTATAACAATCAGAATGAAAACATACAGCCATTTTGGCATAAACAGAGGCTATGAATTCTGTTATTAATGGAGTACTGTAAATGCCAAGTTAAAATGATGCATTTATCTTAACTGAGATTCTACCACATTAAAAGAAAAAAAACAAAAAATTTCATCATGCTGTTTTTTTCCTGATGAGAAAAGAAATATAAGCCTACCCTTCAAAAAATTGTTTAGTAAAACACATGCATTATATACATGAAATAAAATATCTTGATTTAGTTAAATGCAAGTAAAGAGTACTGCTTTTGTATTAAAAACAAATCTGGAAGAACAACAGCACCCAAAGACCATCTCAGTTCATTCAGTCCAGACTTTTCAGCTTTGCAGAAGAAAATCAGTTCTTGCATGCATTTTTATTTCAGTATTTCTTCTATTCTGCTATGGGTTGTTCCAAACTCAGTACACATGAGTATCAGATTATATCTTTTAAAAACATTTTGGATCAAATTAAGGCTTTCACACTTAATTATATCAAGTTTATGATCTCTATGAAAAGATCATAAGCTATCAAATTGCTCCAAGTAGTGATACACCACTTCTTAACAACTTATCTACAAATGATAAACAATTTGACTCCACAAACATTTGTTTGCATAAAAATGGTGAATTTGCCCATCAGGATATGGACTATCGCCTAGACAATGGAAAAGTCCTTAAAGGCATCAATGTTGTTCTTAATTTCAAGATATTTTAACTGTGTCTGGGATCTACTATCAACAATCATGCTTTAAAAACTGTCTCTACTATATTACTATACTCAATGCAAGATATTAGTGTGGAATTTTGGACTGCTACACAAATTTAAAAAAAAAAATTGATTGGATAGTCGAGCTCAGGGGGTTGATGTAATGAACTTTACCCGGAGGCCAACAACAAGTGGGATGGGCCAATAACTAAAGGGATGTGTATTGAGAACTCTCCTCTCTAACAATCCCAACAATAACCTGGAGTAGGACAGAGAATATCCTCTCATTGAGTCAGCAGATGACACCAAACTGGAGAGGGTTGCATAGAGATGCTCGAGTGTGCTGCTGCTAGTCAGAGTGGTGTGGACAAGACAATGGTCAAACACAAACTGTGTGGGCAAAGGCTAAGTCCTGCAGCTGGGAAAAAACTCCTTGTGCCACTGCAAGCTGTGAGCAGTAAGAGCCTGGCGTGCAGCTCTTATGGAAAAGACCTGTCTTAGCAAACAGTGAACTGAAAGGAGCCTGCAGAGTATCCTGGCAGCAAAGGCAGCCAACAACATCCAAGGCTGTGTGGAGCCAGTAGACCAGAGAAGTCCCTTCAGCACTTTATCCCAGTACTTGCTAGCTGGCATCTAGAATAGAATAGCCTATTTTGCTGCCTCCTCCTCTACAAGAAAGCCATTTATAAACTGGAATATGCTAGTGGAGGGATACCAAGATTATCAGGGGACAGAGCACATACCCTGTGATGCACAAATAATATTTAAATTGAAGAAAGAAAGGTTGTGACTGGATGTTGGGAAATTTCAACCTATAGGCCAAACACTGGAACAGGTTGCACAGGTTATGCAGATTCCATCCTTAGAAATTTGCAGTCCCAGACTGCATAAAGCCTTACTTACAGCCTATCGTGCTTTGAGGAGGGAGTTGGCCTCTTGAAGTCCTTTCTAACCTGAACCAGTATTCTAAGTTTGAAACTGATCTACACGATCAGCCTCAAGATCTAGAGATTTAAGTCATAACAGGCACCAGAAGAGCATTTCTATGTAAATATTATTGCCATTCATTCACTTAAGTGGGAAGAAATCTTTTTCCACCAGATTTTTCACTGAAAACCACTTTGCACTATGGTTTTGCATTGTCTACTGACTTGAACAATGCTTGAAATGGCCTAATGTATAATCCGTCAAATAACATCACAAATGTGCAAGCCATCATAGGGCCCCAGAGACTAGTTAGACTTTTGTAAGCATTCAGCTGTGTACCTTAGACATTTTGATTAAGATGTTAAAAAGATACAAAAAGAAAAGTGCTCTGAGTCCTTTCAATCACAAGGATGTTAAATATCTGTCAGTGTTGGAAACTTGCCTTTGATGACAATATTTCATCATCTTGTTGTGTATTAGTACTTCACAGAACAGAATACTCAGAAGGGAAATACCTATTCACTTCATCTGCCTTTTTGAAAAATACAGACACTTCCTTAAAAGATTGGGTTTTTTCATGTGATTTTTTTAATGGCAGAAAGACAAGGCTGTGTCTTTGAAAATACCAGACAAATGAGGTTAACAGACTTTTTTATGTTTTTCGCTGGTTTTGGAGGGGTTTTTTGCTTTTTTGTTTGTTTGTTTGGTTGGTTTTTTTTCAGGACATCTTTTCCATAAACTGTGACTTAAATTGATAGGAGAAACTGTACCTTCTGGAAAAAGAGCAAAAAGTTGTACTTTTCCAGGTATATTCCTCATCTTTGGTTACATTCAGGCCACTAGTTGAAATCCATACTGAACAGGCATTCTGGGAAATGTAAATCCTGACAGAAACAGAAACTGTATACATATAAATAAAATGTCTAAATTATCTTTATTAACCTTAGCCTGTACTGCAATCTTCTATCTTCATAGAAATTATCAGAATTAATTTACCTTAATAACTCAGAGTACCCTTTAGTTCTTTGACATATTCTTTTGTCTCCAACAAGTTAGAAAGAAAAGTTTGTTTAGAACCTGTTAAAACACTACTTAATAAAATAGTAAAGCAAGGCGTGATTTACTGAATGGGTTTTGGCTGGGGTAGAGTTAATTTTCTTCATAGTATTAAGGGATTTGTTTTGGATTTGTGCTGGAAACTGTTGGTAATTTATGTATGTCTTAGCTATGTCTGTACAGTTCTTATACAGAACCAGGGTCTCTTCTGCTTCTTACCTCACCCCACCAGCAAACAAGCCTGGGGTGCACAAGGATTTAGGAGTAGTCACAGCCAAGACATCTGACACCAAGTGATCACAGGGATGTTCCATATCATATGGCATCATGGGCAAAATTTCAACATAGGGGAAAAGAAGGAAAGGAAGAGAAGCTGAGTTATGGTGGTTGTTTTCCCAAGAAACCATTACATGTGATGGAGCTTAGCCTTCTTAGAGATGGCTGAACTTCTGCCCGCCCATGGGAAGTGAGAAATGGATTCTTTACCTGGGTTTGGTTGTGTGTACAACTTTTGTTTTACCTATTAAAATGTCATTATCTCAACCCTTGAATTTTCTCTCTTTTTTTCTACTTTTCCAGTTCTCTCCACCACCCCCTGAAGAGCAGAGTGGGGGAAGGTGAACGAGTGCCTGTGTGGTGCTTAGTTTTCCACTGGAGTTAAACCATGACATTTACAATAGCTGCTTACAATGGCAGCTATTACAAGTTACCTCTGAATCTGTATGATAGAAATGAATTTGTAGACCTAGGGTGAAATCAAAGTACATCAAATTAGACATCTTAATACCAGAGATATAATTACACATTAAAGAACATAAACTTGTCACAGAACAGTACTCTCAAAACCAGAAAGTTGCCTGGAGGAAGAAAAGGATTCTACTTCCTTTTTTTGCCAAAGAGAAGTCCAAACACATAAAGGAATCTTGCAGAATGGAAAACTGGGCTGCTGAAGAAGTTAAACAACAAAGGTCATGCAACACATTTAATTTGACCTGATGTATTGCTAACATCCAGACAACCATTTCTCCTTGTTAACCTACTCATACAGTTCCTACCGAAATAAGCAGCCACCCTCAGCAGCAACCAAGAAGCACTACCACAAGCCTATATGTATGCACTTATTCAAGGTTTCTTTATTTTTAATATTTCTTCATGTTTCAGATGTGAAATCAGAACATTTTCCTGAATTAAGGCTTCTTTAAACTGTTAAGGTAGTTTTCCTTAACAGGGAAGAACATGCAGAACTACTTTACCTGCAAAACAGTGAGAAAGATCTATTCATGTTTCATGGTAGGTTGCTACTCTTGGAATTATTGGTTTTATTTTTAATTAATTCCTAGGGGCTGATGGGTTTTGGTTTTGTTTTTGTGTTTTTGTTTTGTTTTTGTTTTTGTTTTTTTTTTATGGGTTTTTTAAGATCTTAATGAATGCTCTGGTACTCATTTAGGTTTAGCTTTCTACATCATAGCTGAAATCAATTCAGCAAAAATACTGTCTAAAATTGATTACATAATTACAGATAAGCTACAATTAAATATATTTATTTAGGAAAAAAAAACCAAATAAACCAGCACAAATCCAAAAAGCACAGAAAAATCCATCCAACAAATACTAAGTTTAACCTCATCCTATAATGACACCCAAACAGATTTAAAAATTTCTCCATGTTAAACAACATATTTCTTTGCTTTGAAATATTTTTCAGACATTTGTTCATTTTATGATTTTCTCTCTTGCCCATGCTACATGCTGGAAGAATCTCACAAGTGCCTAAAATGCTATTCCAACCTTTCTCTTTTCTTTCAAGACTGCCATTGTATTGAAATCTACTTGCTTTCGCACATGCTGTATAAAGATTTTAAGTGATTTAGATATCTCTATTTTATTTGATAGAGACTTAAGAATTTGACATTCATATTGGTTCTACACAGAAAGAGGGCCCTAAACAATTATCTTATTTCTCTCAGTGATCTGTATAGTACATATCAGTGCAAAATGGAAAAAAAAAAACATGAAGAAAATATTGGCAGTAAAAACATGGCTGTAAAAAAGCTTTCTGTAACTTAAGAAGTGGCAGCTGAAATCCAGAACACACCACAACAGAATACAGGGACTTCAAAGAACACATAAACCTGCAAAAGACAAAATTCTTACATTCCTAAAATTTGGTTTATTTTTCCCTTGAAGACAACTGCTAATACATCATGGGTTTAAGCAATGCTTTTTTGTATAAAATCATTCTTCACTAATAGATATATTCACATTAGAGTTCCAGAATAGTTTTATTTGAATGAAAATATTAAATTATGAAAATTCTGCACATTTATGCTATATGTTATCCAAGGAATTCAAAATACTTTAAAATATTGCTTTGAAGGTGGAATCTGAATGTTAAATTTAAAAGTCACAATCTACTTCTGAAATATTTACGCTGATGTTTTCAGTGAAATGATTTAGATAACTCCCCAAATGTACTTATTTAAAATTCATTTATTCTTCTTAAAACCACCAAAAGCAAGCACATATTAACACTTAGAGGAAAATACATACAGTATTCCGGTAAAGTTCAGTACTTAAAAAATATCCACTAAATCAATCAAGATTTTCTTTGTCCTTTTAAAATTTATTAGTTACATGCACAGGTCACATATTTTTAAACTACACAAAGTAAATTTTATAGGAAAAAATTCAAGCTATTGATAAAAACAAGTGAAATTAACATTATACGTGGAAATTAATCCGCCCCCACCCCGAAACAGAGTTGATTCTATTAAAAGTGATAAATGGAATGGAAATTAAAATTTTAATGAGGTGCTTGTTAATCCATTTGTTCACATCTAATTTGAACTTGGTTAAATTGCTACTTATTATGAATACTATAGATATGATTCCTTCCAAATCTCAAGGGCAAACAAAATGTTAGAGGACTGCTTGTCCCAAGATAGGACTACAGTATATTATCCAAGCTTCTGAAATTAAGCACTGGAGCTATTTCCTGTGATACATTTCATTTAAGAAAATTAATGACATTTTAAAGCAGTTGGTTAAGTCCTTTGACATGGTAATTGTCCATTCCAGAACAATAGAAGAAATATAACCAAAAGGAGACTGCCTACCTGCCATTGATCATTTCCAAGACTAGAGGGCTTATTTGTACCTATTGCAATTCCCAAGGACTTTATCAAGCAATAACATTTCTCTTAGTAGGATTTGGAGTTATTTTACCTTATTTATTTCTACTTGATATGTGTATAAGAATGTGGTACAGACACATATCAGTGATTTCTTCTGCTTGAATTTATCAAGCATTTAAAAAATATAACCTTACATAGAAGACAGAACTCAAACTACAGTAAAGATAGGTCTGAATGGGATTTTTTTACACAAAAACCAATGCAAGAGCAATTGCAGTAATGACTAATGTACAATTTAATATAATTCCATAAAAATAAGTATATAAAAGAAAATGCATACATCTAAAAACAAAGCAATGTCACCCTCAAATTTGCATAGACACATTCCAAAATGAGGTCCCTAAACTTTCCTGTTATAACACCTCCTTTATTTAACTAGTTGGGCATGAATTTTCAAGTAGTTCTATATGTTTATTTTTATCCCATAACCTTAAACTCATTTAAAACAATGTACCTTGCAATATTTCAGTTAATATTGCAGCTTTGCATTTTTTGTATTGTCAAGATATGAACAATAATTAACACATACATATAAGAACTAGTAAAATTCAGCTGAGTTCGAGTCAGAGTTTGGAGGTTTTGCTTCATATGTAATAAACTATGTTTTCCCCTCGGAATACATTTCAATTTTACTGACATAATTTGTAACACTTCTGAAAATCTCTCTATGTAGTACACAATATCTATCATATGATTAATTAAATTGTTATCTTATAAAATTTCAATGTTTCTTGATATTGGAACCCCGATTTAAGGCTTTTTATTATTATTATTATTATTATTATTATTATTATTATTATTATTATTATTATTATTATTACTTCTTAACTATTTTTATTTTACCTGGAGAGTTTATGCCCAGTTAAGTTCATGGACAAGCTAATTAATTTGTTCTGCTGATCATATAATATATAGCCAAAATGGCTTTTTCTTTTCTTGGCACTTTTGCCAGTATATCTTATTAGAAAATAAAATTTTAGGAACCACCACCACCTTTATAAAAAATAATGTACCACATTATTAAAAAGAAAATTTAGTGAAGAACAATTTAGTGAAGAACAAGTCACATCATTACACACTGTCTTCCTTTTCAAAATCTTCAGCTACTTTCTATTCCTTTCTGTTCCCTCTACTTCATATTTTCACATTTGTATCATCAAAACCTTATTTGGAATTCTAAATCTTGTCTGTGTGCCATGATCTAGGAAAAGGGAAAGATACAGAGGAAGGATCCTTTCAATTGAAAGCTAGGTGCAAGGTTTGGCCCATTTTGCCCTCATTTTACCATCACTTCTAAGTAATAAGAGCTCATTTTTTTTCTTCCTAGTATATTTATACTTGATTACCGTTAAAAAGGAATCTGAAGAAAATACACTAGGAAAAAAGTTTGAAATTGCAAGAAAATAATTGTCTGGATAATCAGCAAAACTCAAATAAATGCTGTTTAATTTTAGGGCATTCAGATAATAAAAAAAAAAAAAAACAACTTGGAAGAAACAGTAGACAGTTAATATTACTGATACTACTTTATGTGAAACTATTTCATTCATTTATGCTACCCCAGTGGAGGAGGGTGTAATGAACCCAGGGTAATAAATCTCTAGGAGCACAACACGCATTTTGCAAGGGAGCATCTGTTTCCACATTTAGTGATAATCTTTGTCCATTGCTCAAGTATCCCTTTTTTATAAAAGTCGTTCATTACCGCTTCAAGAGCAGTGAATGCTTACCTACTATGACAGTAAATCTGAAGCTTCTAGGAAAGGAGAATTCCCTCAAACTTACCTAATTAATTTTTTTTTATTCCAGTTTTGTCGCAATAAAATACTAATGTACAGATTGAAGGGATAAAATATTAAAAAAAAAAAAAAAACAAAAAAAAACTGTGTGGGAGTGCACTGTCCTATTTTCCAAGCGTCTTCTTCTCTGACATAAAAAACCCCCAACATTTCTGAAAATATTTATATGTTAAATAAGTGTCTGAGTCTAATTTTGCTTACCTTTGATTTAGACATTTGAATTTCCCATATTAGGTTAGAATATGTTAAACAGATTAACAGATTACTCACAGAACGTGCTGACACGAACCCCCCCTCTCTATCACACTGCCCTGGATATAAGACATATATTATTTTCCAGAAAGCATTTTTAAAAATCTAACTGAAATTCAACATGCAGCAAGTTCATACATGATCAGCAAGAGCCAAGGGTTAAGTGGGCCCTAACCTGCTCAGAGGACTTTGATCTAAGTAACAGCTCATGTGCACAATGGAAAATGGCTCATCTGGAAAGTTGATCACCACATTAGAAAAAAGGCAGGGGCATGCATAGAGTTGGGAATTTTTATCTATAAAGATTAGTTCTTTATGATAGCTGAGGTTCTTGTTTGTTGTAGTTTTTTTAACTTTTCTCAGAAAGTGTAACATGTAGGTTTTAACACTGTGCTAGCAACTAAGAGGTGTAAGTAAAAGTTTCAAAGCCAAGTTACGTTATTAAGTAATGAGGCTGAGAAGATGGACATTCTTTGTGAATTTTTGGCCCAAAGAGAACAAGTTCAGGATACCCATTAAATTATAGACAGACTGCTAGAGACAGCCAAACACTCCCACTCAAGTAAGTCAATGGGAACAAGAAGAAGAAGCCTCCAAGAACAGTTAGTCATGAGCAGAAAAAAAAATTCTGTTGAATGTTGTTGAGTATACTGAATAATAATAATTCTATTCTAGAACAAGATACAAGTGGCAAGTTGCTAACATACTACCTTCCCTCAGGTTTGAATCCAACTGCTTTCATTTCTACAAAATACACATGCAACAGGCAATCTGCAAATGCACAATAAATTCACTGAGTCCAGACAATATTTGATTTGTAAATTTTAACTGTATTCCATGTGCATAGTAAATATCTAATCCTTTCCATAACCGAGGAGTAAAGTAGGTAAGAGTAGACTGCCTTCCCCAAAATAATTCATTCATTCATCTCACTGCTAGTTTTTGGCTGGCATCTTGACAGTATACCAAATTTCAGCAGCTGATGCAAGGTAGATGAATAACGCTGGTGGCAGCAGTTAACTCTTTCCATCACCCCTCCACATAGCCATTCCTATTCCTATTGTGCTTCATAGGAGAAAACTGAAGACGAACTACAAAGCAATGCAACTGTGTGGCCACGTTGGATGCAAATGAGTTCTGAAGGTGAAGCACCATGATACAGGTGGATCAGTTGCCTTTCCTTTTGACTTTTTGAGCACTTCTGACCAAGAATCACATACTGGGTTTATATTGTGCATCAGCTTTAGAACAGAAAATTGATCCATGACCACTATTACTGCAGTTACTAGGTAGTAACCCACACCAATAATTTATTGTCATTGCTAAGAGATCTCCCTTCCTGCTGATCTGGGGGTGGGAGAGGATTACTTCAGTTCTGCTAAAGAGCTAAGCTAATTAGCACTACAATTTCTCAGTCCTATGCAATTTCTATCACTTCAATCAAGCTCTCTTGAAAGAATACTGCCTTTCCCAGATAGTAAGGAAGTGCTGGTAAGGAAGTGCTAAGGAAGTGCACTTTAATCTGTCTGGTTTTATGTTTAAAAGCCCTGCAAATGCTGCTCATGGCAAAACTAACATGTTCCAAGGCTACACTAAGATTTCACTTTGTGTGGTAATTTTCTTGATAGCTGCCAAGAGCAACTCGAATTCTATGAAGATATCTTCACTGTCAATTTCCTTTTGTATCCATTATCACCAAAATTTCTGCTTTTGCTTGTAAAAATATATCAGTAAGAAACAATTAACATCTAAAACATTGTGAATGAATCATCTTTTCAATGTGGAAGTGCTTTAACTAAGAAAGAACAATTACAGTTCTCCATCGGTCAAAAGGATATATATTATAGGTGTTCAATATTCACTAAATATTTCTCAAATCCAGTAAACCTCACTGAAGAAAATTATAGAGATTTACACGTTAAATAGTGAAAGGTCAGATTATTTCTTCTGCTTTTCATCTCTCAATATAAATGCACACTTACAAGAAATATATTTTATGGGAAAAAAAAAAACAAAAAAACAAAATGAAACAAACAACAAAAAAAAGCCAAACATCACACACACACACACACAAAACCCCCCACAAAAACAAAAACAAAAAAAAACAACAGAAAACCCCACCCCAGCAGCAATTGAAACTCATTGAAACCCTACCGATTTCTTCACCAAACCATGCTAAAATAACTCTTTTAACCTTTATAGCAACCATCAACCATCAACAACTGTAGCAACAGTAAGGAAAATCTGTCAAAACATTGTATATTAATCAGTTTTTAAGCCACAGGTTCTTACATATCCTGTTATCATAATTGATAAGAAATAAGAAATTCTAGTTTAATTTTCATGTTCATCTGCTGAGAACTAGGTCTATAAAATTCCACCCTTGGTAAAAGATACCAAGATTTACTAAAATCACCAATGAATGATGTGAACAGCAAAGTTATAACAAAGATGTGTTGACAAAGTTCTCCCTAGTAAAAAAAGGATTTTGGCAGTTAGATGTGAAAGTTGATAATTTGATGGAAATATATACAAAATCTCTCTTTTTGGTACATTTTCTGTTTTTAATAACCAAATTTTAACATGAGATAAAAAATTTAAATTATGTAAATAGCACCACCACATACCTGAGAATTTTTCTACTAAACATGTGTTATGAGGATGGAGTTTAGCAACCACGCTGAAGTACATTTCAGTCTCCATGATGGAGACTGTAAGCTGCAACCAGGATACCAGGTTATTTCATACTTTTTCATATGGAGCTTTTAACACTTTCCCATTAGACAAAAAATGTAAAAAAAAAAATTAAAAATACTTTAGGAAACATTTTGAAGCTTTTCTCTCCCTCTGGCCCTTAATTCAGATAAAGTAAAAAGGCAATATCCAAAGGGTGCTGGATATATTAGCCAAGGTAGGGAGGAAGGACACCAGTATGTGGGGCAGTATTTTGGCATGTGTAACAATGAGTAGGTCTTCTGCCTACAGATTTTAGGTGCCTGATAGCAAGAATAGAGACTATGATTTTCATAGAAATGGATTATTTTTTTAATCAAGCACAGGAATCCCTCTAAGACCCCCAACAACCACAGCATCTAAATGCCTAGTATTTGCTGATGTGCATAGTCAAGGATGTTAGCTCCATGGGCCCAAGATTTCAGATTATATTATGGAAAGCAAACACACATAAGCTTCCCAAATCTCAATATATTTGTGGGGCACCAAAACCACATATAATGCTTGGCTTTACTTGCCTTGCAATTACACATAATTACATTTATAATTAGTGTTTTCATCTCATGTCTAAATGGGGCACAGAAGAATTGTGAGGACATGGCTGAATATAACCTGCATCAGAATATTAAGCAAAGTGAACAGTTACATGAATTCAGAGGCTTCTGCTGCAATTAATAGCTAGTTGGGTGGTTGGGTGTTTTTCTCAAAAAGGATAAACTCTGTAGGGGGGGGCACACTGAAAATATGCACATGGCAGATTAAACCAATCAAAGATGGGATGCCTTAAAAAAACCCACAATGCTCCTGTTCTAGAAGTGGTTTCAGAAAGTCCTTGTGCTGTAGCAGCCACCTTGTGCCCACATGAATAATATTGATTTTCGTTTTCCTGGACCTTTAGCCTGAAAAGAAAGGTGCTCTCTATTACTGTGTAGATGGGAAGGACAGCAAGCAATATAAATAAAACACAGACATATTTGCTAACTATGAAATTACACCCAGAAATCACTTTCCTTATTGTTATAGAAAACAGTCCTGCCGTTTACAGCAGACCTGTGTCTGCAGATGAAGAATTAAAATCCACACATGTGACACAAATATTTTGCAGTGGACATTGCTATTCTACACTTATATGGCTGTGTTAAATTGGAAAGAGATGGAACCAGCTCAATCCTTAGATAAAGCAAAAGACCACCATAAAGAAGGATCATAGTTCATGCAGGACCACAAATCAGGTCCTTCCATGACATGGAACATTGAGACAGAATTGCACTTGAGCATAATTAAGGACTAAAAGGATGATTACGGCTGGTAATTCTGCCCCATTAAATAAGAACTGACAGACAGAGAGGTCTTGCAGCAAATGCCTGACATTTGAATCTGGCAGCTTGCAGTTCACTTGGAAGGAACACAGAGTGGATGTGAGAAGTTAGAGAGTCCGAACAGGAAAAGGCAAAATTGCAAAGAAAAACTGCAACCATAGATCAAAGCAGTATTGACAGCATGACTGATGCATCTTGAAAGACTTTTTAAAGCTTGTAGTGTAAGAAAGTAATGTATCATGCTTAGAATTATAGAATATGCAGGGATGGAAGGGACCCACAAGGATCAATTATCAAGTCAAATCTCTGGCCCTATACAAGGATCACACCATGTGCCTGAGAGCATTGTGCAAACACTTCTTGGACTCTGTCAGGCTTGATACTGTGACCACTTCTCTAGGGAGCCTCTTCCAGTGGTCAGTCACCCTCTTCCTGATACCAAACCTAAGCCTTCCCTCACTCAACTTCATGCTCTTTCCTTGAGTCCTGTCACTGGTTACAGGAGTGAAAAGCTCACTTTTCTCATTTTTTTAAAACAATTTTCCCAACTTAGGACATATATTTGAGGGCAGCTCTCATAAAATGTGTCACTCTGGACCTTTTGCTCATGTCCCAGTTGTTAAGAGAAACTATTGGTGGCAAGTCAGTTCACACCTCTGTAAATTTTACCTTAGAATTTAAAGAGTGCTGTCTTGGTGGTGGGGTGGTTTTTTGTTTGGTTGGGTTTTGGGCTTATTTGGTTCTGTTTGGGTTTTAGTTTGGTTTTTTGTTTGTTTTGGTTTGGGTTTGGTTTTTTTGTTTTGTTTTGGTTTTTTTGGGTTTTTGGGTATGTGTGAGGTTTCTTGGATTTGCTTAGGTTTTATTTTATTATCTTTCAAACAAGAGTAATATGACCTAGACTTTTAATTTCTTTTTACATATTCTATTGTGTATTTCTGGTACATATGATACACCAGAAAGTGGATCTGTTACAAATAACACATTATAACTTGCAGTTTTTGCATGGGTTTGAGATCAGACAGCTAAGTAAAATCAAGTAATTCATGGCCACAAGTCAAATCTAAAGGTACAACATGAAGGCTTGGTCCAGAACTTTATATATTTAGAAATAACTGAATATATGTGATCAACAAGAAAATCAGGAAGATGGTTTTTGGAAGACAAAGTAGATAACAAAGCATCACTGGAACAGCTGTAGTGCATTCAAATATGAATTCATCATGTGGAACTCAAACTTGACTAAGGCAAAACACAGACATATTTGCAAACAGAAAGAAACATGAGAAACTAATGCCAAACTGCATGAATAAACAAGTAGTTTACAAAGGAACACCTTCATTTCAGAGCAGACTCTGGAAAACAGTTTTGTGAGAACAGAATCTAAACATGATGATGGATATGGATTCTTCATTCCTCCAGTCTTTTTTATTTTTAGAAGTTAAATGCTAGGATTTTCTAGTTTGAACAGATTGACAATGAAAGAAAATACATTATTTCTTGTGACTTGCAGGAAAAGGCTTGGTAAGTCTCAGTTTTGCCTGACCACTACTCCCCAGTGATGCCTCACACCAAAACATTTACAGTTCTTAATATCAGCAACAAGTCAGCAGTATCTAAAAGCAACTGATCAAACTGCTAATGGAGCCTAGTGAATTAATCACCTTCCCAGATAACGAACACATGTGGGAATTAATGTCTGTACAAAGCTTGAAAACAAAACACAGCTACTCTCCTTCCAGACTTATCATGCTTTACACTGGCATTACAAAAAAAGTGTGGAAAAAGAGCTATCAGGAAATACTTGACCCCCAAATTAATGCCACAAAAATCAGTTTGTAAGTATCTGCAATCTACATCTAATGTTATAACTCTAAAGATTATATCTGAAGCTATTCAGCAACAAGTAATTTCTGCATTCAGGAGTTACTTCCACATTGCTGTACAGAAGAATACCACCAATGTACACACATGACTTACTCCTTCTTCCCTCTGTTGCACTGTCACTGCAAATCCTTGAAATAATAAAGAAACCCTAAACTTACATCCATACCAATGCACCCAAAATATTTCCTAACATTTCATTTTGTCACCAGGAAATAACAAAATTCACTTGTAAGGTGTGTTCACACACACACACACACACACACTGATTAAGTAACTGTAAGTAAATAAGTGTACTGAGAAGGTCAATGGAAGTGATTAGAGAGTCAGAAATATTGACATGTAAAGAAAAATATTTGAAAATTAAAAATACAATTTCAATACAGAGGATTAAGTGACAACACAGACAGCCACTGGGATACTAACAATTACACATAATATTTATATGACTGATTTTTGTAATTATTAAAGAATTTGAAATTAATTTTAAAAGGAGTATAGATAATAATTATAATTTTTAAAAAGTAGAGAAAAGACTGTGTCTGAGTATCATGAAACACTAGCAATAAGACCAGCAAAGAAGCAAAAAGCACCCCAGGGGAAGTAGTGGAATCTCCATCATTTAGGATATTTAAAACCAAACTGAACAAAATGTTGGAAAATGTTCTGTAGAGAATAGTCCTGAATTTGTAAGGAGACAGACTGGATGACCTAATAGGTCTCTTTCCATCTGTAATGTCTATTACTCTGCAATTGTCTCATGTCCTCAATCTACACATTAAACAATCCCCACATAACTACAGTGCCAAATGGTTTGGTTCCAAAGCTCCCACTTTTTTTACTCATCATTTAAGACTAGCAGAGCAGATGCTACTTAGGAATGAAAATGTCCATAGCAAGACCAACAACAAGGAATAAAATATAATTCTGAGTCCCAACCATGTAATTTCTCTCACACCAGCAGTTCTCAAGCTGTGTTAGTGCATACAATGTAACAGGGTACCATTAGGGGAATATGCACAGCTGGTAAATGGTTTGCAGCTCACCTCAGTATTCTGCATTTTTAGTATGACCTGGATTTGTGCAATCAGCACTGTTAAATCCTGTTGCAAACTACTGTGCATCTCAGAAACTGATGAAAAATAGTTCTGTAAAATCTTAACCCATTGTCTCAAGCTCTACATTGGTGACAGCTCTACATTTCTGTCAGCTACAATAATAATTTAAGCAGTATCTACCTCTGGCTTATTCTCATCACTCAATCTTTACTGTGTTTACAAATCTTATTTACGTACTGCAAGCAGCAGCAGGAAGAGGAAGGACATTCATTATTACAGACTTTACCCCCAAAGTTCTTTTCTATAACTCCATAATCTGCAGTATTACTTAAATTGGGAAAAATCAGAAAAAGTGTTCTTTGATCAGGGATGGCTATTCTGTTTTCATAATGGAGAAATACACCAGGTTTCACATTTACAAATCAATGTGCTTCTGAGCATGAGTTTGCAAAGTGTGAGAAAGACTTATATTTCTACTTGTCAACGCAGAGAGGAAGGTTTACAGCACTGAGACAACCAGCAGAGTCACACCTTGCTTTTTACAAGAGGAGGGGCTTTAAATTTTTAAGGGTCCTGTTAGTCCCATGATAGCTGTTTTGTTTTTTATCATAAGGAACATGGCATATGTAGAACACCTTAAAGTTGGCATGTTACTTGTTTTGAACTGCATTTTATTTAATAACAGATTAAATATATAGATTTGAATTGTTTCAGTTTTCTAAATATGAAAGCTTTACTCTGAAAAGTTTTCAGAGTATTCAATTAAGTACTGTACAATCGAGTAATAACTTCTTTGTTTCTTTGTAAAGCACATAAAATTAAATATTTGAAGATTTTTAATTTCTATAGCAATGTTAACATGATTTTTACATTGGTTTTGACTTTGCTTCTTTTTATAGTCACACAGGGAGAAGTAATTCATTAGCATAGTCAACTTGAATTCCTTCCTGGCACAGCATATGGGAGTTTGCACATGGCACAGGTACCTCAAATTGTTTCTATAATGTAATTATGAATTTGTATCACTAGAAGTTTATCCATGACCATGTTTATTCCAGAATAAAAAATATCCATAGATAGACCCATAAGGATATGTAGAGAGGAAGGGAGAAAGGGATAAAGAATATGGAGGGCTGGGAGACAGGACAGGAGAACAGATTAGCTGGAAACATACCAGCACTCCATGGGTCCCAATAGTGTTCTGTTGATCCCCACCATCTGGTCTTCTTGGTGATGGTTCCCCACCAAAAAATACAGAATCCAATGGATTAATATTCATTTGGGCCAGGTGGTAATGCCCAGGTACCTCCCCTGAGGAGGTGCAAATTTGATATTGTTTTTTTATAAGACTTCAAGTCAGTTGTATCATTTTGCACCATGTGCAGTGCTCTGGTGCAGGGTCTGAGGTACCTTTTTGGGGGCCCTGAATAGACCATGACATCCCCTCACCTGCCACTCGTGTTAATGTCCTGTACATGTGCCTTTCCCACAGTGGGGGGCCCTGCAGCTGAGCCAGTTTGTGTGAGGGAGGATGGGCATTCACTGCCTCTCACCAGAGGCTACACACCCAAAACCTCTCCCCTTCTGCCCTGGACTGGGCGGAGATTCTCTGCAAACCTGGCAATGGATAAGTCTGGAGCTATGGCTTCCACCCTGAAGCTGCTGGGCTTGGCTCTTCCAATGCTCTCCCAGCCTTATCCATTACTTCTGAGAACAGAGATGCTTTGAACAATAGCGTCCCCCTTTTCTTATCTCGAATAGCCTTAGGCAGTTTGACTCCAGTTCAGGGTTTCAGCCAGGAGGCCCATTCAGGTTGCACTTCCATGGGGCAGCTTTGTTACACAGTTTTGCCATAATAGGCAAAAGCCTCATAAAAATGTTTAAGCCATAAATCAAAACATTTCACTTTCTGACAGTTGGAAGGGACCTTCAAGATAATGTAGCTCCAAATCCCCTGCCATGGGCAATGACACCTTCCACTAGACCAGGTTGCTGCAAGCCCCATCCAGCCTGGTCTTGACCTCACCACCCACACAGCAGAGAATTTCTTCCTAATATCTAATCTCTAAACTTACTCTCTCATCTCAAAACACATTTTTTTCATTGCTATTATAAATTAATGTTACATACTCTTCTCATAGTGTAAAGCAAAATAAAAAACATGTTTCCTAAATAGTGTTGCATATTTAACTACAAAGCTAAAATATTAAATTTAATTACATATTTATTATTTATATCTAAGCAAAATGGATAAAAAATACTTTCTACTTCCCTTTGGAAGCTTAAAAAATGTATCAAAAACATGAGATGTGTGACAAGTGCAAAAATTCTGAAGAAAATCTCAAGTTCATATTAAAAAATTTACAAAAGAGTACACAATCAGTTTATGTGTAGCACCTTGTTTGAAACAGAGAAACACTAGAACTCCTCAAATAAATCTTGTGATTGTCTTAAAAGAAAAGCAATACAGGAAGAAAAGGTATTATAATCTACACCAAAAAAAAAATAGTTTACTAAACCAAATTGCTGTAAAAATACAGAATATACTAAAATGGAATAAAAATGAAAACCCAAAATTAACTATTTAATTTATCTTTTCGATTTACCACCTGTGAAGGTTAAAAGAAAGCAAAATAACTGGGGTATTATCTTGTTTTTTAACAGCACTTATTCCATATTACTGCATGATGTTAATTATGTGCTCCAGAATACATTCTGCAAGAAGCACCATGCAATATGGCAATCATGGCTTACAAAAGATGCAGAAAACAAACCAAAAAAAATTACTACTCATACAGCAACATGCAATAGAAAGTCTGCAGCTTTGTAAGCACAGGATGAAAATTATCTTATTTTTAACATAGTAGGAAGAACAACAAATGTTGCCATGTTAAAACCAAACATTAAAATAAATAAACTAGTCATGTCTTGTTTCGACACTAAAGAATAAAAATACCATTCTGTATAGTACCTTATTTTCCACTCTTGATTTTGCTTCATAGAAAGGAACACAATCTCTTATGGTATCTCATTTATATATACTGAATTCCAAGTATAAATCACAGAAATAACAGATACATAGATTATGAATATATATATATGTTATTTATATAAGTAGCAAATTTATAATGCATTTAAAGTTTGAATTAATTTTTTACATACAAGTTTTTAAGCTACTTGTCCTTAAAATGAAGGGACCTAAAAGAATGTTTCAATTTTTAATTTCTTTCAACATTTTTTTACATTTTAAGTTTTTTTAGCCTTCAGGGCTGAAATGGACAAGCTGTTTGCTTATGCAGGGTATTGCCTTTGTAAATCCATCACTCCACCAGGATAGCTGGCAAAGCTACCTCCTATAATTCTAGAAAATGGTCTCAGGGTAGAAACATCAGACATGCCCAGGAGTGATACACTACTTGTCAGTTCAGCTAAAATTTACACAACACACAGCTAGAGCTAAAGAAAACTCTAAAAATGATATGGCACTTGGATAGCATACTCTATCTAGTAATTTATAAGCACAATGAAAATTGCTTGAGATGGAGAACAATTTGCCTGCTTATGGTATTTCAGTTAGTTTTATAGATTCTTGTGTTTTTAGCTCTTCATTTTGAATATTTTATTGGAGGAAGCCACATGACAATTAAATGAGGTAGTGGTAAGTATTGGTATCCTTATGCAAATGCAAGTCAAGACTTTTTTCCTTTTTTTTTTTTTAGAAGACTTTTCTAAAAACATCTGTTATCCCATATTCACATTTTGCTTTTTGCTTGTGCAAACATTGTTGAGAAGCTGCAAGACCTGGCTGACTATGGACTCTTGCTGTCTCCCCATGAGGAGGAAGTGGTTGTTTGAAAAAATGTTGCTTCTTGCAACTTAGAGCTGCTTCTTCTTCCAGGGTTCAGATGGCTGTTTCTCATCTCTACTGAGACTGACTTCCATTGCAGGAGAATGAAGAAACTCTCAAGGAGGACAGGAGCATTTCTCTCTTTCCCAGCATAGAAGAATGAGGGAGGATGACAATGACATACTTTTCAATCACACCAGATCTTAGCACCAACTTATTTTCTCTTACTCCACACTCCCATCCTACATTCTTGTTGATGCACTGTGAACTTACAGACCAGGTTTCCCATCTTTCAGTAAGGTGGTCATTTTTGTATACTTATTCACAGGAAATAAGGGAAAGGATTCACTACACCATGCGAATGCCCTGATAAAAGCAGACATGCTCAGACTGTAAATGAAGGATGAATCAAACATCTTTTCACCTGCATCTCAGGTACTTTGCTTTCTTATTGAAGAAAGACATACTAAAGGAGCTAAAGGGATGCTGGAGTGGTCACCTAATATTCTCACCTTCCAATCTTACAAACCATTTACCTCTATAAAGATAAACCAAATATAATGAACTATACTGGTAGTATATACATCTACCAACTGCACACAAGTCAAAATATGAGAGGCAGAGTCATATTAGCATGTTAGCATATTAGCTGATTACTCTTTTTTATTGAATTGACTGTCAGTAAAAATGAATTTGTCTGTCAGAGACAATATAGATGCACAAAATCCATTATCAAACTAAACTAACAAACTCTGGTTAAAAGCAAGAATTCCCTAGAATTCTTGAAAAGTGCTATAGTTGCTCCAAAATAAAACAAAATGCATGATACATGTAATTGAAGTTTCTTCCTTGCAGGAAAAGGAGAAATTCCTAAAACATAAAATCCTTCCAACAAAGTCAACTGCAACTCCAAGGGCACTGTAAGGCCATGCAATACAATGTTCACATTAGAGACAACCAAATTAACACTACATCATCAGCTAATATATTTACATGCCATATTAAAATAATATATAGAATGGGTAGTTTCACTCCTAATAACTTCATTAGTAGCACACTGTGAATAGGCTTGCACTGCAAGTTGCAGATATGCTTTTAAAATCCCCTCACAGGTCCTATTTTCAGTATCTTCCTCCCATTAGCTGAGTGCCATACCTATGGAATATCATTCTGAGCAGCTATCTAAGAAATGAATGACAGGTCTTCTGACACACTATCATTCATGTTCAGGTCTACTGTGCTCTTTCTTTACTTGCCTTGATAATTATTTTGCTCTTTCTCACATAGGTAAGAGGTCAAACTGTAGATTTAGAGAACCTAAGGCTATGAAAATCATCATGACCATCTATGCTGACCTCCTGAATAATGCAGACAACATAATTATATGATTCCAAATTAAATCTATAAAATCCTGCTAAAGGAACAGTTTATTGTACTGAATGACTTCCTATTTAAAGGACTTCAGACTCTAAAGAGCTTATCATATTCCTAAACCATTTGTTCCACTAAGTACCCTGAGTATAAAATTCTTATCTAAATCTTCCTAACTTCACCTAACATGCATCAAACTGCTCAGCTCTCTACCAGATGAAAGACGCTACCCCCAGAAACCTCCTCTATGTTGCTGTAAGTTTTACTTAGCTCTCTTCATAAACTTCTTTAGACAAATTAGCATTCTAATTTGGTCATGGTGATAATATTAATCCAATATACCAAATATTTTTGAGAAACAGTACACCTAAGCTTATGGAAGAATGCATGGGCAAGCATACATATTGAACACAGAAGCAGAAAGACTGAATAAAAATGACCATAAAGCTGGAAAAATTATCTTACATTAGCTATCTAGTCTAGTTTCAAAATAAATCATTGGACTGAGCAATTTCATCATTGTATTCTTGCAAAATATTCAGCTGTTTGAAGCAAAATTGTATTTTGATCATTTAGGTCATTTACACAGACCTGAAATATTCTTACTCCCAAACAAACTGAAAACAAAAGGAAAAAATAATTTAAAAAGTCATTCAAAATTTTGGCATTTACCATGATTTAATATTCTCATTCGTTCCTAATCTTTCAACATTATTTCATCACTCCTTTCTTCCTAATTGTCATAATAAGCATAACTATGTAAGTTAATATGTGCTGAAAAAAAACTCAACTAAACAGAATGAAAATATTTAAAATGTAGCTCCAAAGAACAGCTGAGGAAAAGGGCAAGGTTTCATACTTTTATTAAAAGTTTAGACTGAACTATAGGTTAAAGGTTCTGTAACAAACTAACAAAGTGGTTTCCGTTACAGTATAGCTTTTGGATGGTTACCAAGACAAATTTTAGCTCCTTGTACAATTCTAACCCTGTTTGCTATACAAACTTCTTTGCCTTATTCAACTCCTTCCATAAACTCATGACTGCCACCAAGACTGGAAGAAGTCAAATTATTTTTCTAACTCACAGTGAAAATACAATATTTATCATTTTCCACAGCTCTAGTCTTTTCCCCACATGAACAGGATTTTGTCTCCTTTGCAAAGCACCAACACAGTTTCAAGTATATAATGAATAATTTTTATATCAATATTTTAAAACTCGAGGTCCTATACCACGCTGGACTTTATAAATTTCCTACAAGTGAGCTAAAACAGTATTGTGTTTGACCAAACCAGATTTCACATAAAACTAATAACTACACAGAGTTAAGCTTAAAGACTAAATGACTGAAAAAAAATGCTGAAACCTTTATAATGACCAACAGGGAAAAAATATACTCCAAAAGGTATGGAACCATAAAAGAATTTTCTGGAACAAACTAAAAATACTATCAGGATAAAAATGTAAAAGCAAAGCCAATTATAACCAATGTAAAAATGAGACACTTCAGAGGAGTTTTTCTGAAGAGTTACATTAGTCACAATAAAGTAGGCAACTTGAGAGAAGTCTGAATTAACAAAAAGCTGGAATTTTAACAAGAAAATTCACATGTTGACTAGTCTTAAACTTTTTTTTTCCAAAGGAGGACAGATAATGATGTAGTTAGGAATTACAACAGCTGTTCCATAAGAAAGAAGAACCACTAATTAAAAACATAAGAAAGACAGGACCTCAAATCCTGCTGTCCCAGCTGGCCATTCTCTTCCCACAGCACTGCTCTCCAGCATCTCAATCCCCAGTCTGCACATCCATCCAGGGTTGCCCAAACCCAGGTGCAGAATTCAGCACTTTCACTTGTTGAACTTCATACAGTTGGTGATTGTCCAGCCCTCTGATTTGTCAAGGTCTCTCTGCAGGGCTTCAGGGGAGTCAACAGCTCCTCCCAGTTTTGTATTATCTGTGAACTTGCTCAGCATCTCTTCCAGTCCTGTGTCCAAATCATTTATAAAGACTTGGAAGAGCACAGGGTTGAGGATGGAGCCCTGCAGAACCCCACCAGTGACAGGTCAGTCTGATGTCTTCCCATTCACTGTAACCCTTTGTGTGCCTGACTTCATGAGCCAGCTGCTCACCCATCCCATGATGTGTTTATCCAGCTGTGGGCTGGATATTTCATCCAGAAGGATCCTGTGACAGATGGCATCAAAAGGTTTACATAAACACAAAAAGATTACATCAATTGGCTTCCCTTGATCAGCTGTGTGGGTTACCTTGTCATAAAAGGAAATCAGGTTTGAAAAGAAGGACCTTCCCCTCGTGAACCCATGTTAGCTGTGACCAATGACTGCATTGCCTTTCAGGTGTTGTGCAATACCTGCCAGAAAAATCTTCTGCATAACCTTACCAGACATTGAAGTGAGTCTTCAGACTAAGACACCTGTAGTTTCCAGCATAATTCTTCTTGCCCTTTTCGAAAACTGGGACAATGTTGACCAGATTCCAGTCAACTGTGACCTCTCCAGAATCCTAAGACCATTCAAAAATCATCGAGAGGCCTCATGATGACATCAGCCAGGTCTGTAGCTAATGTCAGATAAATCCCATAATGCATTATAGATTTATAGGGATCCAGCTAGAACAGCAGATCCTTTACAATTTCAGGGTCAGCTGGGAATTTATCTTTCTCACTCATCGTCCTCCAGCTCAGGGTACTGGAACCCTTTTAGTCCATCACTAGTGTTGAAGACAGAGGATAATAAAGCACCTTGTCTATATCCCTGTTCCTGGGGTGACCATCCTCATCCTCTAATGTGCCCATGTAATTTCTGCACTGATTTTTGTCATTAATGTATTTTAAAAACTGTTTTGACTGTTCCTCACATTTCTGACCGGCTTCAACTCCAATTGAGCTTTGGTCACACAAATTGTCTCCCTACAGTGGCAATCAATATCTCTGTATTCTCGTGACTGCAAGGTCACTCTGGTCAAGATGGCCACCTGTCATGGTTTGACATGGAAGTGAATTTTCTCAGGAGGAAGAGAGTCAAACCAATCAGTGGTCACGTTTGGATATTAGCACCTGGAGTGACCACCAAAGGCTGGACACGCCTCTGAGAACACAGGGGGTTAAAAGCAAGAACTCCCAGGAGAACTGTCTCTTTGGTTCTGGTCATCGGAGAGTGCAGACCTCACCTGCCCAGGCATGGGATGGGTTGGGGAGGGGAAGCCATGCAGCCTGGCTGAGGCAGGCCAAGGGGTGAAGGGACAGGAACCAAGCCACCTCCTGCGGACGGAAGGAGGTGGGAAACGAAAGTTTTATGAAATATTACTCCTCAAATATTTTATGAAATATTACTCCTCAATTTGAAAGAGAAAAGAGACAGTCTGGGACCTGAGATGTTAGGAAAAGAAGGTTGGGGGAGATGATGGAATGGCTTTTGGCTGGACTTTTCTTCTTAGCCATAGACTGAACCAATTTCTCCGGCAACAGAGACTGCATTTTTAGGGGGTTGCAATGGTGACCCAAGAGACCTGCTTCAGCAACTACCAGCACAGGAATGAACAGAGGAAAGCTGAGGAGGGTGTGGTGATGCCCTCTGTTTTCAGGAAGAACATCTCTGTTTCCAGCCTTGGACCCAGGGGAGGAAGAAAATGGGGAGGGACTGTTGTCCCAAAATGAGAAAATGAACTGTTGTTTCTTTTGGTCCTTGGCAAAGCATCTTTAGAGGAGCCCCATGAGCAGTCTGTCCATGCATGGTGGTGAGAGCACTGAGACATGGAGAGTGTCACATGGGCAGATTTTCTCCAGGCGGCACCATGTGTGACATGGAAACACAAGAGATGGCAATTTTGTTTCCTGGGGGGTCTGTGGTGCAAGAGAGACTCCTTTCTCCCTTGATGGACTGAGTATTGATTATCTGAAAAACTTGATTGAGGGTCCAAGTTGTGTCTCACTGTGGTTTGTTGGAGTTGGGGTGGGAGGAGGAGGAATGTTTTAGAAAGTTTTCATTCTGGATTTAGTGTGTGTCTTTTATCATAGTAGTTGCAGTGGCTACCTGCCATGACCTCGGGCAGGTG
>QUSF01000001.1:39816684-39878379 GCA_003676055.1 Chloebia gouldiae | reverse complement strand
ATAAACAAACTCAGATTGATGGAACCAAATAAGGAGAAAACAGGGAGAGGTGAGAAGATTGACAGATAACTGGGGTGCCAAGTGGTGGGAACTTTTGGGGTAAACAACTTGGATCAAGCCAACTGTGAGGGGACAAATGGGGGAGCATAGAGGCTAACTAACATTAATAAAAACAACTGATTAAATAGAATCACACCGCAACAAGGTTGTAAACAGCTGTGTCCAGTTGAGTTTTAACTGGATGGAGACTCCATAACCTACCTGAGAAACCTGCTCCAGTATTTGATCACACTTAAAATATGAGGGACAGAGTAAAATACTCACTTTCAGTTAACCATTATAGTGACAAAAATAATATATGCATAGTAATTCTGGAAAAAAATACCCCAAACAACAAAAACCCAATAAACCAAAACCTAATTTTTTGGTGCTGTTACTTATTCTGCTTAGAAAATTGATCTTAGATACTAGCAAAGCTTGGAGTTTATTTTGCCCCAAAAGAAACTTCCTTCATAAGAGTGCAAGTTTTTGATACTGTAAAAATACATAGGACACACCTTCTATTTCTGGAAGTTTATAGAGTATGTCATCAAAACAGAATTTAGGTCAAAGAATCCTAAGTAAATAGAAACACAAATATAAACATAACACCTTGGAAATTCAGTTTCCCATGGTTACAGAATAGACCTATTAATTCTTTTCTATGGATAAGCATGCATATAAAACTGAAATTAGCTAAGATTTGTTTTAACTTTCAACTATCTTTAAAAATATTTTACATAGCCTAAAATATAAGAATAATAAGATTAATTATTTCTTCTTTAAAGAGTACTGGAGAGCTAATCACAAATTACTAAAAAACTCCAAGGAAATTAATGTTTGAAATTTACATGAGGAAGAAAATTTTGATCCATATATTTTATACACTGGAGTCAAATGTAAGGAAATATATTTACAAAACCATTCACAAGATTTTTCCAGGTATTTTAAATTAAAGAGCTAAAGACATTACCACCACAGTCTCAATAGATATTTGCTACTTCCTGCTAGAAACTAAGAAACAAATAAGGTCAAAAATAAAATAATTATATTATCAAAAAAACCCTCACAACAAATCAAAACAAAAAATCCCAAAATAGACCCCAGGGTCTGTTGTAAAAGTGAATTGTGAATGAGTTTATATAATACCTTAATCTGAAAAAAGAAAACAATAGCCAATTTTAAAAGTGAAGGTTAGCACATAAACATTTCTCTTCCAGCATGCAAATATGAAGATTGATTCTTTCCCCAAATTTGTATTTTCAAAGCAAACTGCATCATGGTCGATTTTCAAATGTAGAGAGACAGTCACAGAATAGGGTGCACAAATTTCCACACTGACTATCAAATTCAAATAGTTATTTTGATTGATAAAAATGTCAAATGTCTATAAAATGTCAATTTGCCTATGTACAATTGCTTTCACTGAAAAATCTGGCCCAGAAGATAGATTATATGTATAAAATACCAAAAAATTTTTATCACCAATACACTGTTTTATGCATCATAAACTATGGAACAGAATCACTCCTCTCAAGAGAGCTGCATCATCACCAGAGATTCTGCCTGCCTGTATCAGGTGGTTACTATAATTTTTTTTTCCTTCTGTACTTCACTGATTATGCCAGCAGAATACAGTTAAAACATACCAATCTTAAAATTTCAAAGCACAGAACAGATATTAATTTATGTTTGCAACACTAAGAAGCAAGCAGTTATTTTACATACCTGAAAATCAAAGAAAGGTGAAGTGCTTTGTCTAAAGGCTCTTGGAAGAAATGAGTAACAAAGCCATAATTAAAATTCAACATCAAGCTTCATGTTAATCCTCTAGACCTAACTGTCTTTTTTCAAAGTGCATGATTTGGAACATCAAAATAAGAATCAATTCAGTCCTTTTTCTCAATACATGCTTTCATGATAAAACACCACATTCAGCTTCTTCCTCTGTATTCACACAATCATTTTTCTTAGCAATCAAATTCATGAATTCACTTTGGATTACAAAAAAAAACAAAGAAAATCAAGTCACTTTAAAATTTAAATGCCACATTTGATTTGGCTTCTACCTCTGTGTACTGAGGGGCCCACAGGAAAACACACACACATACGTGCCAGGTATGCTAGTATACCAACTTGTACTAGACCAATTTAATTAGTTTGCTTTCAATGCAAAGGTGCAGCACCTCAGCAATTATGAGATCGTTAATACAAGAGAGCATAACAGCACCTTTAGAGATCTTGTCTAACCTCTAGGCACACATACAACTCCCATTAAGACTAATGGGAGTCACATGTGTGTATCCAAGGGAGAAGAGACCCATTAAAACTGATACAACATATCCATTAATCTTCAGGTCACTCTTAAGGTCAAACATTATAAAATTGTTTATGAACAGTACTTGCTAGGTATTCACAGTGGCTACTTTGGTTTGGTACAGACCTGTGAGCAGTTAAGGCCATGGAAAATGTCTGCATTAAAAGCATCACCGTGTTTCAAGTAGTGGCACAGAAATTTGAGAGTGCTTTTCTATAGTCAGAAGAGACATTTTTCTATCATATCCTGAAAGAATTGGAAGGGTAGAAATGACAGGGAAGGTTAGACACAAATGAAAACCTTGGACAAAGGTATGCTTTAGCTTTTCATTTTTCTTCCATCCCCCTCTCTTTCTTCATATTTCAGTCCCTTAGTTGTGGTTTTTTGCTTCAGGAAGAATATTAACAGCAGTGACTAAAATTCCCAATCTGTGCAGCCTACTACAAAGACACAACAAATAACATTTTGATTACTGACCCACCAGCAAACCACAATAATTTAAGTACTGTTTGCATGGAGGAAGGGGTGTTTAAAGTGTTTCAAAGAGAAAGGTAATCTTAGCTTGCTCTGTAGTTCTTTAGACAGCATACCAGAAAACTCCCTTTTTCATCACTGTGGTATATTTTAAGTAAGTATGTTCTTTTCCAGTTTCCAAAACAATAAGGTTATCCAGTATGTAAAACCAACCTGTTCAGCAATGAATTTGCAGTCTTTATTCACATTCAGGCCTGAGGGGAGAGAGCGAATTCTCTGCAGCATCAAGGCCAGATGACTTCCATATGAACAGAGCAGATGTAACAGCAGGAGTAAATGTGAGTGTCAGATGAGTACAGAAATTAGGAAATACTTTGGATACGAAGTATCTGTATTCACTTACTGTTTGTTTTGGCAACTGGAGTAAATAAGAAAAGGTGTCTTCATCAAGAATTACTCATGGCCTATTCTGAAACTCAGATTCCAGAACTTGTGTCAAAACTCTTACTCTACGTGGAAAACTTGCACAGAACTTCCCTATACTCCCTGTTACAGGGTCTGAAAGTGTTCCAGGCATTAACAACTTAGCCCTGCAAGCTTTTGTTCAGACCTCCTGTGACAGACACAGATATTCAGCTGCCTCTGCAGTGTCAGGTCAAAACAGAGGCAAGGGTTCGTCTAGAAAGCATGGCTCCCAGACACAGCCACAGTATCAGCCCCACCAAGAAACAGCAACTTGCTTCACTCTTGAGCTGCAGGTCCTCTATTGCCTTCCTCTGCAGTGCCCACCTGACACAAAGTCTCACTTCACAAGATTTTAAATGATAAGCTCTCCACAGTGCCCCATACAAGGAAGTGTTTTTCTTTGTTCCTAATTCAAATATATAATGATAAAATTATGATAATAAATTAATTTCATCGTTCAATTATCTACTTCCAAGCAGAAGTAAATAATTACATGGTTTTGTTTTAAAAACAAAGCAAAAAAAATACCCCAAATACCTTGGTGTACATTGTATACAAAAAAAGATTTGGGGGGGATTGTTTTTTATACTGGCAATAAGCTTTCCACCTCAATGTCTTTCCATTAAACAGAAGAGTCTTTCTAGCTCAAAAGGTAGTTGCCTCATTTTGCGTAAAATGCACTTTCCATACAAAAAGATCTAATCCTCTTTTTGTGAAATCATGTGAATTAGCCCATTCACTTCAAGCAGATAAATTACTCATTACTAACAAAGCTATGCATCTGTTTTGCCCGCTTATATCATTGTGAACAACTACATGTAAATATTGAACAGTACGGTTCTTTCAGGATCCTGATATTCATAAATGTCTGCTTTTTTTTTTTTTTTTTTTTTTTTTGTGATACCTCAGGTAGTCCAGAGAGCTATCTCAGTTCTCATGAGTTAGAAAAAATAGTACAGAATCCAACAATATGTGCCTATGGAATGCCCCTTCAGCAGAGATAACCTCAGGAAGTTATCTGAGGAACTATAAGCCTTATTATCATCTGTGAATCTGTGGTCATGAATATGTCAAAACTAGATGGTTTGGAAATTAATAAATCACTATTTGAGTTTCTTTTTATTTAATAAAAACTGACAATTCCCCCTAACCTGTTCACAGAGCTCTCCTTAGTTTGCTTTCCAGAACAGTAATAGCCAACTTCACAGCGCAGTTTGCCTCACCTGAAGTGTACAACACAATTAAATTACAGCTTTTGAAACACTTTTAAGGCCGTAAGGGAAGCCTTGACACCGATGCGAGCAACCACGTACGAACAGCGCAGCTGCTGGAGAAGCACGGCCCGCAGCGCTTTTAGGCTGCTGCCGCGCTCCTTCCTCACTCCGCTTGCTTCTCCTCTCACACGCCTGTGAATCCCTCCCGCCTCCCCATGGACTCCACCCCAGCGTGCCCTCAACTCCAAGCTACTCGGTGACCACGCCACGCCACCCCAGGCCAGGAGTCGCTTCAGCGCCACACGAGCGCTCCCCAGCCCAGAACCCCTACAGGCACCGGCCGAGCCCCAAGGGGCGCCACCACCGACCCGGGGCCGCCCCGCCCCCCCGCCGCCATTGGCTGCTGCGCCTCACCCCGGGCGGCTGATTTGCTGCTCAGGCTGTCAGTCAAACAGCGCGCGGCCCGCCCTGGCGCGGCCGCCGTGCCGCGAGCCCTTCCCGCGCGCCGTCCCGTTCTCCCGGAGCGCTTCCCGCGCAGGCGCGCCGGGCGCTGGCGGCGCGCTGCGGTGCGTGCGGCTGCCGCTCCGGGCCGCTCCGGGCCGCTCCGCCGTGACCGGCTGCGGGACGGTGCCCGCGGGCCGGGGCGGCTGAGGGGATAGCGCCCGAGGCGGCTCCGTCCGCGCAGAGCTTCGCTGGGAGGCTCGAGGCCGAGCCCGGCGCAGCCGCGGAGTCGCGCAGGTCAGTCGGGACGCGGGGCAGGACGAGGCGCAGCGGCTGCGGCGGGCGGGAGCCGCCGCAGGGACCGCGGCCTGCGGCAGAGCCCACCCGGGCACCTCCCGCGGCCCGGCCGTCCCTTCGGCTCAGGGCCCGGCGCTCATGCAGGGCCTGCTTAGAAAAACTTGTGTTTGTCCTCCTGCACCCCCCGGTCGCCCCCGTTCCGTGAGTGCGGCTGGCATTCAGCCTCGTGGTGCCTCGGCGTGCAGAGAAGGGGCGGTTTCCAGCTAGGCCCAGGCTGAGGGAGCACAGAGCCCGCTAACGACCTCTGCGAAGAAGAAAGGGCATAATATCCTGTCAGAGGGGTATTATCATCTGAATTGTGATATCAGCTGAGAGACTGAAACATTTATAATCTTCAAGGGTCATTCCTCTGACTGCTTACTATAGGTAGGAAAGAAATCTAAAAATGAGGGTTACAGCTTTCTACTTTCTGTTAATCCAGTTTTGTGCAGCCTGTAAATAACAAATCATTGGTTCACTCCAAAACAAATGTAGATTTATTCTGAATGGTCGATGTGTTTTGACAAACACAAACTCTGCTTATGACATAGTCCATACTGGAAACCACTGCACTATATTTCTTGTATGATCACACCTGTCAGTGTGAGGGAGGTGTTCCCTAAGATCAAAGATGGAGTATGACTAAAATTTGTACTAAATGAAGTTTGTACTAAAATTTGAGTCCAAAATACTTTGCCATTTGATTTCATTGGAAGTTAGTTCTTGTCAGACTTTGAGTTTTTCTTGACATACACTTTAGCAATAGTTCGTAAAGTTTTCTTTTTAAGACCAATGCTGTTTTTATTCTTTTTGAAGATGTGTTTTATCAGCATTTTCTTCTTCAGATTTTTTTTTCATCTTTCTGCCACAGTTCCTCTTCAGCAGCAGCTTGTTCTTCAGTTCTTGGCTGTCCATCATGACTAGTTTATCTAATGAAGTGATAAGTAGTAAAACAGCTGAAAGTGTCATTGCTGGTACTTTAATTAGAGTAGCAAATAAGCTATTAAAGGGAGAAAAAATTAATGTTTTGGGGGTTTTTTTCAGTGTTTGTTTATACTGCACGAAGTCATCAATTTCTGTTACTTCCTATGTGGTTAAATTCACATCTAAAAAATGAATAAATTAGCTCATTAAAAGAGCTTTTTTTCTTTTTTAATTTTTAGTGGAAATTGAATAAACCAGTAGGGCATATAATCAGGAGTACTAAAGGGATTTGCCACTTACATTTTAATTCTTCTGGAAATTGGTACAGAAATAGATATCATGTCAGTATTGAAACACCTACTTTGGTTTCTAGTGCCTCTAGCATTAGGTGTTACTAAGAATACTTTACTTTTTTGGAGTTAGTGCTGCATTGATGGTTGGATTTGATGATCTTAAAGGTCTCTTCCAGTGTTAATGATTCTAGGATTCTGTGATTTACTCTTTTAATTACCATGATGATTGTGGTGTTCTCTGTGTCGTAAAGTTTTTGATTGAGTCTGTGAATTAGAAAGTGGAATATGTTTAAAGCTGTTATCTGTGAAGACTTTGCAAGGATCTTGTATTGCACCCACTTTCTTGCCTACTAGTCTGGAATTTTTGGGGAGAGTCTAAAAAAGGTGGAGTGTTTGGGCCTTTTTATGTAATGAGAGTTTGTATGTATATCAGTATTTCAAAAACCTCAGTGTTATGTATATATATTTGCAGTTTTTAAAGTAGGAATTGAGGATGTTTATTATTGAGTACAGAGTATTGTGAAATCCATTAATCTGGGGCCCAGGCAACTGAAATAACTCTACTTAGCATTTTGCCTCTATTTTTACATCCTTTTAACTCCTAGGCTTTTTTCAAACTTGTGGGTTTTTATTTGTCAAGAACATCCTTTTCAGCAAATGAAAAAAAATCAGTTCCCATTAATGTTTCTTTAAATAAGTAAATAATTAAAATTGATATCTCTCTGCATGAATGTCAAAATATCTTTTACTTTTCTTAGAAATGTTGAAAACTGTAGAGTAATAGTAAGCAAACTTACATAAGCATGAGCTGATTCAAATAAATGTATCTCATAGCTAATCATAGATCTCTTAGTATAGTAGTACAGATATATAAAATACCATGTTCTGAATTTATTTTTTCCCAAACTTATTTCCTAGGTAAGGGGCCTTCAGATGCAATATGGATCTACCCCCTTATTAAAGGGCTCCCAAGTAGTTAGAGTGGCATGGTTCAGTTCATGTTCATAGAGTATTAGGGACTAGGCTAGATATATGTCTGTTCTGTGCAAGGAGGGTGTTTAGATTTGGGAGAGAATTTTTTGTTTGTTTGACAGCTCTGTTTGTCTCCTATTAGATTCTTTTATAATCCACCCATGTCTGTAGGTGAAGACTTTAGGTTTAATTTCATTAAACACTGTAGTGATTCACAGAAAGGTTTTGATACTTAAGGTGATCCAGGACATGCAGGAAGTAAATATTCCTGTAACAGACTAAATTTAAATTAAGCTAAAACTTTTAAACAGGTATTATTAATATACAAAGACTTGACTGAACCCTTCATAGAATAGAGTAGGAAAGGTAATTTTTATTCTCTGATGTTTTTTACACTGTTACTAATTCAAGGACCTTAATTTGTTCTTTGACATCAAATGCTATAGTGTAAGTCAAAAAAGACATTTTACCTTCTCTGTTTCTAGTCTTTTGAGGTCACAGTCTTGAAAATGGCAAAAAACTGCTATCTAGAGATTATTGGGAAGGAAACATAGTATCAATACCAAGAATATGGTGTAAAATAAATGTCTCTTCAATATATAAATCGTCCAAGTATAGGGAGTGATATGTGAATCCCAGTATTAACATATAGCTGGATGTAGTAATGAAGCACATGGTCTTTCAGGGAAAAAAGAATACCTAAATGTTTAATAATTACAGGTTCAAAATGTGATATACTGGGAATGTCTTTTCTTACTTTTTTAAACATCTGAAAGTAGTTTCAAAGCCATGAGGTTCAGAGAGAAGAGAAAGGGGGACAAAGAAGGGAAGAGATGGACAGCTTCTTGAAGGAAAATTAGTAGTAAATTAAACAGTAGACAAAATCAGTCAACAATTTGAGACTATAATTTAAGTACCTTGTTACCCATGTGTTTTATTTCTCTGTTGGTTGTAATGGCCTGCTCTTGGAAAACTTTCAAAAATTTCACAGTACTATTGTTGCACTTGGAATTTCTGCATTCGATCAGTGAAAACAACAATCAAGAAGATGTAAAGAAACAAATAAATTGGGTCCAGCTAACACTAACTGATAAGCGTCAGACATAAGTACAATTTCATTGAATTAGCTTGTGAGCATGGTGTGCTCCAAAATAATTAATATAATAATAAAAAATGTGAATAAATGTTTGAATTAAAAGATAGCACTGTATTTAATAAGAAATGTTCTTCATATACTACCAATAAATTTATTCTATATTAATGTCAGTCTAACTGAAGGATAAGATACGTTATATTACTTTTTTGATACCTTACTTCTTAAACCTTTTAGGTATGTAATGATTTTTGGGCAGAGAGGTCTTTTTTTAAGGCTCTCTAGGTAATAACGTTTTCAATAAAGAAGTTCACTGTATGTTTGCCAGTTTAGCAATATTTTCTTTAAGCTATATGGTCTCTGACAGAAACTAATGTAATCTATTTCTTATTCAGTCAGTTAGTGATATTAGTGTTGGCTTTCTCTGAGAGCCTAGTTTAAGTATAAGAAAGTAAGATCATTGCCCTGGAATTTAGGAAAGCATGCTCTGGCCTCTTCAGGGATATACTTGGAAGAATCCCCCAGGGTCAGGCCCTGGAGGGATGCAGCACAGCTGGTTGATACTCAAGGATCATCTCCTCAGAGCTGAGGAGCAGTCCATCCCAACAGTTATGAAGTCAGGCTAAAATGCCAGCAGCCGTGCATTGATGAACAAGGAGCTCATCACAAAAGTCAGACATTAAAAGTAAATGTGCAGAAGCAGGAAGGGATAACCTGGGAGTAGTATAGAGACAGTGTGTGAGCATGCATGGATGTGATTAAGAAAGTCAGGCTGCCTGGTGGTGGATGTCAAAGACAACAAGAATTGCTTCTGTAAATATACAAGTAGCAGGAGGAGTACTAGGGAAAATGTGGTCTCATGGCTGAATGAGCAGGGAATGTGGAAAAGGCTGAGGTTATGCAGGCTGCATTTCCTTCCATCTCTACTAGGAACGACCTTCAACAGCTGTAGAACACAGGAGAAAGTCTGGAGCAGGGAAGAGGTACACTTGGAAGAGGTTTAGGTCAGAAAATGCTTAAGTAAAGAGGACATAGATAATGCTCTGGGAATGAACCCATGAGTGCTGAATGAACCATGAGCTGGCTGGTACCACTGTGAGGATAGTCTCAATAATCGTCAGACTGGGAGACAGAGGAACTGGGAGAAGTGCCTGTAGACTGGAGGAAAGTCAATGTTATTTCTGTTTTCAAAACATCAGGAAGAAGTCGGGGAACTACAGCCTGATCAGCTTTACCTTCATCCCCCAGAAGGATGGAAGGTGATGGAGCAGCTAATCCTGGAAACCCTTCTAAAACACACTAAAGAAAGTGATCAGGGGAAGCCATTCTTGACAGACCTGATAATTCTCTACAATGAAATGACTATCATGGTAAACAAGGGGAGGAGAGTAGATACTTGCATCAGTAAGTCTTTCAGCAGTGTCTCCTGTGACATGCTCTTGGAGAAGCTGCTGCAGTATGAACTGGATGAGCAAATAGTCAGGTCAGCATAAAATGTGCAGAACAGATGGACCACAGGGAAGAGCAGTCAGTGGTGTGAAGTCTAGTTGGAAGCTGGTAACTACTGTTGTACCCCAGGGGTCAATACTGTGTTCAGCCCTGTTTAACATCTCCATTAATGATCTGGATGATGCAATGTGCAGTTAGAAGATGATAATTTTGTCAATTAAAATCAGTCTTTCAGTGAAATACCCTAATGTAAATTTCTCCCTAGCAAGGTCTGGTTCCCAAATGTTAGCTGTTCAGGAAAAATATCTGAATTCACGCCAATTTTTCAGAGTATCCAGAAAGTGAATTAAAATTTTTAACTTAAATGATAGTACGTTGTTAATGACTTGAAATGGAAATGGACTCTGTATTGCTGCTGCAGTTACTGAGGACAACTGCTACAACTTGATACCTCTTTTGGACTGCTGAAGTTTATTTCAGTGTGGTGTTTTCAAGCAGGCTGCTTATGCTGTTTTGAGGTTTTTATTGGGTTTTCTTGGTCTGGTTTTTTTTTTTTTTAGAGATAGGGTTGGGCTTTTTTTCATTTTGACAGCTATTAACATACATACTTTTTCACTTAGACCACTGAAGAGAGTCACACCCTTTCTGTTCCTCTCATTTTAACTAACAAGTGTGCTTTCAACATCGCCTGCTGTACAGCACTCCCTGTAAAGTTAAAAGCGGCAAATAAAAAAAAATTAATATGGCCAGTGTATTGTGCTAAAAAGATGCAGGCTCATAGTCAGATTGTGCTGTATATGCACAGAGAAGGTAGCAGGCTCTGTTCTGTAGCTTCTTCAAGAGTTGCTGTTCCTGTAGCCATACACCTAACTTAAACTGCAAGCATAATCAGTTCACATCTAAACTATACAAAAATCTTCAGGAAAGGATGCTGTCTTTGTAACGTGCCTCTCTCAGAGATGGGGGTAAGGATTTTTTGGTTTGGAGGTGGAATACAAGAACTTCAGAAGTTTGAGTTTATTTCAGACTCTTTTGAAAAGGAAACTAAATTCAGATTTTTCAGAGTAAGGGGTAAATATAAGAGAAATAAAGAACTTTGAGGTAGAGGAAAAAATGGACATACACAATATAGGAAGAAAGAGGAATTACAGCAATCGTGCAACTCTTGATACAAGGTTGATTCTGAACAGGTCTGGGCACTTTTTCCTTCTCCTTCAAGGGAGGACTTCAGGGTTTTTTGCCTTCAGGAGGAAGCTGAATTGAATGCTGCTAATATTCATTGTGTTTGTATTCGTAGCTGCCTGGGAACAATGTCCCTAAAAATCTTGTCTTTGACACTCCTTATCTCCTGTCTTGATTTTTGCTAATATTGTGAGTGGAGTTAGAAAAGAAATGAGTTAATAAAAATTTAAATTTTAAGAAAACTTGAAACAAGTTTTGGTATTCAGTTTTCTTTGAATACTAAAATAATAGTATTCAAAAATAATATTAATTCTGTAATTAGAGAAGCAGAAAAAAAATGTCACAAGATGGGTTTGGTAAGGAGGAAAAACTTTTCCTGAAAGGGGAATTAATATAATGCCATGACACTGTGGAGCATATCTAAATAATGAAGGGAAATACACATTGGAATTGCAGAGGTATTTCAGAAGCTGTAACAGCATACAACTCAGGCTGCCTAGCAAGGAAATTATCCCTCTTCTAAACTGTTACTTGTAATACATGTATGCAACCATTCAGTTGATTCTACAGTGCTAATACAGGATTGAGGAGAAGTGTGACGGAAGTGTATCAGTCTTCCCTTATGTGCTTAAAGTTCCCCTAATTACCAAGTAATAAAATTGTCAAGGACTGGGGGCACTAAGCACATCAAATTTTCTCAGCACCCCTAGTATTCATTGTGTATGCCCGATGTTCCAAGGTACAATCAAACCAGAAAAGCTGAAAGTAGGGAGGAATTGCATAGTGTTACTTATTTAAACAGAGTAGCCTCTCACTTGCAAGTCAGCATGAATCCTACAGTGGATTTGTATGAATAATTATTTTTCTTTTCATTTTTCAAAGACAGCTAAAAGTTTCATTATTTGTATTTGCAATGTTGTGGTGTTTTGCTTGCACATTCAGCACATTGAGATTGAAGACAAAAAGAACAGTTCTTCAAGTCAAACAAAAGGCTTGAGTTTCTGTCTTGCGTTGACTGGTGGTGGATGTAGGAGCATGATGCTGAGATTCAAAGGCATCTGGTTTCACAATTACCTGGGTTTCCTGACCCTGTTGTTCTTTTTAGTGGTACTGCATGTATCTTATCTGATTCTGTGGTGACCTGTTTGCATACTAAATCTGCAGAAAAATACATTTAAATAGGTTGGGCTTTTGCCAGTTCAACGTGCAAAAATGATTAAATTGAAGTTCAAATGAGTGCTAGTGCTCATCTGTAAGATAAGGGCAGAATAGATGGTAGAAGTAAAATGGGAGACAGTGACTGTAGCTGTCAAAAATTACATTACCTTAGGTTTTTAAAGAACATGAACCTGAAAAATGAGACATTTATGTTGAGTACTGCTCTTTATCCTTGCACCAGTTGAGAGTTTTTGATTATAATTACATCAAATTATTCGTAAGTTATGCCATATAATACAAAGCCAAAATTTAAAACATAGAGTGAACTGGCTTATCTTTTTATTGATTCAGGACGTTATTGGTTCTAGCAAATCATAAATATATACAGTCTGTAACAACACATTTTTACATAGAGTCCTCCTTTTGGTACAGATGTTGTCAGGAGTTAATTTTGACTTAGGCATTTAGGACCACTTTTACCATTATTATCTAGTAAGTATTTCTAATAAAAGGTAAAGGACCTTATGTTCCTGCAGTGCAGTATTTGGATCAACACTGTTGCACTTGCATATTGCTGAATATTCATGACTGTGCAGTTGGTATGCATATGTATGTAGAAAGGAAGAAAGTTGGAATAAAATCTGGGCAGTGACTATGTTCTGTAAATGGTAAGCGCAAGTGTTTTATGCAAGGGTTCTGTCATCTGTGGTAAATTGTATCAGAGTATGTAGAGCAGGTGTTGCTTCTAAATCTCTTGCATGTATCTTCTCAATCTTCATCCTGGAATCGCCATATTTACCTGGTAATCCATTTTCATGAATCAGGTTAGAGCAGAACAGAGACACAGAGCTATGAAATGAGAATTTAGGTTAGATTACTTTTTGTTTGTTTTTTAGGTAGTTTTAAATGGAAGAAATGTAAGGAGGGGCATGGAAAAAATGCATAACATTGGGATTGACACTGTGCTTGACAAATAAGGGGATGTGAGATACAGTGCCCTTACAACAATGAAATGCAGATGTTATATATATCATGATGTTTAAGACCAACTTTTCAGAAAAGCAACAGTAACCAGCAAAGGAAGAGTTATGGCTATAACTGCCCTCTCTGGAAGAGTTATGGCTATAACTGCCCTCAGTGTACTCACAACTGTGCATTCATGTTGTGTCGTTGATTGGACTGTTCTGAAATGGAGCTGCATATCTCTGCCACCAGATGACATTTTACCTGCTTTACATAAAAGATCACACATTTACTAAGCTGTGCGTCCTTTTCACTGCTGCACAGCATTGCAGTATTACTTAGCCATCCTTTTACCAGAACCTCATATCCTTATTACACCCAAAATGTCTTCAAATACAAGAGTCTCTCAGTCATCTGTTGATCACATCAGCAGGTGAGACCTACATTATTAACTGAATTCTTAACTTTGCTTACCTTTTGTATCTCCTGATACTGGTTTAGTCAGAGATGTTGTCCCTTCCTTACAAAGGGCTGTTTCTCCCAGCTAACCATCACAGTTGCCACTCTGTTCAATACTTTGTCCTAATCTCTCTTCAGCGTTTTAGTTCATCAACAGTAAAGGTAAGGCACTTCTCCAAATAATTGCCATTACCTGGTTCCAAAGAAAAAAGTCTCTTGTGTACGAGACACATATTTTGCTCAGAATCTAGATCAAGGGATTTTTAACCATGTTTTTTGGAAGTCTTCAAGTTACAATGCAGCTTTGTTTTTTACACTTTCAGTTTTTTATCACTGATTGCTTTAAAAGGAACAACAGCTAGGTTTCATTTAGTGTAACAGAGGATGAGAATCTATAAGTGAAACTGACATGTCCCGTTAGAGATGAATTCATAATTTGATGTAGTAAGGAGCAGGATGACAAAAGAGGAAATAAAATGAGCGAGGAAGAGAAAAAGGATATGGGATTAAGAATAATAGTTATGGAACATTAGCTTTTTTTGTGTTTATCTTCCTGTTTATTCCAATAAATGAAAATTAGGGCTTATCTAAAAAGTTGGTAGGATGACGCTGTCTCTGACTTCTATGCTATGAGGAATACAAATATACTTTGAAGTTTTATAACTTTGAATTGAGCATCGCAAATTTTAAAAGGTAGTATTTTAAATATTAGTTATGAGGTAATTATCAGATCTGGTTGTTTGGCTCGAATAATCTGTCTCTTAAGAGTGCTGACTGATGACAAATTTATCTAAAGTCAGTAGAAGCTTTTAGCATTCAGAATATCTTAAGGATGGCCAGTAATAGTCTTGGTTGCTAGCATTCATCGAGGGGATGTGTTACACTGATGTGGGATTTTCAGTTTCCATCAAATGCTGTCAGAAATGACTGATTTACAGCTTCTAACAGTGCAGCACTTTCCTGCTGCTCTTCATTACTGTTGTATCAATTCTGGCTCTTCTGAGCTGGTTTTGATTTTGTAACTTGAAGCCCCAATATTTTGATTCTGGCAGGTAGTTTATGGAAGATAAATCAGTAAGTTATCATTAATGTTTCCTTGCTGTCTCCAGGCATTCAGTGGTGGCTAATCTCTGGTATCTCATTTTATGAAATCTAAGTTTACTGAGTTAAAATTGGAAAAGCAGCCTGTGATTTGAATGTGTCTTTGTCTTGGGCTTGGTCTTTGGATGTTAAATTTAACTGTAGCATTTAGGATTGTGGGATTATTTACTAGTTGCTCACCTAACCTCCATAATAAAATCCTTAAATTTATCTATGGGATTTGTTTGTTACAGTCATTCAGTGTTTTCCTTGAATTTGTCTATTTTGAGAAACAGTTCTTTCTCCCAGGAACGTAAGAAATAAAGAATAGTTTCTGTGATTGCAGTATGTTACTGACTTTTCAATTAGTATTAGTAGTTATTCTAAACAGTTAAAGAATCAATTTATGTTCTTTAGAAAATGATAGGTATTTGTTTGAAGTATATAGGAATCCAGATAGTAATACAAAATCAATCTTTTTTAAGGTTATTTGAGGTAATGATGTAGTGATAAGTTAATTTTACAGTGATTAAGAGACAACGCAGTTGGGGCTCCCAATTAGACTTTGATCTGAGGATATTTCTCTCTGCACTTGATAAGCAAGAAAGAGATGAGAATTAATGGTGAGACATGAGGCTTTGAGCAGTTGGGGTCCATGTTCAGTGTTATGAGAGCTGGTGTAAAGGAAGATTTTAAAGTTAACTGAATATGTATCGTTTGATTTCTCATCTTTAAAATTTATTGATTTTAAATTGACATCTAAAATATCCTCTGCTATTGAGAGTACCCAGAAAGAGCAGTTAAATGATAAATTTTCACAAAGAAAAAAGTAGAACATTCCACATAAAAAAACCTCAGCATTCTTGTGATGGGTGAAAAGGTAGTTTCTGTTGATACCCTAACTTTATGAACATCAAAGGAGGGATAGCAAACCGAGGCTATGGCTTGCTTCCCTGCTCTCACACACACCCAATATGGCAATGCACAATACCAAATGTATTGTAGCTCCTGAAGGAAAAAGGGGCTGTGTGTTAGTGTTACTTCCAGTGAGGAGATGATTTCTAGCATGCCCAGTCTACATCCTGCTCCCCCATGCTTGGACCCTTGATCTCAATACTGGGACTTGGCAGAGTGTAGTCCGTTGAAAAGGCTGAAAAATTGCTACCTTTAATGTATTCCCTGTTGTTTCTTTGTGTTGAGATAGTTAATAAAATAAAATAGTAATAGTGAATGTTAAGAGAGTCTTTATATCAGGAATTCTTCCATGGCCTGGAAAGTAAAAGAGTTGTCCAGGCAGAAGTAATAAAACATGATTAGCAATGAATATAAAGGAATAGCATAGGAATGTAGGAATTAAATTGATTACTCTGAAGAACAAAGTTTCAATTTACAAAGCACAAGAAAAGAATCAATGAAAGGGTCCAAAACTCTTGAGTAAGAGGAGGCACAAAGGGATAAGTCCATTACCTAGATCTGTTATTAAATAAGAAAGGAGAACAAGGAACAGACTTTCAAAGAGTGATTCTTCCCTTCATACTTTGTAAAAGAGATATATTGTGACCTGCTACTTTCATAAAATTAATCTTAGACAGGAAATAAGAGTGGAAGCAAAGCAGAGAAAGAATAGCCTAAGGAATCTTAATACAGATGTGCTCAAGTGGCAAATCCTAATAAAATTCATCCTAGAATGATTGAGGAATTAGGCACTGCTGATTTTATTTATTTATTTAATATCCCAGAGGGTGGAAATAGCCAGCAAAATGTGTTTGTGTGTATCTGGTTTTGTGCCACTTTATTCTTCTGCTAAGAGAATTATTGAAACTGTCAGTTTTGATTCCAAATGAAGGTTCAGGAGTAAATAGTTTAGCAATTAATTTGTATCTAACGATGTGTAGACGATAAATGGTAAAGCAGCCAGTATGGTTTGGTGAGACCTGTTTGTAAGAAACCCCAGTATTTTTCTCTTCTAAATAAGAATATCAAGTTTACTAAGAGGAAAAGGTTAGTTACAATGCAGCTTTATTTCAATAAAGTCTTTTTCCCTACATGAGCAAACTAGGGAAACATAATATCAATATTGTCTCCATTAGATGTTGATGTTATCAGTATCAAGTTAAAGACTGCCTTTTCAGAGTAATTATCTATAGTACCCTGTCAAGATGAAAAGGCATTAGTGAGTTGGATGATGGAAGGGAACATATACTTAGAAAAGTTACTGATGGTACAAGCTGGAGAGAGGTTGAGAGTTTAGGGTTTTCTTTTTGCCTTTGTTTTAAACATAAGATCTGAATCCAAAATACTCTTGATGAATTTGGAAAGTGTAAAGTCAATTAAGATGAAAAACAATGCAAGCATTTAATATGAAAAACTCAAAATAAAGGAATTTAAAATAGGAAATAATTATTGAGATAGAAAAATTAGAGAAAAGGACATGAAGATGTAGATCTCAAGGTGAATTGCTGCTGGGAAAAAAGTAACGTTATTTTGTTGTGGATTTTACTTGGGTTTTCAGTTTGGATTGGTTTTTCTAGATGATCATACCAGCATGTTGTAGGAAAGCAGATATTGTCTCGTTTGGCAAATCTGATTGGTCCTCTCACATGCCTTGCTGCTTTCTGCTCTTGAGAAGGTGCAGCATAATGGAAATTCTTTTTTTTGTTCTTGATTTCTGCTATGGAGTGAAAACTGTCCTGATTTTTACTAAACATGCTTTATACTGAATATGAGAAAAAGAGTCTTTGTAATCATTAGGGCCATAAACCAGTGGAACAAACTACTTAGAAAACTGGAATTAGCTTTCTTAATAGACACATGTCAGTATATTCTTGAGCCTGTGTTCGTGCTGTGTTAGGATTTGATGGTCTCTTGTAGTCCATTCCATCTGTCTGTAAATACAGCTTTAGACTATATGTTTTGCCTACCCAGAAGAGATTGTGTAAAAGAATTAAATCACAAATTCAGCAATGTTAGTTTGTGCTACTGTGGATGTGCTACTTATTCATCCTAAATATAATTTTAAGTTCACAGAATAAACTAGGTTGGAAAAGATCTTTGAGCATCAAATTGAACCTGTGACCTAACACCTCCTCATCAACTAAACCATGGCACTGAGTGCCATGTCCAGTTTTTTTTAAAGACCTCTAGGGATGGCGACTCCACCACGTCTCTGGGCAGATGATACTCAGTCTCTCTTTCAGTGATGATGTCCCACCTAAACTTTCCCTTGCACAGCTTAAGACTATGTCCTCTCATTCTGTCACTGGTTGGCTGGGGGAGGAGACCGACCCTAACGTGGCTACAGCCACCTTTCAGGCAGTTGTAGAGAGTGATAAGGTCTCCCTCAGCCTCCTTTTCTCCAGACTTTTTATTTAGCTCCCTCAATAGTTCCTCATAGGGTTTATGTTCCAAGCCCCCCACCAGCCTCGTTACCCTCCTCTGGATGCACTCAAGCATCTCAAAGTCCTTCCCAAACTGAGGCACCTAGAGCTGGACACAGCTTTCAAGGTGCAGCCTCACCAGTGCCAAGTACAGGGGCAGAATGACCTCCCTGCTTCTGCTGGCCATGCTACAGGCTAGGATGCTCTTGGCTACCTGGGCATGCTGCTGGCTCGTGTTCAGTTGGCTGTCGACCAACACCTCCAGCCTGGGCACTGTCCAGTCACTCTGTCCCCAGTCTGTAGTGCTGCAGGAGATTGTTGTGGCCAAAGAACAGGATTCAGCACTTGGACTTGTTAAACTTCATGTTGTCAGACTTGGCCCATCTATCCAACCTGTCCAGGTCCATTTGCAGAGCTCTCCTACCCTCCAGCAGATCGACACATGGTCCCAGCTTGGTGTAATCTGCAAATTTACTGATGGTGGACTCAAACCCTCATCCAGATCATCAGTGATGATATTAAACAGCACTGACCCCAGCACTGGTCCCTTAGGGACACTACTAGTGACTGGCTGCCAGCCATTAGGAACAAATTTTGGTTTTTAATTTAATATGTTTTTATTTTGCTTCTCAAAAAGTGATTTGACAGATCATACTTAAGGCTTCTGCATGTATGTCTATTTGTCATTTATAATGATGATGCTAGAAAAGCAGGGAATGCAATTGCAGTAGCTCTGAGATAGAAACCCCTTGATTACTCATCCACAGAGAAAAGCCCTGTGGAAAAAATGGCACCCAAGAGGTTACTTGGATTTGTATATTTCTTCAGGCAAAGTTTACAGACCTGTAAATTTAAATGTAGAATTTTTGTGGGCAGAATGCATTGACAATTGTGCCTGATGGTAATACATCTCCTACTGATAGTCCCAGAACAGGTCAATAATGCTGCTTATATTGATAGTAGCAATGCAGGAGATGTTACTTGGTATTATAGCTAAAATCCATGTTATCCCCTTAATTATAATTACATTAATATTGACAGGCTGTTGACAATACTCACATTACTATTGATAGATTTCTGTCAATAACATGTTTCCAAATAAAATATATTCATTCATAATTTCTACAAAGCTCAGTATCAGCACTAATATATACCAGAAGAAATTCCTTTTTTTCCTAGTGATACACAGTAGGGTTTTTTTGTACTGTGCAAGTGGGATTGTTTATTTATAGTTTTTGAAATGATGCAGCAAAATCCAGTAGGGGTTGAATTGACCCCTTTGATCATAAATTAGATGAGGGAGGTTACTTGGATCATACTGGAAAATGTTGCCTGTGCTTTGGTTTCTGCTGCAGAAAAGACTTAAGAGTGAGGGAGACAGGCTTAGGTATATAGCCTTTGTATCCTGGTTTTTCCAGCTGGTGTGAGTTCATGCAATGAACCCTATAGCTGTTTGCCCAGAGGAGGTGGCCTTATACCACCTTCAGCCATGTTTTGCCTGCTAATAAGAAGGGAGGTGTTTAAAAAAGCTGAGTGGAGCTATTGTATGCTCTACCCATGTTGTAATCTTAGTTAATTGGAAACTACTGTTATACACCCTACACTAAGGACAAAGTCATATTTCCTTGCAGTGATAACTAATGATAAATATGGAAAACAGAAAGGAAAGCTACAGGTGATGTTATGTATTGTGTTTTAAATCTTCTCGGGTATTCTTTTTCAGCAAACATGGTTGGTTGTTTGAAGGATTTTTTTTTTTTTTAGTATTCTTGGCATCATTAGCAACCATTGCTATCAAGAGCCTCTACAGCATCTTTTACGCACAGTAATCTTGTGTGGTTCTTTTTCTCTTACAAATAAGAATTTGAGACACTACCTCCTATAACTTTCTCCAGAAGGCTGTGGACTCCTTACAGATCTGTTATGCAAAGAATCTGGTTTAGAAAGTGAAATATGGTGTATGCTGAAAATACTGAAAATACTTTTGAAAATACTTCTGAATCACTTTGGGATTTAAACTGTTGACAAAAGGAAGCAAAAATTGGTTACCCCACAATTTTGCATTGAGATGTTACCTGTATTTTGCTTTGGCAATTTATTGCATTTATTTCTCAGCCAGACTTCAGATGCAACAACATTTAAAAGAAGCTATTTTAAAAAATACTTTTTTTTCTATAATGCTTGAGCAAGAGGCGTATACTTTTGTTGATGTTGCTATTATACATTAAACATCTTGCCTGGAAATGTTATACAACAAGTAGCAAAGTCCCACATCTGTCAAAAACACTGTAGAAAATATATGTAGTCTTCAGTGAAGTACTGTACAATAATTTATATCTGGATGCTGAATATTTCTTAAGTCTCATATGACTTTTCTCTAAACAACTCACTGTGTTTATTGAGAAAATTTATTTAATTTCCATCCATATCTTTATGTAATTCCTAAATTTGTCTGTATTTCTATGGTTTTGCTTTCAGCTGTAGTAATTTAAGTGTTCATATAGCAACACTTGGTCTGCCTCACTCTTCTTACCCAGATTTTTTGTTTAGTATTTAATTTTCCCTATTTCTTCATAAAACACCATATAGTGTTGCAGTTCTTCTTTCAGATCTATTTTAAGGTTCAATTGAATATTAAAATTATTCCCTGCAATATTTTTAAATGTATATATAAATTTATTAATACGTAAATATATATGAATATCTGTGGATTTTTCTGAATATCTAGATGATGTTGAACACTTGTTTATAATCAAATGTTAACTGTTTTTGAGAAATGGTCAAGCATAATTTCTTCTAAAAATAAGATTTTAGACTAATTTAAATGTGTACTAATATTATATCAATGTAAAGCTTCCCTAAAGGAATTGTGACATATTAATAACACATTTATAGAGCATTATGAGAACTTTGTTGTTTCTTGTCTACTGGTGGGGTATTACAAGTTTGTTATTTTTAACAGAAATAGAAATAGGAAATACTCCACTATACTAAAATCTATTTGTGTTTTATTTCTAGAAAGTTTATTTGTGAAGAAATGGCCTCCAGCACTGGAAATGAAAAGAGTGTGAACCCTGTGCTCAGAATAAGTCAGCTTGATGCTCTTGAACTAAACAAAGCCCTGGAACAACTAGTATGGTCCCAGTTTACCAGCTGTTTTCATGGATTTAAACCAGGGGTGTTGGCTCATTTTGAACCAGAAGTAAAAGCATTTTTATGTCTTATATTATGGAAATTCACTATCTATTCCAAGAATGCAACTGTGGGGCAGGCTATTCTCAATATTCAGTACAAGAATAACTTATCTCAGGCAGAGAAATACCAACCTTTGAGCAAACACCAGAAGTTATGGTATCTTATTTTCACTGTTGGGGGAAGATGGTTGGAAGAAAGATGTTATGATTTATTTAGCAATCATCAACAGCAATCTTTCTGCAAAATTAAGAGCTATATAGGTTTTGGATCTGGACTTCTTAAGCTTTGTGGACTTGTAAATTTTCTGATTTTTCTTCGGAAAGGAACTTTTGCAACACTTACAGAGCGCATTCTAGGAATTAGGTCAGTTTTTTGCAAGCCGCAAAATATTCGTCAGATAGGATTTGAATACATGAACAGGGAACTCTTATGGCATGGCTTTGCTGAGTTTTTGATATATCTGCTACCACTCATTAATGTACAGAAGCTGAAACTTAAAATTTCCTCTTGGTGTTTGCCTATCGCAGGTCTTTCCAATAATGAAAACACATTAGCAGCTCAGTGCAGGGAATGTTCACTATGTGGGGAATGGCCTACCATGCCACATACCATAGGCTGTCCACATGTTTTTTGTTACTACTGTATTAAAAGTAACTGTTTATTTGATATGTATTTTACATGTCCTAAATGTGGCTCAGAGGTACACAGTCTTCAGCCATTGAAGTATAAAATTGAAATGACAGAATTGCATGTCTGATATAAAGTTGATTTAATTTTATACTGTACATGCTATATATCAAAGAGATTAATGGAAGAATTCAGAAATTATTGAAAGCAGACTGCTGTAAGATGCTTTTGGGGACTCTGTAATTTATGTAATATGTATTTTTACTGGTCTTAGGTTTTTATTGAGTAACAGTGCCATAATGCCCTACCCCGCTTGGCAGGTTAGGGGAAGGTAGCTGAATTTAATCTGGGTGGCGTGTGGGAGAAACAACAACAACATTCTCAGGAGGTTCAAGAAGAACTTTTACTTGCAAACTTAAGAACATTCCAATTGATTAAGGCACTTGGCAAACTTAAGACTTAGCAATCTTTAACTTACCCAGACACAGTGCCATTGCCAATTTACCAAGTAGATGGATTAAGTGGGAAAGTTGTTCTTTTCATGCCTAAAGAAAAATTTTAAATTTTAATTCCCAATATGATGTTACACTAAAAAAAACACAAAGGTATAAAGAATATTTAAGGAAAACAGTGCACCTTCTAGACCTTTGTGAGATTACAACTATTTTTTTTCAGGCAGCTATGCCTCTGAGCTTCAATTACATATATATTGTCTTCCCTCAGAAGCTCAGGGACAAAACCCATCATCCATTGGAATATGGCAGATATTCAGGGTAACCCACATTCTTCTGGGTTAGAGACTCTGAAGAAAACTGTTTACTCACAAGATGCTGTCTGTAGGAATTGCCACTCATCTTTTTTTGGTGTGGTCTAGGTGGGTGCCAAATCTCAGAGTTCACTTCCACACAGAAGAAGATCAAACACAGTTATGTGCATATTAACATATGAAAGTAGGTAATTTCCTGCTTTTTGCTTTCACTATTTGCTTTCTTAGTTGCCTTTGCAACGTTTTAATTGTTCTAACACTTCATCCATTTACTCTTCAACCTGGTTTTATAGGATTACTTTCCTTTTAATTGCAATCATTTTTTAACAGGAAGTGTTATTCAGAAGAGTCTCATTAACACAAAAATACATTACATCCTCTTTTGAATCTTAAATTGTCAAAAACATATACAGTTATATTAAATAAATAGCTTTATTGTGGCTCTGTTCTTGATTGGTGATCATCAATAGTCATTCCCAAAAATAGCAGGGTAACAGCTGATTGAGTAACTTTGATCTACTTTTCTGAAATGGTTTATTACAGCCTTCATTCTACATTCTGATTAGAACAACCCACTAGTCTATTTGTTTGAAGATCTTAAATTCTAGGTTTTGATCTTTAGAGTGACACACAGTGCTTTCATCTGATGTAATTAGATATAGTTAGCGGGTGGGCAGCCAAAAACTTCATTAATTCTGCTGCTGTTCTGTGAGTCAACAGAGATTTCAGAGCAAGTGCTTCCAGATACTGTGCTGCAATATTATTTGCTGTCAGATATGTGTATTAGTAGCCTGGCATATTTCTGTTATTTGCTCTTGCAATTAGAACCAACAGGTGCAAACCTGTTTTTATTAGAGTATGAAAACTGGCAAGTCATTTGGAGAGCATCCTGAAGTTACGTCTTATTCCTGAAGGAATTTTGTATGAATTGTCCTTCCACATCACTTAATAGCTTTTCCCAAAGACATGTTTTATCAACGCTGATTTCAAGGTGATTTAATGTCTCCAGAAACTTCATCAACATTTTGGTACTTCTGTCTTTATCTGTGTTTATTAATAAAGACTTGTATGCATCCAAAATCTAGTGTTTGTACCTTACAATCATAGCACACCTTTGTTTGCTGTGGACTCTTCATTTATTCTGAAGTCTCAGAGCAGCTTTTTATCAAAAGAGCATGGATTCTCTGTATTGGCCTCTGCTAGGTGTCATGCCCTTCTTAGGTTGGAGTTCGTTTCTTTCCGATATAGAAATGTTTCATTTTCCTGAATATTAAAGAATGTTATCTTCCTTTTTCATTCCATCTCCCTCTGTCCTGCTGTTTGATGTGCATAAGCTGTAGGAATTTCCTGGGGTTTGTTTTGTCTCTTGCAGTTTCATGCAGGTAAAGTTTGTGCTCTGTTTTTCATCCCTGTTACACTATCAATAAAAAACGTGTTTCAAGCAGTTTAGTACCTCTGTTGTACAGCTGGTTTCTGCTGGCTCTACTATATCACACTTTACTGTTGGTTTGGTTTTTTTGGGGTTTTTTGTTGTTTTTTTTTTTTTTTCCTGGAATTAAACTTCTAATGCTTAACTTATGTTGATTTATTATAGCAAAGCATTGGCCTACTTCTGTACCACCTCCTCATCACTGTGTTTGGTTTGTAGCCAATAGTATTTGCAAACTTTGTTAAATCTGTGTCTTGTGGCATAAATGGTTTTTGTTACCCTAACAACCTAGATCTTTAGGTGGGGGTTTAGTTCTTTTATTTTACATGCAAGTAAGCAGGTACCAAGCATCTCACAGAAGTAGGTAGTTTGGGAAAATAATGTTTTTTTATGTCAGATAAAGATTTTTTTTATCTCCCATATGGTGAAACCTTTGCTCAGTTGTAGTCACTAATCAGACCAGGGTTCCAACTTGAATATTGAAAAACTACCAGCTTACCTTTTTAGTACTTCAATATTCAGCATTTTCCTGAAGCACTTTAAAATGAAAAATACACTTTTAAAAATATTGTAATTCTGTTTTGTTATGTCTTGTGATCTATAAGTTGCAGAAGAGTCTTAGTTGAAGATATTACAGGGAAAAAATCAGATCCTTTGTAGACTAATCAAAGGATAAATAGTTTTACATATTAATTACCTTGATAATTTGCCCTCATAAACATTATATTTTTCAGGTTTAAACTCTACTTTAAAAAAGGACTGCTACATTTGGTCCTGCTTCCTGCAGTAAAGAGAAAAAATTTTGTTTTGGAATGTTAATCTTTAAACAAAAGTAGATTAGTATTCAGCTACCATTAGAATGTACTTCTGAGTAGTCATATGTGCATCAGTGAAAAGGATAAATGCTTAGAATTTAAGGAAGCTAAAGGACCAGAGCTTCTGTTCAGTCTTGGATGGGAGTTATAGCCTTTTACTACCAGTTTTCTTTGTGCTCTGTTGACTTGGTGTGCTACATGAACATTTTCATTATCAAAAATCAAAAAGTGAAGGCATAAATGAAACAGACTAATTACATTAATAAAAATACTAGAAAACTTTTCATTTCTTCACTTGAATGAGAATTACCAGTTGCCACAAAGTGTGATTGGGGAGACATTCAGACATTCAGATGAAAGGAGTCAGAGAATGCTCTCTTTACTTCCACAGACCATTCCATCTACTCTGTATGTTTTACTATGTCTTATAAGTAACTTTGTAGAAGACTTAGAAGTGGGAGTTTCTGTGAAAGAAATGAGAGGGATGGTATTTGCTTCCCGCCTTACTTGGAAATACTTATTTGTTTGTGTCTGGTATGCTAGACAAGGATGATCACAGCATTAGTAAAGCGACGATGTGAAGAAAGATGAAAGATACGTATTTGCTAAATACAATCTATTATAATGTCCTTATTTGAGAATACTAATGCAATTGTTACCTGGGATGTGTCATTCTTGTGAAAACCCAAGTTGACAAATAAATGATATTTTTTAACAGGAGGTTCTGAGGTTTGACTTTTTCTTAAGAGAGTTTTTCTGGAAGGGTGGTTATTTCTTACTCAGTGGGTGACTTCATACTTTGTCATTTATGAGACTAAAATGCAAAGTGAGAAACTAGTTTAGACTTCTCTTTAAAAATTTCTTCAGTTTTAGGTTTAAGCAAATTATCTTTTCACATTTCTCCTTTTGAGCAGATTAGTCATAGCTGTTACCCTTTGCTGTGTGTTTGCTAGGAAGCTGTGTTGGCTTTTACTGAGAAGAGAATATTGTGGCATGACTGGGCACAGAATAGGGTCATGCTGATTGCCACAACATAATAAACTGATGGTCATTTGCTTTTAAGACTGTATGGTAGCCTGAACTGCTGCAAGTCACAGTGTGTATAGCCAAAACAGCAGAAGTAATTTGAAAGTGGTGCTTCAACCCCTTACCTATTCCCCAGAGAAAATCTTAGTAGAATTTGTTGAATAGATTACAGCTGCCTGCCTTCAGCCTCCCAAGAACATTTTACATGCTGGCAGCATTAAAACATCCACCTAAATTGTTATCACAGTCTTAAGTTTCTGCCATTCCAGGGGGTCCACTCCAAAGTGAGGAGCTGGCAAGGTGGCCAAATACCATTCAAGGAAAAGACATTTGTGGGCAGAATCCCTTTCAGGCTGGCACCAGATGAATCACAAACATGCACAGGCATGTTCGTACAGCATCTTCTAAATCCGATTGGTCATCTTTTCTGTTCTCTACAACATACCTGGGGTTTAGAATTCTCAAACTGTCTGTTGATCTGCATACAAAAATGCAGCTCTATTTCAGATAAGTGTGGGCACACTTGTACAGCAGTAGGTGCAGGTAGTTCTATGTCTTGCAGGCAGTTTTTAGTAAGTACGAAATCCTCAGCTGCATACCTCTCTGATCTTGGGTCTCCTAAGAGAATAAACTGATGCAAAGTGTGGTAAAGTTGGCCAGTGGCCAACTCATATCTGTCTACTTCAAGGGACATAGTTCAAGGATATTTCAGGGGGAAAAGGGGTTGTCAGTCTTGTAAAGCTCTGCATTAGGCTGTATTGGAAGGGCTGTAATGGAAAACTAATCATAGCATTTTGGAGTAGCTTGGGAGAGGGCAGAAAGCTGAGTCTTCTCTCTTCTGCCATTTTCTGTTGCAATCTTCTTTCTAACTTCTTGACTGCAGAACTGACAACTTCCATTAACGTGACCAAAGCATCCTATCACGTTCCCTAGCTGTTAGTCACTTGCCGGTAGCTGGTGTGCCATCTTGTTTAAAGCCCTTACCTAAATAGTCCTTCAGGACACACTGTGCCAAGGAAATAACCCTAGATAGCATCTCCAGATTGTGCAATTGGCAGGATACCTCCGATGCAGTAACTGTGTCAAGGATAATCCTTGGAGATAAATTGTCTTAATGGAAAAAAAGTCAGATCTTACAGGTTCACTAGAAGTCTTCAGGTACCTGATTCCCTAACAAGATTGCTTGCCTACCCTCTGTAGTTAGTTCTCCTTTGTGGCCTGAAGACAGGATGCAGAAAGGCTCAGGGGTTTTTGCCTGGAGCCAGGGTACTCCCTGGGCATAGGCTCCAAGGAGAGTGCCTATTACAGCAGGCAAAGACAGTAAATTGCATCTGTGGTAGTACTGACTTTTACATGGGAATATGTATTACCTCTAAAGGCTTCCAAAGAGTTTTGAAACTTGTCCTGTTTTTATTGAGGTCTATTGCCTTTTACATGTTCTCTCGTATTGTACCCAGCTTTGATATAAAGTCTTTAGTTGTGGTTGTGCATGGTGCAGTAAGGGGCAACAAGCTTGGTATTCTGGATGTTGGTATCCAGTTTGTCACTGCTGATCTTCATCTTAATTTCAGATGCATTAAACCACAACAGAAACTATGAACATACTATGTGAGAGCCAATTATATGGATAGAGATGCATGGCTTATTACAAGGCATAAGAAGCAGTGTGCATAATGCAGACCCAGGGCTAATTAAGCCTTTCTTAAAATGCTGTTGTGTCTGTTTGCACTTAAATAGGTAAGTTTCTCATGAGTGACTACCACAGCCACTAAACAGTCTCTCTGTAATTAATACAAGCTTCTGTGATGGGTGTGCAGTATTTATTGTTAACTTCTAACTCCAGCCTCTTTTGATGCAGGCTGCTACTAAAGATTGTGGATCACATGGATTGCTCCACCTAATAGTCACATGGTTCAAAGAAAGAGAACAAATAATGACCATTGCTTCAGGATACTTTTCATAGAGGCTCTAACATCTCCATGACTGCTGCACTACTAATAATGACAGCCTATCACTGATTGTATTAAAAAGGATGAGAATGTGGAGACAGGTGCTGGACACCAGAATCAGAGCTCAAGAGGAATGTGGCTGGAGGGTAGACAACATGAGGATTTCAGAGGGCCTGTTGTGTGCAAAAACTCTGCACTCACTGCTGTTCATTCCATATACTGAGGACAAAATGGTCCCATGTGGTGTGTGGTATTTCTTCTCCAAAAGCAGTGCTTGAATGGCCAGAGCATGCTGCAGATGCAAGCATTAGATGGGCACTTAGCCAAGTGGCACAGCTTCTATTACGTGTTGTGGAAAATAAGGTAACAGTTCAATTGTGTTCAGCTGGTTGTCTCCAGGTTTAAGCAAACTGGCTATTGCAGAAGATATAGATGGACCTGAAGTATGCTGTCTCTTGCATCCTTTCACAATCCCTTTGACTGATAGCAGCCACTGCAGCCACCCTGCAACAATTTCAAAGGTAGTAGACTGGCAAGGCACAAAGAAGTACAGGTTGCTCATTGCATCATTGCTTAGTGCCACAAAAACCCTATTTCATAAAAATATAAATTGATTCAAAAAAAACCTGGTGCATTATCCATACTTGCAGAACCAATATAGATATCAGGACATGGAGATTAGAAGTATGAAGAAAATGGCACTTGAAAGTTTTTCACATACACAGCAAAAGAGCTTTTGCTGCAGAAATGCAAAATGTATTAGTCATTGAGAATAGATACCTGCACATTTCCAGTCACCTACAGCTATTCCTGGGACTACACAACAGGATCAAAAAAGAAGTAACATTCAAGCTGTGAAATACTTAATGGAAATGTATCAAGATTCCAAAGGAAATTAAAATATTGTAACAATCAAACTCCTGCTGAATGTAAGAATAAGACAGTTTGGTAATCCTTAAAATTAGCTCCACTAATTAATTTGCAGTCATAAAACTGTTAAGATACCTATGGTTGTGAGGAGTTGCTTTTCACAGTGAAATGGTTAGTTCTTACACCTAAGCTATTACTTTAACTCCTGCTTTAAAGAGGTTGTTGGGGGACATTCAAGGAAAAGCATGTAACTGATTTTACATTATTACAGAGATACAGTGGTTGCTTTCTCTGGAGCTTCTCATAAGCATGATGTTTTAGATCTACTTTTTGAAGTAGAACATGTATTTTTTGGTAAAAACATTAATTTTATTTTAAAAATATTAACAAAGGTAACTGTTAATATTGTCCTTGATTTTTTTTTGTTCTCTTATAAGACCTTATGGAATGGATGGAAATTTAAATTCTATTACAGAAGTAAAAGCCTTTTTTTGGCATATTGTAAGTAGATGATGATATTCTGTTACTGACTGCCTTTTCAGTAATGTGGTGGTCTAAATTCTGAATTCTATTATTTTACATCTGCAGCAACTGAAAGGGTATTTTTTATAAACAGAAAACTTCACCTCATAAAAATTCATTACATAAGGGCATAAACAAGTACTTTTCCTTGCAGTCATTGGCAGTAAGTGATTCATCAGTTTTCCACAGAAAACCAATTTCATTGCAGATGTTCTGCAGACTCCCTGAATTGTAGAATCATATCATCCAATCCCAGCACGAGGAAGGTAGGAAATTTTTTTTAAGGGTGGAAAAAAGGCTGTGCTTAGTCTTTTTAATAGGATTGAATATCATTTGCTGTCTCATCAGTTTTGTGAAATAACCATAAAGTAATCAGCTTGCCATTCTTTCCTTCCCTGTACAGGCTATCAACTTACTCACAATGCTGATTTCATAGCAAGTGCATAAGTGAATAACTTGCAGGAGAGCAAAATCTTCCTTTGAGGTTAAACAAAATGTAACTGGGTTACATAGTTGTCTCTCCTGCTTTTCTTCATTTTTTTTCTCTTTTCCTTCATTGTTCTTGCTTTTTTCATTCCTTTCTTCCATTCTTTCCTTCCTTTTTAATACTTCAAAATATAGAAATTTCCCATCAGCCACTAATTTTCATTGTCCAACAAACTTGCCTTTTTTCTTCTTTTTTTAATAGAGTTTATTTTTCTAGAAGCGGTAATTAACTGGTTAATTCAATTCTGTTTTTTCACAATGAGCCAGAAATAAAAGATAAACCTAAAAAGTACTTCTTGCTAGTGTGTGCAATTTTGTTTAATTCTATTCTGTATAACATATATAATCCACCCTACTATATTTCCACTTCTGTGTAGATACAAAATTCAATTCTGATAGCTGAAGGAGGGAAAGGAGACAAAGGAATATATTAAGATGAAAGTGAAAAGGTGTGGAGAAAGTTTGAAGCAGAGAAACCAGAAGAGTAGCTGGCAAGCAGCAGCAACGAGAAAGAGGTTTTTTTGTTTGTTTGTTTTTGGGTTTTTTTTTTGTTTGTTTGTTTGTTTGTTTTTTTTTGAGGAGGAATTAATTTTATTGATACCTCCAAGATGGAGTTGAATTTAGCCCATAGAGAAGAAGTTGATAGTAGCAAAATGCACAGATAAAGTCAGCAGGTAAATGTATACAGCTTTAAGTCTTTCTGTAAGTCTTCTATTTCCCATTTTGTTTTCTCTATTGCTACTATTCATAACATAACATAGAGAGAACATTCCTCCAAACCTGTGAATGAACCGAAATCAGCAAGATCCAGTCTAGATCATAGAATCGAAGAATCATTTGATTTGTAAAAGACTTCTAAGATCATCAAATCAAGCCACTTCAAGTCCACCACCAAACCATGTCCCCAGGTACCACATCTACAGGTATTTTGTATACTTCCAGGATGATGGCTCAACCAGTTCTATGGCAGCCTATTCCAATGCTTGACAACCTTTTCCATAAAGAAGTTTTTCCTAATATGCATTCTAAGCCTCTCCTGGTGCAGTGTGGGTCCAGTTCCTCATATCCTATCACTTGTTGTTCAGGCAAAGAAACTACCCCACAATCCCACCTCTCCACAACTTCTGGTCAGGGAGCTGTAGAGATCAAACAGGTCCCTCCTGAGTGTCCTGAGGGATCCTCATGATCCTCCTGAGGGATCTCAGCCTATACAACTGCAGCTTCCTCAGCTGCTCCTCATAAGGCTTGGGCTCCAGACCCCTCACCAGTCCTGTTGGATACACTCCAGCACCTCAATGTCTTTTTTTGTCGTGAAGGGCCCAAAACTGAGCACAGGACTTGAGCTGTGGCTTCACCAGTTCCAAATACAGGGGAACAATCTCTGCCTTTGTCCTCCTGGCCACGCTCTTGCTGCTATAAGCCAGGATGGCATTGGCCTTCTTGGTCAGCCAGACACACTGTTGGCTCATGTTCAGCTAGCTGTCACTTGTCACCAGAGACAAGAGATTGTTGCCTGTCCCTTAACTTTCCCTTCAGTGTCATCTCCAGGCTGAACAGACCAAATGTCCTCAGCTGTTCCTCAAGGCTCCTCACCATCTTTTTTGCCCTCCTTTGGGCACTCTTTAACAGCTTAGTGTCTTTCTCATATTGTACTACCCAAAACTACACACAGGACTCAATGTGAGGCTGCATCAGCAGGTAGGACAAGGTCGAACAGGACCTGCCTTTTACAAATGCAGGCTGGCTCAGCCTGATGCTCTGATTGTCCTGCACATGCCATGTGATGGCACTCAAGATGATCAGCTCCATGATCTTCCCTGGCATTGAGGTCAGGCTGACAGGCCCAGGTCTTTTTTCTATCCCTTCTTGAAGATGAGTGTCACATTTACCAGCCTCCACTGAACAGGGGCCTCCCTGGTTATCCATAACTGCTGGTAGATGATTGAAAGTGTTTCAATGTGCACTTCCTCAGTGCCTTATCTTGTATCTGTATCAAAACAATAGTGTAATTTGATGTTGAAAATTAATGGTGAAAGTCCTAAAGAAGAAACTTTTGTTCAGAGTTTGAGAAAACAGGAAAATATATATCCAAATGACTTTTGTTCACCAGATCAGACATAGGACTTCAACATTTAACAGCTAAGCTATACTACACCAGAAAACTAAGCCTGTCTGGGTTTTTTAGTACTCTGGCCAGTATACATGGCACAGTTCCCCATCTATGTTAGTAAATTCACTACATATCATATGAAGATGGCTTTGAATGCTTGAGCCCAACTGAGTGTATTTATAAACAACCACAGATAATATAAACAGCCACAGAGAGTTAATTTCTAAGCCATTTCAAATGCATTTCACATGGTAAGTATTCTCCATGTATTGCAAGAATTCTCAGATTGTTCAGTGTCACTGAGCTCAATAGTAGATAAAAACAGGCAGGATGCACGCTGCTTTCTTCCACTAACCCCCATAAAAAAAAAAAAGACAGAATTAGGGAGTCATAAAAGAAGCATCAGTTTCAACTTTGACATCACTGGTTCTGCAGAAGGATCTGAGGGTGCCCCAGCAAACTCTCTACTTTATTGCTTCTCCAGTTCATTTCTTTCCCAGGAAAAATCCTTGTGTAGTGTCCCTCTTGTGACTCTTAGAATAAACAAAGGAGTTCAAACTGCTGGTGCCCATGTTTCCAGGCTAGAATCCATGTTTTCTTAAAAACATTGCCACAGAAATAGTCTCTTCATTCTCATTCAAGTTCTTTGTCTGCAAAGACAATGGGGCAAAGCCTGGACTGGGTTTAAGCATGACTTAAGAGCCTGTCTCCTAGGCTCTTTCTTTATAAACTTATATCTGGTTCCAAACCACATAGGACGAGGATGTTGGGTCAGGATGTTTTCTCAACAAAATAAAAATGAATTTTTCATATCTCCTAGAGGACAGTGCACTCAAGCTACCTGTATTTGCCCTATGCAGATTATAGAAACAAAAGCTTGAGCCCATACTAAAACTGTGAGCATATGCAGGTTTTCTCTCCTTCAAAAATGTACAGAATTTTTCCTGCTTGTCTCTATTAAATAGTGTTGTAAACAATATGGATGACTAGCAAATTTAAATTCAAGAACGGGATAAGATACTTAATTTCACAGCTTTGGTTTACATAGAAAGGATGAACACTGATGTTGTCATTAGTTATGCTTTCTCCTTGTGTATCCATAAAGATGGAGCTATGGAGTATGTGCAAACCAGGACGAACAGATCTGTTCAGCCCTAAATTCAAGTATGGTGAAAAATGAGAAATTGCACCCTGATAGAAAGGAAGAATGGGTTTCTTCATATGTAAGTTTATACATATATAAAGATATATGATGGTTTATGAACTATTATTTTTAAGATCTACTCTTGTAGAATTACAGACTTCCCTCTCCTGAAAGCAGTGCAGCTGTCTCGTAGGGTGCCAGAGATTGTAAGATCAAGCACCTAAGGAGAAGAGTTTACACAATTTTGTAAGAATGAGCTGTGACAGAACACAAAAATGTGTTCCAGGAGAAAAAAAATACTATAGATATATGGACATAAATAAAAAGAGGAAGTAATTTCAAAGAAAAGCTTAAGGAGGACTTGAAAAAGGAGAAGGCACTTGGCAACTGGGGACAAGAAAATTTACCTCATGCAGCCACTTGGATTGAGGAGAGCAGCATGTAAAATGAAGAAAGTTGATTCTTACTGAGGTATTGAAAAAACCTATTGAATTAAGTTTTTCCTTTAAGATGCCTTGCTGGAGTTTTCTGTGTGAGAAACAATCAGCCCGCTAACTGCGGGCTCCAAGTGAATATGTGGGAAAAGATTTTTCTTTCTATGATAGAGGTTACACTGACATGTAGAATGGAAGTTTAATACTGTACTTTATCATTAGTCCAATGAAATTACAGATATCAGCTCCTGTAACAAATTAAAGTTATACCACATGGAGAAAAGGATTAAACCACATGCAGAATTAGGGTTATCTTCACTCCTTTCTGGCCTTAGACCATAGAAATGAAAAGAACAGGTTGGAGAAAGTTGCTAGGAGACTGTAATCACAAGTGTCAGAATAATACATTTTTATTTAAAATAGGAAATGTTGATTAATGAACATACTTAACAGGTAATGAGTAAAGGTATTGAAAGCATCTATGTTCAATCAAATTTCAGGTGAAACATTTAATTTATATGTTGAAAAGCCATTGAGAATTGAAAGTCTTCAAGGTAAAGCTAACCAAGTCAAGTAGTTAAAACTGAAGGACACAACAGTTTCAGGAGTACTTCAGTAGAAGCCTCTAGATACTAAGCAAAAGAAAGTGTTTCCAATGTGTACACTTACCCAGTAAATGTAAAATTAAAGAACAAAAGAGGAAATTATTTAGCTATTAGAGTCTCATGTAGATATGTTGTAGAAACTAAAGTGAGACAACTGCTTTGCAAGCAACAAATTTAAAGATAAGATACTGGAGAAGATGTTGTATATGTAGGACATTAAAATGGGAAAAAATGAAGCAATAAATTAAATTGATGGTAAAGAAACTTCAGTCTAAATGAAAAGGTAACTTTATAAAGCATGAAGAAAAGGGTCCTAGGATTTATTATATCAAAGCCAACAGTGTCCACATGTTGATTTAATTTGTATCAATTTTATATTACATCCCGAAAACACTAGCATGATATTTTGTATGCAATATTTATGATCCTTAGGTTCTTGGAACCAGGAGTCCTAGTTTGTCACACAGCTCGTAATCTGAGACTACAAGACATTGGCTCCCCACTCTCACATTTAGGTGTAAGTGGTAATGCATAATAAGCAGTTTACTGTGATGACCACCTCAGCTTCATGAACATAGAATGGATTGTGTCCTTATTGATTCATTTCAGAGTCAAGAAAACCAGTCAACAAGATTGTCCATCCAAACCAAGTAAAATAATTTGACTGCCAGGAAGAAATTTCTTCCTATATGTCAATAGACACCTGCAGAAGACAGGAAATGAGATACTGGTCCAATGTGTGGCAGCTGATCACTCAGCCTACTAGCAACAACAAAATCTTATGCTAGATAAAAATCTTGCTAAGTCTCCTAGGGAAAAAAAATCTGTAGTAATAGAACAGGAATCATGAAATGCTCTTGAAATAATGATAGTTGAAATAAAGAAATCATTCCATCTGAAATGTAGAATAATCATAAAAACAAAATATTTCTGTGGTGGTTTAAATTGATAAATAATAAATCCAGACATTTCTTTTTACCAAGCTATCACTTAAGTAATTCTAAACTAAATATTTCTAATTATTATATGAATATGTTTATATCTATATACTTATTATTTCTAATAAGCAAGAGTAACTGCATGCAATGAGAAAATAGTCATGCCTGAAACAATTACAATACAGGAAAAATATATTTTTGGTGCTGTTAGCTGAAATGACAGCTTATACAGAGATAGTGTAATCTGAAATAGTGTTTCACTTCTTAAAAAAATTTTTAAAAATTATTTTAATAATCAGCTCAAATTTGAGAAAGCATATGAGAAACACAAAGCACAACTGATAGTTTTTCCACTATCCAGTAAACTTATACAGTTAGGAAAAAAATGTTTTGTTAATTTGTAAAGGAGAACCACAAATGTACCTTGTGTGTACAAAAAAAAAAAAAAAAAAAAGACTGAGGATACACTAATGTAGCAGTACTTTGTACACCCAAAATTTATAGTTGCTTCCATTAACAGTTCTAAGCCTTTTTACTTTTTATTTCTGATCTGAATAAGAGCTCTTGGACAAGTGGGAAAGGGCTGACACTACAGATTCCTCTCTTGAACAGTGCTTTTATTGCCTACCAGAAAGAAAAGTGAATAAGAAAAAAATTACTGTTTATTATTTTGTGAACAAAATTAAAAACAATAGCAAAATATATTTGTTTGAACTCTGATAGTATCACTGTTTAGTCATCTTTATATGGTATGATATTATTCTGGATTGCTTATTTTGTTTATATTCCAATTTAACTTAACATAGGTCTTGAATCTGTGTATTAGTTAATGAATCCAAACTCACAACATGAATAATCGCCAACAACTAGCAAAAATAATTAATTTATATTGTATAAAGGAAAAAAGAAAGCAAAACTGTATAAATTATTGCACTCTCTTTCTTCCTGCACCTTTGATGACTTATTTGCTGGAATACTTAATTTCTGCTGAAATGCAGAGTCTCCTCTTCTCAGGAACCTTGGGGCAGCAGTTACTGGATAATTTTGTAATTTAGATCATAGTTATAATATGGGGTCAGAAAGCAGATATGTAGAAATTAGTAGCTTCCTAGGAACATATATGGGAGAACTTATTTTAAACTTTATAGTCATAAAAAAGACTAAATAATAAATAAATGTGATTAGTTCTCAAACAGAAACAATCAGGTTCTATGAATATGTTCAAAAAAGTATTTCAACACCTACATCCAAGAGAGTGATCTAGAATTAGGATTGAATATGTCAGCACCCTGCTTTCTACAAATAATGTTATTACTACTGCAAATTTCTTAGATACGTCTTAGTCTGGTACTATGCATATCCCAAAGTACAGGTGCTTGGGGAGAGCAGAGCATGACAGTGTTCAGCTTGTGTCTAAGAGAAATTGGGAATTACAAAACAACCATCCTATCACACATGTCTCCTGAAAGTGCACTTCAGCTGACAGGGACCAGGATCCCAAACTTGCATTGACAACTGTGCGTCATGCATGAAACACAGAAAGAGGCAGTAAGAGATGCACCTGCCTATATCCATATCTTTTAATAGAACGATGGCTAGAAGTGAGAGATTTGATTTTTGTAATTTACACCTCCTAGAAGTTCAATTTAGACATGCCTGTGAGGAGACAGTACGAGCTTTAGACTGGGCTGCAGGAGAGTCAGCAGTCAAAGATGTAAGAGTTTACAGCGTCTAGATGTGTCCTTTTAATGATTTGTTTCTTTTCTGTATATGTTCATCACTGTACTTTCCACTGGGAGAGTTATCCTTTTTTTTTTAACTAAAAAGGGAATAAAGTAATATTTTGGCAGAACTACTTTGTCAGTTAATATCTCTTCTTCCTTTTTCATCTCTTGACTGCCTGTTCTCTATCTTCTTAGAGTTCAACCTTTGGGAAATACTGAAGACCAGATTCCATAGATGTCAAGGATAACTGAGTCAACAATAAAAGATTATGACATTTGATGCATTGTTAAGTGTAGTAGTAAAATGATACTACAAAAGAAGTAAAATGCCTCATTTTATTATATTTTTAGTAACAGCAGAAATACTTGCATTTTAGCTTACAACACACCACTTTACTTGCTTTTGGGGCCTGAGTCCAGAAAAGCCTTAGAGAATGTAAACTTTAATATATTGTATAAGAAAACAGTCATCTACTGTTCTTGAGAAATAAAGTCTTCTATTTTGTGTAATACCTGTTTTAGCAAATTAAAGACACAATTTTACTTACTTATTTGCCATACATCTGATCTGCTGTACAGACACATAGCAAACAAACAGGCTTTAAATGACGAGTTTAGAATCCTGACTGAAATATCCTATACCTAACATACAGTATATATACTGTTGAATGAGTTATAGTGTAGAGATACACACAAAGGAACTTTGAATTTAAAGTTTGGTAGCTGAAGAAAATGATTTGCTGTTGTGCAGTTCCTCCTCCACACAATGAATTTGTTCTGAGTCTTTATCTCCACTTGCATCAGAATACCCACAAAATCATTCAGATTGTCTCTGAACAGCATTGGGAGCCACATTTCCTGCATTTCCGCTGAGCAGTGAGAGTTGCATCAAAGTAAATGTTGCTTTTTCTGTTATTTTCCTCCCACCTTCAAATCTGTTAATAGAGTTCAACTGTTCTCTTACACAGCATTCACCTTCCAAACAGTATGTTAATTTCGTGCACAAAATGTGTAAGTTGATCTCTGAGACATAGAAGGACTGCCAGTGCTTAGTCAATGTTGGGTGCCATCAATACAGTTTTATATGGAATGTCACAGGGGTGGAATTAGACAGCATGTAGCCTCATGCCAGGTGCTGTTTGGACATTTAATTTTGGTACTGTAATTTGTATATCTGTCTGTTAGGACAGAAGAGAGAAAGAAAAGAAAGAGTTGCCACTTCAGGACACACTTTACTCTTGGTGACAAACCTACCTCACATAATCTTTCAGACTGATTTAATGTAGTGGGTTAAAATTGCAAGGATGTTTCCAAAGACATGTAGCATTTCCTTTATTTTTTTTTTTTTAACAAAACTTAAGCATTTTCATGTTTATTCACAAGTGTTGTTTGTTCCTGGCCTCCATATGACCAGAACAGCAAAAACATACTCACCAGCTGGCTCACCTAAATTGTTTCCAAATACAACTGCAATAATTGTCCATTTATCTTTTTTGTTCAAGTGTCTCAAGTCCTTTCACATAGGCTTAAAATTCAAGGAAGTTGAGGAGAACTGGAGAATAGAGACTGGTATATTCAATCTCTATTTTTACACAGTTGGCAATCTTCTTGATAAGAATTTTAAGATTCCTCTTACATTAATTATTTGTACATGTAACTGTCTTCCCTGTACAATGTTCAAATGCAGGTACTAGATAAGGTTTTAGGTGTTGCAGTTCTGTAAGGACCTGCTTTTGAAATGGTAATGACAGTAGGAATGGTTCAAACAGCAGCAGAAGAAAAATCAAGCCTTATGTTCAACCCTTTTCCTTGTTTTTGCTTTATATCTGTTCTATGTTACTAACATTAATTTATGCTCAGCTCATGTGTAGCACATATTAGGACTTTTCCTATCCTCAACACTCTTTTTACTGTTTTGTTTCATAAACAACTAAACCAGTGAAATAGTATTGAGGGAAAAGCTCCTTCAGAATTTACGAAAAGGAGAATAAAGTTTCATTCTCTGGTGTATGCGTTTCATTCTCTTCTAAAAGTGCAACACAGATACATGCCCAGGATCTCCCCAACTCTTATTCTGCAAAAGAGAAAACTGTACAGACCATTTTCCAGGCTTTTCTAAAAACTGGGTCTGTTGTAGTAAATATAGTGCACATGTCAATGTAAGGTGTTCTTTGAAAATGTCCATGTTAGCTGCATCATCCACACCAGGGTTTTTCTTGGCCTCCACTTTTCTCCTGTTGGAACCCAAACAGTGGCCAGATGGAGTGGAGTGCTCAGGTTCTATAACAACACCAAATCCAAGTTGGATATGGTGCTGGAGCTTTCCAAGGCCCTTGGAGAGTACCCTTGTATCTCACAACACAGTCGTAAACTGTAGTTACAAACCTGCTTTAGTGTGCTAGCAGTTTTGAGTAGATATCTGCTGTCAGACATCAAACACCTTTTAAAAACACCCAAGGAGGAAAAATGTCTCCATTCCTCCCTCCTCTGCCTGAAATTAAAGTATCTAAGCCATAAACAACATGACTGGTTTATTTACAAAACCCAGATATATTTTCCAAGACTGTAAATTGCATTGTCTCATATTCTACCAAAGTTTGGGAAAGAAAACCAATGAAACTTACACATTCACTAAATTTCTAAATGAAATTTCAAAGCAATAGTGAAGAGGGAGGGACTGTAAGGATTATCTTCTGCCTATTAATATTACAAACAAATACTTTGTACTAAAAAACCCATACAGAAGGATTTGTGTGACTACAATTCATCCTTATAAAGAAAATTTACATTCCATAATGTGCTATATATAACACTGTGTCTAACAAAACAACTCAATTGTAAGAGTAGTCCTGCTTGCTCTCGTTGGGTTTTTTTTTTCCAAGTCTAGATAAATCTCAAAAATATATTCTTTCATATTTTTTTAAGGCTGAAGAAACAAAATCTTTCTAAAACTGGAATATTTTCAAAAGGTGTCAGACATGAGGATTTTGAAAAGTACTTGTGGTGGCAGGGGGTCCCAAAGGAAGACACACAGATCTTATGGTAACTTTTGAAAATCTTGGCAATCTAATTTTAAAATTTTAATTTAATTTCCTGTGCTTATTTATAGAACAGAGCAAGCTAAGCCCTTTGTCAAACTGCAGCCATCCTGTGAGCTTATGTTATCAGTTATAAAAACGTACCCTGCCCCAATTTCACAAGTCCTTAATTACTCATCTCCTCCCACAGAAACCATTAACAAGTGATATATGATACGTATTTCTTAAAATATAGTATGAAATGCAAAGCAAAATGTCAGGCTGTTCAGAAGCTATGCATATTTTGGTGACTCAGAACAATGCACAACAGTGTAAGGAGATTAATAAAATTAAGAGTTCATTTTCATTCCTGGTTCCAATTGGTCTTTTAAATGCTGGGCTGTCCTAAGGTTAAAAATAAGCCCTTCTAGTTTTAAGCTCTTAAATTGTAGCTTTAATCCTTTGTCTCGTTTAAATTTGATGGACTACATTAAAAGTAGGCAGATTATAAATATTCATGACTTATTTATTTATTTTTTAGATGTTACCCATTGCAAACCAAAGAGCAAAATGCATTTTGATAACCTTCCACTGATTATTTAAATATATTTTCCACATTATCACAAAAAAATGTTGTTTAAGTTCTGTTTTCATATTTCAACTCATGATTTCCTCACAGAAAATTGACTTGGTAGCAAGTGTTTTTAAGACGTCCATCAGACTGCAGATCATATTGTATTTGTTGCAGGAAAACAAACATGTTGCATATATTTAAGGAAGGGACATATGTGATCAGGGTAACTACTGACATAGTAATCCTACCTCATGGAGATTTTAGAACAAATATGGATCATAGTATAATTAATTATATAAATCAGAAATTAAAAAAAAATCTAAGTTTGGCAAAATCCAATCATGCAGGGTAATTGTACCTTTCTTGGCTAAAGTAAAGGGTTTTCTAGGCAAAAAAAAAAAAAAAAAACTACTAGCTAAAATATAGCAGGACATCAGATTTACTGCAAAGTAATTCCTGTAGGAAGTTGCTTATTAAGTTAGTGAAGGTAGTGAATTAGTGAAAGAATTGTAAAATGGGTAAGAAAAGAGTGCAGGTGATACTGCTCAGGGAAACTATTAGTAGGAAAAGTAAAAAGTAAAAGTAGTTTCAGTGGTACTAAATTAATATGGGAGAGGTCCAGACTATCAGAGCAAAATTGACAACTGAATATTGAAGTAAAAGAGATGGGATGACGTACAACAGTATGGTGTGGAGTTTGGGACAAATAGCAAGACTTTGCTGTTTACAGAGTGGAAATAATAGAGGAAGAACATAAAGTTTGGTGCTATTAATCAGTCACATAAAATACATAAACAAGCAATGTGAAAGGAGCTATTGAAATGAAAAATATGATCTGAGATTGTGGCAAATGAGATATCTACAGTACACAGAGGAAAGCAGGATTTCTGTTGTAGAAGACTGGTGAGAGCTCACCTCAAGTACTATTTAAAATTTCTACCATCTGTTTACCAGAAATATGTACATAAATGAAAAGAAGCATGAAGAAGTGGACTGTTACATTCTGCTCAGGCCAGGTTTTCCCCCATTCCCCGGGACCCCTGTGCCCCTGTGACTCTGATCAAGATAGGCCTGGACCCCTCCTTCATGCCCAGAGCCAAGAAACCCTCCCTGCCCAGAGCCTCGATAAACCCCTGACATTTTCTGTTTGCCCTCTTTTTCCCCCACTCTTCCCCTCGGACCATGGAATAAAGAGCTGGACAACTACATCGGGGTGAGAGCCTCTTTTGGAATGTTTGCCCCATCTCCTGATGTTTCCCCCCTCAAGGCCTTGTATCTCTGGGCTAGCCTGATAATTTAGGGGCTGAGAGAGGGGGAAACCTCAGTGGACCTGTAATATCTGCCTACAGAAAAGAAAGAGTATGTTTAGCCTTACCTATTATATGCAGAATTGCTCATTTTCAGAATTGTTCATGAGATGACTTTATAGTCTTGTAATTGTGTTGAAGAAGTATTTAGAACTGATGTAGTCAGCCTCTGACATAAGCATATTCTTATAGAAATCCTTGCCTCAGAAAAAGAATGCAGAATGTGTAGGCAGAAAAGTGGTGCTTACAAAGGTGGTCCTTACATTGTAAGGTTAATTTTTCTTTTCCCTGCAATCTCATAACAGTTTGTGAAAAAAGAGTTCCTTCAAGGAATGATTCAGATTGCATTAAATTAAGCTACTTTCCAAAATGGCTGAAATTGATGACCTTGATATTTCTGTGTAGTGTTTCTTCTTTTGCAATATTCAGGCACTTGCATGTTTAATGTGAATGATTAGAAAAAACCTCGGAGAACTGAAAGTTATGGTTCTCAGTGGAAGTTTCTGGTATATTTTACTGCCTAGCTAGCTGGGGAATGCAGACATGAGAGACATAGCCATAGCCAGATTTTTTTAGAAGATGAAGTGTGTCAAGTTTTTTTATCAGCACACTCATTTATAGTAAATCCATGACCTGATTCATGGATGGACTGTATGAAATGTGAGCTGTTGGAATTGAGGGAATGAAATTTCTCCCAGAAGAGAGAAGATGAGCTGATATACCACTGTAACCTACATCAAAGTGGAAAATGTGAAGCTTCATGTAGAAGTTAAGGGATACTTACACTCAGATCAGCCACACAATCTATATCCCCACCTCCTAAAAAACAGGATGTGAATCCAAGTGAAGTTCTAACATCATTTTTGATTAGATAGAAAATAGCATAAAGATTAGTATATCATGTTTCTGTGCAGTCAATTATATATTATTGTCTTGAAAACTTATTTCTTCAGCCAAACTGTTATTCTTTCTTCTACAAACTTTTAGGAAATAATTTATGTTGCAAGCTTCATTAGTGTAATTTTAATTTAACAAAATCTACTGAGTGTTAACCTACCCAGCAAATAACTGAGATCACTAGCTGGAACTGTTTTGTTTTAAAGCATATTTTTATCGGGATATATATCAAAAACAAATAATCCTCAGGCCGAAAGTTTTTTATACTCTGGAGCTTTTTCTCCCATGAATATATGAGAGATTTGCCTTGATAGCTCCTATTAACACAAGTGGGAGTTGCAAGCCAATCCCCTATGCATTTTTTGAAGAACTTAACTCAAAGCATTGCCCAAAGCAAATTTTTATGATAGCTTAGCACCCCTGGGAACAGGGATTTATAATGGCAACAACTGAAAAAGACCGTAATCTATAGTTTAGTGATGGGAATAAGTGTACTGTTATACATTTTCAGTTATTATGCTGCTGAACTTGAACTCCAAATTGTTTCCTTCTTGAAGAAATATTTGAAGTAGTTTTATTGAAATAGCTATTATAATGCTTTAAAGTTTCTAAAGTATTTTAATATTATCTCAGATTTCAACCTTTCTTTTGATTCCCCAGTCAAACAACATGCATTAATAATAGAAACTATATAAAATCCTTAAAAACCACTATGTAAAGCAACAAACACTCTTGTAAGTGTAACTTTAAAATAATGTTTTCCTAATATCTATAAATTTAATCTATTACTGGTAATTTTCACTGTGATAAAGGATCTGACTTGTTCTTTGGGTAATCATCTCTGTTTTAAAAACTTCCAAAAGGAAATAAGAAACAGTGAAGATTTAAGCTAAATGGCATGAGTAATGCTCTTCAAATTATCTTGTCAATATTACAGCCCAACATTTAAAACCCAAGGATGATAAAAGCGTCTAAATTAGAAATCTGTGTGAGTTGCGAACTTTTTAAAATCATTTGGCATGGTAAATGTTGCCATTTTGTAATTTTAATTTTTTTCTAGGTTTCAGAAAATACAGACAAAAACTTAACAAACCAAAGTTTCAAATGTTAATGAAACTATTGGGAAGCTGGTACTAGGTTATTCATGGTCATGTTTTTAGATTCTATAGCAAGAAAAAAAACTTCCATAGAACACATAATGGTGAAGGACTTTGTTTGGCATATGAAGTAAGAATTTTTATTTATAGAGAGAGGTTTTAAAAACCCTTTTAAAAATGGTCAAATTTTGATAATTTTGATATAGAGTAATATATAATAGTGTTGCTTTTAGTCTAATTAATGTACTTTCAGTATAGTGAATTTCTTTCTCTCACAGTTAGAGAATCATGAAGTAGCCTCCAGCTGAGGATGGAAGAGACCTCTGGAAGCCCTCTGGTCCAAGCCCCCTGTTCAAGCAGGACTTCCTAAAAACTGTTTTACATGACTTTTGAAAATCTGTGAGGAGGAAGACTCCACAGCCTCCCTGGGCAACCTGTGGCCCTGCTCAGTCGCACTCCCAGTGAAAAAGTGTTTTCTGATATGCAGGCAGAGCTTTCTGCATTTCCATCTGTGCCCTTTGCCTCTGGTCGTGTCACGGGGCAGCAGTGAAAAGACCCCAGCTGTCCTTTTTGTATCACCCCTTCAGGTATTTACAGATACTCATCAGGCCGCCTGAGACTTCTACTAAGCTGAGTCCCAGCTCTCTCAGCCCTTCCTCAGAAGAGAGATGCAGCCTCTTGTCATCTTTCTGGCCTTTTGTTGGACTCTCACCAATATCCCCGTGTCTCACCTGTACTAGGGCACCTAAAACTGGGCAGAGTACTCTGAATATGGCCTCACCAATGTTGAGGGAAAGGGAAGAATCACATCTCTTGACCTACTGACAACATTCCTCCTAATGCAGCCCAGGATACCACTAGCTTTCTTTGCTGCCAGGGCATATTACAGGAGTCTGAGGTCCTTTTCTGCAAAGCTGCTGTCAAGGTGGCTAGCACCCAGGAAATACCAGGTCATGGGGTTGTTGCTTGGCAGGGCTTTTTGCTTCTCCTTTTTGAACTTCATGAGATGCCTGACAGCCCTGCACTATCCTTTGACAAACCAACCACTCCTTACTTTTTATATCTTCAGCAAACTTGTCCCATCATCCAGATAATTTCATGTTAATGTTCTGAATGATCTTCTTTCATTGTCCAGTCTCTTTCCCTCTTTCTGTCCATCTTTGACTATCTCTTTTGTGCTCCCATCAACAGGAGCTGTTGCTCTGAGTTCCCAGCAATTCAGGCATATTGGCTGGTGTGATTATTCAGAAATCAAAGTGAACCTTAGACTGTGTAAGGAGGAACAGAAAATCTTAAGTGGCAAATTCAGTCTAGGTCATATTGCAATGGCAAAGAAAGATGTAAAGGAAAGAGTAAGTTAGCTGTTAGTTCATTACCTGTTGCTAGCTCATATGTATTCACACATAATACTCCAAACTTCACTATCCCTGCTGTTATCTCTACATAAGGTGCAGAAACAGTAGAGATATTTCATCATCAGGTATTGAGGGCTTAAGAGCAAAAAGTTTGGACTAGAACTGTGCTTTCTGATAGTAATAATTTTTTTACACAACTCAAATGGAAGATAATTTATAAATCACTTCCTCTCGGAACCAGTCCTAGTAGAACATATATTAAATATGGAAAAAAAAATTTGTACTCTCCTCATAAAAATGTATTGGGATGAATCAAACACTGATCAAATCTATTGCACTTACTGTACTGTTAACAATAATGATGAATTTGTATTGGAATCAAGTTTTAACTGGAAATCAGGAAAGATAAGATTATGACAGTATAAACTAATTTGGTCCGCTAATATGAAATGTAAATTTGTATGAATTTAATGTCTAAAAATATCTGAAATAACTAGACTATATTAATGCATTGTTCAATTAACTTCCACTTGTGGGAGTTTTGATACAACTGATGTGCTCTTTTCTGCCAGTCATTATTATTTTAAAATTATTTTTAACCTGGCTTACATATCAGCGCAATAAGGTTGAATTTTAAACAATGGTAAAAGCTAGGTAATTAATTTGGTTTGGTTTCAATAAATTACTCCCTCACTTCCTTGTCAAACTAATCTGTGAGCTGTATGTCCTCTAACGTATGCATAAATACCACATGCCTTCAGCCTAAACACAGATACCTGTGTATCACTGTTCCCTTCCCTAGTATTAACTTCATATAGTATTAACAAAGGGTAATCTTTCTAACAAGAAACTAACTGATTCCAGAGTTTTTCTATAATGACAACCATATTTTTTTCTTTCCTTCTAACAGTCAGATGAATGATATAAAATATTTTGTCATAATGAAGATGACCAATCACTTTATCATTGAGTGCTTGTGCTTATACAAAATGTGATGCACACATCCTTTTTTGCTGTTCTTTATTTGTCTGAAATGGATTATAGGAGATTCATTTTTCTTGGTATCTACATTAAACTAGAATACTACATAAATAGAAAAATCCCATTGACCCTAAATATATTTGCAGCACTATTTCATATTATGGACATATTCAGATTTCATTTACACTGGCCTCCCTCTAGGAAAGCTGCTCACCAAGGGAATAAAATGAGAAAGAAACACAGCTCACTGTAATGAAAAATCAATGTTAATATATATCCCATACTTTCTGGGAATAGAAAGCAAACAGGTTGCTGTCTATTTTGAATAGCTGCATAAAAATTTTGTATTCAAAGTAATCTGCCATGAGCTTTCTGTATTCAGAATAAATATTTCTGAATTGTTTTAAACATAGTTATATTACTTCTTGTACCACTAGAATCCCAGCTTATTTATTAAAACCTGAGGGCCCATCACATGGTAGGTAGTAATCAATAAAACTTATGCCAACTGATGTTATTCTGTATGTCAAGTCATATTGCTACAGTTCTGTCTCTGGGATGTTACAAAGCGGTAGCTTGTTTGCAGTGTTCTTTTCTACCTTCTTGGCAATGACTCAGGAATTGTTTGTCATAACTATAGCAACTGGAAAAAAAAAAAACCCAAATCATATTCCATTCATTTCTAACAAAAGACAAAAAACCCCACACCAACAAAAGCAATAGAAAATTCTGTTCTAATGCACTGTTACTGCATTGCCTCAGATGCATTACGCAAACTGAATAAATTACCTTCTGGTAAGAAACTTGCATGATCAGTCAGTCACATCAGCATGTTGCCAGACCTGACTAATCTAAGCAAACAAACCAACCAACCAATCAACCCACAAACTATATTTGACATTGTCAGATCATCTGAAGCACTACAGCACTCATCCAGATTTACTTGGTATTTTAAAGAATGACCTAGATTTTATATGTAAGATTTTTTTATCTGCACTGAGGAAGCTAAGAGAGAAAGGGCTATTTGGAAGGAAGGAGTTATAAGAAGAGAATCATCAAGGGTATGTGGTAAGTTTTATGGTAGAGATTGACGAGGGAATTATGAGGCCAAGATAAGTACTGTCCTTAAAATGCACTATTGCCAGTTCTATGACTCTTCAGGGATCAGCTGTTTAAAGCTGGTTTTGTTAATCTAATATGTATTTACATATATCCAGAGACAGGAAAGGATTTCTGTTGCCATTTGGTTTTTGACAACTGGTCTGCTATTTGGTTCTCATACGTTCCTTCATTAATGTCTTGGACATTGCAGGAAAAGAAGACAAGACACCAGGAATGTGGTTTAAGTAGGCCGTGACTTCATAAATAACACATCTGGGAACCATCTGGAAATGACTCGTCCAGTGCAGGTCATACTTCCTTTGTAATCCATACCACGTGGTGGCAAACTGCCATCAGTCCTCCACCCTGCTAACATGGCCTCAGCATCACTCCTGAGATACATGGGCCCCCTTCCCCTGAAGATGAGTGAACAATGAAAAAGGAGGCTGTATCTTAACTCAAATGTAGCCCAACAGTCTTTGCAGTTCCCTTCTAATTTCTGTTTACAGTTTATCACAAACTGGAATCCTTAGTCAATAATTACCTTCACTGGAAATTTGCTGCAGTGAGGCAACAACTTTTCTACCCCAGCCAAATTCCTACACCATCAATAATTGCTTCCATTAGAGCAGCCAGCATTATATTTCTTCTCAAGTCAGAAACTGGAATAGAACATGGAATTCTATTGAAAGCACACTTCAAATGAATAGTTACTTGATTTTTCTTTTCAGTTAATTTATAAATCAGCCAAATTCCTCTTGTGATCACCTAAACTTTCTGGTGTGGTGTCCTGAAATCATAGTCATTTTGCTGTAACATGATCTGACTGTAGGTAGGACCTCTTGTCCTAATCTCAATTCTGCCATTGTTTTCCCCTCCATATGTTTAATCATGATTTATCTTCATCCATTTGTATGGCCACTCCCTCATCCTGAATGAATCAGAGCTACCTCCTGACTTCCCTCTATGCTCTTCATTTGGGCTAGCACCTACCTGAAAGGGAAGACATGAGCTTCCAGAAGAGCTGGATTTCTGACGTAAAGCCAAATGCACCCTATTAGCCAGACAATATATTTATAGTCTGACACACCATTGTGAAAAAGAGGCTGAACATGGATATTACTGAAACTGTCCCTTCCATATTCATGTGTCATCTCACAGGCATTATCAGCCCCACCCCACTCTTGGTTACTATTGACATGCCAGCTTCAGAATACTATAAAATCCATTTAGAATGGACGGGAACCCAATTTGGGATGATAATGGCTGTAATACCTGTTCTTTGACATTGACCTAAAATAAAATAATTCTTTATGAATTAACTGCCTTCCATGGAAAGCAACAGTAGCATGGCATCCTCATCACATGTGAATAGTTTGAGAAACTCTTACATTACTATAATACAGAAATTTACTTTATTTTTAAAGGAATAGTCTCATAAACAAAGGAATTATAAGCAGCAAAGGCACCTTTTCTTCATTTTTCATGTGTGATTTGTAGATACCTAGGCCAAAGCTCTACTTGAATTCTGTTTAGCCAGTTCTTGAGAAACTCTGCAACTATCCCAACCTTAGACCTACTTAAATTCATATAAAGTTTCTCTTAGGTTGATATACTTCTAAAATAAGGATGATCAATACTAATGCAAAAGAAAAAAATTACATCTTGCCTTGTATTGAAAAGAAAAAAACATGAAACATGGAAAATTTTTAATGTTTTTGGACATATTTCTCCACTTAGGACTGATGAATAAAGTTACTCACACACTTCAAGATGTTTTGCGTGTTGGCTAAATTTCTACCAAAGATCAAGATTCCAGAGGCCAACTCTAAATAAATATGCTCCTTGCTGGCAAATTCTCTCAATCTCTAGCTCTTTTCCTCTTTGATTGATTTGAGAAATATTTATCTTAATTTTAATTATTTCTAAAAATCAAATTACTACCACTTATGCAACAGGGAAAATTTACTTGCCCTATAAAATATCAACCTATGTCAAATGGCTGTTATGGCTGACTGTAGATCTAGTCTTCCATTTAAAGATGAAAAAATCAGGATCTCTCGAAAGTAAGTACCCTATTTCATGTTTTGTCTTTAAGAAGAACATTGGCCTAGTCATTCCATAAAACACAGCAGATGGGAAAGTATCAGTTTCAAAGCGACTACCCAAAATATTAAAGGTACCATATCTGTAGTTATTTTTATTTAATATTGCAGTCATCTTAATGATTTTAACAGTGCTAACAGATTTAATGAGTATTTATTCTAGTTTCCAGCTGAATTAACTAATTGTGACACTGAATAGAGAAGTCAGTTCACTATTTTTCATTTCTGGACTGTATCCTAAACTCACTGGCCAAAAGAATATAAAGGCAGCAAACTTTTGTCTTCTTACGAACTCTTAAACTGAGGAAAACTTCACTATGGTGACTTCTTTCATAAAACCTTGAACTTTAGCCAGTCCATGTATATTGATTGATATTCACATTAGTCTACTTCTAAGAACCTGCATATCTTTTGGGTTGGTCTCCTGAAACAACCTGGACTTTTTACTAAAAGGTGGATTTAGACGGAAATATTCTTAACAGTGTTCTAGCTCATCAGTGTATGAAACTCAGGGGAGAAAAAAAAATAATGAGTCAGACTCCTGGCCCCTGGGTGATGATGGCAAATAGACTCTCAAACTTTGTCCTGCTGGTCTGAGAAACAGACTTTAATAGACCTCTAATCCTTTGGACACACAAAAGCAGATAAACACGCAAGAGTTTCTGCTCCCTGTCTTCGTACAGCAGCTGCTTCTTCTAGGACCAGTCAGGTACAGAGAGAGATCTCCCTAGAGCTGTAGATGCATATGTTTATATATAAGCAGAATGTCCTCAAGGGAAACGACTCTGTGGATGAACAGGAGCCAAGAAGCTGAACCCTTTAATTCACCAGCCACATAATTCTGTCTTCCCCATGCCTGGTAAGAGGCTGAGCATTCAAAGAGAAGGTGGGTTGAAAAGATGATATAAAAAATCAAGTGTCTGTTGACGCAGATTGCTTGCTGAGCCTCCGAAGATATGGAATGTGTTCTCCAGATGGACAGTGAACAAGGCATCTGTTACAATGCAAACTTTGAAAAAAAACTTCTCTAGCATTTTGATTCAGAAGATTTCTCTTGTTCCTAAAGTTTCATATAATTATATCATTCCCTAACTGCTACTGAGAGAATGTGCTTTGAGTTGCAAACTGATGAGAAGAGCAATAATTAAGAGGGTATACCAAGTACATCTGCCTTAAGCAAAAGTAATTTGCAATGCTGAATTAATGTATTCTTTGTCTATCAGTGATATTTGGTGCCACATTTGCTTCTGTTATTGTTTTGGGCGTATTTATTTATTCTGACTGATTCTGTCTCCCCAGAGTAAGCTATTTCCCCAGTCTCACTTTCTCTTTTATTTCCTGAATAAATGCAAAAATAAATATGCCAGGAGAATGCCTCTCTGTGATACCGTACACAAAATCAAAAGCCTTTTTTTTTATTGCTTGCTATTTACCAGTAACTCATAAAACACATACTTGACAGTGCTGACTGTTGTCTGGGATACAAATAATATTTTGATTAATTTTTTTAAGAGCATTATTCTCCTCCTAATTTTATCAATTTCAAACATATTTTCCCCATCACTTCAATAAGCTTGCTTATGATTCCAACAGGCATGATGATTATGAGATCAATTTAATTTTTTGAGGCCATTATTTAGCTATTACTTTACCTAAATATGTCTCCTGAAGATCTTTCCTCCTCACAGATTAGCAAAGGTTAAATCTTCAACAGGTGTTGAACTGCAGATCATTACAATATTTTTGGTATCCTACCACCACCCTGTTTCCCAGCTCAAGGCATGAAATGAGCTGGGTTCTTTGCAGTTGACTCAAAGCAGCTAAAAGTGAGTGGAGAACCCTCTACTTTCAGCTAAGGATATACACAGACTGCTTACACCATGTGATATGGAGTGACTTAACTGAGTGTGGATTTAGACTGCATAAAGTTCTTCCTTCTCTTCTGGAGTCACATCTGGAAACCCTTTCCTGAGTGAGGCACCTATACCAAGACAATAATTTCCTGAAAAATAAACACAGTAGGGAGTTTTTGGTTCCATTAAACCCAGCTGCCTGGTTAAGGCAGATCTGACTCCTTTAACTACATGAAAGGATGCAGGTGAACTGTGTTTAATTGTGTCCTTCCATGCCACCGTCAAAGCATGTTGGGATAGTACACTAGCCATGAGGGTATAGTAGATTTTGGAGAAAACAATTCTAGTTGATTTTAAAGCCTTTTTGTATAAACTACTTTCATATTCACTTGAAGGAAGGAGTAGGAGATGGATTTCCCTGGTGAGTGATTTAACCACCAGGCATTCTAACTCCCTCTCTGGCCTAATGAATATTTCATATTTTATTCTGTGGAACAACATATTATGCAATCATTCAATTAAGCACTGTCTCATAATGCATATGCACAAGGTGTTATTCATGAATAACACCACTGAAGCTGAGAGGCTTGTTTTGTAAAATAAAAAATGCTGTTTTTCATTATTAAGCACTACATCTTTATTGTTCTGCTGTTGAAAGCAGAGTTCACATTTGGAAACAGTGTATCAACCAGCCAATATTGAAAATATCACTAAACCCCAGTTAACTTCCAAACTAGAATGGAGGGGTTTGGAGATGGTCTTTCTCCATCTCCTGAAGCATCTTTACCTCTCTTTGAACATACAATCAGCTTTGAGGAGAGGGAAGACAAGAACTGGTGTCCAAAGAACAAAAATACCAAATTTTTGGGTATAGGAACCCAAATGGGAGGCAGGGATTACAGAAGACAGAAATGAGAGAGGAAAAGGAAAACAAAGAAGAATGGAAATTTCAGGGGTGAGAGACCATTGTCTGACAAATACCCTTTTCCCCCCTGCCTCACCTGAATAAAGATAATTGGTGCCATTGACTCATCCTGAGGGAAAAAGCATAAGGAGAAGATGAGTAAATTTATTTGCCCATAAAATATCAACCTATGTTAAATGGCTGTTATGGCCAAGAAGATTGCTTATCTGGCAAAAGCATTTACTGTTTTTTAGTAACTTAGATTGCCCTGCTTCAAAAGAGCACAGGTCAAGACTGAAGAGGCCTAAGAAAAAGAAACTACTTGCCTTAGCAAGGGTCACAAACCTAAGATTCTGAGACCCCAAATTAAATAGCCATGGTAGAAAGTTTTTAATTTTACATAAAGCTTGGATAATATTTTTTAAAACACATTTAGTGCCATCTACAAAGATGTTAACCAGGCTTTTAACAGTATTCTAAAATGGATAAAAATGTATTGGAATCTGTCACAGATGGGTATGTTGGGATGACTGCAGGTAGCTGAACATACCTTCTAGACTTCCTAAACACCCTCAGTGCTCATGGAGCTTGCTGAACAGAAATGGCACAAGGGTAGATAGTCAGCTCTTGTGAGTCTGCCACATGAAAAATGTCAGATGTGAGTTGGGCTAAGAAGCCATATTAGAGTTTGATTTGTAGTTAAGGGAGAGGCAAGGGGAAAGGAGACAGTGATGGGGATAGTAAGTGGGATCAATCTGTCCTTTAGCTCCTTAGATAAGGTAGCATAAGGTCATGCATAAATATCTGTTGCTACTGACAGGGCAATTAAGGGGCTTGATTCCCCATTACAGGAGCTCTTACACTTCAGGGGTAGGATTTGTGCATACAGGAACTCAAGGAAGAGCTATGTTTATGTGTTTTCTATAACTCTTTTGCTTAGAAGGTAATTAAGTCTTTACATTTTCAAATAAAGACATATGTTTATATGCAATTTTGACCTTGCAGAAAATAGAAAAATTGTGACAGTAACATCAGTCAATTGCAATCACGAGTGTTTATCATTCAGCACCACCATGAAGAGACAGGGTAGTCAAATGTTTATAAACTCAGCTATGGTTGCAAAAATATAATTTTAAAGTTAGTTTTCTCTGTATTTTCATGGTATGGTATTACTAAATGCTGGCATGAAATCAAAATCTCTGCTTTTTCCATTCTCATTCCTATACTGCCTACTTTAAGTCATACTAATTTGCTTTTTCAAGTTTTAAAGTACTCTAACCTTTTGTTGTCCTCTTTCAAAAACAGTCTGCTATAAAAAGTTCATATTGATCCTTTGCATTAATCCTTGATGAGAACTCCCACATTGAGCTAGTTTGGTCATGTTTCCTTTCCAAATTAAGTTACTCAAGGTCAAAACTGCTCCTGTTCAAGCTCTTCTCTTAAAGCATAATGTACAAAACTAGACTTTCAAGACTTGTGAACTTGGACTAGAAGCATTGCTACAAGTCCCTAAGTCATTGTGCATTTCAGTTTTTATAAAAGTTATGCACATCAGTGACAGAGAACTAAAACCCCCACAGCTCTTTAATAAGAATTAAATACCCCATGACTGTATTACGTCAGTCAGCACTTCCTGAAAGTTTCAGAGAATATATTATCTTTTAAGATAGCAATGCAGTGTACACATGACAAGCTTGAAAAAATGGTGATGTTATCAGTGACCATCTAGAATCCAGAAACACATTTTAGATTGTATTCAAGAGCATCACAAGTTTTGCTGTACACTTAAGATGGAATGCAATTTTTTAGGGTTTAATTAGAGTATTTCAGAAAGTGACCAAAACTGAAAAATCCACAGTGCCTTGACTAATTTAGTGAATTTTTATAGCTACAGCTGTAGGCACTTCATGCAGTGAGATATAGTGCTAAGTTAATCATATCAAAGGAAACCTTTTCTTCACTGCATTAAGTAGAGTCTTGCTCTCTAATCATTTAGTAGTCAAGCCTCATACTGTCAAGCCTCACACCATTCTGCACTGCATTTCTGGGATGCATCACTATTTCCTGAGTGATGCTTTCTCAGGGAGATGCTGTTCACTTTTACTGTGCAAGGTCTGTGGGCATCGGAGCAGGGCTGAAAAGTCCACAAAGTAACTGAGTAACAAGTAGTTTGGCATTGAAATTATATTTAGGAGCATAATTTAAGAATGTGATTTTTGCATTAATTAGCATTTAAGTTCATTTAAGGCCTTTAAAATTCTCACAGGCTGTGGGCCCTCTGTTTCATAATTATGTTCACAAAAGTATTCTGGTTATAAGAGTAAAATCACAAGCAGACATTCAGAAAGAGTAAGGATTATAATCTCCTTTCAGCACATGTATTTGCAAGCACCAATCTTCACTCTTTTTTCCTCCTAAAAACGATCTAATTTGCAATTAATAATTTACTATTAGCCTTATTGTGTGTTTAATTGTAAATATTTTATACCATCTATTTAATGGAAATTTTTTTCTTGAGCTTATTTTAATGTGATTTTGTGCTACACTATGAGATGGACAAATAAGGAGTTTTGACTGTTCCTTTGGTCATTTTTGCAGTAAAATTGTGGTTTTTATTGACATATTGCATCACATTAGAACTGAAACTTTTTCTGCCTTCTTGGGAGGTGAAAAGCCCTTAGTCAGTATTTTCAATACATTTAATATCCAAATACCTAAGAAATAGTCTGACTGTTTCATCCTTCTTTTGTGCTAGAATAGGAAAAAAACCTCTTCTCTTTGTATCTCATCTTGTCACCACCACTAGTTGAGGTTAACATATTGTCTGTCTACTTTTAATGGAAACATTCCTCATGTATTCTAACAAATCACATATATCTGAATTCTACATACAAAGCTGTAATTCCATTGAGAGTTTGCAGTGACATTGATAAATGATGTCACCAGAACCCTTTGCTTGAATTACAATCTTAATTATGTACACCTGGGTTCTTAGTATTCCTTATATTATTTCTGTCATAGCACTATCTTGTCCTATTCTTACTCTGATGCTAATTTGTTTTATCAGTAGCCAAAGCACTGCAGCTTAGCAACGCCTGTCCACAGTGTTTAAATGACTGTAAATTTCTTCCTTGTTATTACTGTTTTAAAAATTGAGTGCAGCAGTAAACAACAAAGTCAATTTTTACATTAAGATGATGCAGGTTATATGTAAAGTTTTTGGGAGTTGCTTTTGTTTTCCACAGAGTTTTCTTATTTAGGACTATCCAGCATTTCTGAGTGCTTCTAGTTGTTTCATGTCTCCTGAGAAAAGAAGAGCAAAAAGGTTTGGTTACTCAGTTATTTTTGTGGGAGAGGAATTCCCATATGGTTGAAGGTGGGAAACACTGTGTATCGTAAGCCTGAAAATGAGAAATACAAGTTTCTTCTAGTTCTCATTCTCTTGGGTTTTTTTCTATATTCACCTTGTGAACCTAACCAGGATTACTTTTGTCACAGAAAATATAAAAGACTCAGCTTTGAGTACATGTGTGGCCAATGGAATCCCTTTAAGAATGATCAATCAGGCTGAGGCTTGCTTTGCTCCGGAAGCCCCTTGAAGAGACTGGCTTACAAGAAATGTGATTAAAAGTTCCCAAATCCAATTTATCCTCCTAACATTTAAAAAATATGAAGAAAGCATAGAGTTCCAGGATATAACATGTATCTGTTCATTATGTTGATTTAACTTGAAGAATGTATGTCCTATCTTGTACAACACTCACAGTCACACACTTGCAAAAAGTTCAGAGCTAAATGCTGGCACATTACTTTTAAACTTGGTCTTTAATCAGGCTAATGTATTCATGATCTGGGTCAGGACTGAAAAAGAACTTCGAAAGCTGCATCCTCGCCCCCAATCTCTCATTGGAAGATTTTGGTTCTTATTACTTTTATTCCATTCTCCTCCTCCTTTTATTCCTTCTTCTTCTTTTTTTTTTGTTTTTGTTTTTGTTTTTGTTTTGTTTTTTTTTTCTTCTCTAAGATTTCTCTTACTTCTGTAAAACAATGGGAATTGCACCCTCTAGAAAAAGGTACGTATCTGCTTCCTACATGGCCAGACTGGCCAGGACTGAATATTAACACTTGTCTTCCCACCATCACTACAGAACACACATTCTTTTTTCTTTCTGCAACAGCAATCTGCAAAAGCCTGAAACTTTCTGCAACAGCAATCTGCAAAAGCCTGAAACAATAGGAATCAAAATGCTCTGAATTTTGGATTTCTCTTTACTGTAATATCAGGAGAAAAACTTACAAATAAAAAGTATTGGGGACAGAAATCTGGACAACACTATCATAAATATAATTCTTGTAGCAAAATAGTTTTAATCAAATATTTACTAACCTTTTAATTTGGTCAGGATGACTAGTGTATTTCTGGCAGTTATTTATTTGCATACAAACAATCACATACTCTCAAGCCTACACTAAAATACCAATTAGTTCTTGTCTCAATCCTCTGCCACTGAAAAATTTTACTTAGATTATTTTTCTTGCCAGTTGTTGCATTCATCTTGACAGTTTCAATTCTTTTTCATGAGATAAATAGGTCCAAATGAGCCTTTGAACTTTTCCCACACTGTTTCTTTAGTATTCGGTCTGTTCTGATGGCTCTTCCTGTCCCAGAAGTATACCACAAACTCGTTCAGAAAACATTCAGTCACTCTTCCATTCCCTGGAGGGACTGTAACTTTTATGGTTCCACAGCCTCTAAAATGCTAATTAGACCCTTAGCAACCCATGAGTTTTAATTCTGAACTTTGTAAATTTCTCAGTTAATCCAGATTCTGTCACTAATCATGACCTTCTGGAAACTGCACAAGGCACCACAACAATGAAGAATACTAAAAACTCTTGGAAGCTGGCTCAAAAAGCCAGTACTGTCAGGTCAGAGAAAATCCAAGCCCGCCTTTACTTTGCTAATCCTTTAAACACTTGGATCAGTTTTCAATAATCTTTTTCACACTTTGTAGGGATCTGCTTTTCAGGTCTTGGCATCCAAAGCCTGCTTTGACTTCAGCCAAGGTTTGAATTGCATGTTAGTTGTTTTAAATATACCATAATAGACCAGTTTCCATTCTGCTATCCCTTACATTTTTGAGAATGCATAAAAGGCCTTTTTTTTGTGCAGCAGAACATCTGAAGAGTATTTTTTACTCCTTAGTTGATACATATGCATGTGCACACACACAAAAAAAAATTGTGTAGATGCTCTTAGTGAATGACCTTTTTTTTTACTGTCATTCCAAGGTCTGAGTCATGCAAGATATTGCTTAAAATTTGGAGCTCACTCTGAAAAAATGACTCAAATAAATAACAAGATGAAGCACAGATACTGTTGTAAACCACTGGTGAGATTTGAAAAAGATAAGCTGGTTTACTAGTTTTTCTTTGGTCTTTCTGTGATCCTCAGTAAAAAAAGTGAGAAACTAGGGGGAAAATTATTGCTGGAAACTTAACATACATGGCCTACTAGGCAGAGTTTAATCCACATAAAGTTCCTTAAAAAGCAGTGAGCCAATAAACCTAAGTTAAATATTTGGAGTTCAGACACGTAAAGCTCCATTGAATTAGAAGTTTTACAGAATCTCACTGCTAACATACATTTCCACACCTGGCAAAAATTCATGTACAAAACTGACTCATGTTAGAGAGAAGAAGCAGGGAAATAGATTCCTGTGGTGGGGATCCGGCTCTGTAATTTTCCTATTAAATTGTGTTTGTGGAGATGCAAAAAGTTTCTATGTAACTAGAGAACCTAATGGGACAATTTCCTTATTGTTTTAAAATTAGCTTTGTCATTGTTGAATAGTTCTTAGGGGTAGCTCATATAGAATAGGTATGGCCTGGAACAGAAGTAAATGAAACTATCCCTCAGCTGCTTATTTTAATCATTTAAATGGGAGTTAAATCTCAAGCTGTGTTTTTCCTCAAAGACTGTGAGTTAAGACCAACAAAAGCAAGCACGTGGACTTGTATGGCTTGATTTCTTTGTTTATTGTGAGCCACTAACTGATTTTTCTTTTTTAGCTTAAGCCTGTTTGCAAGTGGGATCCAAACAAAGGTGTAGAACTGACCAGTGAATACTTCACTGTGCATTCTTAAGGTCATTTAGCTTGAAAAGAGTTTATTTTTTCCCCCTGTATTTCTTCTTTCTCTGTCTTTTGTTTCCTTTCTCCAAAATAAACTTCCCCTGTCTCCCCATGTTAGAGTGGACTCTTCCTTACACAACAGATTTATTTTTATTCCAGTGTTGAATGGGATCCTAATTAGATAAGGGTCCCTTTTGTGTTCTAGTACTACAAAACTTTAATAACAGCAACAGCTGATCTTGCAATCAAGCACTTATGACCTGTTCTTGGACATGAGATGTACATAAATTCCACTGAATTTAAGAGTTTTAATTTGTCCATGCCCTTCTCAGAGGAGTTGGAACTAAATAATCTTTAAGATCTCTTCCAACCCAAACCATTCTATGATTCTAGGAATGCTGATAGAGATGTATACTTGAAGAACTAAATCACATTTTTTACATTTTGTCTCAAATAGTTTACTTCAAAATTTTTCAAGTTCATCAATGAGTTTTTTTTTTTGGGGGGGGAATGAAATCTCAAAAGCTAATACTTTTTTTTTTAATTTATCTCTATACAATGACTAAAAAAAACCAAAGAAAACAAAAAACTACAAAACTCTACATCAGTCATCATCTTGCAAGACAGATTTTCTCATCTCTCTGAGATTCTAAAATAAAACAATAGGATACAAAGATTACATTGGTGAGTGGCCCTTGCCCTGACTATAACTGGGATGCAGGCTCACTCCTGTCATCAGCCAAAGCTGAGCCACTCTCAGTCATACTGAGTGGCTGCTGCCTTCACACTCTTCTATCTGCATTTCCTAGGGGGAAGAAAATTATTTCTATCCTTCCTGGTGGACTCAAGTTGAAGGAACGGGAAATGTACTGCAAGAAAATGTCTTACAAAAATGGACAGACAATGCCATTATACTTTTCTCTTCCCAGAAGTCATGTGTTTGCCATTTTCTCCAATTAATGCACAGAAAAACTTCTTTCCTCCACATTCCTCCTCCTACTCGTTACAATTTCCCCACCTTTGTGAGTCCCAAAACCGGAGGCCCTATCATTAATCTTCCTTCCCAAAGTGTTTAGGTCCATGAGATCTGGCTTTAATTACCAGCCATGAGAAGAACTAATTACCCTGGCCTAACAAAGACAGGATGACAGAAGGGGGGTGGTGTTGTGAGAATCTGACAATGCACATCTTGGCATATTAGATATTCCCATTGCTACTTCTCTGTCACTTGAAAAGAGAGATAAAAAGACAAGTATGCAGGAGTTACTCCAAGTTTACAAATGCCTCCAAAGATACTTCTGTGGGAATTTAAGTTTGCCTTGTGGGAGTGCTTGTAGAGTGCAGAGAAAACAGATAGAACTTCCAACAGTGAATGCATAACCATAATGAGTTGACCAGTGACTCAAAGCTGAGCTATGCAAGCCTAAAATAAGCATTACAAATGTGGGAGTCTATAATTCTCAATCAAGAGACAAAAGTTTTCACTCCTTTAAATGCAAATACGCTACTTATCCTTCTGTCAGCTGAGTTTGGATGTGGCCACATCACTTCTTAAAAGTTCTCATTTCCTGTAGAATTGGGTTACTTTCTAGTACATTCAATATCTCATTTTTGAAAATAAACTTATTTAGCATAGAAGACTGGAACACTGACTTACAAATAAGCACTTTAACTCGAACCAAACTACAGCTTGTTGAAATTAAAGCACTTCAATATTTCAGTCAATAAAACCTGTTGTTTCTCTGATCCTTCTATGTACATAAATGAATTGACTAGGTGATTTAAAGTATCAAGTGTAACACAGGAATAGCATTTAAAGGGAAGGATGTGTATGGCAAATTTTATGTTACTTAGTAACTGGGACAATAACATTAAAAATTAGAAGTGAAGTGGGAGCCATTCCAGGAAAAACACATAATATCTGAGCTTGCAGCTAAAACTTCTTCCAGAAGGTTTGAAAAAGTAGAAAAGGTTATAACTTCTCTGGAGAATCTGGCATTCAGCTATTGGTTTTGGTGGGTATTTGGCTTTTGGTTGTGTTTGTTTGATTGATTTTGTGTGTTTTTTTTTTTTCTACTGAGAACTGTGGCATAACACATCTGGCACAGATGTGGCATGGTATGGAGTTTCTGCCCAGCAAGTCGTCAGCTGTGATTCATCTTTCCTTGTTCTCATAGCCTGGACTACTTCATCCTCCACTCTGTTCCCAACCCTCTCAGCAGTTCTTCCCTAACTGGCAAATCAGGGATATTACTGATGCTTGGAAGATACCACACTGACAGGTATCATCAGTCATCCCATGCTGCTTTGCAATTTTAAGGTATCTGAAGTGCTCCAAAACCTGGTATTAGCTGGGCTTCCAAAAGCAATGTTTTTGTGCTAATGTACTGCTCTGCCTGGTTTAAAAGATGCTTCTTCCTCCCTGGTTTTTTTGTTAACTACTGAAAAACAGTGGCCCTTTTATTGCCCAGAATGGCATCCAAAATGTAAAGTCTGTGTAAAGTCTGCAGAAGCTATGCTGCTGTGCCACCACACCCAAAGCATAGGATCACCTTAACTCAACTGCTAGGTGGTTTGTGCTACATCATTAATTACTGCAAGGCTTTTAAAGCTGATTTACTTCAATAAGATTTTGGTCCATTTACTATGATTCATGACTCAATCTGTGATGTAGAATTAATAATTTTTAATTGTTGTTATAGCTATGGCACCTATGTTACAGGAACTAAAAAACAATGGCTATCTGGTGAATATAATTGGGGTCTGAATTTTCCTTAATGGATTTTGTCAGAAGGCCTACCCTTTGAGGGATGCTGTTCAGAGCATTTCATTAGTTTGGAAGAGGTAGGAGAGGGAGTCTGTATGACAAAGTATCCTGTGGGGTTTATTCATAACATGAAAAAAAGTTGTGTCATTAAAGTTTTTAGTGTAAATTTGTTTTGGGTTTTGTTTTTTAAATACACCTAATCTATCCAGATTGCATAGAGAAACTATTTTCAATCCTCTTGATGCCTCCAAACAGGCAAACTGTGTTGAAGGGCTGCTGTGTTTGTTACAGCTGACTCATCATTACTTTCATGCACACATAAAACTAAACAGAAAAAATTTTGTTGATTTGCTGAGTGCTGTGCAATCCTTCATGTATCTGAAGCCATCATCCATCTGAAGTTGTCTACAATAAATATATTAAGTAAAAATACATTAAGTAACACATTATCTAATGCTTTTCCAAGTCTTATCAATAATGAATGCTGCAAGTATTTGTATATTCAGGTTGCTGTTCAAGATTGTGTGACAGACCAGAAGCAAAATACTCCACCATGAATGGCCTGTAAGAGATCTGGGGTGGTAAGTGATGCAGACTGTGCAATGGCAGAAAGGAATGCACGTTTCTGAGCTCAGTTCACTTTGGCTATAGGCAAGCATTTATTTTCTGCATTATATGAAAGACTCAAAGAAGTTTTATGGCCTGTGTAATGTAGAAAGCACACCTC
>QUSF01000001.1:39814698-39816674 GCA_003676055.1 Chloebia gouldiae | reverse complement strand
AAAAAAAGGGTCCCAGAAAGCTGTGATCCCACTCCCTTCCCAGTCCTCTGATTTTCTTTGGGAAATCAGAATTGAAGCTGTTCAATTAATATACCAACCTAGACTACTGATGCTCAAACATGAAAGCACATGTTATGGAAGAAGGGTCAAAAAGCAGCCCCATTACGTGCTGCAGGAGTACTAAACACCACCTATCGCTTCAGTCAGAGTAAACAGCTTGTAGTTGTGTCTATGAACACTAAATTCACTCCAAGTAGCAGGGAGCAGGCAACCTACTGTTTGAAATAAGAATGTGAGCTTACAAATCACCCACTATTGAAGGACTTTGCCCATCAGACCCCAAGCCAGCAGGCAATCTAGATTTCACTTTGATGGTTCCTACAGTTGAACTGGTTTTCTTGCAAAATCCCATTCATTTCATCTCTGCCTGTTTTTGAAACACCCCCGCAAGACCCTTCCTGCCCAAAAGGTGCTTGTAAAGTTACTGTGGCCATATACTAGCTTAGATCCTGGTTTGTCTTGGTTGGGTTTGGTTTTTTCTTCATATTTTGTAGAGAGGTCTTATTATTTCAAAAATAATATCTTTGCCTTAATTGCATTTCATTTTACATTGGTTGTAGTACTACACTACTGAGAGCAAAAAACCCCTCACTACTATGGCTTACTTACCATTGTTTGATATCTCACCATTTATCAAACTTTCCAGATATCAATGATAAACAACAGCATTGCGGGCCACTAAAACATGGGATCTATTCCTAACAGAACTCATGGCAACCTTGCTGAAACCAGTAATATTATTGTTTTGGCAAAAAAACAGTTTAATTCTCACTTGACCAGCCAAATTAGAAGAGGATAAGTTTCTAAGAAGGCATTTTCCTATTGGGTACAACCAGAATGTAACCAATATTGAAACCAAAACCAAAACCAAAATCCAAAACCAAAACCAAAACCAAAACCAAAACCAAAAACATGTGTTTTACTTAAGAATATCTTTCCTTGTATGATTTATGGAACTCCTATAGTATTTTATCACTGTTGTTCTAAGTTAGCTGATTTAAGATTCTTTGAAAATCTTAAATATTAAAAAGCAAATAAGATTCCTCATTTTCATGATATTTTCAATCTATAGGTATATAGTATGCAAAATCTTTAATGCAAGTAGCCTACCACTAAGCTAACTAGGAAATTTATAGGGAAGCTCTGTTCTCATTTTCAGTGGTATCTTTTTATATCACCATACATTCTCCAAAAAGTCCATATCCTTTTAAAAATTTGTTTTAAAACAACAAGCTAGTTCTATCCTGTACTAACACATCAGTATTAATTTCTTAGTTAAACACTATTAGTCACATGAGCCAGTCACCCCTGAGGGTTCACTTTTGTGTGAGGACTATTCTGTCGGAGTATTTTCATTAGGATAGATTCCCTGCTTAATTTCACCACAGTAATTAAAAAAAAAAAGTTACATGTACAGACCTGCAAAGCCTGTGTTTTGAAGGTGCTTGACTGTGTGTCAAGAAAAAATGGCAAAAATACAAATTCTTATTGTTAATATTAGGCTTGTCAACATGATATATGTGTTTTACAGGCTATTTAATCTCTAGTTATTCTGATGTGGTTATGGTGGAAAATAATACAAAATAAAGAATCATGACAATTAAAATAATTCCTCTACTTGTAGTTACAAAACTTTGGATATCTGTATTTTAGAGACACAACTGAAGGTCATAAAAAGTTTTGAATTTAGTATAAACATTGTGCATTTTGACATTGACCATTTGCAACAGAGCAAATATTTCACTTTTATAATTACATAGTATCAAAGGAGGAGGAAGAAACAACTGTCAGTAGGGTGAGGCGCTTTTTATTCTTTGTTGCTGGAATTATATTAAATAGGACAATTTTATATTCTACCTTCCAGAGTAACTTGTAATCATTTTTAAATTTTGGGACTAGATGGAGTCCAGAATTTG
>QUSF01000001.1:39739698-39807198 GCA_003676055.1 Chloebia gouldiae | reverse complement strand
CTCTAATTGATACTTTAAGAGATCTCTACTTTGTTGTTCATTTTAACTAATTTTTATCATGCCTCTGGGATGATATAACCCACACATCCTTCACCTAAGAAACCTGGTAATTATGGTGCTCACTACAAGTAATTAGATCTCAAATAAAAAGGAATCTTTATCCAAATTGCTGGGGGGAAATGCAATAATAATAAAGATAGATGTTTAGGTAAGTAAATATCAACAGGAAATGACCATTCAAAAAACTAACAGCAATCAGGTCAATGCTATTCATTACTGGGACACCACACAGCTTACATTTTCATTTTTGAGAGTTGAGCTTTTCTTTACCACAACAATCAGGTCAATGCAGTCTTTGCTGGGAAATAAGCGTAATAGCACTAAAGTACTTTAACAGAGGAACACTGCTGTTCTTGGTTTACTTGAAGCATGCAGGCATGACATCCTCCACCTCATGAGAGAAAGCAACCTAAGGATGGACTGATTCGGTCTGGAGGGTGCATACACACAAGAAGTATGCCTCATAATTTAATGGAAGAAATCTCTTCTGTTTCAAGTACCAGATATAGTGCAGTGTCTGGTAACAGTCTATTAAAAAGCAACTTCTGTGAGATGTATAGTCAGTCAGAAAATTAAATGATGGCACAGGGTAGAAAAGGCGACTGACTGTAAGAGGCTGTACATTACACCCATTGTTGTTTCTTCAGGCAAGTCAGTTTGCTAGAGAAAAGAGCACACAAAGTGTGTCATGCACACAGAACTGGAAAAGTGAAGTTATGTCAGGAACAGTCTACTAGTGCATGGATAAGAGAACAATAAATGCAGGCTCTGTAATGGAGGCTAGATAGGTATTAGCCACAAGGAAGCACTAATGGAGTGACCAAGAATAATGTTTAAATCATCAATATACAGGTGCTTAGCGTTACTTAAGAATCAGGCAATTAGGATTCAAAAAGAATAATTATCAGATTTAACAAAGAGGCCATTTAATGTTTGTCACTGTGTCATTAGTCCTATTTAAACACTAAGGAGTTAAAATGCATTGTGAGCACGAATTAGATAGTACAGTGAAACAAGTCACAACAGCTATAATTAAAAAGTGGGTAATTGCTAGAGTTAGTGCACAATAACATTGAAGATGCTATTACTTGCTCCTCTGCTTCCAACAGGAAGTAACAGGCAATTGTGTGTGGAGCCTGCTGAAAATATATGAATTTATAAATAGTGTAGATGGAAAACACATGCACGATACAGTTAATGTGAACTGTTGCCTCAGCTTTTTCATGGTTATTTGGGCTTGCCACCTACTTAGGATTTTTTCCAATTTCATTTCATTCTCAACCTCTTCAACTCTTGTACAATTTGATGTCTTCAGTCTAATCATAGGGAGGATGCCTAGATCAGGCAAGATCTACTCCATTTTCCAGATATTCTTTGGAATTTAGTTGGAATACACATATTCAGTGAAATATCCAGACAGATTGCTTTAGAACAGTGCAATCCACTTGTTTTATTGGAAGGTAAATGTGGAATGAGGGTTTCCAAAACCAAATTAAAAAACCTAATGAAACTAATACTTGATTTACAGACATGAGAGATAGAGTGGAAAATGCACTAATCATGAACAAGCATTCTAATCCTGCTAATTATTTTAAAATTACTATCAAAGAGCAGAGACTTCTCTTTCACTTGGAGGAATTGGAGAGCTAAAAATATAAAAATAAAACTGCTACCAATGGGCCAAAAGCAAACAGAGAACAGAATTCAATGCACTAATGAAAGCCATTGCTGCTGAATCAAATTTCTCTCTTGATAAGATTTCAAAACCCACTAAGTACATATTACCCAGTGATGTGTGCATTCTTGGAAAAAGCTGCTGTGAATCTTCAAGGCAGCCCAGGCTTAAGTGATGTGCAAAAAACCTATGGTAATGATGATGACATTAAAAGGTTCATAGAACCAGTATCAATAGCTAGAAGCAAGATGAAGCACTAGCTTTCTGCAAGGGATCATAGGCAAAACACAAAGCTAAGGAAAAAGAAAATGTGAATTTTAAGAACAGCTGAAAACAGCAGGTGAACTCTTCTATCTACAGTCACCTAGAAAAAAAGAAGAAGCTTGAAGAACAAAGATGAGCTGGAACTAAAATTCTGTATGAATTAGAATTCCACCAGATAACTCCTTATTAGGAATTATGCTGAGCAAACACTGCAGTAATTTTCAGACCTTGCTCAGCATTTGATACCCATAAGATGGTAAAATTACATTATCTAGAAAAACGTATCCCACAGGTGAGAGGATTGTGACACATAATCTCAGAACCACACAATAATTCTGACATTAAAATCTACTTGTTTAAGAACAAAATAATGGAATTTAAAGTTAAAATATCCTTTTATTCAGAAATAAAGCTATCTTATTTTGCAAAATTTAATATTCACAAGTGATAATCTAGTTTAAGCACTACAAAAAGAAGATAAAATGAACAAGAATCATTTGAATCATTCCATCTTTTGTGAATTACTATTATTTTCATATGTTCCATTTCAAATCTTTTGTAAAAGCAAATACTGCATTTTAAAAAGCATAGTATTTTGCAATCTTTAGCTAGGTTTTCTGTATTTTGGAAATCCATAAAAAATACTGGATTGTCAAACATGAAAGTAAAATCTCTTATAAACTTGTATTAACCAGTGAAACTAATCAGTGCTATTTCTCTGTCTAGAATGAGGAAAGCGAATCACAAAGGAGAATTTTAAGTATTATGTTTACAATTACGTTTCAACAGCTCCCTGTCTGAGTAAACACATTCTTTCAACTTGAGGACCTAATTACTAGAGTTACTAATATTAACATTGTCCCTTAAACAAAAGTGTAGGACACAATGAATGGGCTTTGCTACAGGGAAAACGGTTATCAACCCTGTAAGCATCAGTAAAAACAAGTAAATACTTCAATATAAGGGATCTCAGCGAGGCTTCTTCTGAAGTGCATTTTTGGGTTTGGGTCCTAGAGAGAAGGAATTGCACACTTGCAGAGGAATTCACAAAAAGCAGACTTGAACTGAATGGGAGCTTCAGCAAATCCTTAATGAAAAGAATGATGCGGAGCAATTGTCCTGCCTGCTGAAAATATACATGTTGCAAGAAGAACCGTAGCCAAGGAAAAGCTTGCTTGGAAGCTTGCTTCCAAAAAGGTACTTAAATGATTCTTAGCATCAAATATGAATGTGAGCTATCAGACAGAGCAGGGTAGAGAAGAAAGTAAAAATGGCTTAATTAGGTGCAGAAAATACTAGTGTTGAGCATATACTGGAGCACATCTAAGTACATTACTGTTTTTCTATGATGAATGATTAAAATAATCTCTATTATTTTTTTTTCTTTCCACTTGCTATCACTGCTCCATTATGTATCATTAGGGAATGGAGATTTATGTATGCAAGTATTTTCCAGGCAACAAAAGGGGGATGTAGGGGCTGTTTAGCATATGGCAGAAGAGGAAGTTAACAACATTCTAGCAGCTGGTTTACACAGTGGGCTTTGCCCACAATGGGCTAATTAACCTTAAGAAGAAGAAAGATGAAAGAGGGTAAAAATCCATCTCAACTGGCAGTGCACTGTGCATGATATCAAAGAAAAGGTGTTTGGTGGAAATTAGAAAATCTGAATATGGAATTGTTATGGAACAGTTGGCCTCTAATAATGACTTTTGTATTATTAACAGGACAATTTACAGACTTTGAGGCTACACTGGTACCACTGAGTCAAAGAGTATCAGGGAACATTTCCCAGAAACTGAGAGAAAACCTTCTTTAAATTTAAACAGAAAGAACAGTTGTGGACACTGTTTTGGCCTAGGCCAACTAGTCTCCTCCTAAACAACTCCTGAGCACAGCTTACAGGGTGGGTCGGTGGGTCCAAGACCATTCCCCAGACACACTTTGCATGGGAACTTTCTGGTGTTGGGCTAAAAGAACATATATCCAAGCAAATTTCTTTGAGCAATATAGACAAATCCTCAGTTTTCTGAAGACCTTTTTACCTTAAGGTCAACCTAGCCAAAGCTATTTAGCAAAGTTATATAGAGAAACCATATCCATAATTTTAATGAACAACAACCAGCCATTTTAGGATCAGGACGCTGTATGCCATTAAGAAGGAAATACAGCAACTTTATATTTCCTTTATATGCAATCTCTGTGCCAATAACTGTTTGACAAAAGCCAGAGGGCACTCAGCCAGAGACTCCATTGTGGAAGGAAAACCTCTCTGATCCAATGAAGAGAAAAACAAGATGCTTTGACCACCACTTAGGGAAACAATAACATGATCATCATCAATCAAAGGAGACCTGGGTAGTAGAGAAGACAATGCTACAGTCTCAGTAAGTCTAATAACACTGGTGATTAAGACTTTATTTTACTTGCCCAAGTGTGTTGCTTTCTAAAGCAAAGTTTAGAGATCAACAGTAATCAAGTGGGATTACTGGATAAAATGAGGTGACGCGTCTTAACTACCTTCTTAACTCTTCTGTGCACATATTTGATATGAATATGCAAAATTAGAAGATGACTGTGAAAGCTTCAGTCTGCAAGGCTGCAGTCAAGTGAACCTAGAGTGCAAAACCGGAGCCTTCTTCAAGAAACACATTAGGTTCATTCTTTGAGGACTAAAAAAATCTGCGTTCAGAAAACTCGGCTCCTTAACATCAGTGAAACCTGTTGCAAGAGGGATTGCTTTCCAACATGAGCAAAACCCAGAGTCACATGAGAGTCAAAACTGTCAGTAAAATGAGTTAGGTATTCTGTTAAAAGTGCAAGCCCAGATGAAGAGGTACCTGTCTGTAATAACTTTATAAACTGGAATTTGGCTTACAATTGAAACTGCCTTTACAAATCACCTTAAACAAACCCTTTTTTGTTTTAGTAGGCAGTTATTCAGAAATATAATAGAGGGTCCTGGGCAGCATTTATATTAAATATTTATTCTGTATTAAACAACAGGCTGGAGTGATCTAAGGGATGAACCAATTTCCTGATGAACTGACAGAATCTATTTTGTGCTTAATGAGATATTACATTAAATATTTGCATACAAAAAATTACATACAAAATTCTAACCCATGTTGTGACTAAAGGAGTATCATTCAAAACAAGCAAATAAGTGTAACAATTATATCTTTTTATTGCTTTTGTTAGAAAAACCTAGTATTGGCTAAAACCATTTTTTTTTTTTGAGAAGTCAGATGTATCATCCAGGCTACAGCATCATTGGAGAAATGCACTCAGTATACCCCATAGGAGTACTTATTAGCTATTCACACAAGTCTAACAAGCATGATATGAATGCATAATATGCTTTGTCTTAGAAGGGGATGGTGACTGTGCAAGATGATCAGATTAATAAAATCATCCCCTTATAGACTTACTGTTTGAACTTTGTGGAAATCCAGGTAAGGAGGATGGACCATTCATTCCAGGCAGAAGAACAGGAGGAAGGCCAGGGAGTCCTGGATAAGCTGCTGGCAAACTGATACCATGAAGAGAACTGCTGTCCATCATGCCTGGCTGCTGTACTGTTAATCCTAGCACATCAGTAGCCTTCTTTATGCGATCCAATTCTTGCTGTGCCATCAGCTGCCTAACCGTTGTAGGAGCTAAATAATCTTTCTCCCGGTCTAGCTGACTTCCCACAGTTTCTCTCACTTTTGTAATATGTTGTTTGGAAAAGATATGATCTCTTATGGACAAACGTGCAGAATATTTCACGCCACATAGAGAACATTCTGGCTTTGTCCCATCAGGTCCAGTCTGATTTATCATGAATGGCTTCCCTATGTTAATTTTGAATTTCTTTTCTTTAGCCCGGGCATTCTGAAACCAAACCTGAACCACACGTTTGGGCAGACCAATCTCATTCCCTAGCATTTCACATTCCTGCATGGTTGGAGTCCGGTAGTCACTAAAGCAAGCCTTGAGAACTTTAAGCTGAAGGTTACTCATTTGTGTTCGGAAACGTTTGTGGCCTGGCCGATCACTGTTTTTGGATTTAAAGGGATTGCTAGCTCCAAATGGGTTAGGTGAACTTGGATCAGCTATGCTTGAAGTTTCACTGCGGTCAGCATTATCATCAGGGTCATCAGTAATGTAGTAACTTTGGTCATGGTCACCATCTTTTTCACTGAAGTGTATTGAAGGGCTTGTTAGGGAAAAGATAAATTTATCATCAGTATTCTCATTTGTAGGTGTAGTTGCTGCTTTTGGTAGTGTGTCATTCACAAGCGGTTTTGGTTCTTTGGGGGGTGATGCAGGTTTTGCATCCCCTGAACTGCCAGTTGTGCTTTCCATTTCATTGTTCCCCTCATCCCCTGTTGTGGCATCACTAATTGCTGTATTAATTGATGAAGTTTCATCAAAGTCAGTCTTGTTTTGATCATATCCAGAGTCAGCAGGAGGGGCATTCAAATTTTCTATATCCTCACTAGACTCTGCTTTAAAGGAAGAAGGACTTAAAAGATTCTTCGGTGACATTTCTGCAGTTTTGCTAACAGGGGTCGATACAGTGGAGGCTAATTCATTTTCGCTTGATAATTCAGTTTTTGCTAATGACAGTGATGGGTAATCAAAAAATATGTACTTTTGTGGACTTTCTCCTCCATCTTCATTTGATATCAAAGGACTTGGCGGTAAACTATAGCCGGCCTGTTTTCCTTCATTCCAATGTCGAGAGCGGATGTGACTTTCTAAAGCAGATTTTGCTTTAAACAGAGCTCGACAAAAAGGACATCTTTTATGTGACTGGGCTGGACCAACTGCACGGAACTGTCCCTTTCTTTCCCGAGCTCTTGTGTTCTGAAACCAGACTTGTACGACTCTCTTTTTCAGTCCCACTTCACGTGCAATATGATCTAGCATCTTTCTGGTGGGATTGGAATCTAGCAGGTACTTTTCGTAGAGTATTTCCAGCTGCTCTGGAGTAATTGTAGTTCTTAAACGCTTATCACGATGTTGATCTTCTCCACTGTTTCCTCCCTCCTTCTCACTACAGTTATTGTCTTCTTTATCATCTAGTTTCCGTTTCAGGGAACCAGAAACTGTAGCAGGGTGTGCTGTATGTGATGAGCCAGTTTGTGGTGGCATCTGAGCAAGAGAACTGTTAAGTAACTGTCCAGTCATTAAAGGATTATTTGGGTCAAATATCATGTAGGGCATATCCATTGGTCTTTCTAAAAACTGAGAGTGAAGAAACTGGTTTTGAGCTGCTAGGAAATGCATGTGCTGGTGCTCTTGCCAAAGTTCTAGAGTTGGAAAGGCAACTGTACACTGATCACACTGATACTGTAATAACTGAGGAGGTAGACTGTTCTGTAGAGAAGTCATTGAAATTGGCAGAGGACTGGAAGGAACAGGTGTGTTTTGTGATGCAGAAGGAGGTCTCCCTACAATCTGGGATTGCTTTTGTTGCGGTGGTTGAGAAGCTGAGGGCTGAGGGTCAGAAGATGTTACTGGAGTAGACTGTACTGGTTTGGTGCTTTGGGAAGTTGTATCTGTTTGCTTAGAAGTGGTTTCATTTTGTTTTGGCTTTTCTGTGGACTCTGGTTTAGGAGAAGCCTTCTCAGGTTCTGGTTTGGGTGATGGAATCAAAGGAGTACTAGAACCAGAGCCAGAGCTTGCTGCTGTGACTGTCAAGCTTTTTGATGAGTCATTTTGGCCAGAAACTGTGGAGTTCTTATACACTGTTTGATCAGAGGCATCCATAGAGTCTTCAGTTTGGCTTTCATCTTGAGCATCATCATCTTCATCTTTATAACACTGCTTCTTCTGGTGTGTAATTAAATCAAAGATCCTGGGAAAAACCACACTGCACTTTTTGCACTGATACTGCATGTTACTGGTTCGGATGTAACGCTCATTTGTCAGCTCCCTTTTCTCATTGTCTTTAGTTTCAGCTTGATTCTCATAACTTTTGCGAGCTTTTTGTCGTGCATTTTGGAACCATACGACAATAACTCGAGTAGGTAGGTTAAGTACAGTTGAAAGCTGTTCTATTTCATCATCCTTTGGATAAGCATTTGTATCAAAGAAGTCTTGAAGGACACGAAGCTGGTAGTCCGTAAACCGAGTCCTGGATGACCTCTTGCTGAAAGATGCATCAGACTTGTAGGGCTCTACAGCTGAAGGTTGAGGATCTATTCTGATATCTTCCAGTACTGTTATAGGAGGATTGCTGAAATTATAAGGTGAATCCTTATTTCTCTGTCGTTCTTTAAACAGCGTATTTCGAAACCAGTGCTTGATAACCTTCTGGGAAAGACCAGATTTCTCAGCCATTTCTTGGATCTGCTCTTCACTTGGAGAATTGTTAATATCAAAATAAGCCCGCAAGATTTTTAATTGGTCATCTGTGATTCTTGTACGTGGACGCTTGAACTGAGAGTGTCGCAGGAAATTGGGATCTAATCCCAGCTGCTGCTGGCAAAGCTGGGTAAGATCGGCAGATAAAGTATCCATTGGTGGCAGTTGGAGGGCAAGCTGAGGAGGCAGTGCAGGGTGTTGCACTGGCTGCATCATAATTGGAGGGAAAAGTGGGAGATCAAGTGAAACGGGAAGCTGGACTTGAGGTGGGGCTGATGGTGGTGGTGGTGGAGGAGGTGGAGGTGGTGGTGGAGGCGGTGGTGGTGGAGGTGTAGGTGGTGGGGCCTGCAAAGGTGTGGGAGCTGTGTTTTGAATTTTTCCAGCTCCAGCTGAAGAAGGCTGAGAAGGAGTTGGAGGAGGAGGAGGAGGAGGTGGTGGAGGAGGTGGTGGTGGAGGCGGTGGCGTTTCTGGAGAAGATGGAGAAATTGGATAAAGTTTGTCATATGCCTCCCTGTACTGTCGGGCAAATTTTTCTAATGCTCCATATGGAAAAAAATGTCCATGTACATGTTCTTGATGACTCTTCAAAATAAGAATGTTGGAAAAAAGCTTACTGCAGGTTCCACACTCCAGTTTGTCTGTGTTTTCACCATCCCCAGTCTTGCTTTTTTTCTGCACTTTTTGTCTGTTCTCATTGTATTGGATAACTAACTCAAACCCAAAGTTCTCTAGCAAAGCTTTGGCTGCATTCCCCCTTGCTCCAGAAGCTATTCTGGGTGGTGGGATGGCTGGTTCTGAGGATTTTGGCTTCTTCATATCTTTGTTTTCTTTTAGTCCTTCATTCTCATTAGTAAATTCTTGCTTTGGCTTCTCGTGTTTTTCAGAAACTTCTTCTGACTCCTTATATGATGGCATATCCTTTATCAGCTGGCAGTCTGTACTTACTAAGGTATTTTGCTCTGCTTTCATCAGCTTACTACTTTGCTGCTGCTGCTTTTGGGACTGAAGTTGGGGTTGGGTGGACTGATACTGTTGTGCCTGTTGCTGCAGTATCTGTAGCTGGGTTTGGCCAACATGGTGCTGAGTTTGTATCTGCTGCTTCAAATCTTCAAGCAGTGATCCTGTCATACCAGCCATCCCAGGCATACCAAACGTGGCAGAACCAGGCAGACCCAGATCTGGGCTCAAGCTAAATTCTGTCCCAGGTATATAGAATGGGAAAAGGAACTGAGGCTGTTGAAACTGGAGCAGTGCTTCTGGCGTCATTGGAAAGTGAGGCAAAAAAGCTGGATTTAGAAACTGTGGTTGAAAGAATGCAGCTTGTTGTTGCAGTTCATGCTGTAGTTGCATTTGAAGTTGTGCTGGTGACTGGGGTGGGTGGTGTGTAGGCTGAGCAGAAATTAATTCAGAAGCTTGCTTTTTATTTAATTCTTTGGCATCTAAATGTGTTTCTTTGCTGTTAACTGCTGGTAAGCTCACAGATTCTAGCATTCCTTGGCTGGGGCTGTTCACATTCCCTGCAACACTATTACCACCACTCATATTACCACTTGGTTCTAGTTTTGCAGCCCTTGCCTTTGTCTGATGAAGCACAGATCTCATATGGATTTCCAATGTAGAACTTTGGCTATATGCAACATTACAAATGCTGCACTTGTAGGGTTTGTTGTCAGTGCTGCTGTTGGTTTCTTGAGGGACAGGACTTGATGCTTCCTGCAAAACCTTTTTGAGTTTATGCAGATGGGACACTGAGTTATAGTGGACCAAGAGAATGTTCTTTTGGGTGAAAGACTCTTTACATACTGTACACTTGTATGGGCGAGATGGATCTAGAAATTTTTCCATAGTAAAATTTGGCCCTTTTCTAAAAGGTAAGGTCCGCTTTGGTTCCGAGCTCATATCATCTGGAATAGAGCTACTATCACTTCCTACAGGACTTGCTTTACCTTCCTGGTCCATCTCATAATCTCTTTCTATTTCCTGTTCTAGTGCATGATCGTCTTGTGCCATACTTTCACTTTCTCCCCACAGCTCACCATTGACAGGTAAAGATGAACACAGCTGCTGAAGTTCAGCTTCATTGAGTTCAGGGTGGCCTGCTTCCAAGTGTTTTTTTAAAGCCTGGAATGTACGGAAGCTACGTTGGCAAAGGCTACACATGGTAGCTGCCCGAATAGCGTGGTACTGGGAATGTATCTGAAGCTTCTGCATAGTCTTAAAAGCCAAGCTACAATGGTTACAGCGGTACTTATAGACATGGCGGTCAGAGACAGACAGCTGTTGCTTCTTCTGCTGCTCATTTAGCTGGTCTGTCATGGAGTCAGTGGTCTTTATATCTTTACTGCTGCTCTTATTCCAATCTGGTGTCTCAGCAGATTCCTTAGGTGGCTTCTGTTCCTCAGTCTTGATTTCCATTCCAGTTTTTGATTCATCAATCCCAGGGGTACTTTTCTCATCCACAGGACTTTCACCTAGTTAGAGAAAGTGAAGTGTCTTTTACACAACTAAAAGAGAAAGCACACAGTATTCATTTTAATTTATTTTTTCATCAGAAATCAAGAAAGGCACCTAGTATGCCATGTGTCAGCTTAGCAAAATGTAACAACCCATCCTTGTCCCAGAAAATAAAGCGGGCAGGACAAACAGTAGTTTAAAAAAAAGGAATAAAACCCATACACAATGATCATCAGATTGGCAGTGGCATCTGGCCGAGTAGTGGCATAAGGCTTTTCTTCATCAGAAGGTAGGAGTTGCTTGGTACAATAGGAGCATGAAACAAGAAAAGGAAATAGAGAATAGGAAAGAGGGAAAGAGTAGAAAAATGGGGACAACAGGTAGGACAGATGATTAGAAAGAGTATGATAGTGGTTGGAGAAGAGAGGAAGGAGCATGCTGTGACAACTAGAAAACTTTCCCAGTGCATAATACAGTAAGTGTCCAGGATCGGAAATCTGCTACTGGAAATGAAGACAAAATCACTTACCCAACATTCTTGATTGACGGTGAAAGTGCCACTGTCTTTTGGGACTGGGTCTTATTTGCTGGTTAAACAAGGAGGATCTTGCCCTTCTTGTGGCATGGCACTGCTGTTTCATTTTTACCTCCACCAAAAGCAAGGAGTCTGACATATATGTGCTTTCTACTAGCTCAGCCAAATTCAGACCTATGGCTACATTTTTTTTTTTTTATCTCAGTGGCTATAAGCAAGCCAGAAAAAGATTCCCTTTACTAAGTAACAAGTAGTTTTATTTCTACCTTGCCAATACCTAGCTTTTACATGTCTGGGCTTTTTCTTGCATACCTGGATATTTCCCAGATCCCTCAGCTGTAATGGTTGCAGGTGTGTCACGTTCAGATTTCTCTGAAGCAGCTGCTGGCAATAGCATACTATTGGGCATCATGACATCTGGTACAGGAACCTTTGAAAACCAAGAATATGGTATTATTACAGAAAAAGTCCCACTATTTAATAGTATACCACAGTTTGAAATTATAATTCAAAAGGTCCACCATATCTGGATGACTGTCAGAATCAAGATCTTGATTCAGTCCTTGATTATGGTTTCTGAGAGATCATAATCCAGAGCATCTTGGTGGAGAATCAACTCAAAATAATCCACAATAAGGGGATGCTATAGAACTACATGCACTCAATATTTCACTGGTCTCAGTATCACCACAAAGAAGGTTTTGATGACTTTGCCAGGGTCATTGGATTTATCAGAGGAATTCTCCTAGGGTATCCTCCAAAGACAGAGATCATGTTGCGATATGGTCACCAGTCAGTCTTTCACTGAGGGCATTCCCACTTTTCTTCACCAGTATTTTTTTTATACAAATGGTGGACATTCCGTGATCTTTGAAAGAAAATTATGTTTATTTCAGAAGGGAAGTAACAATTTATTTATATTTAAAATTAGATTATTTTCTCTTTCTTAACTTCAATTTCTTATGTATCATCATCAGATTGCTTTATCTGTTGAGTTACGTTTTCAAATTATAGACAGAAATCTTTGAAGGATGTACTTTTAATCTGGTAGTATTCAGTTTAGCTAAGTTGATACGAATATCAACTTGCTCAACATTTCATGTTTTTATTTTACTTTGATCTATAAAACAAATTAATATCAGAAATATAGGACTGTCCTATTAAGACTTAGCAAGTTTAAGTTCAAGCTCCTTCATTGCCAGATTCTGTCTAAAGAATCTTGGGTAAATCAGTACAGACTGTGCTGCAGCTCCTCATCTCTAACAGAAGGATAGGACTTCCTTCCTACAGTGGCAAAAAGATTATCCACAGAAGAGATATTTGAGTTGTAAATAAATAATGAAAGCTACATTCATTATGAGCTATGAGTAGAAATATCTTTTGTTCCTCTAACACTGGATGCATAAGAATATATATAAATATATATATACACAAATTGCCACTTGGAAAAATCTAGACATTTAAAAAAAACCACCTGTGTTTAGTACATTTGTGATTTAAGCACGACATTAATGGCATCCTCTTATAGGACTAATGATTTTGAGTTTACTTGGTAGGGAAGGTCTTTTAAAAAAATTATGTAGAGAACAGTAAATGTCCCAGAAGAAAAAAAAAATGCTATAAATAGTATTTACTTTTTTTGTCAGACGGCTCAGTTATGGACAGAGCATATTAGTGTAAGCAATGATGACAATTTCTATTATGAAGATTATGTTTTACAATCTTTTCTCTGGGAAACACTGGGGTTTTTCCCCTCTCAGAAACACTGGGACAATTCCCCAGCACCTGATGAGGAAAGATTTCAAAGTTGCGTCATTATCAGCATAGAGGGAATTAGGAAGAATTTGAGAATAAAGTTAGTGCTGCTCAATATGGAGGGGCATATTTTTCCATATTTTCCCATTTTCCTAAAAGGGTCTGTGAAAGTTCAATTTCTACTGCATTTTCCTTCCAGTGGGCCAAAATTGCATGGTCTGTCAGAGCTATAATTAGTAGAAAAACAAGGAAAGGAAAAGAAGTTCCCCAAGTGTGTATTTGCTCCCCAGCTCTAAGCACAGGGAACTCTAGACCTTCAGTCAAGAGGTCTCCTCTTTCTAATATTTTTAGCACTTCAGTTGGGAATGAGGTGGTGGATTTACAACCACACCTATATAAATGAAGGAGTCATCTATGGATACAGAAGTAAATACTTAAGGAGCTGGATCACTGAGATTTCCAAGTACCTTTCCATCTAAGAAGACAAGACAAGCAGAGCCAGTTTGTCTTAGGAGGTCTGTTTTCTAATTGAATTTATGTTGTATTAACATATAAGTACAAGACTTGATTGTGTTTTGACTGAATGGATGTTTGGACTGCTGTTTTACAGTGAATTTCATATAATGTAATGCACAGTAGAGGTATACACAGGAATCCTTCTACGTTTGGGAACTACATTCTTCAGGGAGTTCCTGTTACTTTATGAACAGAAGTCACAATACCTCTGAGACCTGGATATTATAGACCAAATTTTCAGCTACACACTTAGACATATGGACTGGCCTAACTTTTTCAAGGTAAATGTCAGTGAGGAATCAAAGGCTTTTTGCATCTGTGAAATCCACCTTCAGCCATTTTCCCAAGGGACAGCAGTCACCGGATGAGCTGACAAGAGAACCCGAGTCCTGACCCACTCCTCTCCTTAGGCTTCCTGAACACTGTGTCACAATAAATACATTGCCCACAAGGCCCAAGTATGTTTGTGTAGCATGTGCATCAGTATTTGGAGCACTTACTGTCATGAGCAGTTTCTCCACACAGTCAGGGGACACACTGTGCAGATGGGTCAAATGAAGCTGGAGATGCATTTTGTTGCTGAGGACATCTTGGCAGAGGGGGCAGCAGATAACAGGTTGCATTGAATGCTGTGACAGGACATGCATCTGGATACGATTTGGGTCCCTACCATTGTAGTTACAATAAGGACATTGATAGAACTGAAAAAAAATCAAGTTAAGATGCAGGCTATTAGTCAATGTGCTTTTTATAACTTGCTGATATAGCTATTTTAACAGCATATCATCTCTGTTTCATTCTTGAGTTATTTGAAAAAGAGTTCTAGAATGCAATTAAATTGTAACATTTCCTTTTACCTGCTCATGACAAAATTTATTGTCCTCTGGAGGCTTTGATTTTTTAGCTGCACCATCCTCTTCTTTTGCCAGAAGAAGCTGTTGTGCCCCTACCACGGTGTTTGCTTTTGGTTCCTTCTCTGGTGTGACTATTCCTGTTTTGAAAACATAATTTTTGAGAACATGTTTTAAACTTAAAAATATCCTGGTTTACAAAGAGGCTCTGACTTCAAAGGCCTGTATTGTCTTTGAGGGTCTTTTTTTTTAGTTTGCTTGCTTGTTTTTTAAACACTGAGAAAAAATAAAGATGAATAAAACAAGTCTGGTAAGCACAAAGGTGAAAATACACTTTTATTCTTGATAATCTCTAAATACATTTAAAAATGGACTCTTCTCTACTGTTTAGATAACCCTAGGTTGCCTTTAAAGATTAATCAATAATGTTCTTTCTTTAACAGCTCAGTATGAATTTGTCTATTACATTAAAACAAATCAGCTTTTGCTTAAAAAGCCTGTTTTCCAAATAATTAATTTGCTGCTGTTTAATTACCCTCTCTCTTTTCTAAACTGTCTGAGCAATATTATTATTGTGCTGTTTTGATAACTCCTGCCTGGTTGCTATTCTGAAGCTAAATATAGCGAGGCTTTAAAAGAAATACTGTGGAGAATAGGATTTCAGAGCTAACTTAATATTAATTATATACAAAGATCAGTCATTTGGGATTGCTTTAGATGTTTACACTGTGAATTTTTATAGTCTGGCATTTGTGATCAAAACCAGAATATAATTGTTTACTATAGATAGTTGTACTATTAAGTTTTAAATACTATATTTAATATTATGCCTGAGCTAGCTATGTAATGTGGCCCAGTCTTGCACACATCAAAGAAAAGAGTGCAATTCTAATTTCCCAGTCCATCAGAAAATTCTTTCCAGCGTCAATTTGCCAGATAATCTCTTCTGCTAGGCTGGATATTACAAGAGCATTGGGTAGGCATGTCACATACATCTCACGACAAACACAAAACCTCATTTACCAACCATTCCAATCTCATCATAGTGTGGCATCATCTGACCTTTTTTCTGCTGTTTATTATGAGTATTTCTAATTTTAACTTTCAATTTTCACCATCTTCCAGTCAATTTGCAACTAAATTATTTCCAGGGTGAGGACACTATCACTGGACACTGGGTGCAAATACATCTTGAAATGCAATGAAGCTAAACCATTGATTGCTATCAGACCCAACGTAAATATATAGTCCAGGGGTAATCTGATTGTATGCTGTGCATGAAGATTTATCTTGATTTTTTTCAATCCACATAAGGTTCATATAAATGAACAAATTGCACCTCATTGCACAATAACCTAGGATTAATTTAAAAATAAGGTCATGGACATTTTGGCAACAAAGTAAACAAGAACAAAGAAAACATAAACTCAAGAACTTTTTATCATTATTTTCATATAGACTTTGTGCAATATTTGATCTTACAAGGACAACATTAAAGAGAAGCAAAATAAGATAACAGTTTTCAAGGTAAACACCAAATCCGCATGGTAAAATAATAACAAATTGAAAACTGAATCATACAGGGACATTTTCTGAAGGGTACATAAAAAAAACCAAACAAGCATAAAATACATTTTATGACTTACACCTTAATGGTGATTTCCCCACACATTGACTTTCATTCCTAAGTTGCTAATTATTTCTTTTGATGTAATTTAGCTTGGTAATTTTTGGATGTTCTAGCTCAAATTAAAGCTTATTCCTGCCACATTTCCTATATATTTATCAGTTCATCATCATATGTTTATCATATGAACAAGTCCCTTTTTTCATCACATATATTCAATTCATCATCATTTGTTTATCATCTGAACAAGTCCCTTTTTGGAGCCCTCTGAATTTTTGCACTCTCAGGAACAGATCTCGGAGGCCTCTTTTAGACTGCTCAGTCACTGCTGGGCCAACAACCCAAAGGCCTACCTATGCTTAAAGGTAAAATTTAAGTAATGAAATCACATAAGGCACCATTTTATTAACCATTTTGCTTTATGACTATTAATAGAGTAGTCTTTGACCTATCTGTATTTACATATTATTTAAGTATCTTAACTATGAGAATTATGGAAAGTAGAAAAGTGACATACTATATTAAGAGAGTCCCTCCATACCACTAGATTGTTCTCAAATGGTTGTTACACAAATTACAAACCAAGTTCTCCTTCAAAATTTACTTGTGAAAATGCATCTAACTGTGTTTTGGCAGGGATATTTAACTGCTAGTGAAATTTATCTTGAAGCACACTCTGTGTGCGTCTGGGCACACACAAGGTTGCTATTACACATCATCTTCTACCACAGGATGGAATAACTTAATTACTTCAAAGGGCCTATAATAATCATGAAACACATAGTTCTTGTTTCTATAAAAACAAGGGGGGGGTTTTGTTAAATTTCTTTTGCGGTTAATATAATAAAACAGTGGAGTTATAAAACACTGTGCTGGGGTCAATAAATGCATAACAAAGCACAGCTTTTTACAATGTTTACTATGATATTTATATAAACTGTCAAAGTTTACAAAGGCTTTGTTGTTTTTGTTGTCGTTTGGCTCTGGATTCATTCAACCTCAAGCACTGCTACTTCTTATATGACTGAAGTTGCATCTGGCCAATAGTAATGTAACTGAGTCAGGGACTTATGGTGAGATTTAAAGAAAACAAAAAGGGTGGTTGATTTTGCCCTCTGGCATAGGGGAATCACTTGCCCCTGCACATGGAGAAGACCCAAGCCACAGTGAACATGGCAAAAGCAGAGTTCAACTTTTTATCCAATGTTCCAGCTACCATCACTCAGTCTCTCTATATCAACACTCTGCTTTCCATGTTCAGTTTGCAGTTTTAGGGAGCTTTGGTAGAAAAGCTGTAAGCACCTATGGTCTAGAAATGGTATCAAAGGAGGAGGAAAAGAGAAGAGAAAATCTTATGGTCTTGAGCATACTGTGTGCACTTTTCATAACTATATGTTCCACTGCCATGCCATTCTTACCAGGCAGTTGTACGAAAAGACTAAATCCAGTTGTTATTCATGTTTTAAATACTAACTTTTTATTCTTGAGCCATTTATTTGTAGGTTTGGTTTTTTTTGCAATAGTGAAACATATCAGAATTTTTTTATAATATAAAATATGCATCTTGTTTTAGATTAATAATGCAATTTCAATACATTTAGCTCAAAAAGTAAGTTTAATTATAAATATGTGCCATGAAATAGACTAGGCAATGATTGCCTGTCAGTAACAGAATTCTTTAACTTGTGTAGGATTGCTAATATAAAAATGACACAATTCACTGCAATTCAGATGTCATCACCTTTGTAATATATTTTGAAGCATCAAAATAAAAATAAAAATGTTTGTGTGACTAATAAGAAGGAGAAAGTTAATAAAGTACATATACTAGTGAGAAAAAAATTTCTTGAAAAGCCATGATAAAACCACTATTTTCTTATTTATAAATCTTTGTATTTGATAAAGACTGCATAATTTAAGACTTCTGACACATCAGATGATGTTATTCAGACTCAAAATAATTCTAAAATTATAATTACTGGTAGAGTATTCTTTCTAATTAGAGTAGAATGAAAGGATAATTTTCATTGCAATAATGAAGGTTAATTTCCATCCTTCCTCATGTTTACTACCTTATTAAAAAGTGCTCCCCTTAGCCATGGCAGAGACATATTACATTTTCAATGCAAATGTATTAATCTGGATAAATTCCATATTAATTCTTGCACTGCATAGAGCTGTAATTTGGATTATAATTAATCTAAAGTGGCACTAGATTTAAATGACAATATAAATGAGGCATTAGTAGGCTTTTCTATTCTGAATGAATATTCAACAAATATAACTTGCATATTGCCAAGTCGCATTTTGAAAGCTCTTCTCCTTGAGATAAGGTAAGCAAAGCAGCACAACAGCTTACACAAACACACTGTTACTAAATACATGTTAATCCTTTCTTGTCTAATAGATTCTATGCTAAAGAAGGGTCACACCACTTTCCTGTCTAACTTGTTAGTATTGTGATTAATTTATTGGTTTTCCTGAGATTTCTTTGGCAAGACTTGCAACACTCAATTCATGAGAAAGCCCAAATTAACATTCAATTATACAGAAGCAGTTATGCAGTCATTAGAAACACTTGTCAGCTGAGTGAAAATTAAGATGATGGTTGGAATGTTACATATGTAGAATTAATTTAGATTAGAAAAATAAAAGTTTGTAAAAGATTCAGGATTTTACAGTACAAACTATTTTTTGCAAAGCACAGAGGCAATCATGTATTTCAGCCCTTGTTTTTATATGAATCTTACTGCAAAGTTATTTGTGTAATTGCTGGCACGGGAATGCAGAACAATTATGCTGGTTTTTTGTAGTGCACCCAGTAGGCATCTGGATATAGGTTTGTCCTAATTAAACTTGGCCCTTATGAGTGGCTAATCCTGATGGAATTTTGAGAATTCCCCTTCAGTATTTTTTTTTCTAGATTCCATTTTCTTCTTTTTTCTTTTTTTTTTTTTTGGCTGGAGCTTTAATACCATATTCTTTCTCAACAACTATAAATGGACCAGCCTAAGAAAAAGAGAGGGCTGCTAAATTCCCTGAAGTGCTTCATATTGTCCCCTAGATGAAGAGTATGATAGGAAATGCAGGCTGCAAGTGGCTGTCACCCCCGTCCTGGGGAGTGTCCAGGCCAGCCCCTGAGGAAACTGCATAGAAGGACTAGTGTCAGCCTGGGAGCATGGCTTTACTGCACTGCAGATGGTTGACCAAGTCAGAGAGCCAGCCAAGGGGAATATATATTTTAAACCATAACAGAGCTTCTTGCTCAACATCATCCTTGTCATCATTGGCCTTCTCTCAGTCTCTTGATCTCAAAAAATAAAGTGACTGAAGAGCAGTCGAGGTTGTAAACTGTGATGGGCACTGACCTTAGCACGTCAACAAGCAAACTTAAAGGAAGCTTTAATCTTTAAGTCAGTCTTCTGAACTGACTTGCCATAGAAAGGGCCACCTATAATTTTTTTTGGAAATAAATTCAGAAATGTTTATTATGTAAAGAGCAAACTGCAGTATGGGTGAATTTGCTTGTAAAGGAACTCAGATGTAAAATGCTGTTTTTTCTACAACTATATGTCTTTATGGATAACACAACCTCCTTTGTATGCTGCTGTCATCAGCATACAGGGAAAAGATATATGACTACCTGAAACTAATAGGCTTCAACCTGTTTCAGCACTTCTTCTGCTTCAGTGAATCCAACATAATGTAACTGGGTATAGCGTGCGGCAAAAGTAGCCAATGTAATATTCATTGTGACCATAGATTTCCATCTCATACATAAAAAGCATGGGTGAAGTCACATATTTGCCAAATCAAACACAGAAAAAGCCTTGGGTATCTACACCAGATGCTGGCCCTAGGTTTGTTTGTGCACAAGTAAATGTCATGACATAGAGGTTTTGTTTTCAAAGACAGTAGCTTTCATTACTGGGCTTTGTCTATTCCAGGAGATCAAAATTACCCAACCCATAATCCGTTTTCAATGATATTTCCTCTTTCTTAGGCTGAATCATCTGTAAAGTTTTTCACTGGGTTTTGTGTATTTTTTTGTAAATACCTCAAATAAATGCCCAGGAAGAGGCCAGATTCTTGAGAATAACTAATCTGTGAGCAAGAGCAAAAAAATAATAACAAAAAACCCCCACATTCTTTGGGTTAAAAGGGGGGCAAAACCTGATTGAAGAAAAAATTCAAGTGGTACCTAATCCTATGCTTATGAAAAATTAATATGCCATCAGAGGAATCACAAGTACAGCAAAGATTAATGAAAGGCGCTTAAAAAATTACAAGCACACAAACTGATTTGATTAAAAAATAATCTCACTGGTCGTCCTGTAATATTCTTCAACTTATCCGCATCTATCCTGTCAGATGGTTATGATTAAAAATAGGTCAATGGGAGGCTACTGATAGAAATCACATGCAAAATGCACATGCAATGAATAGTAGTGGGAATGTCCAGACAGTTTAAATGAAAGAGCATTTCATAAGTTAAAAAAGGGGGAAAACAAAATTCTAGCATCTTACCAGAGTCTTTACTAGATTTTTTGCCTTCAGTACTGTCTCTCTCACTTGAGTCTTTATCATCAGCCACAGTCACTGATGTACTTTTAGCAGACCCTTCTGTGTCTTCACCTTGTTCTTCTGTGGACAAACACAGAAAAGATCTCAGGAAAGGAACTCAGTGACCAGTTAACAGCAGTTAAAAAATATGTCCTGTAACAAGAACAGCACTAACAGAAGGTGGTAAAATAGGGGGGAAGAAGGGCTGGGGGGAAGAAAAGGGAAAGAACAGTGCTTTAAATATGTTAATTCTAAATAATTTGCAATATTTCAAAATTTGACTGTGTCTTTACAAGAGTACCTGCTTTCCCCCAGTGTGACAGATTTAAAGCTGTCATTTCATATTCTTTGGCTAGAAATGATATGTGTTAAAATACATGCACATGCATGCACACACACACATACACGCACACACACACACACCCCCCACAGGCTGGAACAAAAGCAAGCACATGTAAAAATGCAGCTTGGAGCCAAAAAAAAAAAAAAAAAAAAGAAAAAAAAGGAGATCTCAAATATAAATCCTATTAGTGCAGCAGTATCCAGCTAATTGCAGTAAGTAAGTATTAGGTATTAGGTACTGTATTAAATATAAACCTCTGGCTTTGCGGGAGAAGTCTCAAATTTTGTCTCCAGGGGGAGCCATTCAGGACAAATGATGCAACTTGGTGTACGGCTTCTGAGGAAGCAGCATTACCCACACCTCACTTACGTGTTCACACCAGCTAGATTACATGGAAATCTTCACAGTAACTCAAGCCCATTTAATTATTCGGTAAATCTTAGCTATGCTGCTACTGGTGGATTAATCTGTTTATGCAGTTAGCTTCTATGCTGGGGCTGTGTAGCACTAATCCGTGAAAGGCCCACTGTTCCTTTTCATCCTGTGATCATTTGTCTCTCACTGTGCTGATGTCACATTTTAATGAATTTTTAGCAATCTGAGTAATGCCAGATAACCAGACTTGCAACTCCCTACAGCACAGCATGCTGTTTTCATTGCAGCACACACACACATAAAAAAAATAAAAATCATATTTCCCTATTCAGGTAGGAATTATATAAATTAGGAGGTGAACGTAAAATGGGGATTCGAAGAACCAGGCCGCTCGATTTCATAAAATCTTTAATGACCATATAAATTAACCCTGGAAAGGCAAAAGGTCACAGACACACATTTGCATACTCTCTTCTATTCACTTTTGATAAGCAGAGCTTTTATGCAGGGAACATGATACAATTAACCCTTCAGGAACCATACAAAATGCAGCTACCGACATTTTAAGTGTCAAGCATTAACTGAAAATTACACACTGCATAAAATTTTCATTGTAAATGCTATAGTGATTGAAAGGGGAAATAGTGGCCCTCTTCGCACCCCATGTTTTATTAATAACATTCTGACAGCCGAATGAAATATCCTCTGTCATATGTAGCAGCTGAGCACAAAAAAATTGCTGCCTATTGCCTTACTGCCAGCCATACATTGAAACCCTATGCCTAGGCAAACAGCCCCTCAGATCGATGTAGCAAACCTATCCGATTCTCAACTCTGCAAAACCTTTTGTAAATTGGAAGAGAAAAACACAGCTGCAATTTTGGAAACCAGCCTTCTCCCCATACCAAAAAAAAAAAAAAATCCTGACCACAGATCAATGTGTTTTACATTGACATGGAAATACAATAGGTTAGGACTAAGCGTGTGAGTCCACTTTCTGGAACAATGCAGGGAGAAAGATGGTCCCTTCTTTTAAAAATAATTGCATATTTAAAAAAAAAAAAATTTCCATGTGAATGGGAAGCCCACTCACGCTGTGTGAGCGCTCCCGTCCCTGCAGCCCCCGCCTCGTCCCACGCTGATAGCTAATCACACATGGTGGGGATGCCCGGCTCGGGTGCTGCGCGCCTGTGATCGCGCCCGGCTCGGGCTGCGCTAGCGCTGAGCGCGCACGCACCGCGCGCCTTTCCGCGTCCCACGGCAATCCCTTTTCCACTCATCCTTGGGAATGGACGCAGCGCTTCTTTTACTAGATTTACTATCCCAATCCCCCTGGGCTGGAAAATGAAGTGTCAAAGTGCTACTGAGTGTCCTTATCTTGAGGGGACATAAAATTGTAAGGGCTATCGTGGCACACATTAATAAAACATTGTGTGTGTGTCAGGCAAAGAGAAAGAAAATTATGAAGGTACTAAAAGAAAAGCTACAGTATCATCTGGGTCTCATCAGACAATTTTTGCAGGGTGCTCTCCTGTTTTTCTGGTATGTGTTTTAAGTGTGAGAGAAATTCCCAGACATGTTCTCCTATACATCATCGTGGTGTCTGACCTCAGCCTGACCCTGGCAACAGTTTGAGAAATCTGAATGTGAACAAAGACTCTGTGTCAGCAGCAGGGAGAGATTGCGGGATAGACTTTCCCCATCAACTTAATCGCAAACAGCAGTTCCGAGGCCATAACTTTACAGGGCTGCACCAAGCCACAAACACATAACCTTTAGAGGTGAAACTGCCCCTCGCTCCCCACCCCCCCTCCTGTGATTTTTCTCAGTCTTGTGGTGCTCCCTTTGATGTAGCAAGGCAATTAGCTGTAATGTTCAAGTACTGCAGACCTGTTTTATGGTTTGGAAGGTGAGAGCTGTTTATTACAGGTAGGCTCCTGGGGGCCATAAAGGCTTCGCAAATTTTTAATCATGCAAAAAACTAATCAAAATGTAACTTATATACACCATAAAAATTAATATCATTATTATGCATGGTATAAATTGCCTGCCTTGGCTATCAATGGCACTCCCTTCTAGAAAATACATTTGGCATTCATTTCAGAAATATGTATGGCATTCACTTCAGAAGTAAATTTCATAGACAGAAATGATAATACAACTTCTCCTATTTTCCTGCAAAATTACGGAAAGGTTGTCTGAGACTCACACTGTCACGACATATATCAAAGGGACAAGATTAAAATAAAACAGCTCTAACTTAAAAGCAGTTAGCAAATTACAAAAAATCCTCAAGACCGTTTGTCAGAACAGATATTGAGGAAATGTAACTATCAAAGCCATTACATTCCTACGCCAGAATGCAACAAATATCTTTTTTTAGCAACATTTTTTTTTCTTACTACATGTGCCAGCCAAAAAGAATACCATGCAGAAATAAAAATGGGATGGCCCCTGCTCAATGACACAAAATTGTGAATTATTATGTATCAACAAAACAGTACGATTGTGCTACAGATTCCAGAGTTAAGTTCCAGCATTCTGTTTTAAATTTACAAGAGTCCTGCCTATATAAATTTACAAATGTCAGCTTTGAAAATGAATAGAGCACCCGATTCAAATGCACTTTAATGGCTTTAATAACACTTACTATTGCAATATGATATTTTATTCACACGTGTTTTTATTTTGCCCAAATGTTGAAAATTTCTTTTGATGTTGGATGTCTTGAATTTAGCCATTATCAACCTTTTGCCTCACAACTGATGTAGAATTAAATGCAAAAATAAAGTTAGCAGCATTCTGCACTAAAACTGTGAAATAAAGGAAAATGAAAAATTCTTGTGTCAGAGGTAACATTAATCAGTTGATATTGTAAATTCCATATTTTATGTAATATACATTAGTATGTTAATCTACACACAGGTCTAGTTCTGTACTGATTTTATGAAGTAAGACCCTTGCAATTTTCCTCAGTCCAATGAAGTCAAGATGTGTGAAGATTTCAATTGCAAAATCCAGCCTCAGCCAAAGCTGACCAGCAAAAAAATTAGATAAATATTCATATATACATTAGCAAAGCCTGACTTATGTAGGTGTGATTTAAAGAACAGATACATACACCATAAACAAGGGAGGGTACACAGAAAAGTATAAACTTTAAAAAATTAAATAATTATTAGTAAAACAAGCCCTGGATGAGTTGAAACAATCCTTTCACCTGTAATTTAAATGCATGGTGATAATCACAAGGGCAATCACCTTTCCCTGTGTTTTATCAGAGAAGTCTCCCTACTGATGAGCAGCACTGGGAGTCTGTTCTCTAGTCTGTTTAAAATAACATATTATATTCAGGGGTTGATTTTGGTTCATTTGGGGTTTTTTACATCACTGGTATATTAATTAACAGCCAGCAGTTCCTGTTTTGGTCCTGTACTATTTTGTTTTTGTTGTTGGTATCCCTTTTGCCCTCTACAAATTGTGAGTAATTTCCTAAATAAGGATGAACTACTGGTTGTGGGTGAGTAATTGTGGTTATGAGAGAGAAAACAAGATTAAGCAAGTGTTTGTGGCTGAGGCTGGATGGATGGGGAACAAATAAATCAATCAACTAAAGTAGTAAGCAAACAAATATGAAATGAGAGAGAGATTTTGAAAAATAATTGTGTTTTTTTACTGAAATAAGTAGATGAATCTAAGGTATCCTAAGTGTTCAGCACAGGTGTATCCCAGGTTTAACCAGCAGAATAAATGGCTTATTAACCATCCAGATGAGAAGGTAACTACTAGTAAAGGATAACAGTAGGGTGTAGATTAGAGAGATGAACAGACAACAGATAATGGAGGGTGAGGAAAAACCAAAGTGGAAAACAAAGAAGAACCTACAGACCATGCAAAAGGAGTATCATAAAAGTAGGGCTTGTAGATTGACTTCTGGGCTATCCTAGTTTACCTACTTTGCTGATAAATTCTTCCTGACTCCTGCATTGTCATTTATTCACCCAAATATTCCAGGAAGTATTTGTTCTATATCCTGGCTGGCCTTGCAGAGGATGACTGAGGAATAGGATACCTCACTCATTCAGGATCTTGACTGCATCCTCTAGTGGTCATATTTCATCTTCAAACAGGACTTCTAATTTCTCCTTTAGGGACTTGGGGTGAATAACAGCACCAACCTGTTAATAAATGTTTCTAATCACTGTGTTATATTCAGAACTAGAGCTCTTAGAAGGCTGAACTTCCCACAAACAGGCCTATAATTAAGAGATGATCATCATATTGACCAGAAAAGTGCTAACTGGCAGCTCCTATGAAATGATATAATTTTGTTTTGTGGTGCATCATTTGAATTTTTATGGCAGTCTAATGCTCCTCATTGAAATGGATCACTGTGCCAGAGGAGGCTGACTGCAAAGCTGCCAGAGTGGCTGGAGAGAGTGTGGTGGTGCCTGGGCAGAGTGTGGTGGTGGCTCCTTCCCAAAGGAGTGTCACAAATCACACCCACTTTATCCACCCACTCCACCCAGCAGCCTGCACTCCCCACTTGCCACACTCAGCCTCACCCCTCTGGCTGCTGGAGGGAGGCAGCTCTCATGTACCCTACTTGGTTTTACTTCTTAGCTTCTGAAGGCAGAAAACATTCATTATCACCAGCTAATCTGTCCAGCACTTCATTATTTCCTAATCTAGTTTATTCTATTTTTTATTATTTTTTAAGACTGCAGTCTATTTCCAGCTGCTGGAAAAGGAATGTTCTCCCCAGAAGTTTGGAGGGGTGGGGTGTCCTTTCCAGTTTGACTGCTATGCAAGCTCTCCCTCCCTCTCTTGCTGCCTGGGATTGTCTGCGTTCTAGTCTTCCTGACATAGTCTCAGAGCAAATCAGTAAAAGAAGAATGTTTTACTCTGATAATAGTGCAAATGTGGAAAAGAATTGTTGGTAAGCTTATGCTGAGCCATACTGATTTATCAGAACATAGGAAAATTTGTGGTTTGTATTTTTGTTGTTTTATTTCTACATTAATATTTTATCAAATATTTTGCAAGAAGCAAAAGAAGCATATGCTGACAAAACCATTAACAGAGAATGTCAGCTATTCAGAATGAAACTCAGAAATGCTTTCCAGATGTGATTGGAGATGTACAGTTAATCATTTATTATGCAGAAAGGGATACTTTTCTTACTTGGCCATCTCTAGAAAGGCATTGAAGCATGAAACTATATTGAGAATAGTCTAACTTTTCCAACTGATCATTACTTTTCTTTTGGCTGCCATTATGGTTCATAGAAAATGCTGTTTCCCCCATCAGCATAAAGCATGAAGAGCACTACTATTGTCTGACTTGAAGACTAATACATTTCCATCAAGGTTATGTAGAAAAGAAAATTAAACCTCATTGTTAATTCTTATTCAACATGCTGGCTATACCCTGCCTAATTTCAGGCATTGCTCTAAGCTTATTCTCTGTGGAGGGAGACACAGATAACTTAGGGCCACAACTCTAACTTTACATAGGTGAATTGCTAATTCTTTCCTGATTGTAGAAGCATTTTAAATGAAGTTTAGTGTTTGGAATGCAGATTTTTCACCTGGACACTGCTGCTAAACACTGGAAGTTAGGTAGGTGAACCGAAGCCTGACCTAAAGCTCAGAAAGTCAAGGAGGGTTTCCTCATAATATTCACCAGGGTCCTGGATGTTCATTTCAAGCCAGTGGGCAAAAAAACCCAAAATACTGGATTTTCACAGTATCATTCACTTTACTTTACTTTTTCTATTTAGTTGCTCAACGTCCCTTCATATACAAACACTTCTACTGTCCCTAATTTCTTGCATTCTTTCCTACATAAGATGAGTTTTCAATACATCATGTGAGTGGTGAGATTGAGTCTCCCATTCAGAGTTTCTAGAAAAATCCTTTGGAGTATATTTACATAGAAACCACAGTGTTAATTAAGAACTCATTTAAAATGTCATTTAAATGATATATTTTATTAGATACTCATTTTGGGGGTTTCTCTCTGAAATACACTGTAAAATCTGTTTTATTTACCTTGCAGACTTTCTTTCTGAATTATTCACCTCTTTTTGGCTCACTAACAGTATGGCTCTGAAATTATCTGTAAAGAATTCTGTTAGTGCATATATTTCTTCTTTGTCTTTTGAGAATACTAGAGTAAAAGAATTTATTTTCTTTCCCATCTCCTGATCATTTTGGAATGACTATTCTCTGGTGGTCTAGCAGACCTAATGACTCCTGCAGGCTTTCTATTTCTGAGATACTTTAACAATTCCTGTTTAGCTTCTCTAGGTACTGCCACATATTTTGTCCTCATAGCCAATCTCTATGTTCAGTTTCATTAATATCACTTTGGCTTTATTTCCACTTTTAAGGATACTTTTTCTGACCTGAATAAATTCTTGCATTATGTCTTGTAAGGTAGCTAACTACAGCCCTCCTGTTGAAATACTGCTCTTTCTTGATGCTATGTGTCACAGACAGAAATAGGTGATCTATTTATACAAAATAACATTTTTCCTGAACAAAAACACTTTCTGAATTTTTTAAAAATAATCTTTACAAAGTTATTTGTTGGGGAATTGAGGTGAGGGAGGTGTTGGCTTGCTTGTTTGCTACAATTACCTGATAAGTAGTTTATAACATACATAGCAATTAATGGATTTTTTTTTACAAACCTACTTGTTGCAAGTATTACTTTACATTTTGCTTCTTTAACATATGTGCATATGAAAGTGGTCCTTTGGGTTTGTTTCTTTCTTTCAGAAAGACAACACAGGTGCTATTTTAGCTTTCCTCCAATCCAGACCACAATGTTGGAGTTATTTGTAAAAATCTTCACCGAGACTGCAAATCTTCATCCACTGCAAATTACTCAGAAAAAAAAGTCTTCTGCAAAAACTGGATTTCCTGGCTCAGCTAGAGCTGTACTATTAAAAATATAGTATACTAACACATGGTGAAACTCCTCTGATGGGAGGAAAAGATAAAAGTTTTCTCATCAAAACCAGCAAAAGTAGTAAAAAACAGCAGTACATTCCATCTTCTTGCTGTCTCTTAGCCCCTTTTGTTACTGTCTTTCCTTGCTTTCTCAAGACCCAGTCTGGAGAATACACAACCACCTTTTGTGTAATAACATGAGTATTATGAATTTTTGTGGAATGCTCCAATATTATAGTATTTTAATTGGCTTGGGAAGCATAGCCATAACATCACACATCTCTATCCCCTTTCCACAGTAGCATAATACTTTCAATTTCAGTACTTCAGTGCTTCAATACCTCAACCTGATCTTTTCTTGCTGCTGTTTGAGGTCAGGAATTACACTATAGTATTGATTAATATGAATCCACTGCCAAGTTTGTTGGAGGCACTTTGATGGCATACTTTGAAGATGAACAGTATCACTTGGTTCTCAGCACAATGATGTATGACTCACAAATACAAAAACAGAGGAGATGGCACACACAGATTTTCTGAATTCAAAAAACGCTGATTACACCAAGGGGGTCTCCCAAGGCTAAGTCAAGATTTCAGGTCACCCAGTCTTGCTGTAAAGCTACCTGCATCACAGCAACAGAAGGGCATGATTTGGTTTGGTTTGTATCCACTTTACTTTTTACTGAACCAGTGGAACATAATAGAAAATGTCTTCCATCTTTTATTTCTTCTTTCCTTCAGTTAAGTTTTTCAATTCTCATTGTTCTGTGTACTGTACTACTCTTATTTTTCCTAAATGTTTGTCTAATTTAAACGTTCTTCCATACACAGCATATGTCCCACACCCTCTAAATTAATTTTCATTGTCAGCAATATAATTCTACCTTCCTGGAAGCAGAGGACATCCCTTGCCTATAGACTCCTCACTCACAACTGCCTAACGAGCACAAATCTTCAGTGCCAATCTAGCTAAAGTCCTGAAATGCCTTGTGAGGTGGCTCTGTTGATACCGCTGAAAATACCTCAGACAAAGCTTCTGAACAAGACCTAAACTTAACATTTGTTTTTAATGTCTTTAGAAAAGTAGAAGGAGGAGCCATTTGCAAATGTAATCCAGACTTCCCACCATACATATGTTTTTTCATTTGCTTATAGCTTCAAAAGATTTTAAGTGCTTGAGCTGAATCCCTGCTGCAGGTTGGATAGCATCTGCTTTTTTTATTATTATTTTTTAATTTCAGCCAAACTGATTAATGTACTTCTAAGAACAGGGTTAGGACAAATATATTTTTATATGTGTATGTACATTTTGGAAATCTTTAATGTTCCAGTGATTTTAATCTGGAACCGAAAATATGGCAAACAGGATGATGTCTGGCATGTGGTACATTGGATTAAACTGCCCAAATTCAGTCAAGCAATATAGCTTTTAAAAATTTTACTTACCCACACTCAGAAAAGCTCACTGAAGAGCTGACATTCTGCTAGGAATCTGTAGTCACTGAAGACACTCACACCCCCCCACAGTGCTGAGAGCTCTCACCAAAGTCACTGCACAGGCAGTCACATCCCACTGAGCTTCCACAAACATCTTCACCCAGTTCCTCTCTACTAACCAATGCACACTGCCTCCTCAAAGAGGGACTGTAACCTAAACAGGTTCTCAAAAATACAAATTCTCCTGGCAGCTTCCCTGCACAACCAGACTGCAACACATTGTTATTATTGTTGTTGTTATTATTATTATTATTATTATTATTATTATTATTATTATTATTATTATTATATTTTTGTCTGTGTATAATTGTACTGAGAGCTGGAAGCTATAGGAGAGCAAGACCAGCATGTTCTCCCTGTGCTCATTGGTTGGCAGGAGAAATATTAGTATGGAAGGGAGATTTTGGGATCAGAGAAAGAACTGGAGAAAAGTAAGCAGAATGTGATCTGAGGAAAAGAACATGAAAGACCAAGAAATGGGGAAGGGAGGAGAAACTGAGGTGAAAATTAGGGTCAAATGAAAAATAGATAGAAGGCACGAGAATAGGAGTATAATCAGCCACACACCAAACTATAGCACCAAACTGGACTGCCGGAAATAGACCTGGCTGAGACCAAAAGTAAAAAAATGCACAGAGAATATAATAAATGAAGACAATGATTACTAGGCAGTGAGATTAGAAACCTAATTTAGAAAAATATGGTGTCCCCCATGGCCCAGTATTAAATCCCTGATTTTTTTGTTATCTTCTTGCTTATTGCACTACCCTTCACCAGTATTTATCCACAGAGAAGACAAAATATTCTGCTACTCTCAGCTGTCTTGCTAGCTTTAGTAAGGGGTCTGTGTAGCAAATTCACTAATGTTTCATGTGACTTTTAGTAGAGTACTGCATGGTCAATTATTTTTTTCTAGTTTAAGTCTTCAAGCTATGGGACTGTAGATGCAAATCTTACCCTTCCCTGTTTTTAGAGCTATTAATAATATCACAAAAGTAAATCACTTTAATAAAAAATACTCTTCCTTTCTGACACAATATTTAATATCTTTATCAAACTTTACCTTATGCAAAACCTCTTGCCTTATTCACAGCACAAATCTATTGATACTTATTTAGTGAAAAGTTATTCAGGACTTTGTTCCTTACTGTTTAACATGAAGCCACATGTTCTACTTACTATGTCTCTTCAACTTATTCTGAAAGTCAAATTATTCTTTTCATTATTGACTTCTTATTGCTGCACAAAAATTAATGAATTTATCTTTATTATCTCCTAAGAGATGAGTAGGCAATTTTGCAATTTCAGAAAGGGAAGTTATACAGAAATTGAAGTAAAAAAAATCTAACTTGGAGAACCCAGTTCGATACAGATGGGACCCAATTTTTTCAAAGTACATAGCACTATATAGCACTTAATATGCTCAAAGCACAGCACTGATTGCTTTCATTTGCAGCTCTGTGTGTTCAGCACTTATTTAACACTATTGTAGAGCCTCCAATCAAGCACTTAGAAAATGAAGGCCACACAGTTAGTGAACTCCTATGAAAAGGCTGGGTAAGGTGACCTGCTTAGAAAAAAAAAAAAAAAAAAAGAACAAGTCTCCAGCAGAAACAGATATGGAAGCAAGTTTTTCACTGTTTTAAATGTACCACATTATTTCTCTTCACATTCTATGCACAAGGATTGTCCTGCACTAAGTAGGCTGAAGTTTATGGGGATGGTGTGAATAAAAATGTAATATTTTATTGATTTACTTTACTATACTAAATCCAATTTAGCTAATTTAGGAGTAGTATTTAGGAATAGGATTTAGGGATAGTGCAGTGACTGTAGTTAGCAAATATCACAGTGAGGTAAATATCTGTTCTAATACTGATGAAATGCAATTAATTTTGAGTTGGCAAAAAGTGTTTTCAGACACAATAATCAACTCATACATGTTGTAATGACAAAAAATACTGTAGCTTCTCTTATGATGGAAAGAGACAAGGAAAGATGAGACACAATTACAACTGGGGAGATGTGCTACATTTGTGAAAATTATTGTTTTCTTTTTGAAACAAGATGTTTTGATCACTTCAGCATAAATTAGTTCCACAGTTATCACTAAGATGAAAAATAGAAAAAAATATATATTTGGAATTTTTTAAGTATTGACATGGATTTTCTTTGGCTGAGTAAAGGTATTCACGGCAGTTGAAATCTTCAGATGTCATACTACAGAAAAATGGGCTTAAGTGAATGCAGGACATTTGATTTCCATAAGTGCTCAGTGTTAATCTTAGCACCCATGGGCTGAAAACTGAGCAGTTTTGAGAATCTCCACAGTCTCAGAGGAATTAGCAAAACACCACACATTAGGCTCAGAGGATTTTTACCAATGCAAAATAGATGATCAACACCTGGCCTTTAAGCAGATTTTATAGTCCTCATAAAACATATCCTCCATACACACCAACCTACATATATATTGAGAAAGTTCCACTCATTTCACATCATGTGTTCACAAAGGCATGTGCGCTGGGCTTTGAGGTCTGGGGATTATAATAGCCACTCATTTATAGCAGTATTTCACTTGAAAAGTGGAACATGATGTGAAGCAAGCAGCAAATAACTCCCAAAACCAGGAGAAAAAAAAATCCTATGAAGTTTCTTATTATAAAAGCAAGATTAATTTAGGCACCTTCATAAAAAATAAAATAAATTCTGCTGCTTACTGTATACTTAACCCATGCATCTTAAAAGACTTCTATTTTTAGTCTCATATAGCATCTGAGAATAGAATGTTGAGATCTTTTTTAGATATGGGTAAAAGAGCTTGAGTCTGGTTTTTACATCTTCTATTAATCTTTTTTTAACAAAAAAGAATCTGTGAAAATTAAACAAGTGGCTTTAAGGCACAGTCCTATCTTTATGTTGCTGACAGAGAGTCAGATTTGCTAATCTGGGGACATTTTTGAGCCACACACATGAAAGACATGAAATGCTTGCATCTGACAAGCATTTCAAGATAACTGTGAAAATGCAAGATGAAGCAACTACTGGAGGCATCACAATTTTCTGTCTAAACACCTATTTTTTGAAATACACTCCCTTTAGTATCCCAAAGAAGCTTGGGCACAGGTTCTTTTTCTCTCCAATATGTACAACATATTCATTTGCCACTCATTTTAAAATGGGTAGTGTGGTTAAAAAACAGTGCTCCAGTTCAATTCACTGCAGAAACTGAATTCAGGAGTTTGCCTGCCTGTTTTATTTGCAACAGTCTCTGTCCCAAAAGCACAGGTAGGGGAAGGAAGAGGACTTTCTCCTCAGAATTTGTTGTGGAGATGAAATGGGGCATCATCAATTTCATATGAACACTGTTTGGGCAGGAACTTGTCATTAGTCTGTCACTTACATTTATCCAGATGCTTTGTGAAAACTTCCACATCTGGTGAGCACAGCACACTTGACATAGTCAAGACCAGCAGAGATAAACATACTTGTTATACTCTCAAATGATGAGGAAACAGGAAGAAACTCTTCATCCAAGGCTTTTTGGAGTTGGTATCTATTTTGAACTGCATGTGACAATGAGGTGACATTCCTCACTCATTCCCCCATGTGCAGCATACAATTTGTCAGACTAACAAAAGCCACGTTTCAGCTGATGGCTAAGAAGGATCACATGCATGTTTTTGTATCTTCAGAGAATGTCAGTCTGGCAGGATGCTAAGCTCAAATGGATTGCATGACTTGTGCCCATTTCAAAATCTATGCATGCAAGTACTGCAGGCTGCTTTTGGAGACCATCTAACAAAGTTATTGCAAAGCTGAACATCATAAAAAAATCTACTGAATATATATATATATATTTTTACAGAGAAAGAAGAATCAATTGACAAGCTGACTTCAACAGAAACTGAGAACAAAAGGAATCAGAAGTGCACAACTTTAAATTTGCTCCTAACTAGGGGATCTAGATACTTCAACATGAAAAAATAAAAAAAAAAGAATAAGCTGAACACTTATACTTCACAGGGTGTACATTCAATTACATGTGTCACATGGTTAAGTAAAACTATTTTGCACCTCTCAAGGAAATTCAGGCATCATTGTAACAAAAATAATTTTTACCTTTATTTAACTATACATTTAAAGTCAACTTTAAAAATAGAAAGAAAATACGATTTCATGAAGATTTTATGAGCTATGACAAGCCCATACATCCTGCATTTCCAAATGAAATAGAAACAGGATTGGTCAGAAGGTCCAGTTGGGGACATGCAATGTATGTCAGCTCTTTCTGAAAAATCAGGTACCATACCCTTACGAGAAACAAGCTGAAAATGGAATCTGATTCAACTAGATCTTCTTCCTCACAAGTCACTCATTGAAAATCATATAAGAAATACCATTTGAGACTACCATAAATTCAGCATAACTAAGTTTGAACTCAACCCTTAGTTTCTAATAGGGAAAAAAAAAATCACAGGTGAAAACAAAATTACTAAATACTTCAAAGACAACATGCAGGTTCAGCAGCTTTCAATGAATTTCTTCCAGAAGCCATTGCTGATCAAGTTTTAGAAAAGACATATTTCATGTGTGCTCCTTAGTTCTAAATAGAAAGGTTTTCAGTCTTACTGCTGTCATTCATTCCCTCATAACCAAAAAATGGACTGTTACTGGAAGCCAGGACCTACTGCTTAGCCCCTAGCCACCAAAGGCAAGTAGGGTGCTTCTGTGGACTAAGTTATAGGTGGAAATTAGTGCTGGCAACAGGAAAGAAATCTCTTTGTTTTCCGAGTGTATGAAAAGTGGTCAACTTTTGGAACTTTCATGGAAAGTCTCATGATAGGTGCTATACTCACAATCTCAGCTTACGAGTTATGCAAGAACATGAACTTTCACTTGATAACAAAGATCAATAAAAATAATGTCAGAGTTCTGGGGAAAAAAAAAGATTAAGTAATAATTTTAAAAACACTACTACCATTATATAAGGCCTAAGCAAATAGAAAGCCTAAAACTCAACCCCAAATATGTTATAATCAACTCACAATTATCCAGAGTACAGGGGTGGGGTTACTTAAATAAAGCAAAACCATATGTAAACTACACTAAAAGAGCACTTTTAGTACATTCACTTTTGAAGTAATTCTCTTACTTTCAATTGTAAACAGTAACCTATGGAATGAAGAAATGGTGTTAAATTGCAGCAAGCACAGCAGACCTGATAGAGCAGTATTTATTTTTTGTCATGTATTCTGAAACTATGGGCTGCAGCCAGTGGTGTGGCAGCAGATGGGCTCTGGTTCAGCCACAATCTAGGTAATCAATTCACTGATAATTCAAATTTGACTTCTTTATAAATATCAGGAATTTTAATGCACTCTTCTGACTGTTGAATTATGAAATTGAAAATACTACAAACCATCAAAAAATAAAAGTAAGCCTCCAAAAACATTCTCCCAATTAAATTCCCTTGGCTGTAACTTAGAGTAACTGTAAGCCTTGTAAAACTCCTTTTACTGAATGTCTCTACCTATGTTTTCCCCCTCCAGCTAAAAGATATGAAGAAAAAAAGCTGAGAAATGAAGAAGTGAAATTTGATAATTGGGTTAATGATAGTAATAAAAAAGAAACCTTTGAACAATTGAGGACAAAAAAAATCTTTTATTGGGAAGATGTTTTCTTCCTCAGATGAATTATAGATCAGCTCTGTGGAAAACATTGTTTGATAATTATTCTAGGCTCCTATGATTAAGAAAACAGTACACAGCCTGTTCCATTTTGAAGAGTCCCCATCCTTGCTTAAGCAGAAATGCAGTTACAATAATTTTATAGTACATAAAATGAAAACAGTTGGCCTACCAAATAACAGCAAATCTGCATATACAGCTTTATAGATGTACAGGATCATTTAAACCCTGCTGTTTCATTTGGATTGTGTTGAATCTTTTTTTATTGTTTCTTCATCTAACCTAATTTCCTAAACCCCTTATTTAATATTCCTCCTACTGTTTGTTTATTTCTCACTGAAAGAGCACAATAGCAACAGAAATGTTAATTTCATATAAATAAAGGCTAGAACTGGTGCTACATCTTCCAAGAAGTGTGAACTTTCCACTATCTCTTTCCATTACAGTGCTTCATGACTTTTCTTTGTTAGGGGAGAATCTAATACGACAAATAATCAGTCATGAAGAATGAAGCAGAACTCTGCTTGTGACTGCTGAGCCCAAATGATGCATTGTACAAGGAAGAAGACAATACAGTAATTCTTTGTAACAGAGGACACAACACAAGTTCTAAACTATTATAATGAACTCTGGGATTAAAGAGCAGATCTTAGGCTTTGATAAATAAAGTTGTTTTCAGTAGCACACAGATGCCTAAAAGATGGTTTAAATGGCTGGCAGGAAAGCTCTGAAAGGAAAAGGGTGCCCAATGGCACAGAGCCAATGTAGTTGTTTCATTCAAAGTGGATATTACCAATTCCTATGTGCAAAATAAGATATTCCAAACAGCCTTAAACTGACCTAAATCACACCAGTCTCAAAAACTTTTTGGGAATGTCTCAAATTTACCTCAGTTATCTCCCTCCCTTTTAAATGCAGTCACACCAGGACATTAGCACAATTCTGGAGACAAGTACATTTCTCAACACTCATAGTAAAAGAATATTAAAATTTCAAAGTTCTTTAAGAGCTGGAAATAGAATAAAGCTTGGTTTGCTCTCTACGTTTTGAAAATGAGAAAGCACATCAGACTTTCTTCCAGAATGGAACTATTAAATCTATTACAAACAAAGCAAAGTGAAGTCTATAAGAATCTTGCCCTCTGAGAATTTCAATGGGTAAAAGCTGTGGAAATTTCACTTTATTGCCACTGTTCCGCCTACCACATGGGAGCACTTGTTATATTGATTAAATTGGACATGGACAGCAGAAAAGTATGTAACATTTAACACAGCCTACAAATGCAAGTAAACAAAACCAGAAATTCCATTTGTTTTTGTAGAGACTAGAAAAATATGATGGGATGTACCTTCAATGCCACATAAAAACAGTAGTGCCTGTGTTTATGTCAGCTTTTGGAGAAGATGCCATACCTAACGCTTAGTTTCCAGAAACACTAACTTATACCCAAAGCCAAATCACTGTCTTAGAAGCCAGTTGGGAACTTGGACCAGGTACCCTGACCTGAGCCAGACATCAATAATTCGATCATTCCACCCATATTTATGGTTTTATGCTTCAATATTTAGACCTCAAGGAGTTTCATGTGTTTTACCTCCCAAACTGAAAATGGTTGAGTCAGGTGGATTTCATTCCTTTAACAGATTGTTTGGCTCCTGAGGATATCCTCACTGCTCACTGAGGCAGTGAGGATATTTTTGCCCTTGGGTGCTTTAGTCAGATATCTTGCTTCAGAATATGTGGGGTAAAATTTATGTCGCAGGAAGATGCCATCTTTTGTAGTTCACTGTTTGCATTAAAAAAGCTATGACCAACTTTCTGGAGAAAGCTTTCCCTTTCTCCTTCCTGAGCAAAGGTTTAACCTTTAAAAAGGTGGGTTTTTTGCCCATTCTCAAGTGTCTTTCCAATCACATGAAGGGGTTTCCATTTAAATTTTTTTAATAAAAGTGACTATATTAAGGATGCTCATACTTTTCACAATATCCATGAAATTATATATTGCTGTTTTGATCAAACCATATTACCTCACTTTCAGAGATCCTTTTTTTCAAAGGCTTTATTCAAAGACCCTTATAATTCTAGCTTGCCTTAAAATTAATCAATGTGGTGATACTCTCTCTCTGCCATAGCTTATCATTATGTAAGAAACCTAATATTTTCTAAAAAAAGGGTAATGGCTCTTAGTCTATTAACGTTCTTTAGATTATTTTCTATATCACAATTGCTATGCCACTTCTGCAAATGTGCCTAGATTAGCACCACCCACCCTTGGATTCTCTCTCTCTTATGAAGTGCTTGACACTTGCACTTGCACTGCTTTCTCAAGTCTGTTCCTTTAGACTAGTGAATTAGGAGGTGGAACTCTCTCCAGTAATTTTGTATGTCTTGCAAATTACAAGCTTAAACAAAATAATTTTACACGTTCTAAACAAAATGAAAATCCCATATTGCCCATATTGCATTGGTTTTCAGATATCAGGTGTGTTGCTGAGATTTCTGATAGGAGAAGTAGGTTGGAACTTCAGATCAGTCATGACAGTATTTGAACTCTATTATCTTTTTTTTTGTTGGTTTTTTTTTATTAAAACTCTAACAGCATAGGGTTGTCAGCAAATATATCTAGAAGACTTAGATTCTGTGGAAATCAGCTGGAAATCATTATTGGAAAGCAAATGATGAAAAACAGCGCAACATGTATATCTCCTAATGGTTAATAATACGATAGAAAAACACTATTTGATCATCACTATTTGTACCTATAACACATTTATTTCACTAGAATCTTTAGGAAACCTAACATACAGCTTCAATTATTGTTACTTAATGAGCTCAGTGAAATAAGGGAAGAGAGACCAACAAATGAACATTTTAGGTTTTGAAGCTTCCAGGATAAAATTTTTTTGATTTACAGCTACACCTAATATAGCTGAGTAACACAAACACTAATATCCTGTTTCTTACCCTGGATAGCAAATCTTATACTTAAATCTAGCTCATCTTGAACTAATGCCACTTTATAAAAAGAAGAGAAAAGCTTATCAAATATTATTCAGAAATCTCTGAAAACAGTAAATACCAGCCTTTTATTAATGCTCTGGAACAAAGTCAAAATTCTGCTAAGTTCCTAGCACAGAGCACAACTAACTGCAAGTCTGGATGTTTCATAAGTGAGTTTCACCAAAGGTATCACACACTGAGATTCCAGGCCCATGTGTCATACCCTGAAACATCTGCCACAGAACTTAACATTCTTAATAAATGAGATAAATAAAAGTGTGCACTTAATGAAGTAATCATGAAAATATATCTGTTCATCCACACAGATGAAAACCTGTTTATGAGTTTGCTTGGTAGGAAAGGAAATTTCTAAGGAAGATTTTTTTCAGTTCTGTTGAAATACACCTGGAGTATTTCTATGAAAAGTCAACACAGGGGTTCAGCAGTGTGGAAATATATATACACCACAAAGAATTTGATAAAAAGAAGTTGTGCAATCCTTCGTATCTCCTTATACACAACAGTAAAAAGAAAAGGCATTCCATTTTGTCATATTTAATAACACCTTGAAAAAAAGCCACACATACTTTATAGTTATGTAATATATTTCCATGTTTTAGTGGAAGGGAAGGTAACTACTTAGAAAATGTAGGTTTGCATTTTTATGCTAAATTAATGCTAATTATATTGCCACTTATACCACATTCACATCCCACTCATGCAAATTGCTACAAACAATTAAGAGCAAAAATCCATTCAAGTTAACAAAATGACAAGCTTTCTGCTACTTCAGAGTATTTTTAGGCATGGTATGTTCTTAGCCTGAGTTGGTTTTCAGCTGTTCCTGTAATTCACAACTCCTCAAAATAACTCCATAACTCTCTCTCTCGCTTACTTTTTTTCCTTTTTTTTTTTTTTTTACACTGTTTAATCAGGATGGGGATCTGAACTGTGGGTTTATCCAAACCAATCTCTTTTTAGTGCTTGGGTTTCTGCTCTGCCAAACCACTTCTGGTGTTTCAAGCAAGGCAATGACAGCATACCTTCTTGTTATTATTTATGCATGGAAGGCCAAACCAAATGCTTGGGTGGGTCGCTGAAGACATGAAGTATGTAGTTTTTTCCATCCACAGGACCCCATTTACATTTAAATGAACTTGCTCCTTGTGAAAGATTGGCTCCAGCAGAGAATACCACATGACCACAGACATTGAAATTAAATCACAATCACAAGGATAGAAGCCACCAACATACTGCTAAAATCAACCTACAACACATATCTGCATAGCCTTAAACATGTCAGTAATAAAAAGAAAATGTTCCATTTAATTTTATAAGATGCATCCCACTATATTTTTTTAATCTATGTGCATAATAAAACACTGCTGCTGAAAGCAAGAGTCAAAAAAAATAAAACACAAAGCTACCTCTGCCATGGCTGGATTTCTCACAAGCAATAGGAAAATTGTCATGTGCAGCTCCAGGCTTTAAATGGATGATTTCTCCTGGCTGATGCTGGAGTGGCACTGACTTGACAAATGTGGGAAAGTCCTCAGCTGTGAGATGGGGGCTTAGGTTGTGGGCTCTTGGTCAATTGAAAGGTTGCATTAAATGTAAATTATAGGACTGTTACTTAGATATATACCCTTCTCAACCAGGTGAAAGGCAAACAGCGCCCTGCACTAATTCACAGATGAACTGGTGATAGGCTTGCTGAATAAGGGAAGCAGGCAGGCAGCAGGCAATTATAATTCTCATCTTTGAAGGAAGGAAGGAAAGGTATTTTTATATAAAACCATATTAAATTTTGTTTTTTAAGTGCCTCTATGTATTTCTCTTTTCAATTTATATGGAAAAGTATTAGGCAAAAATCTACAGCAGAACTGGCAGTAAATATCACAGAAACAATTGCTCTTTTATTAAATATTTATTGAAAAAAATTCCTGTGCTTTCTCATTTTTCTTCTTCTGCTTCCAATATTTATTTACAGCTGATTATTAACATCTGCCAGTGTAACAGTTTCATCTGTACAGAAGCCGAAGGGTAAAAAAGTCACAGACCCCCTCTAACATGACCTGTAGTTAGACACAAAACAGTTTTCCCAGTCACCGCTTGGCTTCCTGTCTGTGACCTCTGAAAAGCATTGGAGGCCAGGGTTAATGGCCTTTCCAATCTCTGTGATAAGAATTCATTTTGTTCTATTACCAGCAGTTATCTCAGGAGCCTGCTGCATCACTTCAGCAGGGTTCAATCAATGAGAGGACCTAATGAAGTAACCAGCTGTAGCTCTATTTCCCTGGTCAACTCTATCAGACAAATAAGATCTATCAGTCACATCTTAAGGCCAGTCCTAGAAACAGCATCCTCACATGCTGAACCCATATGCATATGAACCAATGATACCTGGTTCTTTCTTTTTAATCTTCCTTTTTAATATGGCTTTTCTAACAGAAAATGGAGTGAAATGGGTTTGAAATGTTGCATTAAGAGGAAAATAATGCTGGATTAAGAAATAGTGGATTTTCAGAACAGCAGGAAGCATTTGTATTAATATCAAAACCAGAATGAATTATATTGCGTGTCAGATATTTCCCCCCAAGCAGCCCCTATTCTCCTTAGACAGTACTTTTACAAAAAAAAATTGTTTATTATTTTCTGCCTTAAATCACTATGTGTCATAAAGTTTTAATTATGAGACTTAATTTTTAGTTTGTCACTTAGGAAACACTGTTATGGTAATGCTCTTCAGTTAGATGTCAGTCAAAATAATTGTCAGTCAATTTTATTTTATATCTAAATCACTGAAAATAAAAATATTAATTTTGACAAATTGTATATATATGTAATTTTGTGATTTGTTATAATTAACTTTTTACTCTCATACTTCAAAAAGGGTTTAATTACTTAGAAATACAAACCTTCTTTTAAAAGGCACTGGATTTGAAAATTGAAAAATAAGGAAAATAATAATAAAGGCCAACTTCAGGACTTCAGAGCTGTGTACATCAAAGTACAACTTTGTAATTAATTAGAGGGTACAGGAGAAAAATTCCATTCATATTGCATATACCAAAGTGTCCAGTCTGACTTCATCACTAGGTGTGACAAACCAAATTGTACCAGGCCACTACAGGCGAATTACTGAAAGTGTTGTGGGAAGGCATCTTAGAAGAGTGTCATATTTGCTGAAATGTTGAAAGCCACATGTAGCTAGGTTTATTTTATTAGGTTAATCTGAGTGAATCTCATGAAATGAAATTTGTATCCTTTTAACTCAACTGTGTGCTTTGTCAAATTGAGATAAAATAGTCTTGCTATGTGCTGCTGAGGAGAGAGACCATATCCATGAAATAAAGCTAAAAATCATTACTATTCAACATGCATATACAAAGTGTACATAAATGTCTATATAATTAAAAGCCAGATATCATTTTGCATATACTAATACATCTGATGGATTATGACACACAAATTCCAGAGAACATGTGCTTCATATAAGCTCTTATCTCTCTCTTCCCTATGTGCAAAACAAGGACATTCTTCTTCTGTAGTCTGCCTGCACTAGTAAAACAATATGAATATTACTTGCAGAATCAAAGGAAATCCATGAACTCTTCCTTTTTAATTTTAAACCACCTTATTGAAAAAGAAGGGCAAGAATGTGTTTTAGTCGAGCAGTTTGGTATTTAAGGAAATCACATTTCTGCCATAGATACCTGGGTACATTTGAAAAGGATTCAAATATCTATGCTACATATGTAAACAGATAAGATTATGCCTAGCAGGCATTTTGGGAACATCTGTCAATTTTTTATGGAACGCACTGATTGTGGGCTATTGATTGCATTTAAACAAAGTTGTTTCAAAAAAAAAAAAATCAGCGAACAATTCGTGTAGAAAGGACTGATCAATATTTAAATGACTCTCTTTATTGATTTAAAATTAACTTTCAATTAAGAGATCCATAGGACTCTTAACTGCGACACTTATCCATTCAAGAGAAAATAAAGGTACATTTATCGATACACTTAAACAGCAGTGGCTGGTTTCCTATTGATTCAGTCATTTGCGCTGGGATTCGTTAGCGTCATCTGACTTTAACTCGCTTACCAGGTCTTCACAGTGTGCCATGCTGAAAGGTGCAGGAATGTACAAAACGACATGGGGGAAGCCAACGGAATTAGATGTATGCAGAGGTAAGTCCTACTTATGCTTTTTATGTCTCCTAATGAAGGAAGAGTCCATTTAAATACTGCCTAGCTTTTGGGTTTGGTCAGGCACAAATTCCTGTCAACTGACCTGCTTTGCACTATTTGAGACAGGAAGCATAAAAATGAATGAAATTTTTTGTATTGATAGGTAAGAGTTCTATTGGCTCATATCAACTCTAACAAGATCACCTATTTGTGTGTATTGATTAACATATAATCCATAGGAAGGTAAGCTCATTGTTTGCAGAATGATTTTAAGTGGCAGTATTATGATGTCCTGCACATGTTTCTCTCTCTCTCTCTCTCTCTATATATATATATATATGTATGATATTTAAGTCCAATATAATTTAATATTGTTATATGGAATCAGCCATCATATGGATATTGAAGGGCTTACTGAAACATTTGAAAGTAAACGGTGTGTATCTCTGTTTTAAAGAAAATCTCAAATATATTTGCACTAAACAAAAATATACTACAATAGCATAGCTATAACTATAAACATGTGCAAAAGCATCAGTACATTTAGGAACACAAATTAAAACCAGGACTGTAATTACATACTTCATTATTTATATGTATTCTGGGTATTTTAGTATACTATGGAAGCTGGACATGTAATCTCTATAGTTAATAATAGACCAAATTCATCCCAGGTGTAATTTCATTGAAGTCAACAGACCTGGAACTGCACCTGGAATGAATTTGGCCCAACGCTATGAATGCCTCCTGACTCTCGCCAGCCTAGATTTACATATAAGATATAACAAAAAAATGAAATAAAAATAGAAGATGTCCAGGAGGCATAGCATGTTTACAAAGCAGAGTGGTAATAACCTTGCCTGATATATATGTGGCAGTGCTTTGCTTAGCCAGACAGTATCATTGGGAATGGGGGAGGGTTAGCTCTGACAGTGGCTCAGGTTTGCCTGTATCCCTTCATGTCATTGCCTATTTCTTTCTCTTTTTCTCTCTCTCTCTGTTTTTGAAGCCTCATAGCCCAGAACCATCCAGTGAAATGAAGCAGCCCCAAACTGACTCATTTATTACCTATTCATTTGCTGTGATGAAAACTCCAGGAGCAAAAAAACCGCTGCAGTATAGTAATGTTTAAATGTTAAGACCTATTCTGATCAACTGAAATTATTCCTTAAACTGAGAACCAAAACCAGGATGTATATAAAATATAACTTGCAGAGATGATCACCAAAATTCTGTTTTTTAAAAAATTATTTTGCTAAGAAGCAAGATCAAATTCTTTGAAGTCTGGGTGTGTTTTACATTATGTCAAGCTGCTTTTTCCATTATTTCTTCTTTTCTCTGTCCACTAAAGGTTAAATCATACTTACCAAAGACTCATTTGCAGAGTTATGATATGAATCAGTGACATCTTTAGGATCATAATAAACCAGAAAACTGGGTATGGACTTTTATTGCTGGGTGAGAGTCAAGATCAGAAGGACCAGTGTACAAATGCAAAGCAAAATACCCCCTCCTAATACTTCTAAATCACATAATGTTAGTGTAACATAATTTGGAATATATTATGACGGTTACAATTACTAAAAAGTGCATGATGCCATTATTTCCAACTGGAAATTAGATGATTATACTAATTAAGTGATAGCAGGTGGCACAATGACTGCTACAATCTTCTCTGATGTGCAGAGAGAGATGCATGGTTCACTGTCTAAAACACTCAGGAATAGTAACAATTGGCTTAAGTAGTATTCTGTCCCAAGATGCAGAATAAGGATTCACTTTGATTTAACACTTCCTTATCACATCAAAGAGGTGAAGGGACATCTTATGGATTGGCTTAGGAAAAAAAAAAATGCTACCAGTTCAGCTTCTACCCTTGCATCTAACGTTTCTTGGTATAACAGAATTAAAGTATGAAATGAATTCCAAGAGAGTCATGCAATTCTAAAATGTCAGCCACCTTCCTTTAAATTGCAACTGGACTAAATTCATCATTACTGCTTTTAAGTTCCTCAATTCAGAATTGCTATAGATGTGCTATAGCAATAGAGTCTCGTAAGTCAAGCAAACTGGAAATGCTGTAGTAAAATAAATATTTCTCTGTCAATAAAAGCACTAAATACTTTTAAGAATATATGTGGTCATTAAATACATTTGGGTTTTAACTCACATTTACTAAGCAGTATTTGCACATTATTTTTACAGCAGGATTTGAATATTCCCAATATCACTGAGTTAAACAAATAATCCTCCAGTCTCGAGTTATTTCAGAGCTTATTTTTCTTGTCCTCTCTGCTCTATGTTCAGACTGAAGTAAGGCTAAGTCATCACCCACAATTAGTTTTCCAGATAAATTATGGTTAGTTTTAAAACTATGAGATGTGTCTAAGAAGCTATTCTCTTTTATTTGGACTTCCATGTGCTTGTGGAGTGTGTCCCCAGTTTAAGGATGGCAGGGGAGCAGATCTGCTGAAGAAAAACCACACTGTGCAAGAATGCAACCACCATATGCCAGAGAGGCAAAAGAAGTGATTCTTATAAATGATGAAAAATAAATGTTATCTAATTTTTGAAAACATCTAGTTTTATCTGTCTCTGTAGCATTCATTTTAGTTTTGTTACTTTGTTTCTTACTACAGATCAAAAGCATGGCTGATAAAACTTAAGTTTAGATATATTTGTAACATGCTGTGGTATCTTACAGCATAGCTAGTTCGTTCAAACAATTCCTGCCTTCTCCCTCTGTATCTTGCAAAGTCACAATTTCAAGCAACATTTTTGCTATCTGACTTTCCACAGGTGAATACGAGAGAAGGGCAGATCTGGCAGTAGTAGGTGAAAAACTATTTTTTCCTCAGGAAATTACGTGCATTATGTTGTGGTGACATTCTCAGTGATTACATGTGCAAATTAAAGCTACCCTACTCTTCTTCTTTCTCTAAAACTCACATAGTTGTATGTGATATGATAACCACAAGTACCATGCGGAATGTGTTTTTAGCAAGAGGAAAAAAGAAAGATTCTCCAACTTGGAAGCCTAAATAAACTTTTTCTTTAGAATTAAATGTGAAACCTTGTGAAAATCACTCATCTTCATCTTCCAATGTTTTGATAGAACTTAATGGAAGGAAACTAAACTTCTCATTACAAAAAATGCCTTATCTCCTCCATGAATACCAAACCGCTCAACATTTAGAATACTATCATACAGATGTTGCTCAGTGAATTGATATCATAGTTGCATCTTTTCTAGGACAAAATTTGAGCAAATTTCCTGCAATGAACATGACAAATACCTCCCTCTCTGTGGCTAAAATAAAAAACTACTAATGCACCCCTGGATATTCAATTACCTGTGCAAATGGGAATAATGGGAGACAGTTACTCAGAGACAGCTACTGGAGAAATCTGAACTTGTTGTTCAACTAAAGAAAATAATATTATCATACTACAGGCATGAGCCCAGGTCTCTTACCTTCATATGCCACTGATTAGTTCAGCCTTAGCTGAATAAAAATCCTTAATCTTCTCTTTTTAATATTGAAGAGGTAAACCCTCTTTCACCTGCATGTGGAGTCTCCGTTTCATCAAAGCTCAGGAGATTCCAGCAACAAAATCAATGTATGCATGTTCAGAGCAGTTTTCAGGGTTTTGTAAGACAAATCTTTCAAATGGGAGCTAGTTTAATGCTATTGAGCTGAATTTCGATCTGACAGAGTGAGTGAACAACACAGAAACAGTTCACTTACCACTGCTCACACTACAGGAGGTGGGAATCAGGTACAGCTCTGTACAAATACAGCTGTGCAATTTCTCAGTAAATTCTTACCCTACCTAATACAACATTAAATGCAACAATACAGGGTTTAAACAAACAAAGACTTAAGAAAGAAATGCAATTTATTTCTCTACAATAATGAGTGACAATTATGGTTTTCCCATACAAACTAGTGAAAATTAAGACTAGCTCTGCTAAATTTAATAGAGTTGTGCTACTGCTGATTTTAACTGAAACATTTTCAGATTCTGTGTCCTAACAGAAAACTATCTGAACTATGATCTACAAATATCCTGTTCTGCATTTCCCTCTGTTTTGAAACTTCCAACAACTTGCATTCTGGATTTTTTTTTAAGAAAAAAAAGAACATTTAAAAAAGACTCAATTTTATTGCCACACGTTTCAGGTTAATATGAGCTGTAGTACAGCTTTGCAAAGACAGATTCTTTTGTTCCTGTGCTCTGATTCTTTGAATGCCAATACTTCAATCAGCTTAGAATCCAAGACAATTCATTCTTTTTCAGAGAAAATAGTATTATAGCCACATGTCCATATCACCATTACATCATGGCAGTCTCCACAATCATACATCTGATTAGAAAAATGATCACTAGTCATTTCTGGAGCTATTCAGTATCTGGAATAATGGAGTATATGCTTCCTCTGTACTATTAGATTCCTTCCTTTTAATAAACAAACTAATGAGACTTCTAAAATGCTTGAACATACAACCAGAGTGGCAAAGTGTAAACTAAAATGAATCAAACAAAAAAACCCAATACTTTTAATACGTAAGGTACAGTGGCAACATGCCCACGTTGGCTTTTGACAATTCCTGATTTATCAATGGGACAATATTCTACTAACCAAGGACTAAAGGACAACTTTTACACACATGTAATTCAAATACACAGTTCCAGGACCTCAAAAATATAAACATCAGCTTCTCCTGCCATTATTCAGTTCAAATCCACAGCTCTAAGTAAACAAGAAATGTGACTGTTGTGTTAACTCTCTTAGCTCTAAATATTACTCCTTTCAGATTGTGCAGGTGAGGTAATTAAGTTCTCTTCAAAAGGGACAAATTAGTACCATTCCTTCTGATGTGCTTAAATATCTGCAGAATTTTGCTTGGTGTATATAATACATTTTTGTAATCCATATAGAAATACTAGATGGATTAATGTAGCAATGCATGTTTCACACACTGTAAAATATAAACAAATTAGTATAAATTATAAGAGTGGAAAAAATACAGAACCCAGAGTAGGTTCCTCATATTAGCAAAATTCCAGCAGGCTAGCCATCTTACTTACATTAAAAATGTCTATTATCTGGTGTAATTGAATAACTCTCTGATAATTACATCAGCATTTTAATAGTATATAAATAACCTCTCCCCTAATTACCATTTTGTTAAATTTTTCATATATTGCAGTGCTATGAAAGGAGGTTCTTGGTAAAGCACTTTACCCTTTCAACAACAATTAATAATTCAATTAACAGGTCTTTTTTTAAAAACAAAAGCTCACAGAGAAAGAGCAAGGAGGTTCACAGTTGAAAGCAGAGCTCTCTGTTATGCTATAATCACGGCTTCATGGCTATAGTAGTATAAAATTTGTTCATGGCTTATTTCTCTTTCAGTGCAGCCCCTCAATAGAAATGACACCTGCTTTTTGGTGCTGTGAATAAAATCCTGTGCACATGACTCAAAATAAAGCAAACCTATCTCGTTTGGAACTTAAAAAGAGGCATTTCCCCCTGCCAATTTATTTTTCACATGTGAATTTGTGTATTTCTTTTTAAAAGAACCCATAGAGCCAGCCATGTGGTAAAAGTCTTGACATTATGAATTAGAGGAGAAATACATTGCCAAAAGTAGAAACCAAATTTTCTCCCACCAAACATTTAGACAGTCACACTTTCCTTTTCCCTGGTGTCGGGGAAGGAGTGAAATGCCTGGCTCAGAAAAGCACTGTTGAACAGAACATGCAGTCCTCACTCATCCATAGCCTGAGTGAGAAGCCAAGCATCTGAAAAGCTTTGAATCATGGGTGACCCTGTAGCAAAACAGAATTGTGTTAAATGAATGGCTGACAATCACAACTGTGGTTCACATAGCAGTAATATTCAGAGGCTACAATAAGATCTGCAACATTAATGTTTTCAGACTTTATAATCAGTGTCATATTTTGCTAATTTCCAGGCTTTTTATTTACCTCATGACAGAGAATGCCCCAGTTAAACTTATATCTACTGTCAGAATTTCAAAATGTCATCTCAAGTTTTACAGAAACCTTATTCTTTTTAGAAGTAATTAGTTAAGGCATAGTTTGCATGGCAATTAAAAACCACTTGCTTGCAGAAGCTTGTAAGCATTATGTAATTTTTTTAAACTACAAGTACACATGCATATTCTTGCCTCCAGCTTAAATACAGTGAATGTTGTAGTTGGTTGCACAGGAATTGTCTCAAGAACATAAAAGCAAGCCAAACACGATTGTATTCCAACTAAAATTGCTCTCTTTATACCGTGTATTGAAACTTGATAACTGTTGGTTATAAAATTCCTTTGATTTTCTGTAGGTAATAAAATACTTTGGCAATTACTATTGACAGTTCTGGATAATCTTGAAGGCTGCCTTGCCTGAAGAAGATGAGTGTTACAAATCACTCCACTGAAAGAGGGAAGAACAGCAGCAGGCAGCAGACAGGTTTCAATTTCACAATGCTGATTATCTCATTCGTGATTCTATGCATGCCTAAATCTGAGGATCCCTCAAGCAGCTATATGGACTTCTACTTTTAAAATGCCTATTACGCTTTCATACTTTTTGCTGCTTCCTGAAGAGTGCCATTTCGCCAAGCTTAAATAGCAGAAAATTGCACTGCTTTTCCTCTGCCCATCTCCTCAATCTCTATTAACCTGCACAAGAACAAAGGAGTATGATAGTCCAGCTATAGGTTGGGAAATAGGTTTGAAGTTGTTTTTCATTTACTGGTACCTATCTTCCTGATTCATAAATGTATTTGAACAATAACATTATTTTAATACATTATCTAACGACTGAAAGCATAGCCTTTAATTACATCTCTATTTATACTAATAAATAGGCCCTGTGTTCAGAAATACATGCAGCTATTGTTTACCCGGGCATCAAATGATACCGTAGTGCTGTCAGAATGTGTCAAGGCTTAAACAGAAAGGAATAAAAAAGAAAATAATGAAAAATGTTGCGGGTTTTTGTTAGTGTTTTTTTTTTTCCTTTCTTTCCTATCTAGGTTACAAGAGAACAAACAGAAGCAGCTACAAGCAGACTGGAAAATTGTTGAAGCACCTGGTTCTAATGCTTGCAGTGGGCCTTTATTAGATGTCATAAACTGAATGATGCATTACTCTGTGGACAACTTATAGCCTGCAAATGTTGAGGCAAAATGGAGGACAAAGAATTCTTTTAAAACAAAAAGGTTAAATGTTCCTTTTTAATCAAACAACACTTATCAGATGCAGGAATCATAATACGCTCACAGAGATCGGAGACTATTTCTGTTACTTTTTAATGTATTTCTAAATCATCTTAATAAATAAAAAATATTTTACTTTAATAATTCACTTTTTATGGAAGAGTGATTTATAGTCGATCCTATATTTCACCTTTATCATTAAACAAAGGAAAAACATTTAAAAATCCTATTGTTGATAGAGGTTTGGCAACCCAATCTCAAATCTAAATAGTTGCATTAAAATCCATGTAGGCAGTCAACCACCAAACAACAAACTGGTAATTTTTGTCCATCAGAAAATGTTTTAAAATAAGATTTGCTTTGCATTTAAAAAGATAAAAGAATGTTTTCTAAAATGACAATTGCTGGTTGGCCACAGATTCTGGGCTTTAATCTCATGGCCTGCTCAAATTTCCCATTATGTCTGGAGGAGGCTTAGGGGGACAGAGAGGCCGAACTGTGGCCCTTTGACAGAAGTGGAGGGGGTTTCAGCATGGAGACACACAGCTGTTGCTCACAAAATGCAAGTGTTAGAAAACCTCACTACTAGGTTTGGGTTTGTTTTGGTTTTTTTCCTTGCTGCTAATAAAAACTTAAAGTGTTTTCTGTGCTTTCTATAAACAGTGCACTTAAGTTTTATAATCTAGTATATCTTATTAAGCGTGAAGTCTGCTGATCCCTAAATTATTCATAACATGGTCCAGACTGATTAAGATTGGCTTGTTAAGGAGCACAAGAAGCAATTAAACTGACAAGGCAGTGCGGCCTTGATGTATACATTTATTATCACAAGAATACCCAAAGTGAATGCCCTTATTAAGCAATGAATTTCACCTCACTGGCCTTCTACCATTGCTGCCACAGGCAGAGAGAGCTAGGAACAACATGTCAAAAGCTAACTCTGAGGAAATGCCTATCTTCAAGTGAAACCGATTTTGTAATGAACCTTTCAGTTCACTCCTGAGGTAATAAATCCTGACTGGTGCATTAATTACTTGATAACATCCCATCAAAATGCAAATGCAGCACTTGACCCATAGGAATGGCTCACTAGCTGTTAACTCTTCAGGGTATACATAAATTGTCTGTTTTCTTTTATCAAACAGGGCATTTATTTCCATCTTGCTAGGGTGAATGTCACTCCTGCCACCCTCGGCCCCTCAGTGGCCTGACACCATCATTTGCAGAGGACTGTCACTATGTGCCGACATTCTAATTGTGCTACTTCTTTGCTTTGTACCTTTGAGGCAGAATTTCCAGCTTCCCCCCCCCAACCACCCCCCCTTCCTTTTCTGGAGGAATCTTGCATGTCAAGGACAAAGCTGTAATAGCGTTACAAAGAATGACCCCCACCTCTAAAGTACACTAATCTTTCTTTTCAATGGCAATACATTAAACAAGGAATTTAGTTCCTTGAAGTGATTAAATGAAAGCTGAACATATCTACGTGAACTGCTACCCAACACAGGCAAGTGTGCATGCTTTTAGTGAGAATGCCACCAAAGAGATATTTACATGTTTTAAAGACATTCCTCAGTCCCTTCATCAAGTGCTCAGTTTTGACAGTCCACAAGCGAATAACATGTCAAAAAGTAAAACAAAGTGTACTTCACAATGCAAATTTAGCAACAGTGAAATATGATGCATCATATGCTTTTCACTTGCCAAGAAAATAGGCTGCTTTAATTACAAAAACTATTTCCACAATAATGTTAATGAGGAGCTGTGTTTTATATTTCCCCACTCAAAATGCTAATGTACATGAGTGGGTCTGAGTCTCCCACCTGGGTCAACCTGCTTTACAGTTTTTCTATTTGTCTTGAAGGCTTGGTGAAAATCCTTAATTCAGGTTACTAGGCAACCCTGCAGGTGAGAAAATATAATGTTTGGCCTACTCCATTTTCAAATACACACAGTGGCCTAATGCCTTCCAAATAGACTGTACAAAGCATGCACTGATAATTCCCTGCTACATTTTCTAAAGGCGAGGTCACAAGAAAATTAATTGATGCTGAAAATAATGACAGGAGGAGAAGAACCACTGAGATTTGGTGTGACTGGCATGTGATGATGTTAGCAGAAATCCCAGCATGTGACTGGACAGTGTGATGAAAAATATACTTTATGTGAAGGAAAAACAAGTTACAAAACTTAATTAGTTTTTGACACTTCTTCATAAGTTATTATCTTTTCATTTGGAACATTGCCTTGGGACATCAATACACAAGAAGAAATGAAACATTCTTACTGTAAATCTGAAGGAAAAAAAGATGACTTTATATTGCTCTTCTCCTTTTACATGTCTTTTTGAATAAACAAAATTTCCTCTGCAGCCTAAGGTGTACAAGCCCCTGAAGATCTTTCTGCTGAGAGCATAGAATAGACTTGTTCGATGTAATAATCCTTTTACAACTGATTATGCAGTTTCACTTTTAAAAATAAAGGGGAGGAGGATTGGAATCCAAAATAGTCACATGCGCACACACACACCCACACACACACTAAAACAAAAGTATAGATGAGAAACAGTTAAATTATAGCACCTACAGCAATAATGCTTCCTGTACAGCAAATGTATTTTTAATTTTTTCCACTAAGGCTTATACCTAGAAGTAATTCACACTGATTACTAAATAACCCTTGTGAGTTGCTTTGTCTTTTGAATTTTAAAAAATACACTTGCCGTGAGCAATGAATTTCATAAACCACCAGCTCTCATGCTTGATGAATCATTCTTATTTTATGCAGTGCTGTGTGATAGAGAACTGAGATAAAATATTCTATCCACAAGCTATTCAGTACAATTTATCATCAGCGGCTCACTAGTCCAGTGATAATACCTGGCTTGCAGATTGTAATGATCAGATTCTGTTTTTATTTCAAACAGGAGCGATCCAAATACCAGAGTTTTTAATTTACATACATTAGTGAGGTTCAAATGTGGCAATAGCTACAAGCAAATTCACTTGCAAACTGAATGCTCGCCTTGCATAAATGGGTTCCCTTTAGCTATTACTTACCAGTGAAGTACCCAGATAAAAATGAAAACAAAGAGGAAATAAAGGAAATCATGGTACCAACACCATACCGTTGACTAGGATAATTACTGAACTACAGTGAAGGTTACATTTATACCTGTTTTAGTAATGATTTCTTATATTTTCCCTTTTGTATTGAAAGCATAAATGACATGCTTTTGTTTTACATTATTACATTACTGTATTCCTTATATTCTGTAGTTTTCCAAAGTTTCAGCACATTATCACCATTTAAAGTTTTTCTTGGTGTAAATTCAAACAAATGAAATACTGAAACAGCTTCTAAAAACATAAGCAACTTCAAAATCTCTGTAAATTACACCAGCTTGAGCATTTAATAAAAAACAATGGGCCTATAATAAAATACCTCTTACAGCTATATCACTTTTATACTGACCACGGTATTGAGCTTCAATTCCCAGCAGCATCATTACTAGACATTTTCTGCCACCTTTCTAAATCTGAAAAGCTTCCTACATTTAGTGAAGATTAGGTAATGCTACAAGCAATCAATAACAGCTATCAATTCCATAGCTTGTTTGGTAGAACAAGTTGATTAAAAGTAACTAAAAAGAATGGTTGAATATATCTTAAAACAATCTGATTCATCTAACTATACCATCATGATATAAAAATTATTATTCACAGGCCAAAAAAATTAGGCATTTTAACAGTAAAGTTATGACTCAAAGCAACAAAAGCCAGAATATTCTAAGCTTGACACTCTCTCTTTATTTTTCCACTGAAGAAGGAAAATAAAACAACAAAACAAAACACCAAAAACAAAACCAAAAAAAAAAACCAAAAAACAAGGAACAAAGAAAAGGGAAGGTACATAGAAGCACAAGTGAAAAACAGAAAAATACCATGTCAAACTCAATTCTGATTTTTTGGACTTTTCTTAATTTGTGCCTAAACTTTAATGTTCTCTAAAAGTAGGCCTTGTCTCTGATTGTTCTTCCTTTCTGGACTTTTTTCCCTCAAACAACCTTTTTTAGAAAAAAAAAAAAAACAACTGTTGGAAGTTAGAAAATGCCTATTATTTACCAGTAACATAAAAAAATTGTAAAAGCAGCTATCATAAGCTCAGTTAAGACTTCACTTACTAATGAGCATGTATATTCTTCTGCACATGTACAATCCTTACTGTGTATGCACAGTAACAGCCTCATAAAAGCAAATACACAAATATGATCTTGATTATTTAGGTCCTTTCCCCATGGTACACACTAGAGACCTTCCAATCCCCTGAATCCAAGTCCAAAAGACTGGTAAATCAACTAGCTTAGAAGAACTTCTAGCCTTCCTCATAGGGCACAAAGGCATGGAAGTCTCTAGTTAGTGAGAAAATATTCCCTATTTTCTTACTCTCTACCCACAGCCCAGGCAGTTCCATATCCCTCTTCCAGAGCAACTCATTTGCCTCTCTACCAGTGGGGAGAGGCAGAGAAGTGGCCAATAATCTGAAAATGTGTTTAATCTTGATTAGACAAATGACAGAGGGGAAGATGAGATGTCCCTTTTTGCCATTCATCCATGACTGCTGAATGTAGCTGCCTGCAATGCCCCCAGGACTGGCTCTGTGGCAGGTGGAAGGGACTCCTGCATCCAGGTAGCCTTTAGGCTGCATTGAGGTTCTTCTGCACCTGCCCTTCTTGAGAGCTTCTCCGCAATGGGAAAATGATGGCAAGCAATTCTCATTTTAATGTGGTTTTCATAATAAAACTGTCAACCCATAAGAAGCAGAAGTTACTAGGCAGTGGCCCTTTAAAATTTTAATCTAACTTATAAATAGAATCACAGACCAGATATTGTTCTTCAGCAAATGGAGGGCAAAAAGCATCAGCTAAATTGCTGAAATAGCTGCCAGTAGATTCTGATTCCATTTCTGGAGAATAAACTTCTGTAGACATACAGATCCACGGAAAGTCAGAAGCCCCTTCCTTCATATAGATCTTTTTTTGTACTCTATCTTTCTGGTGAAATGAACATTTCTGAATCTGGAGTTATTTATACTCAGAAAGGTAAAGTTCACCTTCCTGCTGCTCAGAAAAAAAATCAATGTATGAGGGTAATCTAAAAGAGAATAAGGAAATTGCAATATATGATATGTAGTCAAAGGACTACTCTGAAACACTTTATAGGCTATTATTTCAGCTCACAGACTAAATGAAATAACGCTTGATCACACTGTCATATACTGAAGCGTCTGGCCCCAACAGTCCTAGCCCATGTTATAGCTCTATAGATACTTGTCTACTCTCTTCAAAATTTTGCACAGTTTGGGCCCTGTTGAAGAACTTAAATGCACACTATTGCTTTAAATGCTGTTTGATCACTAGAAATACTAATGCAACATTTTGTAGCTTTGATAATACTGTAATTACCTTTGTGTGATCGCTTCAGAAGAGATTTCCTTGGTGATGCAGTAACTTTATGGTATTACTGAGACTCCGATCTGGCTCAAAGACACTACAGTAAAAATAATCCTAACTAGAACTGAAAATACAAAGACCAAGATGCATGGAAAAGCATATCAGAATTAGAACCAAATTTTTTCTTTTCATTTTTTTGCTTTGAGGGAGGTGTAAGACAAGCAGGAAGAATTACTTCTTGTCTACAGAAAAAGGACAAATCTCAAGCCTTAAAATAATAGACAAATAGTTTATGGTTAAATAGTTTTCAAAAATACTACGGATTCATGACACCTATACCTTGACAAACTGATCATCCTCAGAGTCTCAGCTTGCTGCATGTTTTAGATCATCTTGCCAAGTCTCTGAAATGTACTTACAGTGAAAGCAATTTCTGCTGCAGTAGCATAAAACATGCTTCTCTGCTGCAGCATGTGACACTGGCTGATAATAAAGGAATGTGATGTGAGACTGTGCAACTTTTACAGCAATTCCAATTGCTTTGAATAATTTCAAAAATAAAAATAAAATAAAATGAGAGAAAGAGTTCTAGATTAAGAAGTGGTGTTATTCTGGCATGAAGCTTTCCCAGTGGAATGTTACTAAACAAATAAGAAAACTAAGGGGATTCTGTGGAACTATCTGACGCTGACATCTGATGCAATGAGTACAGTTTCTAGTGAAATAGATCAAAAATGCTGTGCCAAAAGCACTGTAAAATGTTTCTCATGTGATAGTGAATTTCTGCTAGGAGATGGGGGGTGGGATGTAGAAGGGGAGAGAAGGAGAGAGAAAAAAAGAGCTCATTTGAGTCTAGACTTGAGTTTGTTCTTAATGAAATAAGTGATAAAATTATACTAAAGTCAATAGCAACAAAACAGATTTTGAAAGATGAGTGATATTTCAAATAATCAGATACTACTAGTCCAGGCAAAAACCACTCTACACTTCATTATCACACTCTTTATTCTTCTGAATATCTGACTCCTTTGCTGTCTGTCATTTTCTCCATGACAAATCAACAGAGTGAAGGCCTAAAACAGCTCATGCAGGACTGAAGGATATAACAGCTAACTTCCCTGATTTTCCTACATTCAGAGGAGCAAAGAATCTGACAAATAATCCCCACTGCCATTGTGTGGCCGTTGCACTGTCCTGTGAGCCTGGACAAGTTATTAGGTCAGACGCTAACTTCCTAAGTAGAAAAATGATGTGGTCGCCTTTGTCCTCTCTGCAGTAATGGCTGGAGTCAGTACTAATTAAGGCCCTGCGGCAGTGTGGTACGAGAGAGGTCAGAGACTTCTTTCTGACACCTAAACAGTGCTCAGCTCAAAGGAACTGCCCCTAATCTGAAATGATGTGATGTAGAGCTGGCCTTTCAGCTTCACTGTATATTTAAAGGAAAATGACAGTTAATGACAGGGGTGTCAAAAATGAGCAGATGGAGAGGCTAAGGAAAACATGGCTCTATGGTAAAATTTACTTACAGTTCATCACTGTGCTTAGAATTAGAGGTTACTGCACAAATGTAGAAGGTTTGAATACCCTTCCATTATTTTTTTTGAAGAAAAAAGATTGGCCTTATACACATAGCTTGAAGAAAGTCTGTTCACCGAGTAGACTTATTTTTCCATCGTTACACAAAAATCAGTACATACCCTCACACAGCCTATACTACCTTCATTTTTTCTGTTATCAAAATAAAATATGAAAATAATACTAACAACAATATTTAATCTCATTCAGTAGATTACTGCTTTCCATTTTATCTTGTTGGGAGTAACCATTGCAGTAATTAATCTTCTAGTCATTTTCTTTCTCCCCTTCAGGCATGGAACTTGGGAAACAAAAGCAATATTCAAAACAGAAACCAAGATTTATTGTCAGTTAGTCATAATAGACACCTGCACCGATTACTAATTACAGCAAAACCATAAGGTCTGCTGGCACAAATCCTTTCCCATTCTCTCTTTTTATCCACCCCTAGTGACACACCTGCAAGCCTTTAATTGATGTATTTATCTCAGGAGTCCTTGTTAGCATTGCATTATAGCATCGCCATTCATGATGCTATAGTTAAGGTTCGGTCAGCATTTCCACTGTTGATGCTTCCCTCCCTCCTTCCTTCATTTTCCTCCATCCCTTCCAACCCCTTTCTCCCAGGCTTTTTAAGGAAATTTCCTCTAGGCTAGGAGTTGAGTAGTGAGGTTTCAGTTCAGGCTCATATGATTCTTTTAATCAAACTAGAAAGAGAATTGTTCTGGAATGTTTTAAAATTATGTTAAAAAAGCAAAAACAAACAACAAAAAAATCAAAAAATTTTTTCAAGGCTCACATAGTTGAACCATATATTTCATGTATTTTAAAATAATAAAAAATTTAGTAAATAATTAGCCCACCACGCAGAATTGTAACATCTGGTATTACCCTGGAAAGTCAAAAGGAATGAGATCCATAATAACTAAAAAAGAGGTTTTCAAGCAAGCACTGTAATGGATTTCTGTAAAATATACTAGCAAACATTCAGAATATGAATGTGAAGTAATTATTATCACACAGAGCATAGGTAATGTAATTTCTGTCCCCAAATGCTGTATATTATTTAGTATTTTTGCTTTACAACTGTAAGAATTCCTCTCCATATGTTCCAGAGGATTTATTTGAATTATTTTTGCACAACTGCTCTATATTATTACCTCTTCTAAACTAATTTGAAAAAAATAATGTTTAATAATATTTTAGAGTTGCCATGACAAATATCGAAAGTGACATTTATCTATATAAATCTACCCTTATATGTATAAAGCAAGAAGGACAATAATTTCAATCCATGGGTCTGCCTAATATAGAAGGGGGAAAAGATAAAGAATAGGGAGAAATTAAGGCAATTCAGTTTGTCTCAGTTGTCATGTGTCATCTGACAGAGACAGAGTTTAAGAAACAGTTTCTTCTACATGGATTCTCTTTACACAGCCCAGACCTCAGTTCAGCAATGCATTTAAAGACTGCATGACATGAAATCAGGATACTGCTTTATATTTCTTGTTGGCGAGGGTCTGGCACAGCTTATCTAGGAAAAGCATTTCTGTTCCCATCAGGACCTTTCTCCACAAGGCTCATTAGAATTTAACTTGCTCAACAGGTTGCTGTAACAAGAACAGCAACAAAACCCAACAAAAATCCAACCAACCAAAAAACCCACCCAAAACAAGTCAACTAACTTTAATGTGACTCTTAATTTTGCCTAGCCAATAGATTCTAATTAAATGATTAATTTTCACCAGTCGGTACATGACCCAGGTTTAGGGTAGTTCAGATTGCTTTTGGTTTTTATTATGTTTAGAAGATATCCACTGAAATCAAATCCTCTTCTCTTGCCAGAACAATTTGTCCTAGAGGAAGACTCCATAGCCAGGACATGTGGACACTTCTGTAGCACTCGACCTGGACTAGACAGCTACAAATTGACCCTGGCCATGATAGGTGTCATGCTGCCCATGAGCAATTATCACTCTGGTTCCCTGAACTTCCCTTCTGCCTTCTTTTTCAGAGAGTAGACAATTCCCCCTTCCTAATGAGCAGGAGTAACTCCTGCGGGGAAGAGTTTTGGCCATAAGGATGCAAGCCTTTACCTGTAAGGCATTTTTGGATTGGACACTTGAGTTTCCTGGGATTTACGTGGACTTGGGAAGAATTTCTTGGATCTTACAGCCCCCTGTATCTCTACCTCTCCACATAGCTCCTACTCTGAGGCTGCAATGTGTTTTGCATATTTTGTGTTCTATAAACTCATATTGTTCCACAGGTCTGTCTCGAGTTAGTCCCTGCAGCTCTTTTTGCAATGTGAGCCTAGACATACCCTACAAACAGCTGTTCTGCTTCAAAACATATTGCTTAGAAACAAAGCATTAGATAAAATATTTAAAAAAAAACAAGCACCCAACACAGACACAGAATAACCACATTTCTGCTATTTCACAATTATCTAGACATGTCTATTTTTCCTCTGACATCCTCATTCCCAGCAGCTTTTGGAGCCCAAGTCACACTTTCCCTTTTCCTACCGTCTCTCCTGAGACATTCTCCATTATTAAACTCTGTAGGTATTCTTTGTTCCCCCATGCTCACAGCTTAAGCCCGATCTGCTGAAAACTAGATGTCTGGAAAACTTGCCAGAAGCTGGGATGCTATGCCAGGGAAGCATGACTATATGCTTGACCTCTTCCTCTGTTCGTTCCCTCAGCCTCTGCTACTGGCGGCTGTCAGGTTCCTATTACAAAACCATCTAGCACTGCCAGCACTGTCCCCTAACCACAAGTATTAGCTGGTAAAGAAAAATACGAGCCCATTTTTTAAACTTCTGCCTGTGTTTAGTCATATCTGTTGACTGGAAGTCAACATAGCCAAACATTTAATCTCATCTCAGTAACCAGATGAACACACAGTTTCCATGAATAATAATGATCTTGAAGGCACCTCAGAATCCACCAAATGGCTAAATTCAGTATTTAATTATGGAATATGAGCTGATATCTAAATATGCATGAGTTGGAATATAAATTTAGGTTAAATAATTATCCTATAGCAGATGTATCCATAGCTTCTGAAGTAGGTCGGCCATCTCTGTACTGTGTTGTTCCACAGCTGCTGACGCAGACATGACCCAAAACAGATGGGATTCTTCACAGAGAAAGGCACTTTATGTGTTTCACCTAAAACTGAATTTTACTTCTCTTGCAAACAAGGAAGTAAAATTCTGGGGACTGCCGGAAATTGAGTGCTCCTAGAAGAGCTACTAATTCACTTCTAGAAGTGAGAAGCATTTAGAAATACATTATTCTCTTCCAGATTAAATTTGCTATTTCACCAATTGCCACAGCAAAGCCTATCCACCAGTTAAAATCCATTTAAGATGCATTCTGAGGGCTTAAGTGAGGCTTTCATGATGCCTAGGTTTTGTGCTAGTCTTCCACAGAAAGGATGAATCTTACTCTTATGTAAACTAATCAGTTTTGATGTTCTCTCTTCCATTTAAAATCCATGAATTATTAATCTTTATGTGTACAGTAACTTCTTGAAGCATATTTTATATGCAAATTCATATTAACATCATAGAAACATCTATAATCCAGAATGAAATAAATTATGAGGCATTGTGTAAGGGATCTTAGCCATTATGACCTATCAAGTCAAAAATCAGAAATTTAAAAAAAATATATTATGCCCCTTAAACACATATTTACATAATAGACTGTAATGGCTCAGAAAAAAATCTCTTACAGCATGTAAATAATGCATGTTTTTAGATTTGTCTAAATACATATGCACATGTATTTACATATTAACATGACAGGTTGCAAAGATACTAAATTAACAGGTTTGCATGGTCTTATGTTCTACATCAGTGTTTTTGAACACTTAGTAGAGAAAAAATTAAAACACAGATACGTACCTTATATTCAAGCAAAGAACTGATTTCCTACTCCTCCTGAAAAAACCTAGCATTTATGCTCGATTTCAAATCAATATTCTTAGGCTTTCCAATAATTTATTGTAGATATTTTTAATTCAAGATCTTCATAGTACCTACATGACATACTACTAGCAACTCTACTAATCTACAACAAGAGGAGATGGTAGCATTTGCAGGTAAGAAATTCAGATTTAAACCCTGACATAAATTTTAACTGGCAATAGATTTTGTGAGTTGAGTTATAAAAGGTGGAAGATTGATGATTAAGTTGAATAGATATTCTGAAAATGTTGACCTTGCAAAAGCAGTAAGTTTGTGAGAACATATCTACTCCCTGTCACACCACTTCAACATCACTTGTGTCTCATCAAAGTTTATACTTCTAATTCAGAAACCTAGAAACACTGAAATGTACATAATGTTTAGCTGAATGAGCAGCGACATGGAAGCCATTATAAACTCTTTAGTGAGCAGAAATTATTTGCATATTAAAGCATCTGAAACCACCCCTTTTTGTTTTAATCCACTTAATCAAATATTCAGATCCCATGTCATGTAGCAGGTATCTGGGTAGATCAGAGATGAGCAGAAGAACCTACTGTGTCCCAATCTACAAGTCTACACAAGATTGTCTCAAAGGCACAAATTATTATTTCCTATCAACTGCAAGTGTTGGTGCATCACTTTAGCTACAGATAGGAAGTTTGTAGTATGTCCTTGATAAAAAAATCTACTTCTCATACTGTTAGTCCACTGAAAGTCTATTTGAAATAAAAATAATAGTGACAGTCAAGTATGTTAACGTCCATAATCATTGTAAATTATAACTGTCAGTGGTCACAAACCTATCCTATGAAAACATAAGGTAACAATTTTGACTTATATTACTACTCTCAAAGAAGAAGACTATTCATAGGAAACTAAAGTACTATGGGGATTACAACATATATTCTAAAAATAGAATGTTTTGGGATTCTCTTTTTTTTTTTTTTCTCCTAAATGGAATATTTCCATATAAAGCACTGTGAGCAGAATTTTTCACTCAGTTTCCGTTGATGAAATTATACCAGTCTCAATTTAGAGGGAGTGAAGATGTGCATAGTGATTTTAATTCTGAATGGAGCACTGCAAGATACCAGGAAAGCAATAGTTTTAGTCCACAAATAATAGCATCTAACCACAGAGGAGAAAATGTACCCTCCCTCCTAAAATATATAGCAAAAATAATGCTGAAATTGCAGGCGGTTGCTTATCTTTATGATCTGGACAGTGTGCCTCATTTTCATTTTCTCTCACACAAAGACAGATTGAATGCGTAAAGACAGTTTCTTATAGTTTGAAAAAAAGAACAAAAGGAAGCTATATTATAAATTAATATGAGAATTCAAAGATTTGTTGACTCAAGCTGAGTTAAGAAATATGTAATTTTGGACTTGCTTTTTAGGAAACTGCAATCTCATCAAAATGTCTTTTATATAAAAAGCAATATTCAGGTTTTTGGTTTTGCCAACGTGAACAAAGATGAGACATACTATGGACATTAATTTTTGCTTGCTTATCTTACATTGTGTCAACTTACATTCACAATCCCATATTTCCACAATTGTTCACAATTTGAAAAAGCAATGGAGAAAGGGGAAAGTAAAATGACTATAAAAGAGACATTTAATTAAAGAGTTCATTTGATTATTCACTTTTTATAAATATTTGATTACAAATCTTCTTTATTATAAAACATATTTATCCAAGAAAAGTTAATCAAAATGATGATGTCAGCACAAAGAATGCATTCAAATACATAAAAATATTTGTCTGTGCATGAAAGAACTTGGAACTGAAATTCCAAACCCTACGTGTTATGAAGCTTACTTAGGTTTAGCCATTTGTTGGGGTTGGGCAGGGGAGTTTTTGTTTTGTTTGGTTTGTTTTTGGGGATTTCTTTTTTTTTGGGGTATGTATGTTTTTTTTCCCAAATATAAGTGATCATATTGTTCCTTGGAAAACTAAAACAAAAAACAAACAAAAAAAAAACCAAACCAAAATCAACAAAACAGACCACAGACTTAAGTCTGTAACTAAAACTACTGTATTGCTGTATTCCTTCTGTATGTTCTAACTGCCCTCCAAATAATTACAGAGTGGAGACTCGGCTGTCATTCATGTGTATCTATTCCATTGTGTGAAGAGAGAAAGAAAATGGTTGCCCATACATTAGCACATCACCCATGGCTAGTGCAATGACAAGATAGATTAGGATGTATATTAAATCTCACACATGACTGCCTTTCTGTATCAAGGTAAAAAATACTTGCTCTTACATACATTAGGGACTAGTGTTGGTATGACATCTACATTAATATTGACAGCATATCAACATTTTTTACATTAACTGAGTCAATAACTAGTCTAAACCTGGTAAAATTTAGATAACAAAAATGAAGAAAATATCTAGAAAGCAGCATTAGATTCTTGTGTCTAAGAAAAGAAAATTAACCCCCAAATACTACATTGCTTTTCTGAATTATCAATCCTACCACAATACATCAACCAGTGTATACAGCTGTGACTTGGTAATCCAATCTCATTTGTCAAACAAGAATTCTAGCAGATAAGGAATGCTTCTAGGAAAAGAAAACCCTGCACAGACAATAACATAAATATTATATACATAGGAGGCTGATTATAAAAAGCTGGATTAGCATCACTGTATTACTTCACCTCCTAAACATTACTTTCACAGACATGATGAAATTGTCAGGCAATAATCCCACTTCCACAATAGCTGCTTGTGACAAACGCACACAAAACCTGCACAAACACAAGACTATTTTCCTACTTTGCAAGAAGTTAAAATGTTTATTTGTATTTTTCATGTTAAAAAACTTTTAAGTCAGAACCACTATGTAGGTTAGCTTAGGAAAGAGATTTCATTATTTACCTTTGCTGTAAAATCTCCAGTAAATGAGCAGTCACTTCTCATTCAAAGCCAATGTCTTGGTTTCATTAATAATTAAATGTTGTTTTCCAATGATATCTAGCTATTTTATGCTCTTGTCTTTGAAATATATGATCTCCCACATGAAGCTCAAAAAAATACTGGCAATGTTTTTAAGGTGCCATGCACTTTACAAGCATGCATATGAATGGTAGGAGATAAAACTGTTCATTCTCCCAGATTCACTGTACTCATAGTAAAAAGGTCTCCCCTTGCTAGGAAATGGATACACAAAAACCTTTGTAACCAGCATCCACTGGCCAAAAAACTGATATGTAGATGTTTATAATTTCAGTCTTATTAATTAGGTTGCTACAGTTGGAAGCATCCCAGAGTATTATTACCCAGCAAAAATAAAAGCATGAGGCAGCCATGCAAAGTTTTTAAGATTTTTAAACTCAAAAAGGAGCAACATTTCAAGTGTCATTCATGTCAGAACTCATAGCTTTTGTTTAACCACCCTTCTCACTGAAGGCTACCTTTCCCCTCTGTTTTAGTGTACTTTGGAAGATGATGAGGGTTAAAGTGATGTTCTTGACAATATTTACCTCCAAATGCTCCATCTTTCATTTATTCAAGTCCTTGAGAACAGGGACAAAACAGGCCATGAAAAACCTAGGCTCATGGACATGAGCTCTTCCATCAGGCAACCCTAGAGGTAAACAATGGGCTGAAAGAAGAGGCCTGTCTCTACTGTTCTGCTAGTGCTCTTCTAGACTATTCTAGCTAAACATATAAAAGAAAGAAATGCAGAGAAATGTCTGGAATGGAAAGGAACTATCATTCTAGTGCTTGAGATGTTGACAGCATCCATGCTGATTAATTAATATCAGTAAAGCCCACTGAAAAAGGTTAAAAGAACACTTTAACATGCAGTGATATTATTGTGGTCATTAGGATGGCATATTTCTGTCTTTGCTAATGAATCTTCTTTTATCAGCTCAATGAACTAATGTAGGAGTGCAATTTTTCAATTACATTTTCATAAACAGATGGCAGAATTTAATAAATTAATGTTTATAATAATGGTACAGTTATGAGGCTTGTACTTTTATGCATTTTGCTCTGAAGCTTTTGATACTAAATCCCAATAATGCCAATCTCCTTAGTACAGAGTAGCTTCATGTTCCTAGGTTGATGTATAATGATCTCTGATCTTTCACTGTAAAGAGACTGTAGGTAGTAAATTTAATTTATTAAATAACAGGGATATTAATCTGTTTGTCAAATTTCATAGACATTTCAACAAAAGCTTAACCTCCCTGATGATTATTCTGCTGAACTAAAACACACTGTTGCAGGGCAGAAATGATACTGCATTAAGCTCTATTGCAGAATGCATCTTTTGTTCCTAAATTTTGTTTCTAACATGGGGCTTAAATGATGCCTCATTTAAAACATCTTCAATTCACAGAGCCCACATGTTGCCGTATCCTAGGATTGCCAGACACAGTGTATGTTTCAGAAAGCTAAACCTCATAAATCTCCAGAAATTCCTCACATCTATTATGTTTACCTTCTGCTGCTGATGAGCCTGTTGGGCTCTGTACGGAGGAAATTACAAGCACTCCAGAAGATTTGGCAAGAAGATGCTAGAAGAAACAACGGGCAAAAAAAAAATCTTAACTGAAACATCATATCCAGCTTTGGCTACCATTTACATATTTGAGATTACAGCTAGTAAAATGGAAATTCCATAGAAATGGAATAAATTGTTTTCAAAAATCCCTATCTGATTAGTGTAAGTTATGTCTGAAATTAAACGTGTTAAGCTACATTTGAAGTAAGTTATGGATTCCAGCTGAAATCTAACATTCATACTGAAATTTGGTCTGTTTATGCGCTCTTTGAATTAAGAACAAAAAGCAGTTGTATCCTAGAGCTTTTTTTGCCTATCATCTTCTAGCTAATTTCTATTAATCTCTATTTAAAAATGTCTTCCTTAACTTAATAAATGTTTGCAGACTGTGTTAACAGCTGCTAACTAGTACGGAAATGCCAGCAGAAATATTTTATGGTCACACGTTCAAATACCACTGGAAATTTGTTTATAGTTTATGCCAACTGAAATGGTTACGTTCTAGGCATATTTTTCATAGTGATCAAAAATTAGCACTTAATCCTTGACAGGGCCAAGGGCCAAAGAAAATCATATTAGTTAATCACAGAAAGAAAATTAAGTTAGTTGCAAGTTTTAAAATTTGTTTGCTAAATAAAGTAGTCGTTCACTGTGTTGCACATCTACACCCATACATCCTTGCCCAATCACAAACAACTTTGAAATAAATACCCATAGTTTAGAAATTCCATTGGAAAGGACAGAAATCTATTCTGGAATTACTGGCAGAGTAACTGCTCTCCCCCAGATCAGTGCCTTCCAACCTGACAACTGCAGGCGAGGAAGGGCTCAAGCCCAGCCTGGGCTGCTGAACACCCTGAAGGATGAGGTCACAGGATGGGATTTTTATCAGAATCTAGTGAACAATCTTGCAGAACTAAGAATTGTTGCTTCCATCTCTACACTAAGGGGTGAAAGTCACAGCGAGTCTCTTTTACAAAAGGGAAGCGGAGAAATACTTTGGATTATGTATGAACTGTATGACTGTACACCCTCCAAAAACAAGTCATAAGAGAGAACTATCCGGTTTTGGAAACTAAACAAAAGTCTGCTCTTAATCTGGTCTCTTACCCTGCTTCATAACCTTTGAGTATTCCTGCTTTTAAATCACCCAGGACAAGTCTGTCTGGCTAGTAGTACAGAAACATACAGTAAAATGGTAACCTGTGATACCAAAACACAAAATATTTACAAAGCGAACAGATAAAAGTCACATCTGACATCTGACATAGCTGAAAGGAAAATCCATTCCTTTAATACAGTTAGAACAATGAATATGGTGTTGGTTGCTTTTTAACCCAGAGATCTCACAAGATATTAATGTCAATTATTATAAATAAACCCACATTCCTTGAATATTGCCATTACTGAGACTAACTACTGCCCAGTATTAATTATAGCCACCAAACAATACACAAAATTTTAATAACATTCACTCTTATCTCCATGAAAATCACTACAGTGCCTTTATAACCTTTAGTCTTAAATGCTTTTGGAATTATTTGGCATTTTGCCAGGACAGAGCTTGAGAAGGCTAGATAAGAGCCAACAGTTAGAGAGTTTTTTATTTTCCATTCTAATGAATAAAAACTGCTAAACTAAGGAGCGTTAGCAAGGGACTTATAAAAGATATGGCATAGGTTATTAAAACACTATCCTTATTACAAGAATTTTTCCTCACTGATATCATTTGGCTTATTAAATGAGTTAACCTCTTTTTTTCTGCACCTTTTTTTTTCTTCTCCCCCTTCCCCCTTCCTCCCCCTCTTGCAACTGCCTAAAACCAGGAGACTGATAACTGATTGTACAAGAGATTATTGGCAAAGTGAATTAGACATGCAACGTGCAGTCCTATACTTTCACTCACTACTGGAGAAACAAGACCTCGTAAGGACGTGCCCTGTCATGGCACTGATGGAAGGCTTTTCCCAGGACTCAGATGGATGAGGACCAGTGAGGATGTGCA
>QUSF01000001.1:39689698-39734698 GCA_003676055.1 Chloebia gouldiae | reverse complement strand
GCTGGATAGCCAGTTATTAGCAGAAACCAGCCATGCTGCATAAAACTAAGCAAAATAAGCATAATTTCCTTGCTGTCTTACAGTTCTGAGGTTAAAGAGAATGGTTTTTATCAGTCAAATACCTCTGAACAAGGTTGCAGTCAAATCAAAGGACATGGTATCTGCATTAGACAATAGTAAAAACTTTATTGCTAGGTGCCACTTATGAAAAAATTTAAAAGTCTAGAATAATAAGCTCAAATTGCTACCTTGTAACAATTATTCACTGGCCTAAGTAAAGGCTAATCTATAGGCATCATTTTTACCAGATACATTCACATAATAAAAAAGCCAGCAGCATAACTGGTACTAATTTGCTGCTTCATCAGAGATGGAGATATGGGGGACACACTGTCTCCCTCCTTCCTAGAGATAATGGCCTCAAGGCTCAGTGTGAAATACAGTATTATACAGGGACATTCTATCTATCAATTGCACAGATAAAGGGAAGATTTGGGGTTCTAAGTTTGTCCAGTCTTTGCCTCTGGTGGTCACTAATTTTATATGTATACACAATTAAAAAATATTCTTCTAAAATACACCAGTCTGCTAGTCATGTAGCTTCACATGTCTGGTAAAATCTTGGGTTTAGCCCAAGTATTTTGCATAAATACCATCACCATTATTAGACAGTTTGATAACTATATATCTTTCTAAGAACACAGCTTGTTCATTTATATAATGTTTGTTTTATCAAAATCCTCAAATTCCTTGAAGCCTGCAAAAGGCCTATGTCAAACTACATATTTTTTTACTGTTTTTAATAAAAACATTGGCAAAATAATGTTTTTTCAGAAACTGTGACTTGAATTTCTGATTTATAGAGTATACTTTACCATTCTGAGCTACTCAGCTCAGCAAGTGGCTGCTCAGAGACTGCAAGACTTGAAATGTCTTGAAATGTCTGTGGTACAGTATAAATTATTTTGATCTCCCTTGGGTATTTATTTAATTTCTCACCCATTTACTGTACTTCGCATAAAATGGCAGAAGCGAGATAGAAACTATTAGAAAACTGGAAATACCACCAAGAATGTGAACAAGCTCTAGGAAGTCAGGATACCTGCAACAGAGGCAATCTGCTGATCAAGAAATTACTTTGCCGTGCATTATGTTTCAGTCTGTTACCTCTGTTTTCCTAAATCCAACATCCAGAGTAGCAATCCTCCAGATATTGCAGCAGATATTTATTTAATAAAATATTAGAAGTGGTTCTACAAGGAGATTACAAAATTATGTTGAACCTTCCTATAAAATAGACATCTTCTGTATTTGTAGTTTTTTTTACCCTAAAAAACAATACAGAACTGCATTGATCTTTGTTACTGTTTTCATTTTTTTTCACTTTACTTAAAATCAACTCTATCACCAAAAATTTTCTAGCCACTTATGTCTGCAGGATGAATCTATATACAGATACACAGCTGTCATCATATCTCTGAATCCTTTCTTTCCACACAAAATCCCACTGTCACCAGGTCTACCAGTGTAGACCTGCAACTTGTTGATGATGAAGTGCTCTTGAAATGGAACACAGGAAGAACCTAACCTCAGGGACCTGCTCTTCCACCCTTATATTTTTCAGACTGCATCTACCCCCATTGTAGTTACGGTACTTGCACCTACAACACTGTGAATGGACACTAGAACTTGGGCTCTTTTTTCTTTCCTTTAGTAAGGATTTGACCCAGTCTTTTTGGAACTCCAGCCCACTTATTTTTATTTCTGTAGTTGAACAATATCTTTAAAATCCATCTCTCTCTTTAAATAGATACACACAAAAATAAATACACTGATAAGAAAAGTCCTATGAGGGCTGCCACTGTCAAAAAGCCTGTTTAAGAGGCTTACTTTTTTTATTCTACATCTAACTGCAATTGCAACCCTTTTTAGCCGTGATGAGAAATAGGAAACTTTAATAGCCTAGTTCTGGTCTTAAATGCTGTGTGTGTGCACTAGCATATATATTTTAAAAATTGGAAACCTTTACATGAACACAGTACATCAAAAGCTGTTTTAACAAGCTGATTTAACAAGGTATTAAGATGCGTATTCAACCGAGGAGGTGGAGACTCAAATTCTGCAAATTTATGAACACAAATGTAGCACAAGTACTGTTGAAAAAAAAAAGAAGAGTTTCTAAATATTCATCTCAACTTACACTTTTCACTGTGAGCTTCGTACTTTATTTATAACTCAATTTGATTGTTAGCGAAAACAAGCAAATACTTCTTTATTCAATATTGCTTGAACATACTGGATTATTCCCTTGCAATTTTGTCCTTTGCATGATTTTAGCTTATTTAAGCTAAAATAACTGAATATAACAATATAACCAGGCTACTTTACTTGAAGAGTCTCTGTCTTAATAGGTGCATTGCTAATATATCTAAGGGTGAAAAAAAAAAACCAAACCTATCAAAGTACCAGTAGACTAGCATAATCTCTTTAATTGATTATTTATTTCATGATGAAATTCCATTTCTGTTCTTTATCAAGCAACGAGATAGAAGGTGTTGAGACTTTCATCTACCACTAGAAAAAATAATCAGTATTAGAGAGAGCATTTATCTGTATTGACAACTTTGGTGAAGGTCAACAAATAATTATATTTCTGTGCTGATATTAAGAGATACTTTTATAAAGTAAAAGAGAGAGTAGTAGAGCCTTCCATTTTCATAAAAAATAATTTTCAATGGCATTAGTAACTAAACATCTCTGTTGGTTCCATCTATATTAGAAATATTACTGGAATACATATTTCTCAGTTTTTTTCCTTATCAATATGTCAATACACATACTTATATTCTGCATAGTTGGTGTGGCATGAAAAATTATAATGGATAATATCCACATATTTCCTGTTCTGCGAAGGACACAGGCGAGAGATGGTTCCATAGCAGACTGTTGTATTAACTCTAGGCAATAAACATGCATTTGGATATAAGAAATAGGACATTGGCAAGAAGGCCAAGGCAACTAGGACTTGGTTGACTTTCTAGAACCACCAAAAGGAGAGAAAACCAGCTGGATAAAAATCAAGAGGCCTGCAGCCCTCACACATGCCTGGAGCAATGGCTGTACTTATAGAAGAATTCAGCAACTGTTTCCTCCTTTTGCACCTGATTTCAGCAGTCACTCCTCCAAAAGACAGTATTTCTTGGTTTTCTGCTTCTGCTAAAGACAGCACTCTTCCACAAAAGCAAACTTACATAAAAAGGTAAGTCAAGTCACCTACACAAATGACAGAGTAACGCACAAATCCACTACTTTAAAGTGTGGCATACATATTAGTATAAAGATAGAATAGATAGATTTACACACATATAATATGACCTTTGATAGAGCAGCTGAAAAATACCCAGAGTGCAAATGTTGAAAAATCTAAGCATATAGGTAAGAATAAGTGTGCTTTAAAATGGCCTTTTCTTCTTTTGGTTAGACTTCTTTTATCTACTGTGTCAGAAAAGAAAACTAACACATCCTGATACAGTTCACCTTGCAATGAACTGAACCACTTGGGCTAGGTGCACTTTATTATGGTTAATTTGGTGCCAAGATGTCATGGTTAATGAAATACCTGACCCACAAAAAAATGAAATTAACATGTTTGGTGTGCAAAGATACTTGGTTAAACAATAACTACTGTTCATTTTACTCGCCTTATATGGAAACATGAAAATTAAAGCTGAAAAAGACAGCAGCGTTCATCCATCCGTGCAGAATGACTTCCTATTATATGCTTCAAAATTCATTGTCCAGTCTCATTTCACTAAGAGAGAGCTTCCAATTACTATACCTATTCATATCTATTATTGTTTTATGACATGCCTAAAGCTGTGAGCAGTATTATATCTCATCATAGTCTGTAGAAAGGGGGTTTATCCCATTTCTAGTCTATAACACGATGCAAGCAAGAACAAAACTGTTGGGGGGTGGGGCGGCAGTTGCTCCTTCTATTGTATTTCAAACTCGTACCAAATTTGCTGCCTGCTATCACCCCTGTCTTTTTTTCAACATCAGTTCTTTACAAGCATCCTTTTCCTGCCGAATACCTGTGTTTTGCATTATTATTTCAGCAGATGTATCAGATTCCATTTGCCAGGTTGAATCCCATTTTGTGATTTCCTCTCCATATTCTAACCTGTCCTCACTTTTTATATCTCTGCACTCTGTCCTCACTGGTGTTGGCAACACCTTCCAGTTTTAGTAAAACCTGCAGATTTAATTAATGGTCTGTTTATCTCCCCTTAATTAATCACATGATCAACAAATTAAGTATGCCACTCACAACTGCAGAAGACGTCTAGACAACTTACTCCATCCCCAAAATACAGCTTGAACTCCTGTAACCAAATGATAAATTCACATGGCTTGGGCACATCCACAGTCATTTCAACTGCCCAAAACGTTTTCCAGAATTCTGTATCTATCCCTTCATTTAAGCAAAGATCTGTGAGGCCGTTTCCTCCACACTATTTTTTTATTAAATCACAGTTTCCAAATGGTTTTGCCTGACTTTCTGTAATTAAAGTAATTTAGTCCCCTCAGTACATCATATTCTCTGGAAACTTTCTGGAAACACAACATTCCTGTGTTTCCTCAGGAAGTGTTTGGTCCAAGGTTCACTTGGACCTCAAGCAACCATGTTCTCTGCCATGTTTCTCAAACAGCTGGAAAAAGTGGAGGGAATTCCACTAGATGGCATGGTCCCTCCTCCTTCCTGAAATCTCAGAGGACCCGGGGTACAGCCTCTTGAGACCAGGAACTAGGAGGAGAGATTGAGACTATCCACCCATGAAGTCCATGGAGAAGAAAGTCCAGAAGATCACTTCTGCTCATTATCTTCATGCTCACCTTTGTTTCCATACTGTGTGTGTGCACAGCTCAGGAACAAACTATGGTCGAGAGCTCTTGGAAGCACAGCTCCATCTTATCACCTCCACATGAGGCAGTAAGAGGGGCCAGGCAGCAAGGAAGAGACAAGTTGCACCTGCCTGGTAATTCCTGGCCTCCTGAAAATGCCTTTGGGCTCAGCAAGTGGAGACCAGAGAAACCATGGGGTAAAACCTTTGGTGTCAGAGCAATAATATTTGTTATTTTATTTCTTAACCATTGTTATTAATTCAGATAGACCATAAATCTTTGTGTCTATGCATAAATCGATACAGTCAGGAAGATATGTACGTATAGAGAATGAACCAAAACCAAAAAACAGCAACCCAACCCTGTATTCATACTCCTCTCATCTATCTAACCTCTCTGCTTTTAGGTCATCTTTTGGGGTAAAGATTGTTTCTGCAGATACAGTATAATTCCTATCACACCACTAGGCTTTAAAAACAACAGAATTTGTTGTTTTTAAAAAAAACATCAGAATTACTCTTTTTTTTTTCATTTATTAAAGATTGGTATTAGATTTGCTTTTCCCCAATCTTATGATAATTCCTCAATTGTACTTTACTTTTCAGAAATAATTAGTAGTGATTATGTAAATTCATTATCTATGTCTCTTAAGACCATACCATGTTTATCATCCAGACCTGCTGATTTACTTTATTCAATTTTTTCTAAGTATTGCCTTTTTTTTAATCAACAACTATTTTGAAAAGGTCTTAATTACTTGAGCTATTATGTCCTTACTCCTTTTATTTTTCTTGTCAAAGATTGATTTTGAAAGTAGCTCAGTACATCAGCCATTTCAGAACCAGCTTTCATTTTGTCACCCTCTTCATTTATTATTGAGCTTAGTTTTTCATTCCATTATTTCTTTTTTTCTCCAATATATTTAACATACTATTCTTATTTCCCCTGGCTCCTTTGGCTAGTATTAACTCATTCTGCTTTTGCTTTTTTTTTTAACTTTTTCAAGTCTTAAAAGAGTTTTAATTTTCCTGGTTGTTTCCATCTTTCATTTTTGCCTTGGGAGAGATCTGGCTTCCACAGATCTTTGAGCAGCCCCTGGTGAAACTACACCAACTTCTCTTTATCCCATATATTTTCATATTTCTCAAAGCTATAGTTCCGTGCCTTTTAGAGAGGCAAGTCACAGATGGAAAATATGATTGGGGATATCTGATTGCTATTTTCAATTGTGACTGAGCTGTAAAACATAATAAATTATTTGACAATCCTGTGACTCAGTTTGTCCATAAGTGGGACCTGTATATTATCTATGTCTTCAGAGGACTGTGCTAACACTTATCTAATATGAATATATCCTCTGACTTTCTCAAGTATAATAAACATGGAAACTCTTGTGATTTTATAGAGTCCTACAATTAAGTTTCTGAAAGGAAGAAATAGGCAAAATTCCTCCCTTTCACACTGAACACCTCAAAGCACCTACAGAATCAGTCTAGCGCACAGTAACAAAAGGCAGGATTTTCTTCAGTTATTATAGATGAATAAGATTTTAAACACTCCTTTATGTTCATTAGGTGCAATTTTCTTCTGCTTAGCTCTGGTTTGCTGCAAAATATACAACTACATGACATGTTTGCCCATTTCCTCTATTTACAGAACTTTAGAAATATGTTGCTTTAGATTTGGTGTGTTTTACAATGTTATGGCTAGAAAAGGCACATCCTAGTAAAATTCCACCTACCAGAATTCAGTGCTCTTTGGAGAAAGAATTACTTACAAGGCCAGTAGTAGAACAAAACACCAGAATTCCCAGCACTGAATTGCAAAGCAAACAAGGAAAACAATTTGCTAATAATTTGTCAAATTTCTAGCTTTGTTGCCACTACTAAGAACTTAAATGTGTGCACAAGTATGACAGCAGCAACTGACACAATATTTTTATGGAAGAGGAAAAAACAATGGGATCACAAAATCCTGTGTTTTAATCAGGAAGTCAGGAACAGCAGAAGTAGTCTCAGAAACTGAGTCAGTTCTTTTTTACTTTCATCTCTTCCTTCTCTCAACTCCAGCTTTGGAAGGAAAATAAAGCTGAAATTGAAAAACTAAAAGCTGATTTTAAATATATGGATATCCAAATCCCCTGTGTTCAAACAAACCCCAATGAAATTAGTATACCCCAGTGAAAATAAATGTCCAAATCACTCTTTCCCTCTGGAGTTCTCCGCTTTTCCAGATGCCTGCAGTGAGATCTCTTGCAATAATGGAGTAGTCCAATCTTTGATACTTAATTGTACTGGATTACTGTTTGGCAATGAACCAAGTGGTTGGCCTGGGGACAGATCATTTTATTTAACGGCTCATCACCAGAACCTCACCAGCATGCAAACAGAAATCACTATTCTGCTGCTGCCAAAAGACTGTAAGAACACAGGAGGCTAATCAGCCTGGGAGACACTCAACTAATGACATACACAGGTAAGCGTCCACTTAAAAAAATGAAGGGCAAAAGGCCAAAAAAAAAAAAAGGCTCAAAACCTTGAAATTATGAAGAAACAGAAATCCACAGCAGAGACGCTTTTATCTTAAGGGGAAAATCAACTAAAATCAAAACAAGTAGTTTCTTTTTTCATGGTTAATTACCATTACACTTAAAATAACTTGTTACTTATTGTTTGTGTAATTTAGGCTCGAGGGAGGAATATGTGAAAAGTCCTGTTCCAAAAAAGCTTCAAGGAAATAATTTATGAGAGCTCACAGATAAGAGCCTTTAGATTTGACATTTTGATTTCTATAATAAATTGTTTTATTTTAAAAGTAAAACATCATGTAAATTAATTCACCCCTCAAGCAACATGTAGAGAATGCCTCAGACATGTTTCAACAAATGTTCACTCTTCAGCTATGTTCATTATAACGTTCTACTATGATAATAATGCTCTGTAAATCAATAAGTAAAACTACACAGTGCCCAATTTAGAAACGCAGCTTCCGTCTCCTCTTGTCCTTAGCAGAAGCAATGGCTTTAATACTGTTGTATCCTCTCCTCCACTGTGATTGCAGAAAGATTATGAAAGGCATTTTGTATGACTTGTTATGAAAGACACTCAGCAGGGCAGTGAAAAGTTTTATGGGGGCTGTAGCAAATATCAACAGTTTACAAGGGAGAAAAACAGGTGTCAAAAGTGATTGTTTTCATCAAAAAGCAATGAGGTGAGTGAGGAAAAGAAACTAAAGCCTATCAACTAGCAAAAATCCATTTCTTTCTCATTCTTTCTTTGCCCCCTCCTAATTAGCTGCCAGGTTCTTTACTTTAAATAAAATTTCCTATAAGGCTTTCTAGAAAATTCACCGTCTCGTCTCTTTTTTTTTAATGCCTCTCCACACAATCTTTCATCTTTTGTTTCATTTCCATGCTGCAAAGACACAGTTCAGACAGAGGGTTTGATACTGCAGACCTAGTAAGGAAGAAGATAATTTGTTTCTTGCCACCAAGGTTTTCAGGGATACTAAAGAGATAGGGGTCAGCCTGACTTCTTTGAATTGCCACCTCCTGCTAGTCTTCCCCTTTCATAGGTGCTGCTTGCTGCCAGGTGAGTTGGGATTTTTTCTTTAAGTACTAGATACCCTCCAGATTGAAGTTGCTTATCTAAATAAATAGACTATAAAGCACAACGGTGAGTTTGCAATACAAACACTAAAAAAAAAAAATAAAATATAAGCAACTTTGTACATACAGTTTGCTAAAGCCTTTTCTTAATCAAGATGTTTGAAGAAAAACCTGACACATAGATACAATAAGCATACATAATAGGACACCTGTTAATATCTTTGCAGATATTAAATTTCTGTAGAACACTCTGCACTAACCAAGTAAGTAGAAAAGAGCATCAGGTAACCATGTGATGAAGCATAACTCTGTGTTGTCATATGCTTACATGTCTTAGTGCACATACACAGAAACAAATATGTATTTAATTTGCATGTACAAACACAAGATCAATGTTACAACACATGGGATGTCCTGATTGTATTAAAATGTTGTATTAAACTTTACCATGTTAGATATCATAGTTGCTGTCATCCAGACAAAACAAAGAGTTGAAGTGATAGGCTGCAGAAGGAAGCACATATTAAAAGTTTATAGATGGGTCCCTAAAAATACACTTTTATAGTAAAAGCAATCAAACATACAGGAGCAATGATCAGGATCACTGAGCAAAATCTTGCATAAAGCAACAAAGAAATATAGAAAACAAATTGCCTTATGGCACTACCAATAGTAATATCATAAAGATGATAACTATTTTCTACAAATAAATCTAAAATGACCTTTTGGGCCACATGCAGTCTATGATAATTTGTAATTTACTCTCCTCGATAATCATGTCACTGGAAGCCTGAATTTTCCTTAATTTACCATATAGGATGAGTTAAGTGCAAAGACACCAAGAAGCAGAGACAGTGAATTAGATGGGGTTAGAAGCAAAAATTCTATTAGGCAGCTAATTCTTTGAACACTGGGCTACATAATTTTAAATTACTTAAACATCTGTACAAGAAACAAATAAATCCTGAAGGGTCAAATCCTGCAGTCTTTACTCAGACAAAATTCCCATTGACTCATGGGATTTGACCCTTAGTTGGGAATATGCACAGGTTCAGACCATCTTTTTCAAGCTCAGATGTGGAAATTCTCTTTAGAGCAGAAAAGTCCTCAGGGAAAGGTTTTCTGATACCACAAGCATCCAAGACACTAGTCTGGGCTAATCACTAACAGGTTAGCATCTCTGAAAATAATACTGTCTAACAGCAGAGGAATGTGTAGTCTGGTTCTCATAAAATTTCAAACCTGGGACAAAACAGAAGAATCTGGTAGAGCTACCTCTTTTTTCATCTGAATTAATAACACATTATCAGTTTGGTAAGAAAATATGAACTGTTATTATCAAGCTTCCAGATATACAATGGAACTTGGAAGCAAATGTAGCAGTAAATATTTGCTACTGCACAGTCACAGTAAATACCAAATATCCAAAACTTATTTTTTTCAGCATTGTTTCACTTTATAAATTCTTAATGAGTTATGCTATAAAACTATAAAATAATTCTAAATTTGAACATCCTTTGGGGGGGAAAAAAAGAAAAAGTGACCACAACACAGGAAAACCAGTAAGTCTATCCTCAAGAAAATACTCTCTTTCCTTAAAGAAAGACAAGTTCTATGGCAGAAAAAAGTAAAGGCCTAATTCTAATATCTCTTTGATTTAAAAATAACTGACACAGAATTTGATCCAGCTTATTAGTATCTCATGGTTTTTGCCCATTATTTTCCAGAAAACAGTCAGTAATTTTTTTTTAGGGATGAATTTTCAGCTTTAGATACTCCGTTTGAGATAGCACAGGCCAAATTTCCACAAAGAACCAATAAAGCAGACAAGCATCTGAAGGTGCTCAGCACCTCTGTAAATGCAGGTGTAAGGTATATGAACCAGTGCATCTGCATTAAGCAACTTCATTTCAACTGCTGGTACAAAGTGCTGGCAAGCTTTTGCTGGCCACCTTACCAAGCTGATAGATTTATATATTCATCCACAGGAGAAAGAGTCCAGGGTAGCAGATGCCCACAAAGCAGAGGGGAAGTTTGTCACCTGGGGAAAGCATGCAGAGATCAGAGGATCCAAGTACTGCTGCAGAAACTCTGCTCCTGGCAGGCATCTTAATTCCACTTACAGCAGGCTCTCCCTGGCTACAATGTTCTGAGGACCCACAGATTTGAATTTTTCACAGCCCTATTCCCTTTTCTTTGCAATTCTTACAGAATTATGGGGAGTCGTATTATTAAGCATCTTTAACTATCACACATCCAACATGTGTCCAATGTCTCCCCCAGAAGAGATTCTAGATGTGCACAGCAACCAACTTAAAGTCTTTGTATGAAAAGGGATGGTCTATGTAAAGTCTCCACGTCTCAGAAAGGACCCACCAAAAATTTCAGAGCCACAGAAGAACGTCTGCAGGGATGTGGTACACAATCTGGTAAAGAAAGAAACTACACAAGGGAAGCAACATTTAAAGTGTGTTCTGACAGAGGTAAATATTTTTTCTTATTTAAATTTATTTTAAAATATTATATCTTCGTCTCATCTACTTATTCTTGATTATTACATTGATTTAGTTTACTGAAAAGTGAAATAGACAGACCAAAGTTCTTTTCCATAAACAAAATAGATTTAAAAAAATGTGATGGCAAGTGAATCCCACTTTATCACTCTTCCTGGAATTCCTATTGCAGAAACACAAAAGTCTGATTTATTTTTAAAGCATTTTAAACACATACCAACATTACTTGGAAACAGGCCAGGTAAAAAAATTCCATCAGAACTGACACCCTACAAACACATGTTACCAGTAACCACTATTGAGCCTAAAGAAATAAATGAAATGCTATACCTTTGGCAATGCAACACTTGGCACATTGTCAAAGATTCATAGCAGCAAGGTATATATCTACTTAAAATATACAGAAAGCTCAGGACTATGTATTAAACACATGCACTGCCCCTCCCCCACCTTAAGAGAAGTCTTTTGTCCCCACAACTTTTAAAGTTATTTAAGGTCTTTTTTTTTAAATAAAACACTAAGCTACTTGTATTCCATACCTGACAAAAAATAATGACTACGAATACTCAGAAAATCTAATCCTTGCAAAATAAGCTTTACCTATTATTCAAAAAGTCTAGCTTAAAAAACAGGAGAGGAAGAATATCCAGCATAGATGAACATAATTTGAGATGACAGAATACATTCTTGAAAATGTTACCTATAACAGAAGTTAGAGGTTTATTAGGGCTCTGGGTATCTCTACCAAATCATGGCCTGAAAGGCCATTATCATCTTTATCAGTCAATTAAATTAAAGCAAAAAAATTCAAATGTGATATAAACTGGAGTGATTTCTACGGTTAAAAAGCTGTCTACAATATCTGCATTAGCTGCATCTTTACCTACTCCATAACAAGACAGCTTCAAACAACAATTCTCAAACAGCCAATGAAGTTTCTGAACAACACTACAAAGCAGTCTTCTGGAACCTTTTACAGCAAGCACATAGGTAGACTTAAAATACATCAAGACCTTCTTGTTCTGTGGGGTAATTTAGACTCGTAGGTATTACCAGAGTAATTCTATGGGAAGAAAATAAATAGTAATAAATTTAAAAAAAAAAGTATCTTTTGAAAATAATGCTAATGTAAATTTTGCCTCTCTTCATATATACCTTTTCTGCTGGCATTTGAATACTGCATGTGGAATACAGCCGTAGAAGACAGGAGTCAAATGTCCCATTCACACCTTCCAATTAGCAAAAACGCTGAAAAAAATTTCCTATGCCACTGCTACAATATGCAGAGGCATGACAACTGAGATTTTATGGCAAAAGATACAGGCTTGCAGGACTTTAAGCATATTCAAGGGGGATTGCATGAGGATCAGCAGATGAAATCATATGCATCTGTGGTGCTGAGGAGAGGTGTTAATTTTAAAATCTGTTCACTAGCCTAAAGGTGCAAGGGGGATGGCCTTTCTCCTGCTCAGCTTCTAACAGTAAATGATGTCACCTTTTAGGAATTTTTTTCTGGTAATGAAAGCCACAGTGGGCTGGAGGGAGAGAGTAAAGGACATCTGGATCCTCTTCTGGAATGACAATTAGGCAGTGGTCCATATTAACAACAGGCGGCCAGTAAAATCACCTGGGCTCATGCATCAGATATAAGGTGATTACCTTCAAATATTGATTTTGCAGCAAGACCGGTCCCAGAGGTTATAATGGCTGTTGCTTGTTTCTAAGTGGACAGTTTTTGAGCACTGGAAGTGAACTCTACAAGGAGCTATTACTCCTCAACAAATATTTCATGCACTTTTGGTGGTTAGTGCCATGGAGACTATCCCAACAATCAGTGCGTCTAAGGGATTAGAAGACATTATTAGGCCAAAGTATTTTGTTGTTGCTTGCTTTCCCTCTTTTATGTCACAGTGACTTTGGACGTTTTGCTAGGAGACTTAAAGTTCTCCAATTACTCTAATAAGGCCAGTGAGTCATACAGCTCTTCTACTGCCTGAAGAAAGTGGGGTTTGGATAAGTGCTAATGATGTAAGGCTGGAGATAGGACAAGGTTACAGTGGTTCACCACAGCATGTAGGGATATACGCAGATACATTCTGGGGCTGGATGGACATACCTGCTTTGAGGCTTTTACACTTGTAATGTATGGATATCTGGGGATATAGCACATCCACAAGTCAGGCACAAACATGACTGCTTTTCATCACAGCTGTGTGTGCTTCTGTGTGGCACTCACACTGCTTTTTCTTTTTTTCCTCCAGAAAAGAATTACCTGAATGCAGCCTTCTCCTAAATCTGTGACAAATCTGTGCTGCCTTTGAAGATTTGTGTCTTTACAAGTGCTTGTGACAACCTGCAGCAGCCAAAGGCTGCAGGTGCAGGTGCCCGAGCCTCCAAACATCAACAGGCTGTGGCAGGACCAGGGTTTGGTGCAGAGCTTGGCTCCATCACCCAGCTGGGTCCCATCTGAGAGACCTACTATACAATCAGCCCTAATGCCCTCAAATGAGCATTTCTTGTGCACTTCCCTCAAGGGCAACAGTAATGTTTCTACTCACAGCCACTTGTGAAGACCACTGAAAAATGGCAGCTAATGCTGAAAGCAGCTGCCCACTTATTTGAACAAATTTTCCTGCAGATAGCACTTATGCTCTTGACATTGCAGCTGCTACTAGTTCCTATCTATGTGAATCTTTAAGAATTTCTTTAGATGAGGATTTCTAACATATCAAAATATGTTTCCTAGCACAACTCAAAAGCCATTAACTCCGCTGAGTTAAACCTTCAAAGAAATTTTAGGTTTTAATTTGACCAGGTTCTAATGTGAAAGCTTATATTGTTTGGTTATGTCATGCTTGAAATGTACTAGCTAACATGTTCTCATCAAAACCATTAGCTAAAATATTGGTATCTACATGCTCTCTCAGTTTCTGCCTCTCCCTCCTGACTGTATCTAACAGCAGGTTCTAGCCAAGTTTTATAACTGTGAGCACCATGAGCTGCTGTACATGGAAGTCCCTTGATCACAGCATCCAGCTGCTTCAACAAAAAAATTCTCCAGTTTCTGTGAGGTACCAACACCATATATTAGACAGCTCACTTATTTACCCTAGTACATATTGCTTTAATTTGAGCTAACACCCTTGAAATATATAAAGAATGTTCCCTGACATTCAGATAAAAGATTTGACTGAAGCATCACAAAAACACGTTGATCAATCAACACCAACACACAGTTAAAATAGATTCTCATTTTGCATAGGAGGACATTGCTGCTGATATCTTAAGCCTAATATAACAGAAATTAGCAGAAAACATCAAGAAAAATCCACCTCCAGGTATGTCATCTGTAACAGTGTATGATCCTCTAGATATACTCCATTAACACAGACAAACTTTTAGAAAGTATAATATAATCCTTGATGGAGGGACTGACCACTGTCAGATATACTGATGCCTGTTGAAGTATGCTAGCATAAATACAAATTACCAAGATGACTTACTGATATGCAAAGTTACCATTTTTAATAGGCCTTCAAATACTATATATGCCTCTTGGCTACCTTTGACAATAGGATAGCATGTAATATCTCTTTTTCTTGATATTTCTTGCTGAGTACTTTCAAAATCTTTCAGGTGCAGATCAGTACAGCAGGACTAAATCTCTTGGCAATTGTTAGGTCTCTACTGGACCATAATGAAGATGACATTGTACTTCTACATGGGTATGGTCTTTCCCATTCAATACCACTGGGGAAATTAATAAAAAAATAAAATTTATTGTAAAATACAGATCTCTGTGGTTTTTACAGAAGTTTTGGGAATGATAAGGACACAAATCAACTGCTCACTCTTATAAGGTCTAAGGAAGAGAGAGACATTATAGCAAGGTTCTATCCTTAAGGTAAAAGACCCATTTTTTAAATTTTCCCCTGAGTCACTTCAGGGACAGAAAGCATCCCAAAGACAGAGAGACTGACCTATGAACAGAGTCATATGCTTCCTCAATATTTCTCATGGGAATTCATCTGTAAATAAGTTAGAAGTTTAAGGTGATTCCTAGCAAACCATGTGCAGCATTCCAATGCAACTTCTGAAGCCCTAACAGAAACAGTCGGTATGTAAGATTTTTATTTACCTTTATATTGCTCAGGCTGTGTTTCAGCTCTCACAATATCCTCATTGATCCATATTCTGACAACTGTATCAGTTTGGGTAGTACCTTACTCTCCAAAGGACATCCAAATACTTGAAAGATTTGTCACAGAAGAAAGTATTCTTTGTAAGACTATTCTTGTCAGAATAGGGTCCTAGGATGATGACTCACTGGGCAGGAATGTGGTGCATTGCTATTATTCATTTACCACTTAATGATACAGACTTTTAAAGTACAGCTTATACTAGACTGTTCTAAATACTCAGTGCAAAGAAATCTCAAATTGGCTGAAAATTATTTGAGACCTTCAAAGTGCCATGTTAGTTAAAATCAGCAAAAGTAGAGAAAGAAAATACGCAGATAATAAAGCAATCAATAAGACAGCTTGATTGAAAAATGTTTTAGGAAAGATGATGTCAAAATAACCCTTTTTTACAATCCATATGGGCATCTAATATAAATCTAATTGGGTCAAGCATTTTAATTACATTGCTAGTATTAGTACCAAATTTTAAAAATCCCTTTTTTGCCAGTTTTTCATATTTCATCTTTCATTTTGATCTGATTCCTTAATACTGCATCAATCATTTGTGGTGGTTGAGATATCCTACTTGTTTATAATTGCAAAATATTTAATCTTTATAAATACTCTGTCTCTCTCTCTTCAAGTTCTGTACTTAGAATATATCCATAATTTTCAGGAAAAGCTTAGATGAATAGTTCAAAACTGATCTGTGGTACAGTAACCAATTGATTTCTTTTAATGAAAACTCCATTTTTGAAAATAAACATTGAATGACTTTTTTTCCCCATTATCAATATTTGACATGACACTCAAGGATACATTTAAATCAGACACACACAACTCTTGGATTGATGTAAGAGTGTTAGGTTAAACTCATTTTTTTAAAAAATTATATTTTAATCCCTAAAGGATAAACATTTATCCGCTAAGATACAGGGATAAAGATTTTAATGGCATCTTGCTTTGGGATTCAAAATAAATAAGGCAAAGATGAGTTTCCATCTTCTTAAAACTAAATTACAGAGATTAAAATATATAAACACAAAATGAAGGTATTCCATTTGCATATTATATTTCGCTCTTAAAGTTGATATTGAAGATTAAGGGTCAGCATTTAATCCTCACTATCCTAATCCCTAAAATTACAAAGACAGGCATAAGTGCATGTCTGCTCCACTAAATTACCTTGAAAGAAAGCAAATTCCGGATGAAAAGGGAAGCATATTTATATTATGGTGATTTAAAATCTGTCGCCTAAACACATCTTCTCCCCTCTATCCATTGACCTAAATTGCACACTAAAAGCTTGCTTGTCTGCAAATGGGCAGCTAACACTTTGAGACAATCCAGAGATTCTTCACTTACGCACAATCATGCCAACTATTTTTCTGACTACAATAAACACTGTCTTGTTCATATTTTGCAGAAACAAGAGTCAAGTTACAAACCAGAAGAGTTTCTCTACTTTTCTCAGCCTGACTTCTAGATATAGATAATTCTATAAATTAAAGATTCTGAGAGGAAAATGTATTAATGAAAATTAGTAGGTCAAGCATGCTCTGACTTAAAGTCTAAGGGAACTCTAAGGGGAATTACACCCAGGAGGATACTGTACCTCAGATGAAGCAGAATTATAACATAAAATAACCCTAGTCTCTATAAGAAAAAAAGCTGTAAACCAGTAGTGATTATACTCTATTCACCTTTTTCTCTAAAATATTGGCTTTTTCCATAGGCTACATGGAGTAACTGAAATATATGATGGAGCTGCTCCTGACTTGAATAGGACAAGGATATCAACCCTCACTGTCTGTTCTGCTGCCTTACCAATACTTAATTGTAATGGAGAAAAAACCCTCACAGATGAACTAACATGGGTTCATGTTAGTTCATGTAATGGAGAAAAAACCCTGACAGATGAACTAACAAAAATACCAGGATATAGAACAACAAAAGCAAACCGAAGCTCATAGGACAGTATTCTGTATTTTACATTCAATATTTATCTACTTCCTAATATTGCAGGTAGATAGAAGTGCTACACCATTTACTGAGGTACAATATCTATGCTGCACTCAGCCCTTCAGATTTGCCATGAGAATTGTCTGTCTATGTCTATACCAAGATGTTCTAATATTTATTTTTGAAGAATTTCATTGTAATTTGAGCCATCTAAAAGAGAACTATTTTATCATGACTATCAAAATAAGCAGCTCTGCAATTATAATCATGAAGAGGGCACTACCTTCCTTCTTTTGAAGTTTATTTAACATTATTTTACACTCTAAAGGGAAGACAAAATCCCTGTTAAAAACCTATTGGCAAATAAGTTTTTTTATCTGTAAGGGCATTTCTATTACTGGCCATAGGGTTTCTCTCTACTTATCAGAATGTCTGGAGCTACAATACTATCACTACATATAAGAAAACTGAAAAACATCTCAAGCTTAGAAACTGAATTTGAACTCTGCACATTCCTCCATTACAACCATATTTTAGAATTATCCTAACAGTTTTGCCACTAATTTTCATGTTCTGTAGGTATAAAAAAACCTCAAACAAAAACCCTTAATAAAAGGTTCAGTCATCTCATGAAAAAAACCTCCACACAACAAATGCTGCTGTGATTTTCAGTATTTCAGAGCCAAACCCCTGCTGCTTGGTCATGATAGTTATAAAAGCACACTAATGAAAGCAGCAAAATTTATAATTAATTTTAATTCTGATGAAACCATACTGCTCTAATCAACTGCCTATCAAATGTCGGTGCAAATTACACTAACAAAAATAATTATTACGACAGGTTGGCAGAATAAAATTTTCTATAGACTCCATCTGCATAGAGAATGCCTGTGTGGGAATTGCTTTTAATGAACAACAAATTACAATTACTAAACTAAATGAACCATCTGCCTTTTTTGTTTGTTTTCACAGTCTCACTTGTACAGGGTGCACTGTCAGCTTAATTGCCATTCAAAATGGCAGACTGACCTACCACCAGACTTTCAAGTCCACAACATTTTAACTGAAAAGCCACAGCAGATGTTTTTAATTTTAAGAAGAGGACAAGTGTGTTTTATAAACATATTCTAAATATAAAAGACCAGTGTTTAAATAATAATAATAAGGTGCATACCTATTTCAGACTGGAGGGCTTGTATGACTAAGTATCTCTAAACCCTAAATTAGCACATGAAGTACATGGAACCATACTAATAGAAACAAGTCTTGATGTGCTTTATTAACAACTTTATTCAAGAAAATGTTCTGTCTCTAGTCTTTAATAAGTGACCCCTGTTTTTCAAAGGGGCACACATGAAGACTTGTAGCAATGGCACCTATTAATAACCTTTTACCAAGCATATTTCAAGTGCTTTTTTGGATATGTCATCTGGCATCTCCATTAAAAAAACAAAAAAACCAAAACCAATTACAAAAAAAAAAAAAAAAGAAAACCTTGTGTCTTATTTCCATGTCTCATACCAGTTGAGATTTCCTTTCTGAGTTTTTGGGGACCACAATCTTGTGTAACGGTTGGAAGATAAACTTTTAGTAACAATCACTGAGGGGAAAAGAATCTGACTTGGACATGCACTTAAAAACAGAAACTCCACTTACTAGTACTGTATAACATAGAAGGGGTGGTTGAGAAGGGATGTTTTATTTAATTATACTATTACTTATATAGTGGCTACATCCGCCCTATTTTCTAAGAGCCTGGCTCATCGCTTATTATTAAAAAATTAAAATATTTTGGAAAATAACCCTTTTCTTTTGAAGGGGCTGAAATGCAAGTCTTTGAGACAAAAGCTTCCTTTTTGTCTAAAGCACCAAAATCTTTCAAGCAAAACCTAAAAGTACTGCTGCTATAGAAGAGAAAAAATAATGAAGAAAAGGAAAAAAAAACCACACAACAGGAAAAAACCCAAAACAAAGCAACCGAACTCGAAGACTGTGTCAGTATCCAGTGAATCTCTCATTTCTCTGAGAGTGTCTCCAAATGCCACTGTGTTATTTCAGGTTTGAATTCCTGATTCAAAGGACAGTTGTAAAAAGGAGAGAGTTAGGAAGACACTTGTTTGTTCCAAACAGCTGTGGTTCAGATATTTGGGATAGTGATCATTAAATGTAAATACTATTTTATGTTCTGTTTTTAATGTCATTTATACATCTGTTTTAATTCATTCTAGACTATTGTGAAAACGTATAAGACAAAGGGGAAAAAAGTGACTAAGAGAATGGGCATCTCACTTCTAAGTATATGAAATCATTTAATGACCCATATACAGAGTGATGCAAAGTAAAATCAACTTCTATTTCCAGACCTCCATGAAGCTAGATAAATGAAGATGGCTTAAAATCATTCCTGTTTTAGGTCAATGTTATTTATCATTGTTCACACTTGAAGCTACCATACATTGCTTCAAAATACTAGATTTAGCTGGTCTGCATGCCAGTGCCCACTTACATACCCATGTCTGATTTGGGGATTAAAATAATCCTTATTCCCTCCCGCTTCTACACACCTCTGGTTAAGACTAGAAATAACAAAGAAAAATCTGATTCCTCTACTGGGATATTTGATTTTAAAAGGTGCATTATAGTGATTACATTACAGTGTTATTACAATTAATATTTACAATCATTCACTTGTAATACCAGTATTACTAACTACAGTTCTTTGCAGAGATATGTGAAGATATGTTAAAAACCTATTAAATGTTAGTTCATTCACTGAACAGTATTAATAATACTGCTTCATTCTCATTTTCACTTTGCAGTAGTCTTGTTTCTTTTGCTACTTGGATTTTATTTGAAGAAGCTTTTATTTGAAAACCTTTGACTGACTTCCACATTGGTTTACCTTCCAGGATCTGCCTGGTATTGTTTGGGGTAATGTTTTTTTCTATGTAGTTCTTACCACCACAGCCTGGATGTCTGGAAAAAATCACATCTCAATTTTCCCTTTGAGGTCTTTCCTCAAATAATCAATGTATTTTCTTTCTTTCTACCAGAAGAAGCTTTCCTCTTCTTTTGGGTCAAGCAAAACCTTTCCCTCCTACAGTTTTTCTTCTAGTCCCACTGACATACTAACGTCTGTGAATTCTCCAATACATTATTAATACTCTGCAGGGAAAGAACACAGGGAAATATGAAAAATACCATGCTGAACAATATGCCTCTCCCTAAAGAAGACTGATCCCTCTATTGCAATTCAAACCTTCTGCTCTCTCACACTCTGTCTGTATTACAGAAAACACTGATGCTTCCTAGCAGAGAGTCCAAGTGCATGTGTTGCTATCTCCCAGCCCTGTATCGGGACAAACTCCTGCAGAGGACTAGGTTACCTCTGCTTTCCCTATTCCATTTAAGATCTGGGTTCCACACACACAGATTGACTGGCCGTGGTTGGAGAGATGCCGTGTCAAGATCCAGACAGCTATCAGCACACAGCCTCTGTAGGTCTGGATTGTTTATTCTGTTCATAACATTCACAACACTGGAGTTTGTCTTCCTAATCCTTGCTCGGAGCAGAGTGTACAGAACAATTAATAACAGCTAGCACACGGAGGTAACACGTTACTGTGATGCCTGCAAAACTGCTGTGAAAACCAGTAACCTGAGTGAAGCCCTATCTCACATGGTGTCACGTGGATCCTGAAGAACTAGCTGTCACAGGAGCCAGGCTGCAGATGCTTCATCCTCTTCCAAGAGGTGGAATAAAATTGTGCTTCCTAGAAACGTGGAGAGATCTTGTATGGTACTGAATCATAACTGGTCTTAGAATGATCCAAGTTTCCAATAGTCATCTAAATTTAAAAGAATATATTCAAAGCCTTTACATGCTGTACTGAGGATATCAAATTATCTATGGAGTAATGCTGATGAATTATTACTCAAATGCAAACCCACAGTCTATGAATGCTCATCTGAAGGCAAACTTTTTGTCATGCTCTTCGAGCAGAAACAAATTAATTAGTTGTCAAATGGCCCTTTCTGTCTATTGTTTGTACTTCCAAATTAAATAAATGAAACACTAATTATGACACAGACACTCCTCTCCCACGCTGAGTGATAAGCTGACAAAGAAAAACAAAATAACCCAGACATGCAGATTCAGTTGTTTACTCTTGGAGTAGCACCTTTCCTTACTGCGACTAAAATTGTGAACAGAAAGGCATCTTATTTACATTTGAAACACTCAGTTCTCGTATTAATTTTTGAAGTCTAATGTCTTCTGAGAACAGTCACTGAGGGCGACAGAGAGATGGAAATGCAGGAGCAACACTATGAATCATCCCCTTGGCCCAGGTGTTCTGACACGCTCTCTGTGTGAACAGCTAATGTCAGATCCACAAAAAAGCAGGGTACAAATACAAGCCCTTAGAGAGCCTAAATGAATGTGCAGTGTGATGAGGGATCCTTGTCTGACCCTGGAAGACAGTCGGTTTATATCCTGACTTTAACAATAATAATAGAGAACTAAACATTCTTGTATCTTTTTGTTTTAGCCCACATAATCAGAAACATCATTAATGTTCATGCCTTTATCCTTCTTAAAAATCCTGATAAACTGTTTATCCGGATAACCCCCCACTGCAGCAGTGAATTTCACAGGCTGATTATTTACTGCAGAAAAAAAAAAGAGTAGCTCTTAGTTTCACTGAATGCCACCTCCCTCTCCTACTATAGTGTCAAGTAAAGGGAGCACATGGCTGGGTTTCACTCTCTCCTTCATCATTTTATATACAGCCCTAAGCCATACCACCTTGTGCTGTGATCCCTTCAGATCTCTCAGGCTAAAGCAGGGTCAGAACTCGGAGGGGAGATCTCCAAGGAAAACACCAGTGCTACAAAAAAGAGTTTTGGCAATTCATTGATGGTGCTCTCTGTCTAAATTAGTAATGAGTCAGTGCCCTAGCTTGGTGTTTAACAGCACTGTCCTGTTAGGAAATGTTTCCTTTTGGTTGAAACAAAGAACAGATTTCACAACTGCTTGTACTTAATAAAGTTATTAAGTATGTGGCACATTTTTTTCAAAGGAGGAAGAGTGTTAAGACAAATGTCTTGGCCAAATTTCAACTTGTAATTATGTTTTGCCTACCTACAGGCAATTCCCTGTGCAGTTTCACTTGAACATGGCTTTTTTTCTTTTTTTTTTTTTTTCACCTGCCTTGAAAATACTTGCAGTGCACTCATGCTGCCCACAGTTGAACACGAGCTTTCTTCCATTCTACCAGTATGTACATGAAGATGGCCCTATATGCACTTGGGCTAGCACAGAATGAAGGAGCACTGAATTTAATTAACATTGTTAAAACATTTTGAAAGCCTCTGAATAAAGGCTTTACAGAAGTGTAAAGTATTACCATGGTTTCTACAGTCTATTTATTTAGACTTAATAAGATTCTCTTCACACACGCACACACACACAACCTTTTTTTGCTTTCCTAAGTAAATGTACATTAATAAATAGTAGTGTTACCCAAGCAATCAAAATTTAGTTTCATCTAAAAACAAACTCTCCCAACATGGCCACCCTGTATTCCCTTTACCCTGTAAGAAAGTGAAGGGCAAGTGCAACTTGATAATTGGTGGAATGATCAAAAATTGAAGTTTCTGATCAAGAAAATAAGAAAGCAGATTCTTCATATGCCAACCACTCTCTGAAAATACAAGCTTTCAGTATCTTTTGAGATTTAGCCCAGGGCACTGTTAGCTGATCTGATTTATGTATATGAAGTGATGTTTTCAGAGAGAATTGGGGTCTGACTCATTTCAGTCTTTATAGGTTGAAACAGAGTGAAAACTGCAACTAGAGGCAAGTTGAGAGTTGGAACAGAGCTGAAACTACATCTGCAAAATACTTGCTGTCAGAAAAAGAGGCTAATGGATAGACAGCTATATTCCTCACAGCTCAAATCTCATCCATCTTTACAGGTTTACCTCTCTTTTCACAGCAAATCTGAAGGTGGCAACCTGTAGGCCGCTACGTTGTACAAGTTCATTTAGAATTAAAGAGGGAGAGATTAAAGATGGAGAGATGGAAAATACTGGCTATATTCATCTGAAATTCTTGAATTAGTTCCTTCCATGCCCCACCTCTTGGCTGTTTGCTTTCCATGAATTTCTCCATACTAAATCTGCTGACCTACGCAAGGAATTTGTTTCAGAAACAGCTATGTTTAAACACATACTGCAGAATATCCAGGGAAAACACATTCTGAATGTGTAAACTTAGCATTCATGAAACAGCCCATTTCTAATGGTACATTTGCAATCAATCAGGGAACAGAAATATACCAGGTGTCAAACCAAAACTAACCAACAAAGGACAAAAGTTTAAATGTGTTAAATATTGCAACTGACTCTAGGTTTCAGCAGCAGCAGCAGCAGGACTGGGTACAGTTCTTGGAAGATATAAGACAAAATAAACCGGAGAGAAGGCAATTTGAAAGAGAAGCAACATCTATCCATTTAGCAACCAGCCACATATACACATAGACATTTCCAAGGGATACTTATCACTCCTTGGGTTACCTCAGGAGCCAAATTCAGAATCAGCATGGCTTGTGAGCAAGGGACAGCTGCCTTGGCCATTCCTACCACCTGTGCATCCCACCAGCAGGACCTCAGTTTAGAACACAGTTGCTATATCCAAACCCCAAGGCTGGCAAGATACAAAGTCAAACAATGGATTTAGCCACCCAAGTCTAATGATATTGCTGTGGAGATGAAAATCATCTGCATCACAGAGACACCCACACCTCAAGCATTGATGATCCTCCTGTAATGGCCTTGGGCATATGTTAATCAAGAAGGGTGACCGACTAGAACTCAGCAATACTCCACGTGGGAGCACATGAGTGAACCACTGGGCTGATGAACAACCACCCCAAACTACCCCCACTCCCGAGTCCTCCTGCAAAAAAAGAATGGAATCACTGAAGAGTAACTTCATTTATTGTTCTCGTGGCCTTCAGCTATTCATCAACACCACTTTACCATCAGATGTAGGAAGAGTATCCAACAGATCTACAATAACAGGCATGCTTTAATAGTGTCTATGGGGTAAGGAACTGCAGTGATGCCTCTGTTATCAAGTGCAACTAGTGGCACTGATTCTGTCTGTCACCTTGCCTTTAAATATAGCAATTCCACATGCAGGTGTATGGAAGTGGCAGTAGTTTCACCAACTGATGGCTCAATGTGCATATTCAGTCAGTCCTAATTTGACTCTATCTTCTGCTAAGAGAGTAGGTTAGAGTTCCCAAGTCAAACTCTCCACAATTTTTCACTGTAATTGACATCAAATATTCTAAAACATATACATATATTCATTTAAATAATCAGTACAATTAGTTGTGCACATAAATATTTAATGAGCCTTTGAACTAAAGGTTCAACAGTTTAAGAGACTGGTAATAGGAAACAATATTTATTTCATTGGTGGGTTTTAGGATCCTGAAAATGAAAGAAAGAAAATATCTATTCCTTCTTATTGCTAGTATCGAGTTATTCCCTGTAGTGATTTGACCAGATTAAAAATCACCATTTAAATAGAAGTCACCAGTTCAAAAGAGTAGTCCAAATATGCAGTGATTACAATGCTCTTGCACGCTGTCTCATGGTCCATCAGAAATGCTCTGTCACTCTTACTCTGTTTTTAGCTCAGGGCATAAGTCATCATAAGTCAGTATTGCCCATTGTTGCTATAATAAAAAAAAAAGGAGCAATGGAAATGATAGCTCAAGTATCACTACTCCACCTCTTTACCTCAGGAACATGCTTGCATTCAAGCCATTACACTGGGAGATTCTGCACGGATGCTCTACAGTTAGCAGGTATCACTTCTCTGCCCTTTCAATGCAACCTTGAGAACTAAAATTTATTCAGACAATTTTTAGAAAGCAATGCACAAATTGAGACCAACCTGTTTGAAGACACTGTTGAACTACAAGAGGTATCTGAACATTAGAATCAAAACGAACTCTGAGGATTTATGCTATAGGAGTTAAATTAATTTAAATGTGAATGTTACACTTTGATCACTACGCAAAAGTGAATTCTTCAAAACACATAGATAAGTTTTAATATGCATCCACCATTGTTTGTTATAATGTTCTATTATTTATAGCAGCATAAACCACACAAGTTCCCAAAGGGTTAATACAACTAGATGACTGAAATTCATGAGCATAATCCTAAACAAGTGAGTTGAAGTTCTATCAGGTCTATTTCATAGCATCAGGGATTACTGCTAGCAGTCTAATCCTACTGAGCCTAAGGGAGGTACGTTGTATTGTATTTGAAATCCTGGCCAGGAAAGAACGGAAGGTTAAATGGGTGCCTTGCTCTGTAATCAAATATCACAGGCACTACTTATCTATTCAATGAACAACTAACGTAGAAAATCAATTAGGAAACAAATAGCTTCTTCTTTTGATTTTTTTTTTACCTAACAAAAAGAGAGAGTGAAGAGTAAATGTTTTTATAATACATGTTTAATGAAACTATATCATATTAAAAAATAATCTATACATAGACTGGCAAACGTTAACAAGAAGGTACAAAACACCCCATAGCAACTGCTGGTGTTTTAATGCTATTTCTTTAAGTACCAGGGCTATTTTCAAGGCTAGCATGTTTTCAAAGTCTGGCAATTTAGCATCTTCTGAGCATATAAAGCACCACACAGAAACTACTCATACAAAAATATTAACTGACTGCAGATAATTGGACTGTGCTCAAATGAAATCACAAATACATATCCGGTTGTTTGTAACTGAACATCTTAAATTATGTATCAGCTGTGAAGAGCATTTCTTCAGCTGTGCATCATCTTTTGTTCACTTGGTTAAAATCCCAGGAGTACTGAAAAAGGCTGAAGCTCCTGCTGCTCTTTGTTCCCAGCAGGGAGAACTCCCTTTTGGTGGTCTTGAGGTTAACACCCTACCCGCCTCCCCCCCCATACCTGTCATTCTGAATAGACTTCACAGTCTGTGCACACAGACAAACAGCCTGACCTGGCCAGCTAGCTTGACCCCTGGGCAGGAAGAAGATCACATCTGGTTATTAATATTGGGACATTAAAAAAATGTAATCTTCAAGGCACTTGGAGAAGCAGGCTGGCAATTATACAGTATGCACGGGATGTCAGTCAGGGAGCATGTTAGCCTGATATTATGTCCGAGAACACTAAAACGTTCATTTTGCTCTGATGAGGGGTTTCAAACACAGTCTCCCTCTGTATCTCTGAAAGCTGGCAGGAGAAGTTTGCCCAAAGCACTTAAGGCTCCAGATTATCTGTTCTTACACTTCACAATTTTTAGTCTGTTTTACGCAGTTTTATAATGTAAAACATTTGTAGCTGAAAATTGATGCAACTAGAAAAAAGATCTCACACGATTTTATAGTAGAGAAAGGCAAGTAATAAGGGGAACAAAACCTCTCAAAATTACAATTGAGAAAAACATGTTCCCATTACATTCTCTGAGTGTTTTACCTCCATCCAGATTTTTTTAGTTTGTTCATTCTAGGCATCTGCATAGTAGACAGCTTAAACACAGTTTATGTAATTGGCTAAAATATACAGAAACACATTTGTACATGCTTGTGATACATATTATATACAGATGTATTTATACAAAGCTTTATATAGCACAGATTTAAGTGTCATGTGTAAAATCTTAGTTCCACCAAGTTCAATGGAAAATTTACCATTTGCTGGAGTTGGGACAAAAATTAACCCTACCTAAACAATACACTCCCATCAGGATATGTACTGTGAATATCAAAGCCCTGGTTTGACCCCTTTACATAGCCAGATAATTATTCCTATGTGGCCCCAGTGGTTATATATAAAGAAGAATGAAAGACCATGGTCTTGAACTATTATACATCATGTGTTTTATCCCAGCCTTATTGATGCCACATGGAAGATTTTATATTGTCAATATGAACCCAGCATAAGTCCGGAATTCTTCACAAAGGGCACTCTGACTGCTCAAGGCACACTTCTACACCTGTTGTGTGAAAAGTAGAGAAGCATGGTCTTCAGAGAATTCTCAAATGAGTCCTAGATGACGGCATCAACAAAATCTTTGTACTTGAAACAAGACCTAAAATTGTCTCCAGGAGTAATTATTGTTAATGCTTCTAGCCCAGTTATCTTAAATCAGCTGTCGCTAGTTTGGTTTTGCTGCAAATCACCATCAAGACTTTTGCCTTGCTTTCAAATAAAAAAATTTCCTTTCAGATTACACTGGGGCAACACCCAGGATGGGCCTTTTACCAATAATGTGTTAATCTTATGATCTTTGAGTCTGAAAAAGGAGCTTCATAGCATTGGAGGTGGGAAGTTTCCAGCTTTTCAACAGAATGCTGGCACTCGTTTTTAGCTCTGATAGGCTTTGAGAAGTCAGACCTACAAACTGAAATGCTACTATGTATGGAAAAGCTATTACAGGAAAAATGTAAGACGTTTCTAAAATATATTAGTCACGAAGTTACAGCAGTGTTTTTTCCCCTTAATATTACTGGGGCTTGGCTCAGTATCTGCAGCCATATGAAAAAAAAAAGAGTATTGATACAGTTAGAGAGCACCCTACAAATTTCTAACATATTTTTCCTAATGTAAAATATGCATCAGGTTCAAAATGCATGATAGCTTCCCATGGGATATTGAGCACACCTTTTTTTCTCTCTTTATTACTTGAAACAACACAGCCAATTCAAGCTCAAGACAATAAAATTTTTATCCCCATCATCCAGATAAACAGAAATGCTCTTAACAATACAGATGACAATGTACATAAACACTCACATTCATCCACAAGAGAAAGTGCAAAAGAAAGTTATTGGCAGAAAAGAAGAAAAATATAAAGGGGTCTAGGGCTTGGTAAGAGTGAAACTGGGCTAAGTGCTGCAGAAATTTAGGTGCAAATGGCACTGTTAAAAACAGACACGTAGAGCTGTTGGTAGAGAAAGAAGAAAAATGTGGTGAGGTGGTAAAAAATGTCTGTGTTTGCAACTGAGGTTGCAAAGAGTAAACCACAAGGCAAGGATGACACTATGCACACTCCTGAGGGAACTGGCATTTTGGAGTGAAATTCCAAGCTTCAGGCAAGAGAGGAAATGTTTCTGACAGGTTGGGGCCTTTTAGGGTGGAGGCTTTCTGGTTTTAAATAGCAGCTGCTTAAAAAATATCCACAAATGTGGAATAATTTAGGAGGAGAAATGGGCTATAAATGAGGTGTCCTAATGTGTATGCTCACCCACAAAGTATGTCATGGTTATCAATACCCAGTAACTTGGTCTGATCTGTAAAAGATATTTAGGGAAGTGGATTTCATTGTATCAACTCACACTCTATATCAAACAGGCAAACTGTTTCCAGGAGGGGGAAAACAGTCCCAAATTCACATCTTCTCCTCCTTTACACATCCTCATTGCAGAGCAGTCTCTCTGGCTCTGTGACTAGCCTTTTATCTAGAGCACCAGAAACAAATTGGAAAGCCCTAGAAATAAACTTTGGGAGAAAAACAGGAACAGTAACCATCAATTTCAGCAAGAAATTACTGAAATAACAGGACTTTTTGAACTGGATAATTTCTCACAGTAGTGACAAACCACAGTAGTCAAACCACAGGAGAGCCATGTCCCAGTCAATTGACAGAGTTAAGAAACACTGTCGTTTTGGAAAACTTCTCTATCCTCGGAGTAATGCTACTGAGATCATCAATACTGCAACAAGATGGATTTAGCCTACATTCTTCCTGTCTCCTTCCTCTCATCACCATTTTAATAGGAAACAAACAACATTTTTAAAGCTTCAAACTAATTCTGCAGAGGATAAAAACTATCAAAACCCTTGTAATTTTTCCTGAATCTTAGCAAACATTTAGACTTTTGCTTAACAGTATGACCTACCTCATACTGAAGAATTTTCACAGACTGTTCATGCCACTGGCAGATGAGAACCTTATCTTTGTGGCATAGTGAGGAAATAATCCTCACCAAAAACTAAATGCTGGGTAGAAAGTTGGGGAATGGGATGTGTGAATGACAGCCTTATGCACTGAGAAAGGACAGCTGGTGCTGGGAAAAAAACTGTGGTAGTTCATCAAGCCCAGAACACACTGACACAGCCCAGGAAGGCTCCCTGCAAGGTGAGCACAAGAAAAATGAAACCTACCTGAGCAGGGGATCAAAACACAGGACTGCAGTCAGACCCTACAGCTTGTGACAGCAGCCACTGCCTTTCTGTAGCAGATAAAAAGTTTTCTGAAGTCTCCAGCATCCCCCTGAGTCTCCCTGTGCAGCAGGGATTTCACTCTCATCACAGACACGCTTACATGTACTCTGCCCTTCTGCTACTGCCCTTCCCGGTCCCTCTCCTGCCGCATCTCCTGCGAAGTGTGTGGTGGGAAGGACAGGGACCACACAGCTGGCTCCCTGCCAGCCAGGGACTCCCTGACACAAGCAGAGCAACTCTGCCCTCCCCCACGGCAGGGAACTTGCATCAGATCTCCAGTTTCTTTTTTGCCCCATTAATGGCAGAAAGGGAGCTGAGCCAAAATTAGAGAGGGCTGTCCTGTGACTGTGTGTTTGTCATACGTTTCCTTGTTTCAAGTTTTCTCCAATGACTAATAGCCTCTTTAAGAGTTCCAAACAAAAGTAAGCTATTCTAAGATGGAAATTGCTGCACATAGTAAGAAACATTTACAAGTATTTCTTTTTACAGGGACATAGGAAATAAAAAAAGGAAAAAAACCCTCAACATTTATATACTTAAACTTTTCTAAAAAAGGGAGGGGAAGACTGTAAAGCACTACAAACTTAATTTTGTGAGAAAAGTATTCAGTGATCTGCTGCCAAGATAAGTGCCTCTTTGCTTTAACTAATTAGCACTATTACAGGGTTCAGTAGTGACATTTCAGCAGTAATTGATCCTCTGATGCAATTTTTGTGTATTTCAAACTAGCCAATACATCCGGCCAAGAAGGCTGTGCAAGGATGGAGGCTGGCAGTCAGTCACTCGCGAGCATGACCTTGGATCCTGGGATGCTAAAAAGACAGTGCCAGGCGGAGCCACGAGGACTCAGTATTCTAGATAATCAGACCCCTAATCCCTCCACTTTTAGCACTTTCTACTGGCAGGTAGCACAGCTAATTTAAATTCACCTATTGACTGTCCTGAACTACTGTTTATATACAGTCACACAGGGAATTTCAACTTCCTGGCTTGCTCTGAAATTAGTATTTCATTTCAAATGTTGTGCTGACTTGGTAGGGAGGGAATTTGGCATCATATTTTCAGATTACTTCACACTACATACAGGGTAACACAGTTACTATATATTTTTTTTCTTCTAAACCCTAATGTGAAAGGTTTTAATGTCAAGCAGCATGAAGGCCAGAATAATCTAAAAGTCAACATAGCTCCCACAGTATGAGTTCAACCACAACAGACACTCCATCTGTATTTCATGGCATACCTTAATAACAATCAATAATACATTAAAGTTAGCACCAAACAGTATGAAAAGAGGACACTACAAAGAGTCAATTGCAGTTATGCCTCAGCCTTGCAGTCCATATGCAGAAACAGCATCTCCTATTCTGCATTTATTTTGTAAATAAATATCTGGGGTAAATATTTGCAGATAGATGGTTAATTAGCTATTTCTGTTCTTTGGGCTCAGCAAACAGTTAACTGCCTGCAGACATTTGCACCTCAAGCCACCAGGTATAGCAATACATGTGGGAAAGCAATGAGAGGCAGGCAATGTGAAGAGACCCGCAGTGTACATGGGCACAAGGACATGCTTCTTTCTCTCACTCTCCTAGTATTAGGGGGAATTTAATTACTCCATGGGTTAATTCAGAGCTGGGGCTTTTTTCCATTCAGCTATGCAGAAGCAGCCTAACCATGTAATGTAGGCACTTAACAGAGGGGCAAAAATCTAAACTGACAGAGGCAGAAAACAAGCTAGATGAACTAACAGGGCATTTAACAGAACAAAAGTTACCTCTTTGTCTTCTAACTGCAAACCAGGACTATCCTGCAGAAGTCATAAATGAACTCATGACAGTCAAGACTAGCCAAAGAAATGTGAGAAATGCCAGATACTTTTAAAGTTAGCTGAGCATGCAGAAGAAACTCAGTATTGACAGATAAATCCAAGAAAATGTATATTAGAAGGAATACTTTGAACCAATCAAACATTTTACTGGTGTCTAAGTTAAATGCAGCCACTCCAGGACACTTCAGCATCAGTTTGAAAGGGGGGGGCGTGGGAATAAGCATGTAATGGAAGGCAACATATTTCCAGCACAGACTGCAGTAAGATTTGTTTAAAGCAGATTATATTTTTGGATGCACCAGGCATGGGATAGTAAGATCATACAGTTTCACTGAGAACAGCATGTTCAGTTCTGAAATATCTGTGTATCTCCAGAAAAATTTAACACTGGTAAAAGGAGTTCAGAGATCAGTGATGGGATTAGCAGAAATGTGGAAAAACTTCCACTAAAAGCAAGACTGAATGGATTGAAATTTTTGTGTAAATAAAAGAGAGGCATGATAAAAAGACCATAATCATAAAGATTATTGTGAAGTTATAAAGTTTATGTAAAAGATCATAAAGCAAGTAAGAACACATGATCTTTTTCATTCTATTACCAGATGAATAAAAAGAAACAAAACTTAATACATGAATGACAGAAAATTTTAAAAGCCAAAAAAAAATGTGTATGCAGGTTAAATTAACCAGTGGAACTCCTTCCCACTGCATGTAATTGAGCCAGAAGTTCACTTTATAAACTGATTTGATGTTTGTATACCTGTAAGACTACCCAAAGACAACTTTGGGGGGCAAAAAAATATACTTGAACTTGTATTATGTTAATTCATTGCAAAATACAGAGGACATAGGAAAAGAATAAGCATTTTCCTGTATAAGCAACATTATACTATATTTGCCCATGAAATCTTTTTTTTTTTTCTTTGGTCTACTTTGCTCTCAGAAGCAATTGTTGTTAGGCAGTCTGTAGCAAAGAGATTAGATAAGGTGGACTAATGGTATAATTTGCTGTGATAGGACAATGATTGCATACTTGGCCTATTAATGTGTTGTTGCTTTTAAAATAACATTCTCTTCTGTTATGGACAGCCACTTCAAGAAATGTACTTAACTAACTTTATCTGCAATAGAGTATTTTTCATTAGGACAGGTTGGAAAGATATCTCATGATTAAGTGACTCAGAAAGCGCTCCAAAGAAAAAAGAAATATTATTTACACCCAGACCAAATCCTGATAATTTCAGCCCTAAAAGTGTATATAAGAAATCTGTAAGTAACTGGGAGAAAGAAATTAGAAGAAAACTGGAAATCCAACCTTTACTGCAGCAGACACTAACATATACAGACCTTCGTTCAGCATTATAGAAGATGACAGTAGCAGCCTGGGGTATGTATGGACACACATGGTTTTAAATCCTTTTTATGCTCCTGGGAAGTGCACACTTTTCTAAGAATAAACACCTCCCTTTTGTTACTGTCCACTGTACCCCCTGGGCAAGAAACCCAGCCTCAAACAATTGTGACTTCCCTTCTAACACTACTGTTGGGTAACTGTCTCTCTGAGCTCTTGTGAGCATGAACAAATTCAGACTCCACCTCTAACTCTTCCCAATACTTGAATTCATCCTTCCCAACTACAGACACTCTATTGAGTCCATGTAAAAATAAATATATACAGACAGAAAGACAGACATATATGAAGAACTTGTTATGCTTAATTATAATTCTATGAGGACCATTTAGACTGTCAGATGTACTACAGGCCAATCTGTACTCGGTTAGAGACACATTGTTTTTTTTCCCCCAAAGCCATGCTCTGTTTCCCAGTACAGACAGTATTGACCTTACCTTCTAAGTCTATTAGGACAAACAACTACTAGAAGTAAAGGAAAGACATTTGTTTAGTTCCTGCTGTGGACACATGAGGCATAAAACCTTTGTATCTTGAGAGCACAAAAGCTGAGTGAACTGGGATACAGGCTCTCTGTAGCATGAGATTTCAGAGTCTCCTTTTATTGATTACCAGCTCAACTCTTCCTTATCATAAAAATTGTTACTTACACAGAACTTTTCAAAACCAGCACAGCTCTTGTATTTTGTGTGCCGTAAAATGCTTTGGGTAAACCATATCATCTGTTTGATGATTTTGAGGTAGCTAAGGCTACAGAATTTGAACTTCTCAATGAAAAACTCATGAAATAAAAGAAAATAAATATCCTAGCAAGACTTCTTGGATCCAGGCCCTACATGTAACATGTTGAGTCAGAGATGATCCCACAAACCTATTTTTGCTTTCTGAAAAACAAAAAAGACAACACAAAAAGGCAAAAAAAAATTCAAAGTGACTACAGAGTGTCCAAGTAAGGATTTGCTCTTTTTCAAAAATACCTGCAAGCAGTCCTAATGACTAGCTACAAAGATTTTCATTCCTTGAGTTCTATAAGTCACAGAATTCAAGTGCTGTGAAGATATTGTTGAAGCCTGACACACTACAAAACACACCAGTGGAGACAGGAACAGAGAGACAGAGCACATTGACAGCATATCCCATTCATCATGACCTATGAGACTACCTTAGTAAATCAAAAAGTGGCAAAGGATATCCACAGCCTAGATACAGCACCTATTACTGAGATGCATCTGCAACAGGGTTAGACCCAGGGGACTAACAGTACAGCTTTGAAATCTGCCCAAACTCTAGGTCAGAAATGTAGTAAAATTAGTCCTAAACTATTTTCTGTGGCCTGTGATCTTTCTCATCTGAGACCTGACTTCAGAAGATTTGGTCCTGACATATCCCAGGATTCCAGCTTCCTCCTGGGTCAAGATTTTGAGTCACAGAAGCTCCTGAACAAATGAGACGTAAGGTTTTCAGAAACACTTGCAGTTTGGACTCATTTTTTCCACCAGCTTTATTCTTCCTGATTTCCAGTCATTCATTAGCTGCTTACATATCTGCAAATGCCAAAGGGTGTTTCCAAAATAGTAACATCTAGATATTAAAGCTGTCTCATTTCAGTAGTAAAGCAAGCTTTTTTTTCCATGCTCTCATCACTAGCACACAAAGAACAAGAATACCAAGATGCTCCTTAGACTTTGTTTCATTGTTCTTGTTGTAAAAATATCAAGTTTCTGGTCATTCACAAAGTGTTTATTCAATTAGAGAATGCTAGTATTTTTTTCCTCAATCTATTTCCCATAGAGCAAATTTTTGTCTAAGTTACGCAGAAAACAGGAGCATTGTTGTCTGAATGGTATGAAGCTGTGTCAGGGGAAGTTCATTTTGGACAGTAGGGAAAGGTTCTTTACTGAGAGTGGTTGGTCACTGGCACAGGTTTCTCAGGGAAGCGCTCACAGCACCAATTCTGTCAGAGTTCAAGGAGCATCTGGATGACAGTAAAACAGTTATGTTTTAGGTGTCTTACGAGGAGCAGGAAGTTTGATTCAATTCTTATGAGTCCCTTCCAATGCCAGACATTCTGATTCTGTGATTCTGTGAATAAGAAGTGTCCTTCTTTCTCCTTTACTATTAGGACCCAGAGTTTTTACTTTAGGATAAGGATAATATCAGTTATAGCTATTATGATACTTGAGCCACTTGCAACATCCTTGGATTAAAAAGGAAGAAAAACATCTTCCTTTTTAATAAAGTTGTTTGGAGACAACTGACTTCTCTCACCAAAGAAGTGCTATATGTCCAAACACAAAGTTAGGATGCCAATGGAAAAATTCCATATGTGCTAAAAAACTAAAATCAAGAGATGCAGATCTTTAGAATTGCCCGATAAAGTTCCGGAAAGAAGAGTTTTCACTGCTGACCTTTGTTTTAAAAGGGTCATCTTGAACTTCCTCTAAGAGTAATCTAGTTTTCTGTTAAAATAAAAACTATCCCCGAGCATCAGATTCTGTGCCATCTTTATGGGTAAAGGCGGTTCTATGGTTCTTTTCTCCAGGAGCAGTGCAAGGTAGTAGTGATTGATTTTTGAGAGAGTTTACAAGGGAGAACAGGGACTACAAATAAAGAGCCTCTTTGGGCAGAGCACTGAATAGTGTCCTTATATGCTAGGCTTCCTGCACACAATCCAGCAATAAACTAGTAGTTATACAGTTATGTATTTTACACATGTGAATCATGCGAGCAGCATGGTTTGATTAATACTCTAGAATAACATTTTTAAACAGAAAAAAATAACATTTTTTTGTTAGGCAACCCTGGTGGTCAAACACCACTCTTGGAATGAGTCTAGTATGTTACTATCAATACCTCCTATTAGTAATATGTTTCCTATGCATGCATATAACCAAGCAGTACTGCTCATACCCCTTGCATCCTTTTTTTTTTTCTGTTATTGTAACTGCTACTGCAATAGGATGCCCAAGGCATGGGAATCTGCACACTTCATCATTCAAAGACTACCTTTGCTCAATTTTTGTTTTCTTCAATACCCCCTGCCTTTAAAAGCTAAGGATTATTTTAATGCCTTCCTTCCCACTGGTAGAGTAAAACATACATTTTCCCCCGAGGCTATGGTGCACAATATGCTGTGTATCTCTCTGCTGCAGTACTGAAGGGTTAGAACCTTGTGCTGCAAACCAAGGGGGTAATTTCTATGACATCCTCCTTCATGGCAGCCCACAAAGCAAAAGTCTTGAAGTTCTTAGGAAAGCTTTACTTTTTTATGTATCAGCATGAGGTTGTATGATCATTTGTCTCCACTATCTGCCCATATTAAGTACACCAGTCTTACAGGGGGATCATCAGGTTCAAAAATTATTGCAAGCCACCACTTGTAATTTATATTTTATCAACATAAAGCCTCTACTCATATTTAACATAATTAATACCTGCTTCCTACTGTACTGTATTATATTTTACCCACAAACATACACTTGGAAGTTTATCCAAGAAAATACACCTCCTGCATTGTGCCTGATCCTTGCTGAAACCAACAGCAACTGCATTACTTAGTATTTCACACCAGCATCTTCACTATCCTTTCTTATCCTTTTCTGCTCCAGTTGTACCCCAAAGAAGGAAAAAAGAAGAAATGCAGATAATTAATTTGTCTGTCTAGCAATATAGACATATATTGAGTCAATACAGTCTCAAATTCAAAAAAACTCAAATCTGTCCTGTACATATGAGGTCTGTAAGATTTCAGTCCTATTAATTTTCCTATAAAATCACAATTCTGGTATTTTGGTGGATGCACCAACAAATGCATAGACCAAGGGAAGGTTTCTTGTAAATTACTTAGCAAAAACAAGAGCAAAGCTGAATTACATGTATTCATGTCAAAATATAACTTTCCTATCATGTGTCAGTCTTTTTACTTTTTTTTACTGCTCATTTTTAAATATGTGGAAGACAGCGTAGAGAAAAATCTCACCTGGGAGAGTCTGGCAAACTAATTACAATTTTAGAAAAGACACCTGTAGTGAGTTGCATAATATTCAGCTAAAGTCTCCTATGGGTAACAAGAAAATCTATGTTGCAAGGCTGGGAGGGAGTGGCTGCTAAATCCATAGCTGCAATCTCTTAATGCACACATACATATGCACTCACATTGACACCATACTCTTACATAGACTATACACTGCATCTCTGCTTTGAATCTCAGCCAGAAATAATTACATATTTCTCTTAATGTCAGTATGAAAGAGCTCCAGGCACAAAAAATAGCTGTTATACAGCCATTTTGTGTGTTGAACGTACTGAATAAATGAGGCTGATGCTCTTTCTGCTGCTTTGGCTCTCCTTGCTCACTTTTCCTGCTCTCCAAGAGGACCTACTCACTCGGGCTCCACTGGGCAGGCTGCACACTGCAAGTAGTCTGGTACAGCCTCCTTCAAGGACAGCACACAGACTGGAATTCTGGACTGCATTTCAATGGAAGAACATGAAGATTCTTTAAACTATGATTTGAGAACACCTCCCTGTTTCAGCAGTGTACCATAAGCTGAATACAAAATATGGTATTTTTTAACAAGAAATATTATGTAAGACATTCTGAGAGACTGACATCTAAACATCAAATCAAATGTACATAAAATATAATGTGAAAATGTTTTCTCTGCCATCTTATTTTAATTTTATCATAAAAAAGGGTAGTTTTGAAATTACTATTTTACCAGCCAACAATATTTTTTTTCTAACTGGGGGGGTTTTGGATTTTTTTTAATAAATATTCTTGTCTATAGTGTACAAGTACCTATAGTAGGCATATAAATTATTTGTAGCTATGACTACACAATGTGTGTATGGCTGTGACTAGACAGTTTCTGGTTTCTCTTTATACATGTAAGCACAACAGCGTAATCTGAATTACGGTAAATGAAACTTGCAGTGGAAATTAAATTTCATAAAACATTTAAAACCATAAGTGAATACAAATCTCAAAGGACTTTAAAAATTGAAATACTGTCTCTTCTCTATATGAGGCTTGTTTTGAGGAAGAAATTAGAATAACTGTTGTTTATTACTGAACACAGTTTTATTCTAAACCAAAAAGAATAACATCAAGCAAAGCTTGGTTTAGCTCCTCAGGTGTGCAGACATATTCCAATTTCCTTTCCACAATGATTTTTATGCAAATCAATGCTGCACAATCTCCTGACCTCTTTTACCATCATATTGGGACAATGACAGTAAAATAATTGGATTGGCACATTTGTAGGATATTTTATTTTATATTAAAAAGTAAGTGCAGGACAATTGAAATGAAAAGAATTCGACTTTCTGTTAATTCCAAGCTGATCAAGTACCAGCATTTCATGCCAAACAGTAAAGCAAACAAAGTGATTTGGGTTGTTAGTCCATTTCTCCCCATGCACATATACTTCGCATCCCCCTCAGTTGTCAATTCCTGACAACCATGCTTTCATCCAGAACAAGGATAATGAGAAAAAACCAAGCAGTTTTCCTTGGGGAACTGTTACACTAAAAGTTACCTAAGGACTAAATCCCACTTGTGCCTCCTGCACATGTTCAAGATGAGCAAATCATTCAATACTCCTGGCCGACTTAAAATCCAAATATGCAAACCAGCATTATGGAATCCAGACAGACTATTCTGCTTCACTGATGACAGATGCAGAAAAAAAAAGCTGGTCTGATTAAACTTTTGACTTTGAACCAGCAGAGAAGTGGACACCTCGCTTTAAAGAGCAATTCAGAACTCCAGCTGAAGAGCAGGTGCTACACGGTATTTGCCTTTTCTGCAGAGGATGCTAGCTAGCAGGACCGGCAGCTGACCATGAAAATTCTTGGCCCTAAGTGACCCAAGAACAGATTATAAATCCATCCTATAAAATATAGCAAAAGCCCCATTTGTTCTTCCGCCCTTTCAATATGTGATGTTATACATTTGTGATTATCTCATTTTATTGGACTCTTTAGAAAGCTGTTTATGATCATTTGTGGACAAAACAAAGGCTCATTGTAAACTCTCTTTTAAATAAGTTGGAAGGTCAATATGAAACAAAGGGCTCCACTTTCATAACTGCTTACATGCAAACTATGCTTGTGTGTGTAATATTACAATGTATTTCAGCGAAGGGATAGAGTCCTAGCTAATTACAAAGCTAACATATAATAGCATTGCATTAGCAGCCCAAGAAATTCCTATTGAATTGCATACATCTGAAAATAGAAAGACATGGCTGTGCTGAAACTTAATTATCTTGGCAAAAACTGTGAGGGCTTAATTCTCAGAAGACATAAACACAAAGCTCTGCTTTACACTCCCAAGGATCTAATTCTTTGTTTATTCAGACAACCTCTATCAGACAAAACTTACCATTTGGATTGACTGATTTGCCTTCTTATTTATAGTATCTACAGCTAAGTAACACAATTACTGTGTGGTTTGTGAGCAAGGGAAAGAATACTTCTGACGTACAAATACAAGGCCTCAAAGAGACAATAAGTGTGCTCTGCCAGATTAAAAAAGTTAATGCTGTTGCATTCCACCCTAGGCAGAGAAGACAAGCCTTTTCCAAGGACAGGTCTGACTGAAATGCTTTTTTATGGGTTCAAAGTAAAACATTATGGTGAAAAAATGAATACAGCTTTGTTTGTTTCTTCAGTCATCGTTAGCAATAGACATAAGGGTATTCTGGTTTTGAGCCCATATGGAAAGACCATCAACACTTTCTGCTCCTGGGTCCTTTGCCAAAATACCATATCCCACATGCCTTTTACCTTAAAACATAAAAGAAAAGGTGTTGTTCTGGTCAAATAAAGGAATAATTTTTACTAGCATACGTCTAATGTTAAAGCTGCCTAAATCCTGCCAAAGACATTACACCACCATCTGCAAAACAGATTTTCATTAAATTGATCAGTTTAAAGTTAAGCAGCTAGGCAGATGATGCTTTTGAGCTAACCTTTAACCTTTAACCTTCTTAAACTGAAATCAGGTCACTCCTCTTGGGTAACATCTTTGCTGCTTGAGAACATGGGAGGTAAAGAGATATACCAAAATTTAAAAATCACATCATAAATAGTGTTGTGGATCAATATTTTGTCAATAAAAGGAAGACCAAGGTAGTTCTTGTACAGTCTGCTAACTGCTGCCTCTCATTTTCCCTGAGCTTCTAAATAGCTGCATACACAATGTAAACTGCAGTAAATATACAGTATAAAGCAATTACTATTGAAGGTATTATCAGCTAATCAAAAAATATTTTTGATAAACTGTCTTCAAATATTAATTTGTAATTAGATATTGATTGTGTCATTCAGTTACTTGGTTAAGTAAATTTTACTTTCAGACATTCCAGTTTTCTTTACAAAAAGGCTATCCTGTACTTATTTATTTATTAATAAAAGTATTTGGAAGCTATTTTATGATATATGCAGTTTCCTGAAAGCTATTTGACTAAGCTACAAAATGGCTGCCTTAAGAGCAGTTCCAGATATATGTATTTTATATCCAAATGTATTTTACATTTGAGACAGATCACCGTCCTGCCTCAGCTTCCCAAATCTGCAGAAGCTGAATGCTTCCTCCTGCAGAATGGAAATGCACTCTGTTGCTATAGAAGCTTTCTCTGTTTACTTGTGGAGTCACTGAATGCTTCTTGATGGATGCTGCCAAGAACTTACAACTCTTCTGTGGTTTAATTTGCTAATATCAAGCTCCACAATTCCAAAAGTAAGTCTTTGGGAAATTCATTTAGGCCAGGCTAAGTTCATTTAGGGTAAGGCTGTCTTTGTTCTGGATCTTAGCAGCCACATTACCAACACCATTTGAATACTGCACTTCTGTAAGGAACAACCAGGCCATTTCTTCTTTAAATAACTTAGAAAACAGCTAAAGGTTCTACTTTGCCACATTTAGAATCTAACTCTAAAAGTGACATTTCCGTACTGCCTAAAATTATACAGCTTCAGAAGAGAAGTTCTGATGTCCATGGCTGCTTTAAAAGCTATGGCTATGAAAAGACATCCTTTTATTCCATCAATAGTTAAGCACAGGGAGAAAAATCAAGCTGTTATGGCAACATTTATAAGACGAAAATTCACAAAACAATAACATTTAAACAAATACAAATGACTGAAGAAAAACTTTGAGGTACTTGACAAAGCAAAGGAACAAAGCCACAGATTCTTCCTTTGTGCTTTCAGATGGTTTTAGTATTAAACTTTTTATTGCTGAACCATATTCACAGCACCTTAATTTTTAAAAAGAGGAGCTGCTTGAATATAAACACAATTCATGAATATTCGATATTGCTCCCAAGGCATATATCTATTATTCATACAAATTAATGTTCTTTTTTTCCTTAGGTGCTCTAAAAGTTTATCTGATGTATCAAGAGAAAAAAAGTTTACAACTCTCTTGGTGTCAACAGCTTCACCAAGACCTGAGGAAACCATCAAGTCTGCTAGCAGATAACTTAGTAGATTTTCAAAACTGCATGTATTTACATCTTCAGGCCTGAATGTACACTTATAATTAAGGGCGATATTTTCTGGATGGTGTGCAGAAGCATTATATTCTGTTATAGAGCACACACATCTAGACCATCTTGGTCATTTGGGACACATTGTAGCACTTCATGCCAACTCCAAATCTTAAAAAAAACCACTAATACTCCAACTGATATTTTCAATGTGACATCACTTTCCTAATTAACCTTAAAAATGAAATTACATAAAAATAGTGTATGTGTGTGTATATGCTATCTGCTTTCTGAGAGTCATTTAACCTAGTGGGGCTCAAATTTCCAAGATTCCCTAGGAAGTCATGAGGGACAGAAACTTTTTAAAAAGCTGAGACATTCACTAGGAATCCTAGGGACAAGTCCTTTAAAAATACATGCATCAGGAGAGTTGGAACCCTATGGTTAACCGACAGACACTTTCAATTGTCCTACTTAGGTCATGAAGCCTAGAGGGTATCTGGGAGTTTATGGATTCCATTTCCACTGGGATGTCCTTAACTGATTCAAAGACTGAGCTCCAAAGGCTAGTGCTGGTTCCTTGCTGTGTATGATAGCTGCTACATAGATGCTACTGAGCTGCTCCATCTAACAAACCAGAATCTGGCAAAGAAGTAAAATCAGCAGCAGGGTATTTTCAGTGAAGAGGGCCAAGAGCTAATACTCTCTCCTATAGCATTCCACATCAAATATTTTGTAGGACAGGCTGGAAACCCAAACATATTTGATGAAGGTTTCTCTAGGGATCAGGTTGAGTGAGTGAAGAGAAAGTACTGTTTTGAGTAGATAGTTTATGTACCTTGTGACTCTAGTTTTTTGGTTTGTTTTTTTTTTTTTTAAATAAGCAGCTGACATCTTATTTTCAACAGTCTCAGAAGCTTTGGCAGTAAAACCGTCTGAGAAAAGCCTTCTGCCTTCCCTTCTCCTTCTCCATTGTTCCTCTCTGTGGCACCGTTTGCAGTAGCAGTTCTTTGAATGGTGGCATAGAGCAAATAATTGAAATAATGCAGGTTAACACTCCAAAAAACAGATGGGGGCCAAAAATGTGGTTGTTTTGTTTGTTTTTTGCTTTTTTTTAAAAAACCCTGATTTAGAGTGTGGCTGCATAATGTAAATGGAGGACTCAAGGAACGGCTTCACAGATGACAGGGAGCAGGAAGCTCTAAAGGGAGTTTTGCTGCAGAGGCAGGCTATGTCATTAGACTCTCAGCTCTTTTCTTACTTTTCTTAACAGGATTTTAGATCTTAAAAAAACAGCAAAAAAATAACACCCTCTAGAACTAAGGGAAAAAATGTAATTTAAATAAAATATATTATTAAATTAGTAGAGCAGCCAGCACTGTGGGACAGTATAATAGACCAAAACTTGTATTACTGCCATTTTTGCTCACAGCAGATGCACCAAGGCAACAACTATCAAGTTATAAAATGAAAATCTATGTTACTGCCTGTGCAGCATGTATTAGCTCAGACCAACCATTTGAACATGGCTCAACACCAGAAAAATGTTATTTCTTGCTTAAGCTAGAGGTCTGCTGAGACTTTTCCATATTTGTTCTGTATGTACAGGTCTTCAATATGATTAGAAAACCAGCATAGTTGCTGTAATCAGCAGATGACTCCTGATAGTTTAGTTATCACAGATTTCTAGTATAAATCAATAGATAACACTTGCAAAATGGATTTTCTAATCATATTTAGAGCTTGTTACAGTGACTAATGGTTTGCAATATTTCCTGAATTTTTATATCCCCTAGACAAAAGAAGTTTTTAATAAGTTACAAAGTTATTCATCTTGGAAATGAATGTGTTATATTTTGTACATGAACCAAGACAATCAAGCCAATCCAGTAAACACACTGCAGAAAATAAGTTACCCCATAATTAGGGTTTGGAAAAAGTCATGACAAGTTGTGTAATAAATGGTATTCATCACTCCCACATATTCATTATATCCACATAGTTTTTTCCAGTAAAGATAAAAATATAGTTGCCATTCTACTAACATATTTATCTACACCACACCCTTTCATGTTTGTGAAAAATCATTACTGGTTTGGAAAAGAAGGGCAGACAAAAAGGATGACAGTGCTTACTTTTGAATATCCTTTGTAATAATGTGGCATATTGCATGTGCTTACTGAAAATACCAATGTAAAATAACTTGGCTGTGATACATCATGGTTGCAAACAGATACACATGCCAGAAAGTGATCTCCTCTCCCTATGCACGGTATGGGCAAAACATAATTTTCCATAATCTCTCTCAAGCTTCTGATCAAAATGTAACAGACAAAGTCTGAAAAGGTTATGAGAGATGAAAACCACCATTTATTATGACAGAACTTAAAAAAAAAAAAAAACAGCTTATGGACCCTGTGTTTGCAGGAAGTGCCTCCTAAATGACACCCAGGTGACTCAACAAGACTCATCTAGAGCATTCCTCCCTGACTAACCTGCAGTTTTTGTTTGACTATATGCATGTTCAATAAACATTTACTCTACTAATTAATCAATGTTCTGTTTGATGAGCCCTAAATGGGTTAATTTCCCAGCCTACTTGGTGCTGGCTGGAGCTGCTGTCACAGACTTACCTTGTAGAGTTTCAGGGCTGCCTCATGCCTGTGATTGGTAGTATGTAAGCGCAATTTATCCACGCTGTTGGTGTAATAGTCACAGGCGTTACATTTCAGGTGAACCGGGTTGCCAATGGCAATACACTTCAGCCTCCACTCATTAGTTTTGCCGCCTTCTTTAATGTGAGCCACCAGTTGATATTTCTGCATATGTTTGTCAGTCTTGCAGTGGAGCTGGAAGTTCGCTTTGAGCTGAGTGTTGTAGTTACAGAGCTTGCACTGGTAGATGTCTCCAATTACAGCCCTCCACTCCTCTTCGGGGAGTGAGCGCTCACTGCTCACATGCACACTTAGGGCCTCCAGGCTGTCAGAGGTGAATTTGTTGCAAACAGCACACTGGAAAAGCTTCAGCGCTGGGTCACTGATATAAGGTGACAGCTCTCCTGCAGTAAGGAGGGACAGGTCATCACCCATTAGCTGACCACTGGCAAGCCGGATTTCAGGCGGCAGCTCATTATTTACTACAGGAGAAAAAAAATTAAAAGGGAAAGTAGAGACCAGCAAGCATAGCACACACAAAGGAATCCGTAAAATAAAGCCTTGACAAGGAGTTTGCTTTCTCTAGAGCTTAAACTATAAAAAGCTGTAATAGGATTGAATCAGGATCAATTACAATCATCCCTTTCAGCTTCTAAATTCCCTCATCAGATAGCTTTAATTACTCCTACTGGGCATGATGTCATTCTGGAATTTGTATTTTCAAAGGCATGAAAGTTGATCAATAAAATAACAAAACAGCAATGCTTTTGTAACTTAAAAGGCAAGATTAACTTACACAGCACTAATTGTAGTTTTGTTATATCCTTTAAATGATGCTAGAGGTAGGTCTATATATATATGTATATCTACAATATATTAATTAGGTTAAGAGTAACTAGACTAACTTAGATACTTTTGGTACTACATCTCAGAGTTTCTATTTTTAAAATATGCCCAGTGAACAACGTGGGTACAATTTAGGAACGTCAAAAGAAAGCATTACAAATTAACAAACTTTGAGAATTCTTTTTAGTATGAGTCTGCACCATTAGGTAACAGATTGACAGTACACTGCTCACACATGAGCATTTGATTCCAATTTGCCCTTCTCTTACACTTGGAATACAGACAATTTGCTAACTA
>QUSF01000001.1:39654698-39679698 GCA_003676055.1 Chloebia gouldiae | reverse complement strand
TCATATGGAACCAAATTAAATAAAAGCAGCTAGAAAATTAATCCTAATTATCTGCATGAAAAATAGTGCTGCCTGGATCCATCACCTGTTCTCACACACTATGAAAGAGATCATTTGCATTCACAGCTCTTAAGAAAAAATTACAGATATGTAGGTTTTTGCTTCATTAAACTTAGGTCTAATTTAATGAAAATGTAATATTAACATAAGTAAGTATACTAAAAATACTTTAATGATGCAAAATAGAGCAGCATAATCTTCTAAAGTGTGAATTATCACAAGCTTTGTGATTTTGCTGAAGTCTGGATGTGCCCTCTGTCAGCATATTTGCAATGTAAGAATGGATGGCAAAAGTAACAAATAATGACTAGGGAGTCAGAGTGGCTCTACAGCATTCACCTAACTGCTTTGTTGTCTCAAAACAAACTGTGAAATAAACATTACAGCACTTTTTTGCCTGTATGCTAAAAATGCTGCAATTATCTTTCTAAAAGTTACCATGAGGCAGGTAGTCAAGCAAACAGTCCAGGTCTTGGGGAGACACCACAACTCCAGATAAGTTCAGAAAGAGTCTTGATGAAAACAAAATATAAAGAATCCTGCTTTTGAGCAGATTTCAAGACTGCAAGACTCTGCTAATTATGCATCTGGGAAAAAAAAAAAGGCTGTGGTATTGTAAATCATGTTAAGCATTTAAGTATTATTCTGTATTAAAGTCAGCCTGGTCAGTGAAAATACAAGATGTTTTTTAAACAGTTTAGTTATTAATAAAGCACTTTTTTCTAGAATATTATCATGGCAAATTTGTTTTGTACTGCCAAGATCAGCTGGGCATTTTGTTTTTATTATGCATAGTCTTTTGTCATTTTTTTGTTCTGCAAGTTAATTTGACTGCTGTGCATAAGTGAAGTGAGCAATTCAGTAATTAACTTTGGTGTTTTAAAATGTATGAACTTTAATTAGATTTCATTATAAACAAACAAATGTCAACCATAATTATAAGCTCCTTGGTTTAACCACATATTATCCCTTTTCAAACAAACTTGATGTCAGACAAATTAAAATCAAGCAGCCAGCAATTTTGAGTTGAATTTTACATGATCTGCCAGTAACCTGATTACTTTAACTTCAATATCATTACAGGAAAAGTATTTCAAGAAAAATAATTACAAGAATTCCAACAGGAGACAAGCTTAATTGTATTGATTCAAAAGATGCATGTATATAGGAACCATGCTGAAGGAATAATGTTATCTTAAATCTACAGTTACTATTAAAATTATATTGTCTGGCATGAAAAAGGCAATTTGAGATCAGTGTCTGGAAAAGCAAGATACAAAACTAACTGAAATAATTATCTTTTCACCATTATACTTTAAGCAACAAAATATCAATGAGGAACAACTTGAAGGCATGAAGGTTTGCAGGTTTATTTACTGACTGGTGTATCTATTAGTACCAGGAACAAGTGGAGCTGTCAGGACATAATGAAGGTAAATGATTAGTTAGCACAGAGACTGAGCTCTTCTTCAATGCAATAAGAGTTAATTAAAGTTTACCACCAAACATCAACCAAAGCAGGATGTTGATCAGGTTTCAGCATTAAGTGCAAACAGACAATGGTTGGCAGCAATTAGTGCAGCTATCAAATGACATGCAATTATAATTATACATTTAAAACACCTAAAGGCTTGTGGAAGGGAGGGAAGAATCCCATCAGCTTCTTTGACTATGTACAGTTAAAGTGCAGGAAACAGGTATCAGATATATCAGTTCAATATTGTAAATCAATAGAATTAAACAAAAAAAAAATGTTGCACAAGCACATTATCTGAAAAAGGACAATCCACTGTACATGAAATGGACGAAATCTGCAGGCAGCTCCTAACAAAGATAAGTACTAGTTAGAATAAATAAATTACTTTACTGCCTCCACTCACACTGATACGCATAAACAGGGAAGTATTTGGGGTTTAAAGACTGGCGGCTGCAGCTTTATTACACATTTTTATGCCAGACTCAAGGTTACCTGGTATCTTTAGTCCCTGTGGCCACATTCACAGCATTAGAAGGCCCAGAAGGACCGCGGGCCCAAAGCCCATGACCACAAGAGCTGGTTTCACACGCTAGCTGCAAGCCTGCTGCAAGGAAGCCTGGGCTTACCAGAGGCAATTGCCTGGCACCTGAGCCACAGCCTAAGGCTCTGCCACACATCCCCTCCTCCCCACCCCCTCCAGTCAGCATGTGCGCCAGTTCTGCCTGCTCCCAAAACTTATGCCCAAGTTTTGGGAAAGAAATAGGAAGTGAGAGATTTGCACCACAGACAAACTCTGTGCATCGTACAGCAGCGACGCAGATGCGCCAATAACCCAGAGCACAGCGAGGGCCGGCGCTGCCACGCGCTGCTCCCGTTCCAAGGCCTTGCGGAATGGTGGCAGCCACCACATAGGTGATACAACGGAGGCAGTAACAATTTTCTTCTCAGCCTCCCATTAAAACCAAAGGAAAGATGATAAACTTGCAGCAGTAACTTTAATAGCAACAACAAAGGGAAAAACTGCTCTCAGCCCAGCGCTGACAGCCTGCTGAATGCCCTCAGCGCATGTCAGGGAAGTTAAAACACCCCAGTTCTGCAGTATCAAACACACAGGGCATACAGCAAAGCAGGCAAATAGCCATTATTAACTGGTGTAGCCCAACAGACAATTAGCCACACAAATCTAGCATCCGGACAATTCTCAGTAACTGCTCCATGCACTGGAGATGGAATAACTCATTTCCACTCACTGGCATAGTGCACTGGTGGTGGGATTACCTGGTTAAACACCTACACTGTTCCACGTCAGCAGAATAGGTCTGGCAAGAAGGATCCCGACCTCAAGGAACCAAGATCTCTGCAGCATTTTTATGGACAACGCAGCGGGAAAAGCGCTGTGCTCTTCCTAGGTATGTAACAGGAAGCAAGACAAAGCTTTCCAGCAGACAAGTAGCAGGTTTCCAAGAAAGCTAAGCTGTGACAAATTAAAACCTGATGATGAAAGGAGCAAAAGGGTTAGACATAGCGTTAGACAGTAGGATTCACTGCCGAAGGATACCACTGAAACCATGACTCTCCCAAGATTTAAAAAAAAAGAATGGAAACTAGCTGCCAAAATTATCCAGAGTTATTGTAATGAATGTGAACAAACAAAAACATAAATTGTAAGGGATATTAAAACTTGTTTGTCAGCGGTCTAAAAAATTTGCATTTGCAATCTTGCCAAGGCAGGTATATACAATAGGTTATCCTACATCTGCCTACTGTGATATTCTTCAGAAGCATTTTGCACAGACTAGTCAAAGATAGAAAAGGCTGGCCATCACAAAATCCCAGTTTGGCAATCAGTATGTTTTTATATTATGAATTACCCCCTGAGTAAAGTGTCTACAGCAGGGAGACTATCCCTAAATTTTCTTTAAACTAACCCATGCAAAAAGATCATCAGCATCAGTCCGTATTTTAATGTTGCATAAATTTCCACCGTGTCACCATCTTTTAAGACTGTAAACATTGTAATTTTTTAAATGAACTTTTAAAAAAAATTTTATAAGGAAACCCACATACATATGCAAAATGCATTAGGACGGGTTGTGTTGGCTACCAGTTGTGATTTTCACTGGAATGTGCACACGTTCACATTGCTAAAATTATTTTAATAAAATGCTTTACTGCTTTTCATAGTTCCTGGGTTGAAGCCTAGAGCAGTTCTACAGATTTTTTTTTCCTAACAAACCTCATTTTCCCAACTAATTCTGTTATGCTAGGGATTTGTGCACAGAGTTGGCTAATCCCAGTATTTCCCTAGAGCTGCATCTAAGCTATGGCCCACTCCCAGCACAAAAGTGTCTCCAAAAGCCCTTTCGCCCCCTTCAGCACTGATACACTCATTGGTCCTGACATTTTCACTTCAGCCATGACAAATGAGCTGATGGCTGTGATCAGATTGCACACGAGGACTGCTTTATCAAAGACGTATCATTAACTCTCATCACTGTCTTCCATTATGACTCTTTTGGTCAAATCTGTTGTGAAAATGCAAGCGAGTTTAAAAATATAACCTAAACATAGCAACAAACAAACTTCATTAAAAAGCAGGAAAGAAAACCAGACTCATACGGGATCAGAAAGAGTCTAGCGTTAACTAAATGTTTCTCTGGGGATTTAAGTAACTGTACTCAACCTCTGCCCCAGTGCAAACATGGTAGTTGACCGTCTTCGAAAGGCCCCTTCCCCCATTGCGGACTGCGAGCACTACTTTGCCTTTTTTAGAGAAACAAAAATATAGCAGCAGCCATCAAATATGTCTAAAAACAAAGTGAACTTAGTTAACTTTTTTTTTTCCTTTTTAGTCTAAGAATCACTTCACATTCTGTGTGTCTGCTCTTATCAAAATATGTTTCTCAAATAAATCCCTTAAAGAATATAAAATTTTCATTTGAATCACAGCCACATAATCACACTGTTTTCTGACTCACAATAAAAACACCAACATAAAGCACTGTCTGAAACGGAAATCACTCAGCTCCCTATGAATATCACAACCTTTCTGTCAAGTTAGAACCTAAGTTCCAGTTACACAGTTCTTGTTAGATCTAGCGGGTTTACAAAGTATATATTTGTTGTAACGTATTCTAGCAATTCATCTGAGAATACACATCTAGCAGAGTCAACTGTAACACAACAGATCTTGGGAATGAAGGTCATGCTTTGAGATAAAGTGCTATTCACTTTTGGACCATGCAAGAAGCTCTTTATTCCTGTTCTTATTGGCATCAGTTCCCCCTTACCAGAGCAACAACAAAGCCAAGTGCTCGTGTGAGGTTTATGAATAAATCAGAGGTGAGCCACTTTAAGTGCTGCCCATGATTTCCTTGTTGACAGTGAGCACTTAAACAGGCTTCTATGACCAGCAACTCCTGGCAAACCTTAATGGCTCCTAATCTGTACCCTGCTTCATTTCAGGAAAGAAATGACCTACCCCAATTTTTCTCAAGTCTTCACCTTTTGGGCAACTACTGTCCTGCCTTTTTAAGAAATTCACATTTGGGGACTGTCCTGTTTCAGTGCCAAGTTTTCACATAACACACAACATAAAAATCACCATTTTCTTCCTTGAAAACAAATGACAGCTAATAAAATATTATTATGCTGTGCAGCCTAAGTAATTCCCAGACAAACCATTACACAATTCAGTGTTTGTTTAAATGGCATAGATTTTTAAATGAACCTAAAAGATATGCAGTATATTTGCCTCCAATTATTAAAATCATGTCAAAAATACGCTGAGAACAGATTCAACCCTTCTGTACAACTACAGCTGAAATCAGGAATGTTTATAAATCATTACCACTGAACATGTTTTAAACATTCAAACAGCCTCAAAATCTATTTTTAAATAATAATAACATTGAAAATCAAACTAATTTCAACAGTAAACTCTGTGCTGGGCCAAACAACTCTGGTTTGGGCACATTAGAATCCAGCTGTGGTATGACACTAGGTGTTCCAGTATGTACGTCTTTGATGCACAAAACCACTCAGAGAGCTATGCTGTTCAACATTAAAGCTGTATCCTGCATGGAGAATAGATTTCAACATGGAATGAAATTCTTCATTTTTAAGTACTCTCTCTCCCTCACAACGCCTCTTCTTCCCCGCACTCCCCCCCCTTTTTTTGACATGTCACCATCTCCAGATGGCTGAATTGACTCTGTAGTAGCTGAGTTATTGTCAGGCTCCCAGTTTCTGCTATATTTAAATACTAACATTTTTTTTTTACGCTGCTGTCTCCTGTTGCCTTTCCACCCACTCAGGAAAAAGCTGTGATTTCAGTGAGCGTTCCCCCCGGGGCCGGGGGGCGGCCGCCTGGCAGCGCTGACCTGCCGCTGCTGGAATTGCGGCGGGTGCCTCAGCAGATGACGCTCCTCTTTGCAAGGGCCTGATCCAAACCTGGGAAATCGATGAGGCGGCGCTGGACCTCGGAACAGGCCCTCAGTCAAAATTGGAAACTGCAAAAATGCTGTGGAAAGCACCCGTCAAGTGAGAAAGAAATCTGCGGGCCACACCAGTTAGGACTTAAAACTCCAGCGATGCTTTTCACTGGAACCGAAACATCTGTCCCAGTGCACTGCAGATAACTCAGTGAGAAATCATATTTTTCTTCCCTACGGAAACCAGTTGCTTCTGCTGGAAAAAGTCCCAAAGCACATTGCTTTGTTTTAGCAGAGTGGCTTGTGGTTTTGTGTGCATGGGGTGGCACTTCCCATCCCAGATATAACTGCACTGCAATGGCAATTTTTTTTTTTTTTGTGAACAGTTTTGTGAAAACTCAAAGGAACTGAGAGATTGAGGGATGACATATGACATATAACTAAATAATTTATTTTAGAAATGTTACATTTTCTTTAATTTAAACCCTTGGTGCTGTAAACAAAATCAATAACCATATTTCAATTTAAAAAAAAAAAACAACAAAGCAGAAAAGGACCTGAGTAAACCCCACAGGAATAAATTCCCTGTTTAAGGAGCTACTTTTCACTCAGAACCTTATTTTCTGGAGTGGGGAAGGCATGGGGAATGCTAGGTGGTAAACAAGGAGATTCTTAATAAAAGGCGAACAGCCATAGTTTCTCAAACAGGCAAACCATCTGCATTTGAAAACATCATGCAACACCCGGCAAATGCAAGGATATTTTTTCCCCTCTCTTGCTATGAAAGCTCTGGTCCTCTGAATATCAAAAATCAAAGGGCCATCCCGAACAGATAGACAGAAGTAATGCTTTTGCCATGAAAAAGAGATTATTCTTATCTGTTACACTACCATCTTCTGGGACAAGTGTGGAAACAACTGGGATTATTCCAGGTTTCAATCAGGGCCCCAAACACTGGAGCACTACCAGTGACAGGTGCCTTGTCATCTCAGATTAGGTGAATTTATAAGGCAGCTTCAGTGTCAAAACAGGGAGGAGCAAGCCTTCAGCAGCAGCCTCTCACAGACCCTCAGCTCTGCTGTTACCTGGTAAAAGGGAGAGAACTGACCCCCCCTCAGCCTCTCTGGAAAACCTCTTACTTACAGACCTTCTGGTGTCTTTCTTAAAAATGGAAATGGTAGCACAAAAAGAGGAAACAAAACCTTTCAAATTTGATTTTATGGGATTATTGTCAAGTGGTAGCTACAGGCCTGATTCTTTTTCCACTAATATCAAAACTGTCTTTCTTACCAGTTTTACACTCATATTACTCCTCTAATTTCAGGGCAGTAATTGTTGATTTAGTTTAGGGTGAATGAAAAGAATATAGTTATTTTGATTATATGTGTCTTAGGCACACATCAAGACAGGCACTTTGTATGTATTTCTTTGTTGCAGAAATAGAATGTCTATTTAAATGCAGTTTTAAACATATATCCAGTGTGCACATTGCTTGTTTTGCAGACACTGCTGCAGCCTGTATGGTAAATGTTTGTTTTCAGAGTCACCATGGTCTTTCATGTACGTACAGCTTTTAGTTTTTGAACTATTGACCTGAAGGACCATAACACCTTCTTAGGAGCTGGGATAACCGATGAGATCACTGTGAGTACTAAAAGTCTGCTAGATTTGTCTGTAAAGAGATCCCAGTTTTTGTGTGTCTTTAAATTTTTTCTCAAAAATAAAAAAAACCACATTAAATATAATTCAGACAAATTACAATCTAAATATATATATATATATATATATATATATATATGTTTTCTTTTTTTTTTTTAATTTAAAGCCAATTCTGATTAATGTGAATATAAAACAGAGTATCTTGATACAGGAAACTTTTATTTTGACCTTATAACTTAGGTAAACCATTCCTCAGAATATTTTTTAAGCTGAAAACATAATTCTTCAACAAGTCTGCCATATTTCAGGCTGGCGCAAACTTTTCTGATTAGTTTAGAACATGGCAAAAGTTGCAATAATAATGAAAACACTGGTATAAAACTGCTATAGAGTGACTATTAAAAAGGAATAGAGTGGCATATATTATAGACTGAACTTCCTGCTTTTATGTATGCAAAACAAGTTTATCTCTACAAGTCTGCAAAATCCTGCTATCAATACGTGTGTTTATTACCCCTTTCAAAAACAACAACAAATCTTAACAACTACCAAGCAAAACCTACTAGGTTTGTTATACCTATTCGGTAAATGCAGCTCATACATGTCTGAGTTTCTCCTACCTGCGCATCTGTTCACATAAACATATTTTGTGTTACATCTTATTCTTTAAAATCTTGAATCTCAGAATCTCAGTGTGCTGGGTTTCTGCCCATTCAGAAAGAATGCAGACATCACATAAGTTATTATTAACCCATGTGTTATCCAGTTCTACAGTGGCTGGAACTTTGCCAGAGACAACACATGGTGCTTGGTTAACAATATTTTAAAATATAAATTAATTTATTTTTTAATTAACACGTTTTTCTTATTGGAATACGCTAATAGGCTCTTCCCAGAATGAAAGGCATATCCTAAGAGTATTCCTTTCAAAGAAGTTTTAAGGAATTTCATAAAGTAAGCAGCAAAACATTTTAAAACCTCCAGAAGGTCTTTACCTTTAAAAAAATACAATTTTTATGACTATCATTTCCAAACACTGTCTGCATTTACAGTTTTGGTTCATTTATCCATAAGCAATCCTAATTTCTTCGAGACATCTCCAATGTTTAAATACTATCAGATCAAGCCCAATACTGAAGTAACAAGCATTTACAAATAAATGTTCTGCAAAGTGGAAAAAAATCCCTGAAACGAGTTAATATTTAGTCTGACTACCAAGAGTTTTCCACAGTAGCTCTACATCGGTAATTATGTTGACCTGATAAAAAAGAGAGCCTATTTAATATGCACACATACAAATAATTATTCACACTGCATTTGATTTACATACATACAAAAGAACCACTTCCCACTTTCAAAAGTGGCTCAACACTTATGGTATTTTAACTGCCCTAATTACTGTTGAGAGAACATAATTAGAAGCACTGATCACATTGTCAACAGCTAACCAGTTGCAGCCCTGGCTGGGGGCCTGATCCTGTGCTGGCTGGAGGCGGAGGAGGCCAGCACTGATTGCAGGAGGAGGCCAGGGCCCTTCTCGCCACCTGAATCTACAGGAATCCAAGTGTTTTATCCAACCTGAGTACGCTGACACAGTCACACTGAACACCCCGCTCCTTACGTGCATGTATCAATTGCTATTTCGGTAAGCTTCCTCTGTTTTCAAAGGCGAGCAAAGGGAGTAATTTTTTCCCCAGTAAGGCTCCTATACCACTTAAACACTTAGCACTGAGTCAGAATTCATAACTTTTTCCAAAGGAGAAACAGTTTAATAATTAAAACAGATATTGACTAAACCCTGCTTCCTTGAATACTGAACTTTTATTAGATTATTATGTGTTGATGCATAATTTCCATTGGCAACTTTTAAAGCAGCTCCTTCCCTCCCTGCCAGCCCCTGTCCTCCCTCTTTCTTTCCCCCAAGCAAAGTGCTGGGAATCCTTGATACCCAATAGTCAATATTTGGTTTGCCTGTCATGTTCCTGGAGCTCCCCTCCATACAAACCTGTGTTTCTTATCCTTTCGCTGCACTACTCTCGTACGTGTTACTTCTCATGATGATGTAAATTCAGGCATCATAGCAATTTGCTAAAATCTGTGCTTCTGCTTGTTTTCTCAAGTCTTGGACAAACATAACTTTGGGGAGAGCTGAACATAGGCATAAAGAAAGAGGAGCCTGCATTTTCATCTTCCTTTCATCTCAGTCATTCAGTCAACCATTCAGTGCCCTATTCAACAGAGCTTTTCATTATGCAAAAAAATGCTAATCCTTTTCCGATGCTTTCACACTTGTATAAACCCCCATTCCTTCGACTGAAAAGCAATTATATCAGTTTACCTTTCTGTCAAAAACAGGATTAATATTCCAATACCAGAATCTCCTTTATTTTCCTATCTTTTGCTTTAGGAAACTAGAGATTATTAGTGGCGGTATTCCTTAGAGCAAGAATACATTATTTTAAATATGATTATTTTAGCCAAAGCACAAGGGGGGAGGGGGAAGGAGAGAAAAAAACTTCAGTTGCTGCGGAAACTCTTTTCAGTGACAGAACTGACCTTCCCTTTGGAGAGGCCTGAATAGAATGAGCCTCACTCTGGTCTATTAATCAGAAACAAATTATGAAAGAATGTGGCTGGACTGGTTGACACTATCCTGTCTTGGGAGACTCAGTAACAGCCTAGTAACAATGTCCTCTTCATGGGTAATGAACAGCCATGACAAATGGGGCAGAGAAACTATTTATTTGCATATGCAAATTCTCACACAAGGGAAACATGTACAAACAAGTGTCATTGTAAGGTGGATTAGGCAAACAACGCTTTCTTTTTAGGACACTCTGCAGCCCAGAACATTAGTCAGCACAATTAAACCAGTCTCCATGGAGACTAATGAAATTTCACCATGGTATGAGTTAAATTAGATAGCTAGTTATGTGTTTTCACAATCCAACTTGAAATCCATTATTGTTTCAGAACAATACAGCAATTGTGCCTGGCTGATCTTTGCCAGCTCAACAAGCTCCTAAGTTGACAATTTGCATATGTTAATATAATTAAGCACTAATTACATGAAACTTGTACATATTCACATGCACTTTCCCTGGGCGCTTCTCAGTTTGAACCTTGGCCAAGTCTTTAACCCTTTGAATGAATCTGGAGTAGCAAAGCTCTGCCTTCTGGGTACAGCCCCAAGGCAGATGCAGAAAAGCTCTTCATTTATAAACACAAAGCTTAACCTGGCTTCTCATATTTCTATCAACAGGCTAGAAAACATTTTTGTATCTGGTGGGGTAGGAGAAAGGCCAAGAGGTGGAGGGAGCTCAATTGGAAGTACTTTAGAGACCCAGCTCCGGTGACCTTTTTGCATATGAAAACACTAATATTTACCCACCTAACAGGTCACAAACACATGTACTGCCATTGTCATAGGTCTTCAAGACTCGAATTGTCAAAAACTAGATTGCGTTTTATGTCAGTGCTCTCAGATCCACAAAAATGGGAATGAGAAAAGGAAAAAAGAGCAAGCAGTAACTAATGAGCTTTACATAAATATATGCAGAGGCAATTAAGCAGTGTTAATTACTATGACAGCAGTTAATTGAATATAATTAGATATTTTAAGCTACTGACTAAGGCATAGTTAAGATTAATTTTATTGAGATTAATTGTAAATAAGAATAGATTAACTGTGTTTTGACAGGCATAAAAAGTAGATCTGCAAATTAACTAGGAGAGCAGAAACTAGCACAAAAATCATATATTATCTTAATGTCACACCTCAGAATCATCTGCTCAATAAACATGACTTTTCAAACCCAAACAGACAGGAATCTTGAAGAAAAACAAACAGCTTGCAGAGATTAAAGAGCCTTTTGTCCTTTTTCATGTGCATTTCTTTTAGCAGACTAAATTAAGCGAGTCTGGTGTACGTTTTTAGGAAGGAACATTTCACACTGAATGGAAAAAATGTTCTATCACATATGAAATTCATGCAGCTGTGCGGAACCTAGTCCAGATGGTCTAAGACTATAAAACAACACTAAATGATAGACAGTAGGGCCTTCCCAAGATTATGTGATAAAGTCACAACGTCATATTTTGACTTAAATTTTCTGTCATGTATTGTTTCCTTCCAGATCAGATAGCTCCATTTTAATTTTTAACTAATCCTGAATATTCAGTGGAAACTCTCAACAAACATTACTGATATGCACATGAGCATAAATCATAAAATATTTGCAAAATGCCCCTTTGCTTCATAAAAACAATGCTGAATTAGAAGTCTCCTGGTTCTCCCACAATACTAAACTGTTCACACCACTTAGCTTAAAGAGGTAAAAATGCCTGGGTTTAAATATGCTGCAAAAACACAGCAAAACACATTCTACCAGCAGATTAATTCATGCATGCTGCTTAAGAAAATTAACAACAAGGCTGAAGAATGCTGAACAAATCACTAATAAGAAAGGAGCTTCAATTGATTTTGAAATAAATCAATAGGTGATTAACACAATATTTTTAAAGCAGTAGAATGTATATATATTATATAAGCATATATATTATATTTTCAATACCTTTTTAGCTCTTAATCGAACAAGGGCTTTACAACAGTGAGCATGTCCCTATATTGACTATCAACTTCTTTGGAATGCCTTTAGTCTTTTATAACGAAAATCCAAAAAATGGTCTGTGAAACAAGGCTACGACAAGCCATTCTGCAGTGAAAGATTTTAAATCATCCAGCCTCTTCTAATAGACTTGAGACTTATTGAGGTAGAAACCATAAAAAATGAAGAAGGGAAATTTAATCCCTGAAATATTGATTTGCACATTAATATCATATAGGCAGAGGGCAATTTGGCTTCATGGAAATGACACATTGTCGACCCTTGGTGAAGTCAGAGCCAATCTAACTGCTGAACATGTCTGAATCTCAAGAGTTATTAAGGGCTTCCCTTCTTGCCTTTATGACTTTTCTTCAGCCTACCAATGCAATCTTAAATGTATTATCTTTAAGAAATAATTGTAAAACCTCAGGGGTTTTCCAGTTAATGGAAGGGAGGCTAAACCACATCAGATTCTGAAATGCAACATTAAACCCTTGCAATCAACAAAACCACCTCAATTCTCATCCATCCAGTGCAGGATCTAATATTGTTATTAGAGATAATCAAATTTCATTGTGTAAATTTAGGCTCATGGTCAGAATGGAAGCAGTAAATTCTGCAATATTAAACAGTGATTTTTCTCAGCCTCCTTTATATGTTCTTTGATGGTGCACTGTCTTCACAAATAAAGCTAAACTATTCAAAAATCATGGAACACATCTGTCGCCCTATTCTGAAAGATGCACACAATGTTTCTTGCTATCTCCACAGCCTTCCTTTAGTTTTAACTTGATCTAGCGGATAAGTTCCATTTTAGAGAATAATAAAGCAGTATCACTGCATAAACCAAACAGCAGATACTATTACTTTGACTTACACAGATGGTTTACCTGACCTTTCTTTGTTCCTTGGGTAGGTTTCACTTTTGCAGATTTACGACTTTTCCTTCTATATTTCATTGACCCTCTATGTTCATTATCATAAAAATGAAAACTATTGAATACATGTTTATGTTGGCAAAGTCCAAAAAGCCCACGACTAAAGGATAAAGAGATGCTACAATGCACTGTGTGGATCTCTAGATCGTATACTATAAATATTCAAGCACAGCTAACACGAATAACTGAATAATCCTGGTGAGCCTCAGCTCTGGAGCCAGGTGCAAGAGGTTAAAACAGCTGGCTAGCCATCTTTTATTTTGTGTGCCTTCCTACCGGCTGAAGCCGCAAACCCTGAAAACTAGCAGATATTCCCTCAAGGTTGATAGTCTGATTTTTTTTCATTTCAACCAGTTTAGTAGGATCCCCCAGTAGAGAAAAGACAGAAACTCCTTAAATACAGGCAGTTGAATAGGAAGTGGAGCAATGATGATTAAGGCTCTTCCCCCCCACACACCCCCCAACCTTCAACCCCCCGTTTATTTCCACGATCTTCTTTGTGCACCTTCCCATCCAAACGTTTGTATTCCTTATTTCAAAGAAAAGCACTCCAGATCGTTCTGTCAGTTTTGCCAGTAAATATAAAGTAAAACAAGTGTTGATGGCACTGAGAGTGTTACATACCCAGGCTGTGTTTTTGCATTGCTCTCAATGGAAGCGATCGATGCCCATGTCACAGTCGCGTCCCAATCGCAGCCAAGTCTCTGCCTCAATCTAACCAACAACAGGCAGGGCTGCAAAGGCTTCTCACTACCTCTTCCATCCATCCACCACCAAACTAAAAATATAATGCTACATATGATCTTTTTAAACACTCCATCACCGCTCCTAAGGATCGAGCCACTGCAAATCCAGGGGAAACACGATTGAAAAAAAAAAATACACCATCAAAAAAAAAAACACCCTCACAGCAGCTACCCCAAAAGCACCCGAGCCCACTCTCTCGCTCTCCTCCTGTCAACTACATAATCCTTGATAAAACCGAAGCAAGGCTAATAAAAAGAAAATTAAAAAAAAAAAAAAAGAGGAGGACGGAATGGAGCCGAGGAAATGCAACTGTCAGAAAACGGGATGGTCAGACTTCCTGAGTGAACCTGCCTGTGTCTGGCTTAATGTAAATCTCCACCATCTTCAGCCTGGCAAGTTGTCTTTTGGTTGGGCTTTTTTTTTTTTTTTTTTTTTTTTTTGGTGGGGGGGGGGGGGGTGTGTTTGCGATCTCTGCCTTGGTACCTAAGGAGGAAGAGGAGGAGGAGGAGGGTGTGTTACTGAATGGTGGCTAAAGCCTCCTCGGGACGGCGCTGAGGTGAAACAGGCTGAACCCGACTGATGTGGCTCCTCTCTCGGTTGGACCCAGTGCCCTAAGCAGCCGATGAGAGACCCCCGGCCGCCCGGCTCGCAGGTAACAAAAGAAATACCAACCCGTGTGTTTTCTGCTGCCGCTGCTGGGGAGGCTGTGGGGTTGGGGGGGGGGGGGGGGGGGGGGGGGGAAGAAGATGCAGCAGGGGAGGAGTGGAGGGGAACCGCCGTAAGTTGGCATCGGATGGGGGCAAAGTTTATTAGCAATTTTGTAGGAAATTTCATGTCAGGAAAGACGGGGAAGCAGGGACGCGTCTGCCATTAGCCGCCGTGATGGGAAGGGATGCACTTGATTCTGGCACGAGCAGTTAGAGCAGGAACCAAACTGCGGCTCGCTGTTTATGAGCTTTTTTTTTCTTCTTTTTCTTTTCTTTTTTTTTTTTTTTTTGGTCTGTTGGCTGTCTTTTTTAAACACACCTTACCCCCCGGTTCAAAAAAAAAAAAAAAAAAAAAAAAAAAAAGGGCGCCTGTCCCGCAAAGCAACCACCACTCCCTTTCAAAAAATCTCAGAAAGGCTTCGCTAAAAGCAATCTCCGACCCTGCCCGCGAGAGCCTTTCCTACGGAGCGGCTCGGCGCGGCACGGCACGGTATGGCACGGCACGGCACGGCACAGCGGGGATGCCGCGGGCTCCGCCGGCGTCCGGCCGGCAGCCGCCCGCCGCAGGCAGCGGCAGCCGCGCATCCCCACAGCCCCGCCAGCGGTGCCGCTCCGCGCCGAGCCGAGCCCAGCCGAGCCGAGCCGAGCCCCGCCGGGCCGGGCCGGGCCGGGCCGCCTCCCCGCGCCGCGCGGCGAAGCTGACAGAGCCGCAGCGCGCGCGCCTAACGGGCTCCGCTCCTCCCGCTGCCACAGCCGGCAGCCAGCGGCGCGGCCGCCCTGCGCGCACACACACACACACACACACACCCGCACGGCCACCCTGCCTCTGCTCCTGAGAAACCTACCTGCGAAAGAAAGGGGGGCAGGAGGAGGTGGGGGGGGAGAGGGGAAAATGCACCCCACAACCTTCTCCTGTACACACGCACGCAGTCAGGGTCCCCATTGCCCTGCTGGCATCCCCCCCCTCGCCCGAAAGCGAAAGTTTCAGAGGCCGAGGGGGGTGGAGATGAGGAGAGGCAAGGAGGGTGGGAGAGCAGAATGTGCCTTCAAAAGGCACCTCAAAGTTTTGGGGGGGACCGAGCTGCGAAAGAAGAGTGCGAGCTCTAAAGGGGCTGGCAAGGGATGACTTCTGACAGCCGTAACGTCTTTCCTAATCTGACAGTATTCCCCCCCTCCCCGAGCTCCCTAGAAAAAAAAAGAGCAAAATAAAAAGTGGGGGGCAACCCCCGAAGCTCTTCTCAAAAGCGAGCAGGGTCCTCCACTTAATCTGAAAGTTACAGCCCGAAAGAGAAAAAATAAAAAATAAAAAAAAAAAAGAAAGGAAAAAAAGAAAAGAAATCCACAGCCCCAAACCAAAACAAAAAAAAATACACAAACAAAACGTAACCCCCGGAATAAAAGAGAAAGGCAGTAAGAGAAAGAAAGAAGGGAGAAAGAAAAAGCAGCCCCTCCTTCCGAAATGAGAGCAAATACTGTACCTAAAAGTGGGGAAACAGGCAGAAAAAGGGGGGAGAGAGAGAGGGGAGAGGTACATGGGATCTGGGGATGTGAGTGTGTGTGTGTGTATGTGAGAGAGAGAGAAAGAGGCACAGAGAGAGGGGGAGAGAGAGAGAGAGCGAGAGCGAAATATCAAAGATTGTGCAAGATCAGCCTGGAAAGATAATCGATACTCGACCTAAATTTAACACAAACTACTCAATAAAAGTTAAAGAAAAAACTTACTTTCCATTTCCCCTCGCAGTTCCTACTGGATCTTCGCCTCTCTTTTTTGTTTTGCTTTATTTACTTAACAGCTGATCACATCCAAGTAAACGAGAGAAGGTTCATTAAAAAAATAATAAAAAAAAATAATCCTCCAACTTTATTGGGTGAAAATAAAAATGATTGAGCAAGAAGTGGGGGGCATGGAGCGGTCCTTTGGGGTCCGGGAGTTGTTAAAGCATGTGCCGACCGCGGTCTCGCTGTTTGGTTGTGAAGGGGTTGGGAAAAGGAGGAAAGGAAATGAAAATCCGATATGTCTTTATTCTGCTAATTATTATCGTTTTAGCCCTGTTTAAAAAAATGGCTGATTAAGTTGAGTGCGCATGTCTTTGTGTGTCTATTCCCGATATGCACTCTGGGAATGAGAGAGAGAGAGAGAGAGAGAGGGAGAGAGAGAGAGAGAGAGGGAGAGAGGGGAGAGAGAGAGAGAGGAGAGAGAGTAAAGAGAGCGAGGGAGAGGGAGAGCGAGGGAGAGGGAAGAGGAGAGGGAGAGGTGTAATTAGTGAGGTGATCAACATTCTCCGGGCTGCAAATGACGCGCAGCCCCGGAGCCGGAGAAGCCGGAGCTGCCGCGGCTGCCGGGGGCTCGCCGGGGCTGCGGGAGCCACAGAGCCAGCCCAGAGAAGAAGGGGCAGCAGAAGGGAGCTCATGGATACAAACACAAGTCTGCAAACTTCATTAGTAACACAGACACACACGCACAGGCACACAAAGTAGATGGCTAGGGAAAATTAAAAAAAAAAAAAAAGAAAAGAAAAGAAAAAAGAAAAATAAAGGAGAGTGGCAGACTTGCTCTTTTAACTGTTCAGAAACTTAAAAAGAAACGGGTATAAATTAATCATTGCATCAGGGAGATATTTCTGTCTGTCTGTCTGTTCATCTCTTTAAATTTTCTCTCTTTTAATGGGGATTTAATGAAAAAAAATTGCATCCCATTTTTTCAATGGGCTAATGAATATATGACACATCTGCAAAAGGAAAGGTAATATATCTAGGATAGGGAACAACTACCCATACGGAGATAAAGACAGATTTATTTACACATGTGCACACAAATGCACACATGTGTACATTCACATCCTACATCGTATTTACACATATGCACATACACTCAACACACACACGGAGTCACACAAAACATAGCACACTTTATTTGTTGACCACCATGTAATTGCTTGGAGATACCAACAAAGTAAAAAGCAAAGCCTTACAGAATATACAATAACAACTGTAAACAGTCTTATCAAAATGAAGTAAATATCAGCCCAAGGAAAGGGTCTCTTTGCACACAATCCAGGTTTTATGCATATACATGCATCATCTTCCAGTTTCCCTGCAAGTATTGATATTTTATTAATATTTTATCTGCTATATTTTACCAGACATATTTCATTCTTGAGGGGAGGGGGGCACACTATTATGATGAAAAGTAGGGTAAAATGTACAGATGTCATTATAAATCGGAATCTTCTACAAATATTTTCCTGTGTGGGATTTAAGAAGATTGCTTCTCATTTGAAAATCTAATTATCTTAACCTAATACTGCAGATGTGAATATGACTGACACTTTCATTAAAAGATAATTAACTAAAACTAGGAATAGACATACTTTAAAATACCCCCTACTGAAGATAAAAACATGACTATTCAAAGAGCATCCGAATACACCGCAGGAACACGTGCAGATTTTTGATAATGCTATTCCAGAAATGGGTATACCAGAAATGGTCACTAAGTCACAGTAACATGCAGGAGATATTTACAGTACCAAGGACCCTGCGCAGGTGAACCGTAACCTTAGAGCTGACATGCCTTTGAAGTTCGTGATTCCTGCGATACACATCAAAACCTTGTCTTAGGCCTTAAACACTAAAAACCAGCAGGAATGTTTTATCACAACCTTCCATTAAAAGCACACATGCACAACAACAACAAACCTGCAAAAACCAGGAAGGCAGAAATATACACCTCTCTGGGCCCTAAACCTCCTGCTCCAGGAGAACATTTTGCAAGTACTGGAACTAACGCTAATAGGAAAATCCCCACCTGATGATGAATTAAGGCTGCCCTTAAGGAAGCACAGGCCAGTGTCAGGGAACCGAGTGTCTAAAAGCAGATGTTTAAGGTCACAGTGAAGGTCCTGATAGTTTTGAAGGAAAAAAAAAAAAAAAAAAAAAGAAAAAGAAAAAAAGGTTTTTGGAAAGGGAAAGGGGGAAAAAAGGATTTAAAAAAAGGAAAAAAAAAAAGGGAAAAAAAAACCACCAAAACAAACCACTACACTGAAAGTACAGTTATTCAGAAAATAGGAATCTGCAAATAAAGCAGGGGAGGACCCCTACCCCAGTCCAGAGAAACCTTACTTTAAACTTCAGGAAAATCTTCAAGATTCGAACTTAAGGGAAAAGCCAGGGGCATTGGCAGGTTAGTGAGAGCAACTTTGTTGCTTTTCCAAGCTTTACCTGTGCATTGCCCCAGCTCATCAATGAAAAAAGGTGTAAGCATATGTATGCAGATTTCCACAGGCACTGTGCCCTGTCAGTGAACTTAATAAGGAAACTAGCGATATTCTGCATTGTTGTTTACACGGTGGAAAAAAAAATGCAAACAAAGACTGGAAATGAAATCTCTGAAACCTGTTTACAGTTATCAGATTGACGGAGTATGATGGAAAGAGGGCTTTTAGGTTTAAATGGTAGACGAAACGGAACTCTGAGATAGAAGGATGCATTGTCCATTCAAGTGCATGCCTGAAGGATGGCAACACATTTCCTAAGACTGAAGACAATTAAATACAATATGATGAAGAAACACCTGAGAACAATACATCTATTTCAAATTCAAGTGAAGAAACACGTATACTTAATGTCAGGGAAGAATAAGGAAACGAAGATAATTTAGTTTTAAAGTCGTCGCCCCCCCCGCACTTCCCCCCACCTCTTTTATTCCTAGTGCTTTTTTCCTGGTGAAACATCAATATCATTAATGTCATTAATGTCAAAACACCAAACGTCAGAACAGTCAAGTCATTCTTTTTTGGCTGTAGATTTTTCCCCCCTTTCTCTCGTCTTGGAGGGGGATATAGGTTTATGGTGTTCTTGAGTTACAGCTAAGGAACAAAGGAGGGGGGAATAAGGCAGGAATTGCGACAGGAGAGTTCACATTTTTCAGGATTTCTTCTGTCACTGTTTACTGTCCATCCTAACATTTTAAACCTCTCTGTTTCTCTGTCTCTCCCGCTTTCTCTCTCCCTAAAAATAGTACCTATCGGGGGGGGGGGGGGGGGGGGGGGGGGGAAAAAAAGGCACTACGGGATCTTAACAGTTTAGAAGGAACCCGGGGATCGCCACGTAGATAGGAAAAATCGAAGAAGGTTAATTCCGGGAGGCAGCAGCAGCAGGTTTGTGGGATGTGATAAGAGCGGAGCGCAGCGCGGGCTGGGGGCGGCAGGCGAGGGGGACCCGGCGCGGCCGCGGTGCGGTGCGGGGCTCCCGGCGGCGGCGGGCGGGCTCCTGGCGGCGCGGCCCGGCCCGGCCCGGCCCGGCTCCCGCTCCCACTCCCCTCTCTCCTCCCTCTCTCGCTCAGCTGATTGCCCCCGAAGAGTCTCGCCTAACCTCTCAGCTCCTCTCCTCTGGTCTCGATGGACCCCCCGCCCACCTCCTCCGAACTTCTTCTGCAGGCACCGTTACATATTTTGGGTTTTTTTCTAGCCTCCTGTTGAAACCACAAAAAGCTCTTGATAGTGACGTTATATTTGAAAGAAAAGGAAGGGGAGAGAAAAAAAAAAAACCTCAAAAACCGATCAGCCTTTTCTGTCCTTGGCCATCTCCAGCCTTAGCCCTAAGGAAAACTTATTGGCCGGGGTGAGACGGAGCTGATGGGGGCCAGAGCCCGACACTGACCATTCTTTAATAGACAAAGAAATCGTAGCCCAAACCGGGCTCTGTTACACCACGTCTCCCCGTCAAGCTCATTTCACTCCCTAAATCTGCGCTGCGGACACACAGGGGCACAAGGATCTGCATAATTACAGACATAGCCGTTTCCCTCTTTAATAAACCGACATAATTCCCTAATAAGCGTTCCCTTCCCCCACCTTCTCCTCTCCCCAGACCCCAACCCAAGGGAAAGGGGATCTATGTCTTTTTACTGCGTTCCCTAAGTCTATAGATGAGCTCAGTTTGAAACGAGGTATTACAAGATTTCAGTGTTACAGACCCTTTATCTGAGCTACAGACACTTTCAGATCCCCAGCCCCCACCTCTTCTCCTTTTTGTTGTCTCTTCTCCTCCCGGGGGCTATTTGACAAAGGCAGTGTGTTAACTAACATTTTTGTTTAACTCAGCAACTTCTTTTCAAAACATACTTAAACCTGATAGCAATCTCTTGTACTTTTTTCTTTCCTTTTTTTCTTTTTTCCCCGAGATGAAATTGACTCTGAACCCAAAGCGTTTGGCTATTATTGATAATTTCTTTCTTTGCAGGTATCATATTTACAAATCTTTTGTTAATTTACAGCGCTCTTCCCCGCCACCCACCACCCCCCGCAAAACATTCCACTACATACTTAAAACGGGATGGGGGGGAGTGGGGGGGGGGGCAGGAGGAGAAGAGGGAGGAGGGAAAGAAAACAAAAATCCCACTCTGATTCCTGGAAAGTTTTGTTCGAAAAAGAAATAAAACAACAATAACATACTGCTTTTCAATTCTGCCTTCACTGCCCCAGATTTGGCATTCACCTACTGAAATTGCGTCTAACGAGCAGTGACCTTAGAGAAAAATCACAGCCGAATAGTATAGACATCTCGCTGAGATTTTGAGCTAAATAGTGCCGATCCCGATTGGCTTTTTCGTCTTGTTATTTTGGCTGGAGCCGCACAAAAACGCGCACCCGGACATTACTATAAATAAAAGCTTTCCAGGTCTAAGTCTGCTGCCGGCGTTTCCTCCGGAGCCTTAACAGCCCTTTTTCAGCTCCTTTCTTGGGCAGATCGCGGGGATTAAATGCCCTGAACCTGAGCTCCTGGCCTTGGATGGGAAGGGAAAGAAAAAGGGAGAGGGAGAGAGAGAAAGGAGAGGGTGAAGGAGCCAGGCGCCCTCTGGGCTTTCAGAGGTCAGCGCTTTGACAGTGCTCTGACCTCCCTCCCCTCCCGGCAACCACCCCAGTGTTTATAAACAAAAACAGTCAGGACTAGCCCCAAACAATAGCAATTCACCAACTTCACAGGCACTTCACCAGCTCTTATGCAAATAAAGGAAAACGACCGCTTACCACCGCTCCCCCCCATCCCCTCCAGAAAGCCCAAGAGCATATTTCCAGCAGTGATATATCCAAGGGAAAAATTTTACGTTCTATCCTGGAAAAGGACAAAAAGGGACTTCAGAAATAAAACGGTTCTGGTAGAAAGACAGACAAAAAGGAGAAAAAGCCGATAAAACTACCGATCTTACTGCAGAAAGAGGAAAGTTATGAAATATTTATATCTAAATCCAGCAATCCACACTGCCAATAAAACAGGAATCTTTGTTGTGTAGACAATATGCTAAACTACCTCTGCGACAAACAGCGATTATAAAGCAACCAGAAAAAGTTATTTTCGCCCAAGGAGCCAAGTTTTCAAAGAAAACGTGTGGATTTTACAGCTAAATAAAAGCCACCACCTCTGTGTTATCCGTAAAAACTACACATAAATTAAAAGCACCGTTAAAAGAAAAAAAAAAAAAAACCCAAAAAAAAACCTTCCAGCAAGCAAGCAGTACATCTGATCTGACTTACCAAAAAAAAAAAAAAGTATAATTAAAACCATCTTTAATTACAAAAAGCAGCAAGTGAAAAGTAAATGAATCAATGATTTCTCCCCAAAATATTGTCCACCAAGGTATAGAAATGACAGTTCTATAGTCCTGCATTAAAGCATAACTGAAACCCCACAATTCAAGTATTCATTATGCAAGAAGGAAAAAAAAAAGTAAAAGAAAAAAAAAAGGTCCTAATGATTTTCAAACTTTTGTTTAAAAAATGATGAAGATCAGGAAAGGTTGGAGAAAAAGTTAAAGGAAATATACCTCAAGAGAAAAAAGACCATCTCCTTTTCTTCTTTGTCTATCAGTCTCCAGTTAAAGCATATGGAAAATGTTTTCAAAATGCCTAGATTTGGCACATTGTCATTGCAAAGAGAGGAGCGCAGTGATGCTGTTATAGAAAATGGGAAATAAATTCAGGATTGGGTGCTGCCTCCTTCAATGCGGATTTATCTAAGTTTAATTTAATATTCCGCAATCACTCTATGATCGCATATAATTCACCAAGATTTTTAAGGGCTTTGCCTAAATATGTTGACCACAGGCACAAAGTAATTTCATCAGATTATTTCCTTCTTTTATTTGTATTTATTTTTCTCATTAGAAACACTTTAAATTGCAATTGTAAATAGTAGAAACGATGGAATATTAGGTTTGGAGTGAACAAACGCTCAGAGAAGGCATTAGCTTTATTAAAATCATTCCGAACGTAAAATCAAAAAGCACAAAATGGTTGTTTGTAAAACACTAAACCTTTAATCGATTTATTGGCATTCCAATCGATTAGATAAACGGAAATCTATAGTAAACATAAAAGCATTTAAAATATTTTTCTCTCATTTATAAACAAAACTTTTCAGTAGAAAAAAATTATTATCAAACGACTAACAGGAAATTCTTCAGATATCAAATTACGATAATAAAATTATTTCCACATGGAAAGGGATAATGACAATGATGATAGTAATTATAATAATGAATAATTCAACAGCCCTTTGACATATATGGAAGAGCCTGGTTCAAAAACAGCTTTTGAAGGGGGCTACTTTTAGGGGATTTTTTAAATAAAATTGAAATTTGAGGCTGAAATGCTTATATTAAGTGACAGTTTAGGTGCATATGGTAAAATTACATTTTTTTTTTCCCTGCAGTTTTTAAGAAGAACTGTTCTCTTGACATCACCTCTTAAATTAAGTTACCCCTTAATAGTGGTAAATAACTATGTAAATATATAAGCTACCCCTGAATTTATTGGGGGAAAATTTTGTCTCCACACCAGGGCAATGGGAATGGGGACCTTTTACTTTACAATTTAAGCAATTTGCCTAGCTGGCAGAGTACCTTCCAGATTACAGAAAAATCGTGCGAGCAATAATGTATTTGATCACTTAAGTGAAAGAACACAATTTATTTAGGGGTGGAGGGTGGGGAACTGCAAGCCGGAGAAATGCAGCAATCAGCTTGTGGCATTCTGGCTGCGCGAAGAGGAAGTGTTGCTGTAACGGGTATTATGTTTATTTGATAAAGAAAATCAATGAAAGTGGCTGTAAAGTAGTTAGTGAGGCGTGTGTTTGGGACTCGGGTTGAATAGTGACTCCAGCGGTCTGGTCGATGAGCTCTAAGAGCTCTGGAAATCTAACCTAACCCTCCGAGTGAGCTCTCTCTCACTCACTGCTGCACCTTCCCCAGGCTGGGAGACTTCAGCCCTTGTCTCCTCCCTCCGTCTCCTTCCCTCTCTCCCCACATCCCTCCCTCTGTCCCTCCTTCCCTCTCTCCTGGTTTTCCGCTCCTGCTTTCCTTCTACCCATCCACTTCAACTGTTCCCTCTCCCAGGTATATTTGCTCCCCTCAATCTCTCCCATTCTCTTTCTCTCCCACTTTCATTCTCTCGTCCCATCTCTGCCGTAGCTGCTTCGTCCCGGTCCAGATGGTTCTCTAAGTTTCCTTGTACTTTTGAAGCCTTTCTCTTTCTTTAATTATCTTCTTCTCCTCTCGGGTATAAGTATTCCTAAGTCTTCTTCCAGCCTTTTCCTTATCTGTCTTCACCAGCCAAATTTATCTCTTATTTTGGATTGGTTCCTCTGGACATGTGCTATAATAGTAATTATCCCTACTCATTTCCCTTTCACACACCCATGCTGAAGGGATGAGCACACCATGCTCTTTCCACAGCTGAAATATTTTAGACATTGGCTAATCTTCAGTGGTGCTTTACTTCAGACGTGCTGCAGCTATTACCCCCTTTTCTCCCGCTATTCTTCATTCCCTCCAACTTAAAACAGAAATGTTTCTCCTCCTTCTTTTCATTTCCTACTTTACAATTTCCTTTGGGGTTTCTAAATAGTAGTATGTCTTTTGCAATTCCCTACCCCCATCTCCTTCACTGTCTCACTTCAGCTATTTTGTTTACCCGGTTGCTTAGAGGAATATTTCTTTCCTTAACAAGTTTATCTCCCTGTATTTCAGTCTCAGCCTATTAAAAAAAAAAAAAAATAGAGAGAGAGAGAGACCGAGAGAGTGGAAAAAAAAGTTCAGCTCTTTTCAGCGAACTAACTTGGTTTCAAACTTCTGGTTTGGATTATGTGTCATTATCTATTTTCCCTTATCGTATCCCCCGTTGCCCTCCCCACCCCTCTGCCGCTAATAACATCTTTAGTGTGGTCAATGTTAAATATGGCAGATCTCTGAAAAATGCCTCCTCTCGAGCTCTCTGCTGGAATTCATTACCCGCCGCACTCTTCCCATCGCCCCGTGTCTGCGGGGCCCCGCGCGGCCGGTGCGCGGAGCCCCGCGGAGCCTCCGGCGCGGCCG
>QUSF01000001.1:39624991-39649698 GCA_003676055.1 Chloebia gouldiae | reverse complement strand
CGCGGCCGCCGCGGGCCGGCAGGTGCGCGGGTCCCGCTCCGCGCCCCGCGCTGCGTGCGCCCCGCTGGCGGCGGCGGCAGCCCCTCCGCGGGAGGTGCGCGGCTTTCCCAGCCGGCCTACCTGCCCTTGTTTGTCTGGGGCAGGAGGTGGGGTTTGGAGTCTGGCTCCTCTTGCTATTTTCTTTTTTTCCTCCTTTCCCCCACTTTTTTTTTTTTTCCCCTTTTCCCTTGCTGTGTCCTGATTGTCTGGAGTGGGATCTAGATGAGGGATCCCCCCTGGCGAAGTCACTCATGTGCTGCTGGCTGTGACACATGCTATGTGTGTCGCCTTTGTATGGTCCTGGTTGGGCCACATACACTTAGCCTGCAGTTTAAGGATTTGCTTTCCTGTGTGTAGTGAGTGCTGGAATAAAGCAGGATTTCAAAGGGTACCACTAGAGTTGACATTTCAGGCCTGCTCTGGGTTTTATATAAACCTTAACCAGGGGAAACAATTGTTCCAGGTTAAATGGCCCTAAACTTTCCTTTGTTTCATTAATTGGGATCTTCTGTTTAGCTCTTGTGAGAATTCTTTTAAAGAAGCCGGAGGAATAAATCTGATTCATTAATTTCTTCCATACTGACTGAAAGATTTTCACTGTTTTACACATGGCTGGAGTTATGTTTAGACTTACTTCTTGTCTTTAGGTTACACACATGAAGTGAACATAGGGGGCTTGATCCTGCCAGTCCCTTCTTGAGTGAGTAAAACAGGTCTGTCTCATTGTTAGAAACTCTCACTACCATCAGGGCCTCTGTTTGGAGTGATAGCTGATAAAATTATTTTACCTATTCCAGGCCCCCATAAGGCTACCCAAAACAAATGTTGTCATATACTTCTGATTTTCTAAAAAACGTGCTCTATGTTTTTTAGCTAAGCTTCTAGTAACTTTAACTTTCTTCTTTGCTTAAATGTGCTTGAGAGAGGAATGATAGCTTTTACATTAAATATTTCATAGTACTGACAGAGGCACAAATGGAAATTAGTATTTTTTTACAGTTTCAGAGAAAATGCAATGCACAAACAAGGCAAACAATATAATCCAGAAGTTTTATTAATTAAAACTCAATGTAGGAGCATACATTTTACACATTTTTGCCTGGGAACTTGGACGCTTAAATTTTGTCAATATCTCCATCACCTCTGAAATTATTGCTCACCTATATCCACAGTGACCCCAAATTGTCAGAGAGAAAGCCTGCCAGTTGTAAATCCACACGGGGCTAAAACAGGATTGCAATTTATTATAAAGCAGAAATGTTACTGAAGGCAAAATTGGTGCCTATTCCCAAGTCCGCACCTGAAAGGAACACATTTTCCAGAAATAAAGATGTTACAGAGGATTCTTTAATAATATTTTTTCATGAGATAGCATCATCATATTAGGTGGACTGTATTTTTTCTGGATTTTAACCAACTGTGAATGTTTTGTTAAAAATCATTTAAAAATAACAGGGACAACTGAATTTTAATACCACCTTGAAAAGATTAAAATATTTACTTAGGTTGCAGACTTTGTGCATGACAGTACATTATAGAATAGTCAGGATAGATACTTTTTCCTTCTTTCCCCAAAAGGATATAGCTTGGTATAATATTCTTGCTTCCCACTGGAATGATGTTAATGAGTGCAAAAATATTCTTGATTTAATGTAAAAGAGGAAATGAAGGACTGTTATAAAACTAAATTTAAAAGTATGTTTTTATACTCTGGAAAAAAATACAGAATAGATGTATTTTGCAGGGAGATATTATATGCCATGTGGAAAGAGCTTATTTAAAATAAGTGTCTGTACATTCCTTCAGAGAAGTGTGCACGGTGTAGTTTGAGTCATAGGATTTTTGTTCTATATTTCTACTTATTTTTACAAGAAAATGTTTGTAATGTAAGATATGCATAAACAATTTCAAAGAGCATCTGAAATTTATTAAAATAAAAAAAAATTAATATGCTACTGATTATGAAGAAGTGTTTGTAAAACACCTAATTTCTAAAATAAACTTGTGAATCTAAAAAAGGTGCTAACCTGCATACACAATATGGACAACTTTCCCCTTTCAGTTAATTTCTAGTGTCAGGAGGAATAAAAATAAACACAGGAAAAGTATTTCACTCTTTTTTTCTTATGCTCCTTTAAAATTATCTCTTCACAGAGACATCCTGAGAAATTAGAAGTACCCTAGGAATCAGTATTTCTACCAAATAATTATTTTGAAAATGAATATATGTGCCATTTTCCTTTGTTTTTTCAGTAGATAATTGTGAGTATTGTCATCAGCAAAAAGGGAATAAAAACTAAGTCTAAAACACATTGTAAGGCAACAAATAGATGCTTCTATATTTACAGTAAAATATTTGTATTTTCTTTTAATAGGAAGCCTTCATAAATTATTAAATCACACTTTATCAAGTTAACAATGGAGTTAACTACAAGCAGGTAAAATGCTGTTTTCTGTGTAAGATTCATACTTGAACCCATCAGACACTTCATATCTCTCTTCTACGTGTTTTTTCATTAACATGACATTATTCAAACTTTTATTTTGAGATTATTATGGTGAGTAAAACATATTTGTCTGTGTGTTTGTATTCACCAACACACAGAATCAACTGATCTCTTCCTGTTTCATACAAAGATACTTGTGTAGAGTTATATATTTAGAAGCATAGGAAGGTCTGCTCAGTGTTTGGTTTTGGCACAGTAATTAAGGTGTCAGGATTCAGATATGCTTTAGTGCTGAACATTCAAAATTTAGCATTAGAGTCCCCGGTTCATCTACAACAGGATGGATACTGTGTTTATAGAGTTCATTTTTGACCTTACCTGAGTAAGTACTTTAAGTTAAAGTATGAGATGCACCTAGAGGGGTAATACATTGAGTTTAATAGGAAGACAGTTAATAACCTTTTTTCATCCTCATGCACTATCAATCATGGCTGTCACCAGTCTGCTGAATCAAAGCAAAAGTGTTCTTCACAGATGACTGATTAGAAACGCAAAATCACAAGATCCATCTTCATGGTCACTTTTATTATAGTCATTTTTAAACTGACAGCAACCTGCTCAGTTTCAGCAGACTGGGCATCACAAATAGTGTCACTCAGTGCAGCTAAGCATGAGAAGATGTTGGCTGGATTATACTTAAAAATAATTAGGCCCAAAGCCTTTTGTGGAAGCAAGAAAAAGGATTTTTGTGGTTCTAGCCCCATCTTTTTAATACCAGCAGTAGCCTATGCTTTTATAGTAGGTTTCTATTGGAAAACATTTTCACCCTTCCACTCTTCAAGTGAATAAATCAGTTTTGGTGGCCCTTGGATACTTTTTGTTGGTAATGTGACCAATGAGTTTTCATAGAAGCCCCTGTAAGCAGAGGCTTAACATTGCATACTGCTATTTGTACAGTGCTGTGATGAACTGCTGGTTTCAAGCCTTCTGAGGAATATTGCAAAAGCTAATTACCTTGTTAACTAGATTTGTTTCAATAACATTGTCTCCTGTTCAAATAAACTAGTGAACAGTTCAACAGTTTAAGGTTATTTATAAATTAAATGGGCTCCAGCAAATTTAAAATCGAAATGGTGTAGTTGAGAGGGGGAGGGAGAGAAGGAACACTGGTACTGCAAGTTGTGCTCTGTTCTTTTGTGTTTCTGGAATATGGTGAAATCTAATGTAAGTATAGGTATTAGGTAATGCTGAAAAGTGAAAGCTGGTTTGTTTGGAAGTGTTTTGTTTGATTAGTTTTTGGTTTTTTTTTAGAAATATAAATTGCTATTGCCTTGAAATGGTGCCTTTCCTGTGTGAAAACTGTAAGATTGGTTCCTTAATGTAAATAAAATCCTTTCCCTCTACTTAATGCTGCTTAACATGAGTAAGAAAATAATAGATTCTGATTTGGAATTTTGATTCAAGGACTGTTGGAGTGAAAAGACAGCCAAGACTAATTTTGAAATTAGGTGGAAGCTAAATAAGCCTCCCTCAAAACTCTTCAAAATCTTTACCGGTTTTTAAAATTTAAATTCCACTTAATCTTGTGAACAGAAAATAACATATTGCACCAGCTGAGCATCATTTCAGAATTATCTTTAGAATTGCAGTGAAATTGTGCATCTGGTTTGCCACTTAACTCTAACCCCCAAAAGGTAGTCTTAATAGTAAGCCTGATTTGTGTAGCTGTGATTCCTTTAACACAGTCCATAGGACTCTAAGCTCTGTATATCTAAAACTTTCCTTTAAAACACGTTTGGTAACTACGAGTGATTTCAGTGGGCTGCAGTGTCGGACCTTTCTTGCAGTGCCTCTTCCCATCCTTCTCTCTCAAACTGGAGGGCAGGACTTTGGTCAAGTAGGGCTCTTCCAAAAGGAAATGCTCTTCATTTCCACCCTCAGCCCTCACTCTTGCTTTTAGCACCTGGCTACAGACACACACACACACACACAGAGTCACACACTCAGTGGTGATGAAATGTTTGCCTTCACAAGCTTGCAAACACACACAAAGAACATGCTACATATATGTTTTTAACACTGGCACACAATCACTGCTGCCTGGATAGGTATGCTGAAACGTGAATATCAAGCTAATCATGTCAGGAGAATATCTTTATTTAAAGTATCTTTAATAGTTGTGTAATATTTCCATGTACTAAAGAGACTGAAGAAGGAAAGCAGGAAGCAAAGTAGGCAGCTTTTTGTCCAGTTGAGATTCACATGCTCTGCAAACAGTTTGGTTCCCCTCTTTGCCCCACTTAATGATTATCTTAAGGATATAATTAGCATTGATAATATGGTCCCACGTAGAAAATCCATTTTTGAAGTGGTTTTAACATGCATCTCTATTTTCTGATGAAAAATTGATACAGTAATGCTGACTGACATCTGTCTAAAAATAAGAGGCTAAGTATGTCTGAATTTAAATTTCTGAACATTAATCAAAATCCAAGCAAGCAAAGAAATTAGCACTGTCTACTGATAGATAAGATAATCATATTTTAATAATTATGCTTTCAGGAGAAGACAATCTTTTTTTCCCATTAGATATTTTAAATATTGTATTCTAGACATAAATAGCTAAAAAAAGCAAATTATTCCTGTACACCTTTCTGCGTAGTAAGAACATACTCTAAAGAAATCCTGAGATCTGGAAGTATAACTATCTGCATTAAAAAGAAAATGCTACAAATGCTTTCTAGTTTCAGGTACAAAAGTTGTTCTTTCTACTAGATATTAAATAATACTAATCTACTTCCTAGGTTTGTTTTTTACCCATTTACCATTTTAAGACAGTCTGGAAAAGGTGATCACTATAGCTTAACTTAAGCACATTGTAAATCCATGCGTCTAAAAAAGTAAGCATAAAAGGATGAGGAATAGTAAGAAATTTTGTGGGTTTTTTTTCCTGTCACAATGAAAGGAGACACAGGTAATAATTATTAAAATATTTTTAATTATGTTAAGAAAACAGCTACATCAAACTTACTTTGTAAACTTTCGGAATGTATTTGTTGTTTTATTCTACATGCTGCATCTTCCCCAGAATGTATTGTTTATTGTATGCTTACTTCCTGTTAGTACACTTGCTTATCCAGAATATTTATTATATATTAGGATATAGCACAGAGTTAACTTTAAAAGGGTAGGATTTTTAGAAATTAACTTTGAATTAACTATTTTTCCAACTACAATTCTATCTATCAATCCTTATAAGACATGACTGAAGTAAGTACTAAGTATCGAGGAAATGTTGCAGCAGAACAATTATAACATGCTTAAGTACTGAATGCATATAAATATTTTGTAAGATTTACCAGTATGTAATTTATATAACAAATAAGTAAAGGAATTAGCATCTACTTTAGTGATTACTAATATAAATGGTGATAAAAAATACCTAATGTGTAGGCACATGCACGGAAGACAGCAGCTGAAATACAGCATAACATTTTATCTTAAAAAAACAGATCTACCCAAGTAAATAGGCCAAACAATACCTGGAAGGTTTCTCTTTCCAAGTACACTTATCATAAACATATACAGACCCATGAAAAGTACCCATCAAATCCTCCAACAGCAAAACAGAGCACTGCAGAGAACACTAGGAATTCATATACCACACCTGCCTTTTTGCTGCTTGAATATACAGCTATTTCTGTCGTCGCTGCTTTTTACTTTATTTTCAGTTTGGTTTCTGAAATGTTCCTTGTAGAAACTTAAAAGTTTAAAAGGAGGAAAAAGCTTTTCTATGAGCATCACGTTGCAATAAATGTGTGTATGTGAGAGTGTGTGTGCATACAGAGATGTATCAGGCAGGCCAGACTGGTCATCTTTCAGCATCTGTCTCCTACCTGGGGCTCAGAACCTCAGCTTTCAAGGGAAAAGAGCAGGGAGCAGAGGTCATGCAAAACATTTCTGTTTATATATTCAAATTATCTGTATTTAGGATGAAGATATTGTCTGATATCAATATTCCCAGTTGCTCACTAGGCAGACAATTTTTACGTTCTCTCCAAAGGTATCGGTGTTGGTACATCTGTGTACCAGTAAGTCCAGATGATTGCTCATCAGGACTTAAAAAGGATTCTGCATTTTTCCTCTGCATTTTCTAAAATATTGACCACATAATATGAAGTGGGAATTTCTTTTTGTTATCTTTTTATTAATCTTTTTTTTTAATCTTTATACTCCCAGACCTCATTTTATTTTCTGCCACCTGCAAAATATAACAGCCACAAATCCTTGCAGGTTGTCTTTGAATTTATGCTTTATAAGAGCAACACTTTATAGGTAAGATGTAAATATTTCTTTGCCAAATATGCCAAAACCAAGAATTTTTCTTCCAACAATTAGAAACAATACCCATTTATTTACTACTGCTGAAGGATGCACATAGAAGCTTCAATATAAACATCATGGATATGCTGAATACAGTAAAACAAGTGTGGCTATTACAGATTGAAAACAAGAGAAGAGCTGTCTTATTTCTCAAGTAAAAGATTTAGGGATAAGCACATTTACTTTATTTTTTTGTCTATCTTTTTTCTGTAGTCTAAATCATAGTTTAGATCATAGTCTGTTAGGCTAAAAGGAAAATATTATTTTTGTAGAAATGTCCATCTAGGATTTTGGAACTCTGCTGTGGAATGCAAAAGGGGTAAAAAAATCCCTCCAAATTTCTTTGAATAGTTTAGGTGCTACAGTAGCAATTTTTTTAAAATATTTGATCTTTCTCTGTAGCTGTATTTAGGCACTGTTTTCATTTTTGTAAAGCACGGGTTTTCCTTTTTTGTAAGCTGTTCTCCCATAGTGCATCTTAGTTTAATTCATTCTTAGCAAAAGAAACACCCAGGTTCAATCTGGAGACCTCCTTCCAACATAATTTAGCTAGGCCTTTTCTTAGTAAAGGTTTTCTGGTTTTCATTTTCACTTCATATTCTCAAATAAAAGATCCTTTGTTGTCTACCATTTGATTGGACTTAATGAAAAACACTCCATTTTAACTTAACAGTATTTCCCTTTGAATTTATTATATTTAAGAACACTGTCAAAAATCAAGCATTTAATCTCAGGTTTTTATACTTAAAATTATATTGCTATCATATGGTTCAATGAGGTGATGTAGAAAATATATTGAATAGATTTCAAAAAGAAAAGTGAAAAACTAGCCTCATTTTAATATGAAACTAAATACTATGGCTAATGTGCAGATTGGGTATGGTAGTTGACTTTAAAGACTAACATGTGACAGGGTGCCAACAGCTGAATTGTGCAGTATTGACTAAATGAGGTTCACTGATTTGTATTGAGGCTAATATCTTCTTTAAACAATTCCGTGTAAATTGTGCGTATAAAGTCATTGGAAGCTATTTCTCAGGACAGCCTCGCTGGCTAGCTACCTGCTGGAGTGAGGAAGATAATCAATAGAAAGAAATAGAGCTGAGCATGAGACTAGGAAGCTTCAGAGCAGTTAGTGCTGATAAAAGTAGATGATGTCAATATTTGGGAATAACACAACTCTAGGATAACAGACAAAAGAGAAGTGCATATGTTGTAGAGTGTTCAAACAGGGGCAGAATTAATGCATAAGTGGCAGATGTTGCCCCAGGCTGCAAAAAGACATTATTTATTCCAGGTATTGTTAAATTCCTAGCGATACACCACTGCTCTATATAGTATATTAAAATTATATCTAGCAATGAGAGAGCTGGAATACTCTTTACATGAGTCAAAATTCTCAGATATAAAGAAGCTGATCCTCTCTGTTGACACAGAGCATTTTCTACACGTCTCCTTGAACTCATAAGGATGAGCCTCTGTCAGAACAGAATCCTGCAAAAACAGTGCTCAGTTGTCTCTAATTAAATGTTTAGAACTAATATTTAAAAGAGTAACAAAACTAAAATGTAATGGTACATTTTACCAGAAATCAATTCTTTGCTTGTAAAGATGTTGACATCCTTGAGCCCACCCTCTTCCCCCTCCCTTTTTCTTGTGTTTAAGGATTATTGAAACAAAAAATTCCCAATGCTCATTCAAATTTATAATATGGTGAATGTTTTTAGCCATGGTGTCTTTATTGGTAGTGAAATATTGGTATATTTTTGCTAATTTAATAGTAGAAATCAGTTTTCCTCTTGCTGTCAGGCGATGAATTTTTGTTCTTCTATGCTGATCTCTCTGTTGATGTATTATGACATAGTCTGTCAACATGAACAGATACGTGAAAGGGAGATTGGGTGACTGAGACATGCAACCTGAATATGGCTCCTCTTCAATTTTAAGTGTATTATCATGTTTGGATACAGTCAGTAGAAACGTATGATTTTTTCTTTTCCTCTAAAGAAAGCTATTATTTTGATGTAATTTAAGCAAAAGCAAAACAGGTGGACTATGACAAGGTCTTAAAGGAAGAATGAATGAGGTAACTCTAAAACATATGCACGTGAACTCAAAAAACTTTCACTTCTAAGTTATAGCCCTTTAGACCAAGCATTTGTAAAACACAAAAGTTTTTGTATAGGAAGAACCAGTCTAGGCTTATCTGATTATTAAATATTGCTATCTTTTCTTTTAAAAAATTAAATAATTCCACAAGCTTTACATGGTTTGTTGTCACAGATGTTTTTATTGTTTGGTGTTAGATATCTGGATTACATCAAGTAGGTGATTACTATGTCAGCTAAAAAGGTCAAGTTCCCTACTTTTTATTTCAAACCATCATAAAGGAACCATTCTATAATGGCATACTTGTCTATACTGTAGCTCTCCCTCTACTCATTTTAAAAAAAGCTTCTATCTCATATATTGCTTAACATGAAAGAATTTAATATTTTGATAGTTAATAACATCAATATTCGTGTTTAAGAGAAATACCTGTGTACTGAAATAATTAATTTTTTCAAAGCAAATTTCTTAGCAAAAGACCAGATTTTATCATTTAAAATATACAATTTATTGTAATAAAACGTACTATTATTAGAGTGATGTGTCATAAAAACCTTCTTAGATTTTTTTCAGGTTGCTATTCTTTAGTTGTCAGACATGGCATCATTCCATCTTAAAATTGCAAGAATTCATAAGGTTGTTGTTTAATACTTAACTCTAAGGAAATCTTCATTTTGAATAAGCATGTATTTTGATTTGGGACATAGTCAAAAATCTTTAAAGATATATACATCAACTAATTTGTTAATCTTGTGCCACTTTTAGCATTTGTCACACATATAGACCAGGAAATTGGCTCCATCTCATTCTAGCTCTGTGTTGAATTAAAAACCTCTACTGCAAAGAAGAGCATGATGTGGGGAAAGAATAAATTTAGTTCTTTCCTTAGTAATGCACATATATTTCCATACATTTCACATCCTAAGGGAGCCTGTGAACGCATTCAATAAATACAAAACTGTAATTCCAGGAAAAGAGAATTTTTATATTATAAATTTCACATAGTACTTTGTTCTTAAAAGATCTGAAATTACAAATGTCATTATGTTTTTTATTCTTTTACAAAATACAGGCTGTAGGAAAAAATGGAAAAGCATTGAATTTTAGGGTCATCAGTATTTCTGAGGGTATTAGGCGACTTGGAACAAAAAATATATATTCTACAATGGCACTTGTAAATTAAGAAAATTGTGTCCATCCCAACTAGTTCTACCTTATGTATACTGATATCAAAATCATATATGTAAGCATTTATATCAAACGATTGCCTATCTTCACCCTATATATTAAGGTCAGTGAAAAGAGCAGTTTATGGATAAAGGGCAATAATAAAGGGGTAGCCTTTAAACATGATTAGTTGGTGTCTATTAAAGATGTGTTAAAATGAAATATATACCGCAGGTGAAGGAAATTACTAACTCCTTCTAGGATGATGGACTTACTATATGTGTATTTCACCATACCTTTAAAATATTTGTGAATTTGACTGCATTCTGAGGAGACAGAGCAATGTGGTAGATTTATGAGGGTCTGACGGAAACAGGGCTAGAAAAGATTATGGCATACTTGTTTAGAAAAACTGAGAACTGGAGGTTCCTGATTTACACTGACATATATCTAGATGAAACTATAGTTTGCAAATTGCCTAGAGGAGTTATCTTTTATTAAGTGTTTGATGGGTACAGAAATCTACCTATCTATTCTATAACAGTCTAGGAATACCAATGCAATATTTGCAAATACAATTTTAATATTCTTAGAGTTTTAAAAATATTTTCATTTTTATGGTGACCTCACCCAACCCTGTGCTGAGCTCCCGTGCCTACCTAACAAGCCATATGGTTAGAGTTTTGTTGCATTATTTTGAATTCTTGAGATAGCATTGTGCTGAAATGTTCCCTGCACTGCAGGAGTAGGAGAGATCAAACCACAGCTTAGGCACTTTTTACCTTTTTCAACAGCTTACCAACATATTTGACACTTTCTGCATCTTAACAGTTAGAAAAAGGTGTTAAAAACCCCAGCTTTCACAATTAATGCATTTCCAAAGGCTTTCAAGTTCGTGACTACATTGTGATGCCATTATATATGTTTAGTTTGAAATTAGGCAAGGAGTAACAGACAAAGCATGCAGTTTTACCAGGCACTGTAAGATTTCTTGCAAAGATAGCCTGAAAGACGGTAAGTTTTTTACTCAGATCAACTTTCTTTGTTTTATTCTGACTGATACAAGGCAGATGACTTGTCCAGGAGAAGGTGGGGGGAAAGTTGGCTTTGCGCTATAATTTTTGGTACATTAACTTCCTCTTCCTTGAGGAGATGCTACTTTTTAATCTTATATTAAATCATTATTATCATAGGGAAAATCTGTATTAGTCACTACAATCCTACTTTCATAATTCATATTTTATTAATGCAATTAAAATTGGTGTTTACCGATGCTTTAGCAGCAAAATTATGAATTTAATAGCAATTTAACAACAGATGATGATATGCATCCAAGTTCTGTCAGCATTTTTTCAAGCCAGGTGAATGCATTATACAAATATTAGGCAATATTTTACATAGCAATCTACCTATTATATGGGAAGTTTTGTCAAGCTTGTAAGTGCAGTTGATCACCAACTATATATATAACTTCTTTTTCCACAAAAATGTGGAAGCAGGGTTAAAATATTTTAAAGATTTCGGAGGTTTCTAATAATGACATAGTAAGCACTATCTGTTAGTGTAAGCTTTTGATCAGCAACAGAGAAAATAAAGTTTATGACCAGACAACAGTTTATACTTTCATTGTGAATATATATTCTGTGCATTGATAGCTTTAACAAAGTTTTCTTTGTCGTAGGATTGTATGAAGAGCTGTACATTTGTGATAAGCCACATGCACTGACCCATTTTCATCAGTAACTTGCATGGTTTTCTTAAATTATTAACTTATCAGATCTGGGTAGGGATGTCTGGATCTTTCTGGATATTTGTATAGTGCCTAGCATAATATAATGTGTACTGGAATATAAGGAAATAATTGGCACTTGTTAGTTATAAGCAGCACTTGTTAGCATAGGCTTTCTAGCATGCCAACAAGCAATTAACCTCAGCATCAGTCAATCACCTTTTCCTAGTTAACTCACATTACACTTTGAGGACAGCTGCCATCTTCTTGTGGAAAAATACATGTAACTGTGCCCCTGACTGTCATGCGAGTTTCAGACCAGTGTAACTTTATTCTATCTAAAAGAGTTAGAGCTTTCTAAATAGTAGGGTAATCAAGAAAATTATTTTTCTTCCATGACTGTAAATTAAGAGTAAGTGCACCTTACTCATTGGTGCTGCATCTGTTTAAAACTGTGGCACTGAAATTGGAATCAATCTTTTCTTTCTGTACCTAAGAGGTGAAAGTGTAGTACTGTACATAAGTCAATCAATGCAATGATGTTGCTTAGCAATGTAAATGCAAAAGAGTAGATTGCTGATGCCAAGAAATTTGCACCCACATATTGCACCTGTCAGTAAATGGGAGTTTGCATTGCAACTGCACTGCAGTGTGGAATTAATGCCCTAATTAGAGACTTCTTCATCTCTATTAGGTGTGCCTGACAAGAGAATATGGTGAGGCTTTTTTATTAGCACATCATTGCTATGCTTTTGTTATTTTTTACTCTTTTTGTTTTGTTTTATTTTGTGGTTTTTTTGTTGTTTTTTTTTTTTTTAAAGACATAGCAAACAATTTAAATCAATTTTTGGTAGGAGTAGATGACCAGAAGAGAGTTTCTGTGTGTTATTTGTGTAGAAGATAGAGGTTGACGGTGGGTTAATAAAACTGTTTTTTCCCATTTCCCTACACGTAAGCGTGATTTTCTTGGGAGAAAGGTATGGAAGAACTGAACTGTGATTTAAAGCACATCATTTTATTTCAATAGCAGGAAGCAACTTCCATAAATGACAACTTTTTTTCTTTTGATAACTCCAGTAAAATACAGAGATGACACCTGTATGAAGCATTATTTTTAGAAAGAGGGACTGGGACACTTCTTCTCCCTTGACTATCAAAATGACATATAAATATCATTTCTTTTACTTTTTCTGTGAGTTTTGTGACTTGTGCCTTGGTGTGTGACTGTGATGTGCTTTTTTTTGTTGACAGATGTGAATAAGGTATAGAGAGTACTAAATAAAAGCATGCCTGATCCAAATAGGCAGCAATATGCAGCATAACTTAAAGGAAAACAAACAAAAAAAATCCAAACCAAACCAAAAACCTCAACCAATAGCAAAAACTCCCCATCAAAAAAAAAAAAAGAAGAAATTTCAAAAAAAAAGAAAAAAAAAGAGATTTCTTCCTGGTCAGTACATTAGAGATTAAACTGAAACATATGGAGTGATGAAAACAAAAGAAGGAGAGAGTTGAGGCCTGTAAGGTATTTTAACAGTGGTTTAAGAGTTTTACATATTCAGTTCTGAATAAATCTTTCAATTATGAATTGCAGTCTATCAAGCTTAGGTAAGAAAACTGTAGGAGTTTCTTTTTTGTTTTACAGAAGTTTAGTTATTATTGCTTAACATTTTCTGTGTTTTGCTGACAGAAATTCTTTGGGGAATGTTTAAAGAATGGACTTTTTAGTGGATTTCTTTGGGGTATTCTTTTCAAATAGTCACTGTTGAAATCATCCTGAGGCATATTTGGATCTTAAGTCACTTTATACTGTATTAAGTCACTGTGCAAAGTTCCTACTAGTAGCTGGGAATTACCTTAGTAATATTAGCCACTTTTCAAATATAAAATCATCTATTGGTGAAAAAGTTCTATGATAGCAAAATATAATTAGGTTTAACTTGGTTTTTGATAATACGTTTTCTTTTAACTGTAACTTTGTTATCTATATCTACAACTTTCATCCTGCCCTAAGCTTCTGATCCTTTATTTGGTACCAGAATTTACAATCCCAGAGCAATCCCTGCCCTCTTTGACGAATCACATATTTAAATTTGTAGGGTACACCCTGGCTGAGTTGAGTAAGGAGTGGCCCCACAAGCAGCTTCGCTGGCAGCTCTGAAGCTTCCATCTGGGCTGTGACATTAAGCTAGAAAAGGCTGAAAGAAGCTGACACTGTTATGGTTAGAAAGCATAGCCCGGCTGTACTTATACAAAATATAAACCCATCCCAATGCAGGAACACAATATACTGCAGAATCATGAAACAACTTTCCTTTTTTTAAATGTTACATAAACCTCATGTTGCAACTGTGGTAGAATAGGAAGCTATAGCAAGCTATTTTTTATGTGTAACTATTATATGCCTCAAGAGAGCAAAACGTTTTTGACTATATTTCTGCTTAAACTATTAAGGACACTACTGGAAAAGTTCTTAAAAGAAAACTGGATTATTTGGATTAAAATATTTTTTAGTAGTCTGATAATTATGTAAGAACATGAAGAAATGTGAAGGAAAGTAGAAGCATGTAAAACAGAAGGGAATGTACTGACTGGTAAAAATGAGGTGAGAAAATGTTATGTTTTGGTATAAAACATATTTCCTGGTAGCACTTTTGCTGAAATCAGCATTATGAAGCAGACCTATGATGATAATTAGTTATGTAAACTCATAATGCAAACTTGTAGTGTGTTGCAAGCCTGGTAAATTTGTTAACTTTGTTTTTTTAGACTAACTGGCGATTTTACTCATATTTAAAATGATAGATACAGGGAGAAGAGAACAATTATTTCTTGTTTTGACTCAATAACTGTTCTACTGCCTTTTTGCCTAGTGAGTTAGAGAATCATTTTGGCCATTTAACTTCTATCTGCAGTATGTTTGTGTAGTGCAACATAGTTTTGCCTCTTGGTTATTAAGACCAGCCATAAAAATCCATTTTAAATGGTGATTTATGAAATGTATCCTTGTCAATAAACATGAATTTGTAGCCTTAGTCATCTTTGATGACTAAAATATATGGTTGCAAAACATGAAATGGTATTAATTATTTAGTCTAAGTGCTCTATTCTGTTACTTTTTTGTACTTACACACACATTTTCTTTTCCTAGGTATCTTTTTAGTGCTGAAATGGACACACTAATTGTGAACCATGTGGTAAGGAGCTCCTTCTAAAATATGCAGTAGCGCATTTACTGGAATTTAAGAGGCTGTGTACTTTAAAGCCTCTCTTGCCTGTAATCATGGGAACAAACCTTGCAAGTCACAATGCCAGCTCGAGATCCAGCACAGCACAGAACAGCAGCACTGGAACAGCCCCCACCACCGGGTAAGGGACAGAAAGGAGATGGGGACCTGCAACAGGATGAGAGACTGCGCTTACCAGGATTTGCTCACGGTTTTGCTTCTGGCAACTAACATTTCCATTTTTCTCAAAGCTTCTACATCTGTGTCATCAGACAAAGCCCCACGAGTGGTAGCAGAGCAAACTGAAGCCTTCATTTTCAAGTTCGAAGAGAAAAAATTATTTACATGTCTAAGTCCCAGAACTGGCTGTTCAGAAATCACCCTTTGTTGCCCACTGCTATGAACCATTAAGGCTTCTGAAAGCTCTGAAAGAAACAGGACATAGTCTGGGGCAGAAAAATCTTATTGTTTTAAATTTGCTTAAATTCTATTTAATTGTATTATATGATTTTTGTCCTACCAGAGGAACATGAAAGATGGGATGTTTCCATCATTGCTTGCATGAATGACCACTTAAATTGACATAGCTTGCAGAACAAAGCTTTGACCATTCTTATGTTTGTTTTAAACTGAAGGAGAATATATTTTTATTGATTAGGACTTTAGACTATTTTTAAAGGAAAATTATTGATTAATGCGATAAAATTTATTGTTTTATCAGCCTTCCACCTCAGTATTTATATATATTTTTGGTTAGAGATGTAGGTAAATGTTTAACTATGTGTTTTAATGTGGGCCTGCTTTTTTTTTTCCTTTCCTGTATAAGACAGGTTTCTCTGAATCAAACCCTTGAATATAGTGACAATTAGTACAATATCCAGATATATCAGCAAGAGTTTCTGTAGTAAGTGTGGGAATGTAGATGTTAAGAGGAAGCACAAGTAATGACTTTTGTTTTTTCCATTCACAAAGGAAGAACTACGACATCAAGGTTATTCAACAGAAATTAATAAATGCACCCTGGAAAGTTATTGCTTTGCCAAACTGTGAGAGGATCTTTGAAATAATAAAGATAAAATAAAAAAAAAAAACTGGAGAAATTGTCTAATTTTCTTAAAAATAGTAGGAAGCAAAAAAAAAAAAGCATTTCACAGTGAAGAAAACCTTCAGGCAGGGGAAAAAAAAAGATTTGTTTGACAGTATGTTAGGGTAGCTTGAAAAAACAATCTAGGGCTTGTTCTTTGCTGCTACTTCAGAAGTGTGTTGGGCATTTAATCTTTGTTGCCCTGTCTGCAAATAGAAGATGATAATGCCCTTTTTTTGCAGTGTTGTGCAGTATCTAGAAGTTTCACAGTGAAAGAGAGAAGTGTTTCATAGGGCATTTAAAATTGTCTGTTGGACCTCATGTTTTTAAAATAAAAAAATCCTGGAGAAGATGGGTCTCTAGGGCAGTGTAAGCAATGTTTACGTGGGGCATTTTTTTGTTTCACTTTTTTTGTTATTTTATTTTTTAAACTGTTTAATGGACTGATTTTTGCTATCCTCTCGGGAACATGCAAGTCTCTGGAGACTGATAGAAATGAGAGTTGCTGGGAATAAAAGAGGCTTCTATAGGAGATCCCATCATCATCCGAATTCTGTCATCCTCACAAAACCTTTAAAGTAGTATGGCCCATATCTTAGTATTTCAGCTACTAAACTTTCAGCAACATTTTGTCTGGCTAACGTCTTAAATGCCATGGCTTTCCCATTAGATAAGCAGGCTGATTTCATTACTATTTCTTGACAGAACAAGATTAAAAAGAAAAAAAATACTTGTGTTCTGAATCTCCTGTAGAGAATTTTGTTGACAGAAACAGAACTGTTGTTGTATGGCTGTACATATTTTATGATACAGAAAAGGAAATTAACAGGAAATTAGTGGAATCTGTAGAAAACCTATGTAAATATAAAATACAATTAGCAAATGGCCTCTCCACAGTTTATTCTGGCAGTAGTAATCACGTTTATTCTGACAACAGGCAAGGAGTATGCCTAGGGTGGTGTCTCCTGACCCCTGCTCCATGTTGCCAGCCTTTAGCTCTGCTCTAGTGTGGCTGGTTGCCACCACAGAGTGATGCAATGGGACTGTGCAGATTTGTCCTCTGGCATATCCTATACCTTGACCCCGAGTGTAGCTCCGTGCTCTTGCAAACAGTCTGGAAATGTGTTCTGGCCTGGAGCAAGGGCCCAAGCTTATAAGGCTAGAGACATAAGAAGCCCCATAATTTGGCTCCTGTCTGAAACTTTCATCATTTAGGCTAGGAACGGCAATTAACAAAGAAGATACAGAATTAAGATATTTTATCATAGTATCAAAAGAAAGAATGCAACATTTTTCTCTTTAGGTTTTCAGTGAAGGGACAATAGTGTCTGTTACCTGAAATTTTGCCAGTGGTAAGTTCCAGCTCACAGCTGAAGCCCAGGTGTATGAAATGCTTGTCACTTATCACTGACACACTCACAAGATGCCATCAAATGTATCAGGCTCTACTATAATAGAAGCAACCATAATTACTGTATGATAAAAATAGATGTGTTATAATTGTTGGTGAATTAAAGGCTCAAAAAGAGATTAACCTCTGATAACAATTTGCTATCTGTCTTTAATTAAATCCAGAGTGATTTAAATAAATAGAAGCATCTTTAGGGCTTATGTTTTAATTGTGAAAATGACTAATTTGTGCATGTTGTTATTTCAAGTTACTTTAACTGCATTACTTGCGTAAGTTCAAGCAGCAGAATTTTATTCCATCTGGTGATTATTTATTTTCATCAATCATACAGTCAGAAAACATATAATTAAAAAATAATTACTAAAATCCTGAATGAACCTAATAGACAAATTTAGGTGACTAAATGTGTCCATATGGAACCTGAAAATTTCAACACATTTCAAAAAATGAATACAGAAAACAGTCAGGGAGCTACAGATCCTGTGATTTCCTCAAAAAGCCTGTTTTTCCTACAATTTCAACAGGCATATGAATCAAGAGTAGAAGTACATAAACTGCTTTTGAAGATTTTTTTTTTTTAAATTAATGTGTTATGCGTGCTCTGAGATGGAAGCTGTTTACTTTCACTGCACTTTGAATCTCCAACACAAGTTAATAAACAAGGAGACCTAGTATGTTAATTTAAGGATAAAAAAAATATGTTTCCAATTGGTTCTATTAGGTCGGTCAATAAAACATTTTTGGACTTAAGAAGATGCATGACTCACCTGAGGATGAGGCATGTTAAATCTTTTGCAGGTTGGGCACTTTCCAAATCATGACTGCTATCATCCTTGTACCCTTAAACACCACTGAGTTAACTTGCAGACAGTTACCTTCTAGCAGGAAATTACTCAGAAGCCTCACTATATCAGCAGCAAGCCTACAAGTGTACTTCTCTACAGTGGGACATGACCACACTGTCTCCTGTCTTAGATATGAAAGCCATATGATAAATAATAATAACAATGATAAAACTGATAACACTAATAGATACCTAATATCTAATAAATAAAAAGTCTTAATAATTTGGTGTATATCTAATATGCTGAAATTCAGAATAAATAATGCCGGCAAAAAGTAGCAGATTGCATCACAAAAAAAAAGTGATTTTTTTTTTTCTGTATTGCTACAGATGTTCCAACTGTGCAAAAACAGGTTGTAATGCTATACTTTTGAAACTCCAGTGGTATGAGAATGTGCACATGTGCACAGCAGATCACTGGTTATTGCAGTAAAGGCAGCCTCTGCTTCTGCTATATATTTTCCCAACTGATATGCTCTTTTTTTTTTTTTTTGAGGTTGTCATATGGTATAACACTTTTACTAGTTGACTCCTCCCACTTTTCTTCAAACCACATCCTGATTTTTGGCCTCAGAAACTAAACATATGCACAACTTGCAGAACAACACATGATATTGTTTCTGTATAACATCATACCAGCTGGGATATAAATTCTTACAGACAATTTTATGTGAATGAAAAATACCTACATTAAGACATTTTCCATAGTTGTGCAATGCATACCACAGTGGAGCATATGGTTTAGAGTCCTCACTTAGGATTATAACAAAAGTTTCAAGTCAGGCCACAGATCTTCAGACAGTGTAATTTTGAATAGATAATTTTAATTTATTTGTAGTTTAATTTTTCTTCTATTCTGTTTTGGATTTCTGAAATCCAAACTCAGCTAGTTTGTGGGTATGTTTAAGACCTTTAAATTTTATCCATTTCATTCATTTGGTATCAAGTCCAATAAAATTATCATTTAACTAAGGAACAGGTAATTTATGGTGAAATTTTAAATTGTATCATGATTTGAAGATATGCCAATAGGCATGATTTCTCATTTTTGGGCAATATGTTTCATACTTATTTTCATTAGTAAAACATGTTTTTGTTTCTGATTTTTCAGTGTTGTTTATTTATTTATGTATTTATTTGTTTATTTGGGGTGATGGTGGAAGTGGCTGGGTGGTTGTTATGTTCCCCTTCAGGATAAAGAATCTGTGTGTGAGGCTTTTCTCCCATGATCCATAAACTTTAATCAAGTCATACTCAGCCCTCCTTTCTCAAAGACATTAAGTTATGTCTTTATCAAAGACACTGAGTTTATACTTTCACAGCAAATAATTTTCTTCTGCTCTCAAATTAATTTTAAATGCAATTTTGTGAAGTCTCCATTTTTTCCCCCACCATTCTCATTAAAATATGGACAACAGATCTCTGGGAATTATTCCAAAAATTGCATCAGGATTCAAGGATTACATTCTCTGCTCATGCAGCTTCATGGTGGGAGCTCGTCTTGGGTTGCTGGTCCACTATGGCCCCTAAATCCTTGTAGAGTTGAGGCACTCCATGTCACTCTACTCCATTTTTGGGGAGGTGAAATCCATTTGTATTATATTTAACTATGTATTCATGTCTCCTAAGATGCTAATTTCTTGCACTGGATCTAGCTGATAAAGAGATCTCCTCTTCCTTGGTTTCCTAATTACGTACTCACCGAGTAATCTTTCCGTCATCCTCAGATCCTTAGCACGGTAATTTGTACATGAACCTCTGGGTCACTGCTGGGAATACTGAATAGCACTGGGCCTAGTAAAGGTGCCTGCTGGATACAATTAGAAACAATTCAATATTAATTGAATATATCCTTTGATAATCTGCTAGCCAGCTCTTGATTGAAATTGTGTACATTGATGCTATGTAGCAGACCTTTTATTTTCTTAATAAAATTAGCTTGCAGCATTTACAAACTTTTATTATGCATTTATCGATTAAACAAAAAGAAGAAAAGCATCCAATGGACAGGTGAAAAAAAAATCTGTTTGCCACATAGCAGACAAAACACTCAGGATTAATATTCTTCAATTTTCTTTGCACATGTAACTTCATTTCAAAATATTTTATAGATAAATAATACTGTTAATCTTTCAGAACTGGAAGGATTCTGATTTTCCTGACATATCTATCTCAAAATGTGTAAGGGCTTTCTGAATTTATTGGAACCACCTCTGAGAAGCCTACAGGATTGGTGCCAGACACTAGTGCATGCACTTTCCTCAGTTCTATTTAAGATGTTTTGCCAACAGTTTGTCTTTCAGATTATTCTTTACAATTTGCCACAAAACCCAAATTCACAAATTAAATAAATATTCTTAACTAATCCTTAATCCACCTTTTGGCAGACATACCTTTTTTCATTTCTGTCTGTAAATGCAAAACCACTGCATCTATTATGTTGACAGAGGTACATCCAGAATCCTCCCAAAACTTTAGTATTGTCATAGCCTTCCTCCTTCTCACCCCCTAGTATTTAATGTTAATGTACCTGAAAGGTATTTGCATTTTTCCAAGTAAAGAAAAAGGAGGGAGTAAATTTTAAAATGAGTCAAATAATTCAAAATGTCTGCTTTTCTTCCTTTGGACCCTTCTCTCTTCCGGAAGAGTGTTCTGGTGAAATTTTTGAGAAAGACATTTCCGAGCAGTTTATTCTTTTTAAAGCAAATCTAAAGCTTTTGGATTCATTGGACTTTTCTGTCTTTGTGTAAGTTGAATATCACAGCTAATAGCACAGTAATAATTACATGTCATTTTCTTCATCCTCTTTGTGCACTGCCAATCTGCAAAGGTGTCTCATTTCACACATCATTTGTGACGTCCTCTAGTAATACCACATATTTGGGGAATAGCTGGTGAATGTAGTCATAAATCTCCATTTTGAGATGTCTAGTTCCAGATTCTGGACCCAGTGCTATAATTATTCAAAGCACAGAGTTCTTGGTGAAGTCTATGGGCCAACAAGACTATGCTCAGATCCCAAGAGAAGGACTACAGGTAACCAAACTAAAGTTCAGGACTGTAGGATTTCCCAGTCCTTCAGCCAGCTGCAGTGGTCACAGCCCAGTGTAGGAAAGAGGGTTCCCCTATTTGTCTGCAGCTAGTGACCCACGGGGTCGCTGCTACAGGAGGGAACTGGGGTGCTGCAATACTCTGGACAGTCTGCCCATATTGTGGACAGAAAGAAAGCTGCTCTGATGGTCCTATTCCATTCAAGACAGCTACTACAAAGGAACACTCTTAATTCCTGCTGAGGCAAAGCAACCACAATTCAGCAGCGATCCAGACCTGACTTTGACAGAGACAGCTTGCGAAATTGAAAAACAGGAATAAACTAAAAACTACTATATGTGTCTGAGAAATCTTATCAAGCCTGGCAGAGATATTTATTGCTCACTGATGACTGAGAATCTCATCTTGCTCAGGGAGTAGTTGTGAGTTACTAATGGAGCAAAAATGTGGGGTGAGCAAAGAATGACAGTCTATGGCTGATTACTCTGATGTCATGCTTTGGGAAAAGCAGCCAGAAATGTGCAACTCATTCTGCTTTAGAATCAAAGGCACCTAATTACAATCTCATTTTGTTAAAACACAGTGCTAATGACTTGCTTGTGCAGTAGCTGGATACCATATCAACTGCATATAAGCTAAGTTTTTCCATTTTAACAATCCCAGTTATGGTATTTGACTGCCTGTGCTTTAACGTTCAACAGTTGTTGCTGTGTGTCACTGGAGAGGAGAGATGCAGCAGTTTAGGCAGTGAAAGTGAAAGCAGTAACTTGCAGATAAACTTTCTGCTAAGATGTCCTCACTTTAGAAGAGCTGATTGAAGTAAATTACAAAAATGGTCTGTTAAAAATGCAACCATGTTTCTTCAGGTCAAAGATTAAATCCCATCCTCTCTTGTAATCTCCTCCTCTTTTTAATTTTTGTAATCTGATTTTTTTTTGCTGGCACTTAGCTGCTTGTATCTTTGATTTTTTTTTTTCCTATTTAGGTTGTTTCTGTATGTTTTCTACAAGTTATGTACCATCTTCCAAAACTTTACTATGAAATATATATATACAGATTCTTAGAGCTCCTACTACTTGCAAAACCCTACTTTTGTTAAGGGTTGCTTCTATTATCTTCCAAGAATTCTCCTGACATTGAATGTATTGTTAAATATGAAGGATACCTTGTTTTGCTCCCTATGTATTCCTTTCCTCCAACAGATCCTGAATTAAATACGTGCTTAGATGATATGCATTGACATTTATTATTATTTGATCCTATTCTATGAAATCTTCTTCAACAAATTCTGCACATTTTAATCTGTTAATTACAGTAAAGTCTGTTCTATTAAATATTTATCTGAAAGGAATTCTCTGAAAATACTGAAATGAAGATAGATTTCTAAGGAGCTGTGGGTTTTTGGGACACAATAAGGACAAACTTCATATCAAACCACATTTTTCACATGGCATTAAATGGCTTTAGATTTTGATAAGTTTGGTTTTCCCCTATATGTCTGATGCAATCTATTACACGTGAAATTGTATTTCTGAGTATGTTCTTTCTTCAAATGTGAATTGCATTAATTCTTTCACTGTGGTTGGTACTGTGACAGTGCCCATCTCTCTAAATCTATGTAACTAGTATTTTCTCCAGGTTCATAGTTCTTGTCTCTCCAGGTCTCTGCCACTTGCTTTCAATAACCTTTAATATGAAGTAGTGTTACTCTAAGCTTTTGTGTCAAAAATCAGATATGATCTCAAGAAAACAAGCTTTTCACACTCAGGTGATATTCAGAGGAGAAAAAAGATCTGTAAATATTACTTTTAAGAACCATGGAGGCCAGCCAGAATTGAAATAGGAGCCTTTCCAATGCATCCTGAAGAAGCAACAGGGGCAATAATAAAACCAAATTTCCCCCTGTAAAGAGAAACATTTTTGGAAGGATGGACTCATTAGCTACGTGCTGAGGGCCAAGTTATTTTCTATTTCCTTCTCATTACTTCTAGGCTATGACCATGTTCTAACTATATTCCAGATCAGAACACTACCTGGGAGTATTAGTAAACTGAAAAAGAAACCAGTGAAACAGTTATAGTCCCAGCGTTAGTATGAAATTCAGGACCGTGATCTTTTAACCGCACCCGTAAAAAGTTATATCAATTATAATTTTTGCTTCTTGGAGATGCTCAGCATTCAAAGAGCTCTCCACAAGTTCACATTCAGTTCTGCTGGATTAAAAAATCAGGAAAAGGCATTGATGAGCTCAGTTTTCATGGGTTGCTTGTGGGGAGAGAGTCAAGAAGCCAGCCCACTCCCCAGTCTCTGCTAAGTCCTGTTTTGGGTGCAGGTTTACTCATGTGATTTGGCAGCAGTCACTAAGTTATTTGCCAGCTGTGTGTATTTAGTGTATCAGGTATCACTGCTGTCTCCTCCTTTCCTAACTCTCCAAAGGAGAGCCTGCTGGTGACTAGACAGCAGAGGGATTCTCTAGCCTCTGTTCTCAGGAGCAGTGCACCAGAGTAAGGGCAAGCTACAACAGATTGTTGCTCTTACTGCTCCCAATGTTGTAAATTAAAACAAGAATATGAAAAACCCATATGACTTCATCCCTCAGACCACAAATGAAGCTGAGTCAGCAAGTGGTGAAGAAAACTACATGTATTTATAGTGAATGAGCAATTATTTCTTTTTCATGAAATGTTTGTAGCTAATCAACTCAAATAGCTGCCTATCTAATAAATACAAGCTGCATAAAATCCTGCCAAAAAATTGCACTTGGATGGTATATTTGGCAGAACTACTCTCAAAGCATATTCAATGTTCACTATTTGAGTCAATAGGTTGAGACCTGAGTAAGATTAAGAAGTTATTTTGATTTTTTTTTCATACTAGATGCCTATTTTATTCATAACCATGTTTAGTTCCACTGATTTCTGTAGATGGTGACAGGATCTGAATTCAAAGCTAAGCACCTAACTATTTCTTTCCATATATCCTAACTTTTTAATGTGTCCTAATTATGCTCCTAAGCATTTTTCTTTTTTTTCTTCCCTCTCTTAAGCATATCAAATAGATTCAGATTCAATTCATTTCAATTTGAAATTCTCAGAAATCCAGCATATTTTAACCACAATTTAACCTAAACTCTAAGCACATCCTGAGTATTTTTGTTGTTAATAGTAATATAATAATAATAATAATAATAATAATAATAATAATAATAATAATAAT
>QUSF01000001.1:39598979-39624981 GCA_003676055.1 Chloebia gouldiae | reverse complement strand
ATAATAATAATAATAATAATAATAATAATAATAATAATAATAATAATAATAATAATCAGCCATTTGATATACTTCATTGAAATGTCTGACTTCAATATGAATATATATTTTTACACAATTAAAATATGTATAACACTATGATAAATACAATTATGCTTTCAAAGGAGATTTTTAAGAGACTATCATATCAAAACTAGATTAGGTCCCATTTGATATTAATTATTTATTTCCTACCTTGGAACACACACTATAGACCACTTAAACTCTGAATGCTTTTGGTTTAATTGCTTTATACTGCTCCATCCTCTTCTTCCTCCAGAACCTTTACAGAAGTATAGGTATCCAAACACAAAAATTCAGAGAGCAAAGTCAGGAAGAGTAAATTCTATTGACATTAACTTCCCATGAATTTCAGCACACAGATTTTTCCATGTAACTCCCATTGAAATTAATGGGAATCATGTGACTCAAACCTCTGCACACTGAGCAGTTTCCTTAGTGTACAGAAGAGTCTGCAACTAGTTTCCTAGTCCTTAAACAAAATGATGGAGGCACAGTGACACTACATCTCTCAAATATCTCATTTATTTAGTATTTTACAAAGCTTTGAAGAAACATTTGTAAAAGCAGCTTTAGCATCAGAAGTCAGAAATCTCAGGGAAAGTTTAATTAAGAAATTTTGATATGGTTTTCATGAGAATGATAAAACAGACTACTATACTTGCAATTTACTCTGTGACTATATAAGTTCGAACGTAATTAACCACATGGAATGCAATAAATGAAACATTTTTCAAAACAATGGCTTAGGCTTCATCTTTCTTTTTAATAATTATGGCTTATTTTAAATTATAACCTATTAATAGATCATTAATATAAGAATTTTTTTTAAAATGACATTTCAAGGAAAGGTTGGATAAGCTACAGTAAGACTAGGCAGAAGCTGATGGGACAACTTTCCATAAAATAATGCTATAAGCAATATTTATGATGTTATGCCCAAGCAATTTGAAAACAAATGCTATAATCTACCTTTGAATTACAGATATATATATATATATATATATTTATGTCAATATTTATGGATCCACTGACTTAAAAGGAAGCTGTTTTCGCATGGGGACATGTTTTAGCATAGTGGAATAATGGATTTTCTGAGTGTCTAAGGGGCACACAGAGGTTCTCAAGATTTTCCAAATACTCTCTGAATTTGTAGAACATCCCAATTCCTTCCCTTCTTCCTCTGCCTTCTTTTTGTTCCTTCATGCCAAGTTGCCTTCTGCCTCTGCATACCACTCACAGTTAACTCTTGTGAAATTTTGAATTTCCTTATGTATCACTGATCTCTAAGAAAGCCCACCAGTTGAATACTCTTCAGGACAGTTGACTTTTTATAAGTTGGAAGAAGAATTTATATTTCTTAAATTCATACTACAACAAAAGATGAAAAAGTCAATAAACTATTTTCCAGTAAGGAATAAGGATCAGAATATTGATGCTTTGGAAATTTAAATTTAGTAACTTCCTTTTTGCTCATGCAACATGTCAATGAATGTAAGGTAGCTGATAAGGATTGAGGTCCACCATTGCCAAGCCATGTACTCTCCTCCTAAGAAGTCCAACAAATGGTGCATATAGGTTATAATAGCCTGATAAAAATAAGAATATTTGCTTCCAGTACGTTAGTCAAGTTGCTCCGAAGACCTTAGGGGTATTATCTACACAAATTCAATCCACTCATGAGGCAAAAATAGGTAAGTAGGTAGATAAAGAGGGACTATTTGAATTCCATTCTAACAGTGTTCTCAAGGTTTGGTGCAAGCAGAATAGCAGAAAGGACAGTGGTGTTCCAGCTCTCTCCTACGAATGCATAAAAACAATATTCTGTGTTTTATTGCAGGAAGTGAAAGCTATGGTATTCAACAGAAACTTCAGCAGAAACTTCTGCACAATTGGATACAATCTACATTAAATCAGAGTGGAGATGTGTCCTGGCCATAAAAATCTTTCATAAAACAGCAGCTTTTTCTTAGTAGTGAGGGTTTTTTTCCCCCTAATTTAACAGATCAATAGTACAGACCTTGCTGAACTAAACTACTTTGTTTATTTTTGACTCAGAAAAAGCTCATTTGACTCAGGAAAATACATTACCCCATTTACCAATAATTTCAGACTCTTTCATAGTATAAAATATGAATATGGGATCAACTGCTATGAACTTCTACTCTCTCCATCACTCCTATGAAATATAACCTTGGCAATTTCAACTTTACCTTCATTTTGTCATTATTGTAAACATCTCATACATGTTGGTTCATTGGTGCTGAGAAGATGTTTTCATATTACTTTGAGTAGGAAGCATGCCAGAAATATTTTCTGTTATTACTATTAATAATCTCAGTGTAATTTCTGTAGTTACTGTTAATAATCTCAGTGATATCTTCATTGAGATGCAAGTGCATAGATGAGTGAACTTGACTCTGCTATTCTTGAAATTATCTGGAAATATGAAGGAGATAGTTTAGGTGGTTCACTTGCTAGATACCATTTCTCTCTCCATGTTTTTCTTCCTACTGATTCCCACATCCTGTGCTATAGATTGGGGTTTGCAATGATCAGAAAACAGAGGCATAAGGTATTATTCTTGAAAGCAGAAACAGAGAATTTACTCATCAGGTTGAGACACTTTTCAAAGAAATTCACTACCATCATAACAACAAAGTCAAACACAATCTTGTTCATGTATCATAGAGAAAAATTTTGAGTTCTGTATTAACATGCCTTGAATTTTTAATGGAAAAATGTATGATTTTGTTTTAATAATCATATTTCTGAAAATTTTCATAACTGAAATGTCTCTTACAGTCTTCATGGTCATGGAAGCAAAATAAACTTAGCTAAAAAGGAAGGTATAATCATGGCTTTGAACCTCCAATATTTTGGCATTAGCCCCAAATGTTTACTAATTATGCCCTTAAGTAACACCTCAGGATCAGAGAAGCTAAATGGGGTAAAGAACGTGAAGAAAAACAACTATTCTTAAAAAAATTAAAATTGTTCATTCAATTAAAAACCCTTTATAAAAATCTCTACTTGAGTTCAAGTTGCCCACGGGAAGGTCTAATTCATGCTGTCCACTAATGAAAGCTTTATATGACCATTAAGGAAAAACTGACAAGTTATCACAGCAACCTCAGTAATGCTTGTTAACATATGTAAGAAATAAAAGCTGGATACTTGAAATGTACCCTAAATTTTACTCTTATTAGGTCAAATTTAGTAAAATGTTAATAGGTTTAAAAGATCTGTAATTTCAACTACTGAGACATGTTTTTAAATGCTGCACTGAAATTTCTTCTTTTGCAGTTGACAAATGTACTCTTTGATTAAATGTGAAACAATGCTGCCAATAAGTTAGTCATTGTAATACTTTGCTGAATTCTCTTAGAATAGAGACAATATTTTCTAAATTGGAACGTCTAACAAACATTTATAAAATATAAATCAAATTTATGTCTAGGACTTGTTCTTGAACAAATAAAAACCAGTAAACTCTAGATTTTAAAAAGGAGATTGGTGAAAATTAATAATTTTGAGAATTTACATATTGTTCTCTGTATTTACAGCACTCCAGAGCTACGGTCATGAAGACAAAGAAGGCATCATAATTCCTATGTGGAAATGAAAAGATTTCTGTGACACTAATGTATTTTTTAAAGATATATTTAAGATACAATTCAAATGCTTTTTTTTTTTCTTGCTGAAAATTTGCCAGTAGGCATTCTGAATTGCATTCCACATCACTTAAAAAAGCATATTTACATGCCTTAGTTAAAGTCATATCCCATATAATGAGGGGGAAAATAAGCTTTTTAAAATTTAGAAGTCTATTCTAACCAGCACATCACAGCTATCTTCACATAAATCAAATCCAGTGGATTCATATAAAACCATTTTTACTTTTGCTAGAAGACATTTGTGCAGGTTATGTAGTATGATCTAGTCTTGAGTGTTGCATGTTTTTAGATTATGACAAAAAACTGTAAAGAGAGTTTATGATATAGTGTCAACAAATTAACATAATAGCTTAGAACAATCACTGTACACCACTGAAAAATAAGAGAAATAATATTTTTTCAATTGGTGACTTCAGTTTTGCAACACAGTTTGTAAAAGATTTATTAATTTTGATTTTTTTACACTATTGGTTACATGTCCATTGATTTCACAGGGGGATATCAGAATTGCAAACTTCTCAAAGTAATTACTACAACTAAATTAATTTTAAAATTTTAAACTGCATGACTTTCATCTTTAACTTAGAAAAATGAGAATGAGATTAGAGCTTCTGGTCACAGTCACTAATACTTCTACTGCTTTTAAAGATGATGTTATTACATCTGTTAGTAGCCAGGACATGAACATACTGAATGTCTGTCAACACAGAACATAGGAATTTCTGTCTGTAGAATTAGCTGGTACTGATACAAATATGTACAGATATATATATATATGTGTGTGTGTGTGTGTGTGTGTGTATATTTTCATATTCTCCTCCTCCCTTCTGTAAATTTTAGAATTTCTTGAAACTGTCTTGTTTAATTGTTTTGCACCCCAATCTGTGTTCTGAGCACTCTCTCTCATTTATGCTCTGTCAACTCACACCACTGAAAAAAATCTTTGAACATCGCACTTTACACTTCAGAATCTTCCTTCATTTTTTTCTTTCCTGATTTTTTTTTTGCTTCTTTTCATCAGCAGTTTACCTGTGTATGCTGTCCATTATTTTCGCCCACAGTCTTTCTCTTTGCAAATGTTGGTGGATGGACTCTTGACTTCCCCTTCTCCCAACACTGCTGTGTACTTCATTTGCTTTGGTATAAACAAGCTCAGGAAATTTTTCTGAGCCTACAGCCTACTTCTGTTGTCACTTTTGCCAGTGGTTCTGCTGATTTAATCATATAATCATAGAATGGTTTGGAAGGGAGCTTAAAGATCATCTATTTCCAGCCCCTGCCATGGGCAGGGACAACTTTCACTAACCCTGGTTGCTCCAAGCCCCATTCAACCTCACCTTGAACACTTCCAGGGATGGGATGTTCACAGCTTCTCTGGGAAATCTGTTTCAATATCTCACCACCCTCATAGAATGGAATTTCTTCTCCATGTGTAGTCTAAAGCTAGTCTCTTTCAGTTTAAAGCCATTATGCCTTGTCTATCAGTACATGCCCTTGTAATAAATTCCTTACCCTCTTTCTTGTAGTTTCTGAAAGTTTTGGTATTTTCTGGCAGTTTCACTGGTTTTACTCTTGTGTGGGGCTGGAAGGTTTTTTTTTACTAAGAAAACTTGGGTGGGTTTTTTGTTATTGCTTGGTTTTTTGTTTGTCCATTTCAAAGCTAATAATCCATTTTCTCATGCGTACTTTCTTCTTTTAATGCAATTTTAGCTTGTTCTGCTGTGTATGACTACCCTGCCCAGCCCCTGACATGAGAGACACTGATCTATCGAGTTGCCTTAACCCTTTACAGTCTATCTATTCTATGTAGCTTTATTTAGATGCCTACCTTGTTTTGAGAACACATTTTTCATCCTCAATTTATTTTGCCTTATGCTGGTCTATCTTTGCAGTGCTTACTAACCCAGTTTTGTCTATACAAACCGCTACCCAGAATGATATTGCTTTCTTCCTGCTATGGTTAAGAACAGGAGCCCTAATATCTTCTGGAAACACTGTACACACTGTTCTTGTTGCCTCATAGATGCTGACACTTTTATTTTGTCCTGTGCATTCAGTAGTAGCTGTAATCCATCATGTTCTCTACAAGTTTATGTTCTGAAATGTATAACAACTCCATCATATTCATTTTGTCATTTCCCAAGCTTTTTTTATATTCAGGCAGCTGAATCTTTGTGGAAGACAATACTGCCTGCTTTTTCTAGAAGTCACAATGTTGCTTTTAGATGTGCAGCTCCTGAGATGGTTGTCATAGTCCTACAAGCTCTGAGCAACCTACCTGATGCAGAAACAACAATAATTTCTCCCTTGCTAAAAGTTAAAAGTAAAATGTAGAAATGGATGCTCATATTTATATACCAGCTACTATAATCCTGCCTCTGCATTCTGTAACAGTGAGGTGGCAAACCAAGGAGAGAAAGAATTGCTCCAGGATTTTATTTATTTTTGCACTGGATTATAGGCAGTGGGTCTACAGAGAAATGACATTATATACTGCTAAGATACAATTTCTTCTATAACCTACCATGACAGCTTGAAAATTCTAGGTCTTAATTGCTAGCTACATATAATTTATTTTCTCCCAGTCTAAAAATATTTCTGCTACAGTGCAGTAGTAGCAGAAAATACAGGACAACAGAGGTGACAGAGAATGAAATTAGTCTATTATCTTACAAGCATATTTCCGTAAAAATAAAAAAAAAAAGGTTAACATATATCATGAAAAAGAATAAATATTCTAATTGATTCAGGACTAAGTGTGTGATCCTTAATCAGAAAAACATAGCAACTGCTTAAAAGCAACACTAGGAAGTCCATGCTGTGTTTTTACTTCAAGAAGCAAAATGGTGTTAAGTGGACCACTGCACATTTCCCATGGGTTCTTTGAAATATAACATGTTATTTTCTGCATATTTTCCATATTTTATATTGTTTCATAAATCTAGGACAAAAGTATCTTTCTGCACTGAAGTTACATCTGTAGTCTGTATTTGAAGATTTTTAAAAAAATGTGTGTGTTTGAAAATGTGTCTTTAAACATGTGTCTCAGATCTGAAAATAAGTCTTTACACACATGATATTTCAGATCTTCTCACCTACCATCTACAAACAAAGGATGTTCTACTGGACTTTTTCACCCTCAAAACAGGCCCTTTCAGTTTTCATCTTTTACATTTATTTTCCCTTTTGTTGGCTTAGTCTCCCCTTCAAACCTTCCTATTTGTATAATCATAAAAACTAATAATTGCATTGAAAACCCCAGAATTCCACTACTTTGAATAGGTAATTTTTGGCATAACCATTCCAGAAGCAAGAACTCAGTGCGATTCCCAAATCCTGTTCTTTCCTGATGCAAGGAAATATTTTGTGCATCCAAGAAATGAAACTGTCAGGCTGTTTGTCTTTTAAAGACAGAATTGAGGAAGAACATCTGATTTAAATAAATTAGATTGTTTGAACATGCCTGAAGCCATGGTACAAATATGTCACTGTTTTCCTGCCTCTTAATGTGGGCAAAGGATTTTTAAAGAAATCTCTGCTTCATTCATTCATGCGCAGTTAGAAAGAGAGGGAGGGAGTTGTTGTAGGATATTCTCATTACAGTCTTGGTGTAAAATTTTATTTTTTGGTTGCTATGCACTTTGAAATTATTGTACTTTGCATAGGTTCATCAGTAGTTTTCCTTACACAACTGCGGAGAGGACAATAGATAAATTTTCCTGTTATCTTGTACTTGATTTCTTCAGTACTTCTAAGAAATTTTAATTAAAGGCATTTATTTGGAGGTGCAGAGTTTTATGAAAATGTTCATATTTTACCATCACTGATGTCTTCTTCACAATATCTATACAAATAAGCTATCCTTAACTGTTATTTATGTGCTTACTGATGTGCTTTTCCATTGTTAGAAAACAGTTGTATACTGCAGGACACTAGCTGAACATGGCTGCTGGCACAAAAAACTCCCACTGAACCACCACTTAAAGTACTGTTTAAAAAAGTTTCAGTGAAAGCCTTCAATGGACTATGGTGGGACTGATCAGCAAAAGAAGTTATGGTGCTTTTCAGGTGTCACCCGAGGTTCTCAACATCTCTTTTTTCTTTCTCTGAAGTACTTTTGGTTTGAATGAGCTGCCTTGCAACAGATTTGTATGCTCTATTCCAGAGGCAGTCTTGCCAAGACCTTGTGGAAGTGGAGCTCTCTACCAGTACTAGAAAACATCCCAGCACATCCTAGGATTATGCTTTCCTTTTTCATGGCAGCTTCACCCTGGTAGTGATAATCATTATGTGATTGACTGATTAAATGCGAGTCTTTCTCCTCCTGTACCATTTCCAACTGATGAGCTCCCAGCTTATAGCAGAATTTCTTGTTATTAGTCCCTGAGTGCATGACCTTACACTTTGTACTATTAAATTTCATCTTGCTTCTATTACTACAGTCGTCAAGGTCATCTAATTCTTCCTGTATGAAATTCCAGTCCTTCTCAGTATGGGCAACTCTGCCAAAGTTTTTGTCATCTGAAAAATTTCATTAGCACACTCCCAGTATTTGTATCAAAGACATTAACAAAGAGATAAAATACTTCTCCTAAGACAATTCCCTGAGGAACTGAACCAGCAGTTTTCCAAATTGATAGACTTCCTTCCAACGGAAGTCATATTGGTCTCTTGTTTAAGCAACCTTTTCAATATTACAATTGTGCTAGTTACCCTATTTAACTGAAGTTAACAGAGATTAGACTGGTTTCACATTAGAGTGGTACAGGAAGAATTCTAAATTAGATGTGAAAGTGCAGCCTAGGGAAGGCAATTCAATCAAACCAGGCCTGCCTATCACCCAGATTGTTTGGTTTGTTGGAAAGGAGAAGACAAAATGGGATTATACTATTAAATCTACTGAAAAAAACATCCAATGAGAAGTATAGAATCTGAAAATAGAAATATCCCTAAAATATTGGTTTTCAAATAAAAAGATCTTTTCACATAGCAAATATCTACTACGGTATTTCTGGGCCCAAGTATATTCCTGCACCCAAACAATGCTGCTTTACATTCCCTCAGTATAACAGCATTATTTAAGCAGTAGTGATGTAATGGTTCATTATCAGTTGGTTGTTCAATTAATGAAGTGCCTGAGGTAAAGGCCACTGCTTTGCTTACCCAACACAAGGTTTTATTAAGAAACAGGAATTCATCTTGATCATGGCACCAAGTCAGCATCTACTAAATTGACAACTCTATCTGGGATTAAATTTCTATCAAAAAGAAAGTGGTATCTGCTGTCATCTAACAAGTAAACTTCATTCCCTACCCATATTTGGCAACTGAGACTCTTCTACTGCACAGAATAACAGATCCCTTGCTTTATAGGAGTAAAATAGATTATCAGAAGTTATGTTTGTTGCCCCAAAGAAATTTGTCTATTGATGTCTATTGATTGACCATTCACAAAGTTTAAGCCCCTTTGCTGATTGTTGCTTCTTATGTATGAGCAATTTTTATGTTAATTTTGATATCTAAGATAACTTCACTGATTTGGCTAAGACCATGGCCCCAAAAAGCAGTGGTGTCTCCACCCATCTGATGCTGCGGTGAATTTTAAGTAAGAGGAATGTAGACTCCCAGGCCTGGATCAGGAAGTAGTTGATTCTTGTTTGTTGTTTTTTCCTCTTCCACCACCCCAAAATTATCTGTGTACAAGGACTCTTAAATGTGGGTAACCCGAACATTCACAAAACCCATGTGTGCCGGAAAATGGAGTGACTCAGGAAGAGAGAGCAACACTGAAGGCGTTCACCCAGCTGATGTGTTTGTCATATCCAAATACCTAAAAGGAGGATGACTGAAAGAAGAACAGAGTGTTGAAAAAGCTTTAAGTTTTCAAATAATGTTCTTCACATTTTTAAAAGCAAATCCATGAGGTAGAGACCAGGTTATTTATTGTTTCTTATTTTCCCATCACATTGGTTAGAAAGAGACAGGGATATCTTAACTTAGTGAAACTCAGGGGATGTCATTCACAAAATCAGAAAGGTAGGGAATTTTCTCTTAGCGTGCCACGGTCTCTCAACAGTGATATCTCCTGATGAAAGAAAACAAAGACAAGAGATATTTAGGCCCACGTTTCAGCCTGGAGATCCAGTGACAATGGTTAATTTCTACCCAAGTGCAGGTATCTTGGAAGCTGAGTGGAATCAGCATTTGGGGCCAAGCAAAACACAAATAGTATATTTTATAACAGAGATTGTGCAGTCCTACATAATTGTATTTCCATTCTGATTTATGTAATACAGTTTCCTCCATATCTCCTCCTCATTTTTTTTGTATTTAAAAAATTCTTTCCTCTCTAGCCTTGGTGGACATAATTTTATACCACATTGGAAAGAAATGTTTTTAAATTTATGTACTATAAGTCAAAAACATTGTAAATTGAAACTACAATAAGCCACAAAATAAAGTCAAATCCTAGTCAGAGTTAGGACAGTTTTGAGCTACTTCATTAATTGAAATTTGGCTCTAATACTGATAACTTCTGAGTCAATATCATACAATTTGATCAGTTTTTGCAAGCAAGTCGTGACCAATGTTTGATTCATTATAAGGAAAAAAAAAGTCTTTCTTGCTCTTCACAATATTTATGAAGAAGCACAATTCTGTACCTGATTACTTCTATTCTCTTATCTCTTCTCAGAGAAAAAACACATATCATAGACTGATGCTATTGCCTTCCCCTTTCTTCTAATTTACCAGTGAAGAGTAGCCTTATAGTTTTGTCTAATCCTTTAATCCAGCAACTTCACAATGCATCAGAAGTTGCCCAGGTAAAGAAGTACATGCACCTAACCCATCAGCTGAAAGCCTTTCTACAATATGTCAACATATTCAAATTGAAAGTTAGATGATGGTCTCTTCACATGCATCAAGACATCTTATATTTCTGTGATTTGGACTTAATGTTTTTTTCCAATCCAAGACAGAGAGTTCTGGTTATCTATGGAGGATGATCCAAAATCCTTTTCATTCATCCTGGAATAGCAAATGAGTATGTTTACTCTGTCATCTGAAAAGATGATACCTTGAAGCTGCACTATTGAGCCTGTTACAGCTGTTTCTTAGAGAGAGGTGACCCATTTACTGATAGAAATGACTAGAAAATATAAAATTAGGCTGATATGTTGTTTAATCAAAACTAGCCCTGATATGAACCTACTTGCTCAGACAATGGACTAAGTAATGATACCTTAACTGTTCACACATTTTGACAAGACTGGTACAACTATGAGCACAATTTTAATTTAATGATAATTTTCATAATATTCCTACTTTCACTCCAATACATCTTCTCTAGAACATGTTTTTGAAAGACATTTTTCTATAGTAGTTATTTAAAACGTGAAGATTTAGATCATCTCTGACAGGAGCAGTATAAGAACTGGTCTTAAACACATTAAATGGCATTTGAGATAAATACAATGACATTATTATTTGTGGGGTTTTTTTTATAGCAGTTAACACCAGGAGAGGTAATTGTATTGAGCTATGGTCTTTCCATCATGAGCCTTCACATTTTACCCCATTGGTCTGTCCTGAGACCAATAACCTGTGTTTGGAAAAAGCACAGCTTCCAGCAAGAGAATCCATCTTGATCTGTAGACATTAAAAGATAGGGAAGTGATCATACCGTTTTATAACTTGTTCTAGTGGTTAACCACTCATAGTTAACATGTGGCTTAGCTCAGCTTCCAGCCTTTAGTTCTTGTTATCCCTTTCTTTGTCTGTTTAAATTTAGTACTCTGTGTTTTCATGTTGTGAGAGTATTTACACTTTCACAGTTACCTCCCAGTCAAGTCACTGCTCCATCTTCCTTTAGATAGACTAATAAGTCAAGCTCTTGCAGTGTCTCCCTGTGGGCATTTCATCCAATGTTGAATAGACTTCTGTCTCTTTTCTACAACATCTCCATATTTAAAGAAAACCCAACAAACCAAAACTCTTTAAACCGTGGACAACAGAAAGGGAAAAGTATTTTTTTATTTGTCTCATTATTGCCAAATAGAGATATACACATTTTAGATCCCGTTTCTCACTTGATTATTTATAGCATTACAATTTCTGTTTTTCAGCACTATGCCTGTGGTTACCTCTTCACTATGATACTTAGAGCTTCCTCAGTCAATGTATTTCTGAACAAAGATGCCCATCCTGCTGGGCTGGCCTGGATCTTTTTGCAACATGGGCTGGCTTTTTTATTATTTTCTGAATGATCTCATTTTATCAGTAATTCAGAATGCAGTTTATGGCTGTGTTGTCCTCATTATTATTTACTGATTCTCCAATCTTTCTGCCACCCACAAATTTTCTAAGAATGATTTATGTTTATGTTTTAACTCATGGGTGAAAATGTTGAATAATGCTGAGTCTAATGTTGATCCCTGAGGAGCTTCCTAGGATCACTTCCATTTGATGATGATTTACCACTGACTAACTCTTTTTTGAGAGCATTCATTTAATAAGTTTTGCATTCATCTGCATTGTGTTCTGATGAACTTGTAATGTGTTATCAGTGATCTGAAACCAGATGTGAAAAGTGTTCTAGTTACAGTGACATGAATTCTTAGTGAGAGAGAATAAAATGCAAGTCGTTGTCCAGGTTGTAAAGCAATATATTCCTTTCATCTGTCAACTAAAAATCTTTCTATAGTGTGCTAAGTGTTTCTACATTTATTTAAACAGAAATTTAGATGATATCCTGTCATACCTGTAAAAATAGTACCTATATTTCTCCAATTATGAAATTAATTTAGAAAAATTGAAATGTTGAACAACAAATTAAGGGAAAAAAAAGAAAGAAAAACCAAACTCAAAAAAAAAACAAAACCAAAATGAAGAAAACTGCTTCTCAAACCATGTTTCTGTGGTTCTTATCCACTTTTTTTTTTTTGCAGCAGAAGAGAGAGAATAGCTATGTGGGTTGTCTTAGTCAATGCTTTGGAAACTCATGCACAGCACAACAGCATACCATACCTGAAGAGTTACAAATAGATGTGAACTTCCTTTTTTAAATTATCTACTGATGACTAAAACCCAGTAGTTTCTATATTTGGCTTTGCCAGAAGTATTCCCTTATCAGGATTGTTAGAGAACTTGATAGACTGATTGAAAACATTCTAGCAAATTGATGTAGTTATTCACTGATTTCTTCCTCCTGCCCAAACTTACCTGAAGACAGTATTGATGCTCAAATGGACCAGATGCTATATTCCTAAATCCTCTTCTAAGTTTTTTGTTGCTAAAGATTGCATATTTGCACTGTAGGACCAGTGCAAAGAATGATAAAACCTTAAAAAAATTCACACAACTTAGCTTTCATCAGATTAAGGTACCTTAGCAACCAGAGTAATACTTTATCTATTTTCAGTGGGATTTGGTTCTCTTTATAGCGCCCTTGAACTGACCCTGATAGCTCGTGTTTCTATCTTTTATCAGCCCTGAGTCTTTTGAATCACCAGGTTATTGAGTTGTGAGACCCTGCCATCTTCACATATGTACCTAAACTTGCTTATCCTTGCCACCCAATTTGGGTCTTTAATAAAGTGCCAGGAAAGGTGCATCTAGGTCCTATCTGCTGTATTATGACATCAATCCCATAGGAGACTCATGGTCAAAATCTGATAATGTTAACTTTTTTTTCAGCATGAATTTATGATAACTAAGTACAATTTATAGCCTACATGCTGATATGACATCCTTTTTTTTTTTCCCCTTCCTTCCCTCCCTATCCCATTATTTGAGATCTTCAAAATGTGCACAGCATTCTTCATTCTTTCCTATTTACTGTCTGGGATTGTTCCATATAAATGACTTATCATAGAGAGGAGTGGCGTTTTTGCTCTTTGTGGCATACTCCTTCAGTGCAGTATCTATGGATCTAAATAAAAGGCAGCATATTTCCAAGCACATTTTTTTTTCTCTCAGGGCTTACTTGCTAAAATAGAAACCCAAGTCCACATGGTGATCATATTTGCTACCTCAGGGACTAATTTCCTTTTACCTCCTTTCCTGTATTCCAAAGCTTCATTGCCATTATCCTCTTGCTCCCCATGCACTAACAAAAAGATTTTAATGCATTCATTATGCAAAATCTTGTCTTTTGTGACCTTTGCCAAGAGTGCCCCCAAAGGACTGGCCAGGCTTAATAAGCTCACAAATAAACTACGATGTCAGCCAAGGGCACTACTGGCCAATTGAGCCTGCACCATTGCCCTCTCCCCAAGCCCCCACTTCACACCTGAGATACCCCGAGGTGGGATTGTGGGGGTGTTGTCTGCCCTGAAAAACTGCTAATCCTTTCCGGCGGCTCCCAGCTAGGCAAACAATCCCCTTTGTGAAGGCTGGAACAATCACACAGGCAATATTGCCTTTCGCCGCTTCTCAGATACAGTCTGCCTTCCTTTAAGTTCCTCTTTCTCCTCTCCTTGGCTACATTGTCTAATGCTTTCATTCTTCTTATTTCATTTATGTTATGTCCTGTAAAAGCTTTGTCATGAGCAAGCCAGCTGGGTCATTGGAGGAAAGGCACTCTCTCATCAGATCCTTGTGTTAGTCCATTTTCCTCCTGTCCAGAGTTATTGTCTAGGTTCTGTGGGGAAAACATCCGCTCCCCCATTCAATGGTTGATGCTGTGACAGATTACAGCAGTTTCTGTCTGTTAAGCAGTCAGGCAAAGAAAACAGTAAGAAGGATATAGCAGCCTCTTAATTTCATATATAAAAGATGCAGATAAAGTATCTAATAACAGAGAATGGCTTAGCCAGTAAAAAATCTGAATTTATTGGGGAAGAATATAAACTTGCAAAACTTTAAAAGCAATCATGCTCATAAAAAATAAATATTACAAATGTTAATGCAAATTATTAGTAAATCTGACCCTTCTACCCCACTATGACACACATTTAAAATTTATTATGGAACACATTCAGTAGAATAGCTTTAGGGAATTCATTGCTCATCTTTCTCTTTCTTCCTCCATCTCACACACTAGCAGTCTCCAGACAGCTTCTCTGAATTCTTCAGAAATACTGCCACTCTGACCTCTGTACCATAGATCCATTGACTTACTTCATCTGACTGTCTGGAGTGACAGCTAAGGTACTAGTACAACATGTTCTCACAACTTCCATGGCAGTGTACACATCTTCTTTCCAGTTCACCTTTATATTATGATGCGGAATTTCAGGACACAGATTACTTAAGTTAGATATATTTGAACTTCTGATATTTTAATATATATAGCTCAAAGAAAAAGCATGAGAAAACCATGGGCTTTAGTAAAAAGCAGAATTCAACTTACAATACTTACTTAAGTTTTATTTGTGAGTTCATGTAAAATAGGGAAGCCTTTCAAAATAAAGAAAATGTTTAGGTATTAGACTACCATTAGGTGCAAAGGGATTTAAATAGATAATATTTTTTTATCTATGTTTTTGTTTGTTTGTTTGAATTTTGTTATTTGGCCAAGATTTCCATTCTGTTACAAAATTTATCTGGGCACTTGTCAGCTCTGGATTTATCTCAATTTAGAGATTGGGAAAAAAAAACTAAAAGAAAGGAACACCCTGACATGATTACACATTCCGATTTTTTCAGAAATCAGATAGCAAACTCAAGGCTGTGTTTTCATAGATGCTGAAAATTCCGAGTTGTGAGTGCTCAACAATGTAAAAATTTAGTTTTTGGGGTAAAATTCCCTTAATAACAATCTTATACCAGCTCTTCCTGATGCCATAACATCAAAACACCTTTTCTAAAGGGCCATTTTAAAGAAAAAAAAAATCCTAAACAAAATCTTTACACATTTCCTCATTTTTTCAGAAATTTTACCAGGTTCTATTTGCAAACTTCAAGACATATATACTCATTAATCTGACAGGGCAAGGCAGTAAGTTCCATTTACCATATGTGGAACTGTAGTAGAGCCATTTATTCTTTTAATGTGTACTTCAGACACTAGTGATGCACATAGGAGGTAAAAATTATCTCTCCAGAAGCTCAGGAAGAATAAAAGTTCCTTTCTTTGGCATCTCTGGAAAGATGCCTCCAAATGCTTATTAAAATGAAATGAAAGAAAGAAAATTAGAAAGGCTAGAATGTTCATCAAGAGCTAGGAGAGAAAAAAAAAAAAGAAAAGGAAGGAAAACAAAAGGCACTTGTCAATAAATACAATAAACACCCACCCTGTATTACTGCACTTACTAAGAGCAGACAATGAGCCTCTGGCAGCAGTGAGGTGTGCAGACAAAAGGCCCTTGAGAAGTTTACTGCTGCATGCCGCATAATAGTTGAAATCTGTGAGTGTTTTTCAAGGTTAGGCACAAATAAAGCAAAATTTCTTTATTAAGGTTCCAAATTACTCATCTTCTCCTGCCTTTCAGTCCATTGTCAGGCTCTGAGTACTGTAACTGACCTTTGATAAACAGTCATTTCACCACAGTGATGAGACTACATAAAAAGTAGTCTGCACAATATAATGCAGATTAACTGAGGGACATTCCAGCTCTTCTTAAAAATAAGCCAGAATGACACAAGAGAATTTGCTCATAATTTAGCTCGTTGCATGTGTACATATTCTTTGTGCATGAAATTTCTTTCCAATAAGATAATTTAAACAATGAAGAAATGAGATACATGTATCAAGCAATTCTATATTTCCTTCAAAGGCGAGTCTAGTTAATGTTTTGTCGCAGGTGTGAAAGAACTGATGATTCAGTGTTCATCTGCTTCACTTGTAATGAGGCTGAGCACCGATGTTTAAAATACGGGAAAAAAACCCTGCAAATGTGAAGCTGTTGCAAGTTGTGTCATGAACAAACTTCACCCTTCAGACTGAAGCTGGTGAGTAAGCTGGGAGTGTAAAGCTTGCACAGTTATCTAAGGATGAAACCAAGTATCTGTTTTGATGAAGAAATCTTTCATCAATAGTTTGTCTAACCTCAGAGATCATTAAAAATGTCTGTAAAATACAAATACAAATAGCAGATTTTGTGGAATGAAAGATCAAACAGAATGATGGTGTCATGCTGAAGGTAGTCTGAAATATTGACAAGAGATCTTGCTGAATTAATTCAGCTACAAAGTTTCATAAGTAAAGTGGTTTTAAAGGGGTGGTACTATTTAGTATTTATAAGAAAAATTATCAATATTAATTTTCAAAGGAATTTTAGCACACTGGTAAGAAAAGAAACAGGAATAAGATGAAATGATTACCAGAAGAAATATTACTAGCACAATTTGTTGTGTTGCCCTATCCAGTTTCTCTCATTATAAATCCTCCCAATTTATCTTCTTATTTTATAGGAAAAAAAATCATAAAAGGCACTAGAGATTACATGATCAGTATTAACATCAGGGTATTTTAAACAAGAATGCAGAGTCCTTGGGCCAGAGCTCTATCAGCTCAAGGCAATCTTTAATCCAGCTTTGTTTCTCCACCCTCTCTTCTCAATTTGTGTGTCTTGATGCCCATTCACAATGAAGTCTCTAAACTACATCACAAAAGGCAGTTGCCTTTTCAGAGGAGAAGATGTAAAATTGAATGAAAATATCAGACATTACTGAAATGACAAAATCCAAAAGCCCATGAATGTAAAACCTGCACTTGAGGATGCCTATAATTTATTCACTTAAACAAAATCCTATAGGCTAGAAATAGCATTGAAAAAGGCTAAAGTACTGCAGGGAACAAGTTTTTGGATTCTATTTTTAATTTCAGAGCTCCTAGACTGCACTCGATGAGAAGCAAAAACATTTTTAAGATCTAAATGGCTTTATATTCCAAATATCTGAGCTACAGCACCCAATAGTTTCAATGGAATCTGGTAGAGCTCAGGACCACTCAAAAATCCACTCATATGAACATTATCAATATTATTTATATTGATATGAATGTACTACTTGTATTATCTATATAGTCATGAATATTTCTGACTGCACTACTGTAGTATCAGAAAATAATTTATAACAGAGACAGTATAAAAGAACAACTATTCTGACAATGCATATATTAACTAGTATTCTCTGGTATATTCTTGAACAAATAGGAGAAGTAAAATAAATAAAGTAATAAATAAAACATAATTATAAATCTTTATTGATACCATTATGTTCTGTTTTTCTCTACTGATTTCAGTGAGAGCAAGCTCTAAATACAATGTGTAAATTGATTCAACCTTTTTTTCTCTTACTTGGGATAAAAGAATGACTAAATGACATCAAAGAAAATATAAACAAAAATAAAAATACCACTCGAATTGTCTGATGTCATATTAGGAAAATGGAGTAACTAACTCGTTGGTTGTCAGTGTAACCAGTGTGCTGTTCATTTCTGAAGCTGCTTCCTCTGCTAAGAATAAGCCCCAGAAAACACTCATGGAAATTGCAATTTCTGAGGCACAGTACAATTTATTTAGGCAGTCAAATTTACGCAGTTTAACAGATTCCTCGAGTCTTGTCTTGCTTTTTCATTAAGCCCTTTAAACTGGACTTCTTGTCAATAAATAAAACTATTGACGCTAAAAGGTCACATCTCTGACCTTTCACATGTTTCTCCTGGGCTGTATCTATATACACTGTATACTTTACCTCGAGAAGAGATTCTTTTATTTAAGAGAGCTTAAACTGTTCAAATTTGTAATGTACTGGGGATTTTGGAATATCTAGAGGGCTTAGTGGAATAAGAACTGACCTTTCATCTCTGAACTCAGTCCCCATCCAACCTAAGATAAGTGGAAGAGTTTTGTGTCAGTTGCCCATGTGATAAAACTAGCTTTCCCTTGTATCATTCAACACAATTTGGCATGACTGGCAGTTTTTTACTCTCAAGAGAAGCACATTGAATATGGAAAATGAATTGCTTCTGTCTCTTGAGAGGGTGGTCCTCCAGGTTAGGCTTTGAAGTTATAAATGGGAAGTGCTGGCAAGCTCATATTATTGTTGGTTGCTAGCTCCACATCAAATGTATGGATGAACAGTGGGTCACAATTTTAAATCAGTGGTAGGAGATGATTTACAAACACAAATAGGTAACCACTTTTGTGACTTCTCCTCACCAAAATGGAAATTATGCAATGTAGTCCAAAGTCAATACAAGTTATTCTATGGGCTATGCTTGCTCCTGTAGGTAGTAAATTTTGACACATATCAAAAGAGGATATGTTTATGTGTTTTCCCCCAGGGAAAAAAACTTCTCCAAACTTCCAAAGAAGTGCAATTCCCTTACTTGCCTCTACATAAGCCTCCACAGCAGCCACTACACCAGTGGGAGGGTTGGGGAAGCCCACTTCTGCCTGAACTAGAGCAGCTTCCAAGCAAGCGGGCTCCGAGGGGCTGAGCTCCCCAAAGCTGCAGAACTGCTCTCTTCTCACACACTGAGTGTTACAGCGGGGAGTGCTCATCGACAAGCAGAGCCTTAGACCCAGTAATCTAAGACAGGACCCTTGCACGGCACAGTGGTGCCCAAACCACAGTGCTGGGTCTCTGTTTTCTGCTGGATTTCATGCTTTTCCACTGGAAATAATTTTTTAAAATAAGTTTTGATTTGTTTTGATTAGAATTATGTACCGAGTCTTTGTGACAAACTTTAAAAAGAAACGAACAACCTGAAATGTGAATTCAGTTAATTTCGTTACTGAAACTTAGAACCTGCAATCAGTTAACATGCACCCAGTAATTAACTGGATTTTTTTCTGTCTAGTGAATGTATTAATTATCTGCAATATAACATAATGCTCCCTCTTCTCTTGCAGTCCTTGGAAGTAATTTTGTTTCATCCAATACTTTTTATGACTCTTTAGCAATGTAAAACCTTTTTTTAAAATAGCAGTTGAAAATTGCTCTGCAAGAATTTCTGGAGACAAGATATTTTTATACAAAAGAAAACACACCTTAGTGACATTCACTGATTAATTTTATCTTTATGATTTATCTATACATTACATAGATGGAATTTTTCAGAAATGCTGTAAATTGCAATTTGAAACCATGTTCCCATATTCCATGTCTCATGGCTCTGCTTACATGTTTAAAAATCAAGAGAATAATTTTCCTTTAAAGATAGTAACAGCTTTGGAATGTTAATAATATAAAACTTTCAAAAGGCAAAATTATTTCTTAGGTGAACTAGCAAAGAAGAAGATTGACTCAGTCCATTTTGCACCTTTGTGCTAGAGAATGGCTGGGTTTAAATTACAGCAGCTTCAGTCTTTGCTTTTCAATCCCTTAATCCTTAAGGAGCAGAGGTTTCGGTTCAAGACAACTTCACACAGAACATAAGAAAAGATTCTGTGAGCCTGCCTCAAGTATGATGATCATTTTTTCAGCTGTAATCTTTCACTTGCATCCCATAGCAAAAAAAAAAAAATCTGAGGAAAACCAGTGTCAAATAATTAATGCATTTTCAGTGAAAGGCTCCTTTCCACTATGGTTTAATACATGTGTATGAAAAGCAGTAAATGCTTTCATGTGAGCCACTTGCAGATATTTGTACCTATGGTTTTCATCACTGTTTTACTGTTTTTCCCTCATATTAGAGAGCCTTTGTGATATGCCTGAGCTTGAATGGAAAAGGAAGCTGGCCTGGGAGGTTTTACATCTGGTAGCCAACATCATTATTAAACAAGCTGCGTCAGTTTTTAAAAAAGCTACATAGGTCGAATCAGGGCAATTATGTTCTGATCTAAGTCACATACATTTGTCAATTATTTCCAGGTGTTCTTGGAACAACATATTTTCCTTATCTGTAATTAAAATTTTGATTATTAATAGGGCTGCAGTGAAATGTCAGGGGTCTCTCTGCTTGCCTTGATTTCATAAAACATGTAGTCATGACAGTAATAATTTGACAATACTTAGGTTTTAAAGCATTATGCTATTTTGTTTCACAGCTATTATTTAAAGTATAGTTTGCAGGTAACCATGTGCATTCCATTGCTCTGTTTGTCTCTGCATTCACACATATGTAGGTATGGTATACATCTCAGAGAACTGAAAAAACTCACTTGGAAATTAAAGGTAGATGGTTGGAGTGGACAACACAATAACAGAAAAAAATTTGGAATGTAATAACAAAACAAAAATTAAAACCTGTATTTAAATTTCTGCCTGTCATTTTGAGTCTGATGTTATTTCTTCACTTACGTAAGATTACAGTTGGGCATTCTGGAAACTGTATAATTAGTCAGTGTAATAATAAGTATTTTTTGCTAATAGAAAACATTTAGACAAACCTCAAATGTTCAGAAACCAATGTGGCTGGCACAAACAAATAATAAAAATGTTATAAAAAAAAGAAAGGGCAAAATGCCAAATTTTGAAAAATCACAGACATTTATGGAGAAACCAAAATGACAAGTTGGGTTTTTTTTTTTGTTATGGTTTCCTCTGAATTTATAGGGGATACTCTATGACATTAGATTAATAATTTTAGGTCAACATTTTCTTTTTTTGTCTTTCATAATTTTATGGTAAGAAGTGCTGACATCTCAGAATTGGAGAACTCCGTTCACAGTCTCTTCAGTTTCAGCTGGCTAAAGTAATGCATGACACTTTCTGAAGAATGCAAAATATATGCAGCAACACAGAGTTAAAAATTTATTTTTGATCTTCAAACATTGTTTGACCTTAATCAATGTCTTCCAACAAGCTTAATATGACATAGCCCTGAAACAAAAACACAGAGCTCTCGGGTCCAGCTCTGGAATGAAAAAGCTGTGATTATTAGTCCTCTGTGTGATCTTTTCAGATTGCACTGATGAGATGAAGTTTAATCTCGTTTCTCTCCTCTCCAGTACCACAAACCACAGGCAGTTTAAGGCAGCCTGGAAATCTCTTACATCTGGAAGAGCAATAATTCATGGGATTTCACTTGACAGCCATGACAGGCAGCAGGGCAGCCAGAAACAACTGTCTCTTATGTTGCGCTATTTGCAAAAAGTCAGAAGAGGAGGAGCAGGCACAGGACCACATCCTTCTTTAGCATATGTTAGAGGAGGAAGCCCTTTTATTTTCTGCCAGATGCTCCATGAATAGTCCTAAATATTACATAGACAGTAGCTATCACTTCCAAACAAAATTCCTTGGTGTCTGCTAAGCTGCAAAGCATATGAAGGCCTATTGTCTGGCAAAGGGTCATGGTTAAATTTGCACAGATTTTTTTTTTATAGATATTTCAGATTCTACGTTATGATTTACAGGCATTTGCACACCCCGCTGTGCATGAATATGATACCATCTTCTGGGCAGGATTATTTCATGAAATGTATATGGGATTTAGCTACAGTAACTTTTACTGGGCAGCTTAGAATGGCCGGCAAAGTACTAGAATTTACTGCAGCACAGCTTGTGCTGTCAGGCTCATGGCTGGTGTTTATGATTTCTGCAGAAGCAGAAATAAACAACTTCTCCTTAATGGCTCTCTTTATGTGTAGGCAGCAGTAGCTCTATCTGGTCTCACAACAGTAGCTGGTGCAGTGGTCTGTCCCATTTCATGTGGAACCAATGTCTGAAAATTTGCATTTCTGCTTTTCTGACTTTTCAGTGGAAGCGACCAGGAATGAATAAATCAACTGCAAATGTCTGAATGAGTAGCATTCCATTCGACTGCTTTTTCATGCTATAAATACATCTGGTTGAAATGGCCAGGTTTTGGAGTAAGAGCAAAATGATCAGATTTAATCTTAGTTTGTCTTAGAGTCTATACCCACACCGTAAATACTCTGATATCAACTGAGACCTACTTAAATTACTGTCTTAGGGAAGGAGGCCTGTCTTCTGAGGGTCTGTGGTAAAGCAGCTTAATCAACATTTTTATGGGCATTTACATATGTGCTTAAGTAAAGTCTGAAAAGTGGTTAAGTTTCACCAGTCTTCAAACAGATGAATTAAATATCAATATACTTTGCTTATATCTACATATATATATAAAGCAAAATAGTCAGAATGTAATTGTCTAAGTAAAGTTTTTTTGATGTAACAACTGTTTTTAAAGTTCAAAAGAATGTCGACACACTCACTGTATATATAAGCAGGCAGAAAATACTTTTTTTTTAAAGAAATGAGACAACTACTCTATGCCAAAGAAAAACAATTCCTTTGCCAAACTACACATTGTTAACTTAAAATGTGTTCCATGTGGAAGTAGGAAGACTGATCTGATGGAAAGGCTAGTGATTTAAAGTCAGCTGGCTCTGTGCCTGTCAACTGCACATTCTGGCTTCCAGTTTTACAGCTAGAATTGGAAATATTTAGTTTCTTTTTTCTTTTTTCTTAGGGAGTGGGAGGACATAATTATTTTTCCTTTTCTAGTGATGCAATGAATTTACCAATAAACTTGCCTATATAATCATCCAAACTTTAAACAAAAACAATACAATTTTGAATCACTTGTACAAATCTCATTCTGTATTTCAAAGACTTTGTTTTCTATTTGACTCATTTTCCAAAGTGAATTTAACACCACTTTTGTATACTCATCACAGTTTTTCTAGGAAGAAATTGCATTATCCTATCTTTTCAGTGTGGAAAAAGTATAAAGACAAGTTTATATTCTGAGGGAAGTACAGTATTTTATAGGTTACTGTATTTCACCTTTCATTCTGTTAGTATTACCTGTGTTGATCAAACCTTTAATTTTTGCCCCCCTTTCATGCCCATAAGCCTCTATATGTGGTCTAAAGGATATTGCAAATGCAAAACATTCAAATAGACAGTAAGATAAAAGCTACATTACTACACCTGGGTCATATCTTAAAAAGAGGTTATCACCCCTTTGTATTTTCTGCAGACTCTCAAAACTTCTTTTGTTATTCACTTTAAACTTAAATCTATCATCCTGTTTTAGTACATATTTTCCAGCACATGCTGCATGGTAGTTAGGAATACAGAAGGTTCTATTCATTGTGGAGTTTTTTAACATTCTTTAGATACACTGAGTACTATGAGGCTGAATTTTGATTACTAGATTTCTGCACACAAAACACACTTAAAGAACATTTGCTTTTCATTTTAGTTTTAAAATATTCCTGAAATATCTAGCAGGTCTCAGGATACTTAAATGGCAGAATTTCAGACACAATTCAGCCAGAGCTGTTTACTGCAAATATGATTGTAGAATGCCTCCTTTTTTTTTTTTCTTTTTGCTAGAATACCCACGTTTTATTTATGATTTTGGATTTTATTTCACAGCATTCCAGTTTAGTTTAGCACGATGTATTTAATAACCATGTCTACTGTCTTAATTACCCTATAAAGCAGGGTTCCATTGGCATTTGACCCTCCACAGCATTCCAGAGAAACTGCAGGACCATGATAATTACCAACTGCCTGTGAGAAAATTAAACAAAAAAGGCCTAACTTTTAAACCACCATTTTAAACGACCTATTACATCTTGGGAATAAATCATTGATGAAATAGCCTGCTTAACAGGAAAATAGCTATTCCATAGCAAAGAATTTCCCCTTGCATGATCATGAAGAGAATATTAAGTATTCTTCAGCTCAAAAGGTTAGGTTTTATGTCTGTCCAATGCTTTTTAATGACACATTTTTGTGTAATTTTATTGTAATCAAAGCCTTTTCCTATGTAGACTGTAGACTATGACTATTTTGTCAGTCTTAAACATTTTACTAGTCAAAGAATAGAAAATCTATTTAAACATGTACCAAGAAAAAAGTGTTTATAAATCATTAACCATTAAAAGAACCTGCATTAACATAGCTTGATTTCCTTTGATTAACATAGCCATTTGCTGTATATTTTTCAAAAAAGTGTTCATTGATTTCAACTCATAACAGTACACTCTATTAATTGATACCACAGTTTTAAAAAGCTAATATATCTGAAAATCTAAATCATGATGTGATTTATTTGATCACTCTCTCTTTAGTCTGTATCTAATGGCAATTACAATACCATCCCATGCTCCATTTCTTATTGCTATGCTTAACAAGAATTCTATTTCATCTCTTTTTTCTAAATGTCAGTTTGTATTTTTTCTAAATAATTAATCTTGGTTGAACATTGACACTAATTTCTGGATCAGATTAGGTCAGCATTTCTCATAGTGTAAAGTTAGGAATGTAATCACTAGAAAACAAAGGTTGTTTTTTAAATTATACAATTAAAAGTATTATTTTTTCACTTTTACATGTAAGACAGAGGAGACTCAGGATATAAATCAAGGGAATATGCATCAGTTTTAAAATTATTTCCAGAACATTTTCTAACCCTCCTTAAAACATTTCACTTGAAAGCATCTCTGTTTTCAACAGAAGCAAGTAGAAATGCAATGAACAAAGAGTTTATGGAGGAGCCAAGCCACAAATGAAACTTGAATAGTTTTAGAAAGGGAGTTTGAAAATAATTCTGTGTTCAATCAGAAATAACACAACCCTTCTACTCTGTGCCTTATAGCTTAAGAAAAAAGAGCTTTGTGACATCTATCAGTATGGTTTAAGACCTCTGGCCACGACTTTTATTTAAATTCCATCTTAATTTATAATCCAAAGCAGAGATTAAATGCATAGCAGGCAACTGAATCCTAGTGGTATATTACAAACTTCTGGGCTTGATGATCCCAGCGCAGTTGTTCCCAGCCCAAATTTGACACTGCTCTACCATTGTTCCCATACTACTGTCTACTGAACTACCACCTGTGTAATCACTTAGACTAGAGCTGGAGTTACTATTGCAGCCTGGGAATTTCTGGAATAACATGTAGTTTAAAATCATAGGAAAATAAGAACAGCCATAATGGTTCAAACCAAAGGTCTAGCTAGTCTCATATTGTGTCTCTGACAGCGTCCTGTACCAGATGTCAGGGGAGAGGATAAGAACCAGGCAAGCGTGTAATACTGTTTCCCATATTCATCTGGCCTTTAGCTGTAATTCAGACTTCTTGAATGAGATTCTTTTGTATTTATGTTTTTTTTCAATAAACTGGAACACATGACATTTTTAAACATCCACAGTATATAGCAATGAGTTCCACAGTTTAGCTATATGTTGTACGAACCTCTTGTTTATTTTTTTAACTTTCCAGCTGCTTTTATCATCTGGTAGCCCACATGCTTGTATAGGAAAATACAGGGGATCAATACTTCCCTATGTGCATTCTCCAGGATGGTTAGAGATTTTGTGGACACTCATCAGTTGCTCCCTTAACACTTTTCTTTTCTTTTCTTTTTTTCTTTTCTTTTCTTTTCTTTTCTTT
>QUSF01000001.1:39584829-39598579 GCA_003676055.1 Chloebia gouldiae | reverse complement strand
TTTTTGGAGAGAAGAACCAGAAATGCCTATTTTCTTGTTTAAAATTTCATATAGTAATTAAATTCAATTGCATGCCTTATGATGCTGCCTACAGGAACGTGTACAAGAATCTAAAGTCAGGATAATTTTGATTTCTCTGACACTGAAACTCAGTGTAGTAGGTTCAACCCCTAAAAGAGGCTAACAGCCACATCATTTAAGTGTTTTCCAAGTACTAAGTAGCTTAGTCTTTTTGAAGCCTAAATTCTCATGTTGTAATTAAGGGCCATAAGGCACTCTATCTGAGCATCTGGTACACACCAATTGCCTGTACGTTTCTAGTAGAAAACCTTGTCACGAAATTCTTCACAGCCAGTGCTTCCCTTCATTATCCAGAGCACTAGTCTGCTCTGCAACTCAGCTTCACAAGTACGTGTTTCATCCAAATCTCTATACCCAGATGTTGAGGAGAACTGTACCTTTCAGGGACTCTTGGCCCTATCTTTTGAAATCAAAAGTCATCTGAGATGGCACTAATCCCTTCAACTCAGGTGTTGTATGAAGCAGATTCTTTGGTCACTTATGGACTAGTACAGATGTAATTATTATTCTTACATAGTGATAAGCACTAAAAATCTCCCTTTGAACTGGGCACTGAAGAGCAGGAGCTGAATTTACATTATGAACTCCTAAGACTGCCACATTAAGAGTTTCAAGACCCAGGAATAAAACAGAAATCTTTCACACTCCCTTTGGTTAGATACTGCTTGGAGAACCTAAGAAAAATGGTCTCAAGAAAGTACACCTCATAAGGAAGCAATGCCTCTCTGTAGTTGCCCAGATGTTGTTATAGGCCTTCAAACCTTGGATCCTAGTTCACACCAGATTTCTAATCTTCCTTCTCCTATTAAAATCAGGCTTTCCCTTGCAAGTAGAAAACTCCATTTAGCTCTGTCAAAGTGAAAATGATCCCCAGTCTAGTGATCAAGGCTTTATTTTGTTTCTATGTGCCTGGAAATGGTTTCCAGAATTAGCTACTCCATCATCTTTCTGGGGACTGAGGTGAGGTTCACAGGCTTGGAGTTCCTTAGGTCCTTCTTTTTATTCAGAAGTGACACCTCTTTTCCTCCAGTCCTTGGACACTTCTGATTGTCATGATTATTCAAAGATTAGTGAGGGCCTCGCAAAGAAGTCACTCTGCTACCCAATGCTAAGGGCCACAAAGATGGTGAAGGAATTGAAGCATTTCTGTGATGAGGAAAGGCTGAGAGAGCTGCTACTGTTCAGTCTGGAGAAGAGAAAGCTCAGGAGGATTGCATTAATGTATAAGAAATACCTGAGTGGAATGTCAAAGAGACAGGTAGTGTCCTCTTCTCAGTGGTGCCCAGTGATAGGACCAGAAGTAATGGGAATGGAGAGGAGGTTTCCTGTGGACATCAGGAAAAACTTTTTCGTGGTGAGGGTTACTGAGCAGTGGCACCGGTTCTCAGGAAGGTTGTGAAGACTTCACCCCTGGAGATAATGAAAAGTGGTATGTACATGGTTCTTGACAACCAGCTCCAGATGGGCCTGCATGAAAAGTGGAATTGGACCAATGACCTCCAGAGGTCCCTTTCAGCCCAACCATTTTGTGATATTATAACTTTACCAAGCAGATCCTGATGACCTCAGCTTCACCTAACTTTATTTGTTCCACATAGGCTGATTTTAGGAAAGATTTATTACCCAAAAAAGAACAGAGAAACACCAAGGGTAAGATAGGCAAAGGCTTGATTTCTTCTATTCTATGATGACTTTGTGTCATATAATCAGGGCAGTAATTATGGGTAGCTGTGGTAAGGGCCAAATAAAGGATCCACTTAAATAAAGAATGAGTTTCAGAAATTTAATTTGAATTTTGAATGCAAAATAAAAGTGGAAATTTTCAATATTTTCTTTGGATAAGCCTGCAAATTGCTTGAATTTACTGGAAATAAAAGCAAAGAAAAATCATCAAATGAAAAAGAAACAACAAATGGAGAGGAAAACCAGACTCATATCATCTTTGATTATCTTCTATGTGAAGTCTAGAATTCAAAAGTCTTCCTTTTCAAGGTGAAACATGGTTCCTTCATGTTTCTATCAAGTTCCAGTACTCTAGCTGCGGCATAAGGTGGAATAAGGGGAGATCTTTTACTTAAAATTAAACAACACACAGAGAAAGACTCAAAACTAAAACCCAAAAGAAAATCCACATGAAAATGGTCTAGCTATGATAGTAGGAAAATAATAAGGCAAGTGGAGTAATCATTCAGCTATAGTTAAAGCTAAATTCTGCATCAGTTTACTGCCTATCAATAATAATTCATGTAAGCCACATACTGCATGGTCACTTACCTGGGCTTCAGGCTTATATTAGTCTTCTCTTTGATCTGAGGCAAGAACTTGAACACAGGCTTCACTTCTCAAGATTGATTAGTATAATGGTTACTGTTTTTTGTTTTGCTAAAGCCATCTCACTGTATAGCTCTTTTTTGCTATAGCCATCCATTTTAGATTTGCTGGTAAACAAAAAGAGATAATTGGAGCAAGATGCTCTATATACTTTGTCTTTATACCTAGGTCCCTTAGAAGGGGTGCAAGTATTCCTGTGAACATAAATATGTGTTAAGGTTTTTTTACACCATTTTCCATTAGAAATCCTCATTTTAGTGTCAGAGTCTGTCTTTCTGGATGCCAGTCACTGAGTCCTATGTCATCACAGTATCTTTCTGCACCAGAAAACAGTCTTGCCTTACACTATATGTTCAAATGCTGACTTAGAATATGTTTTTATGGACAAGCTTTGCAGTTCCAGGATTGTTTCCTTCTTCCGAAAACAAAGAAATTTATCTGCATCAAACTGATATGGTGCACTAAGCCCATCTATTTGGCTACCAGCTTGCCAGTGCTCATTGACCACTTAGGTGCTACATGCACGCAGTGTTACGTTTTGCTCAGTCACTTAAGTCTGTACTTGTAAGCAGAGAAATTATTAAAAAGGGCTATGATTATTTAACTCTATCAGGCATTTTATAGCAAGTCAAGAAATTAGTTCTGGAGACCCTTAGTTGAACTTAAAGAATAATTTTCCTCCTATTGCTTCTCATACGATGTAAGTTAATTTTTATGTTATATTCCCAGAGATCTCTGTTGACCAGATGTTAGCAAGCATGCTGTGGCTGCAGAAAGCATATCAGGAAGTCAAAGGGACCAAAAATTCTTGTTTTAGCAAGAATTTACTTGCTGATATAGAAAGACCTCTTCTTCAGGATACCAGGTTTTATATGCCTGTCCATATAAAATTTTAGTTTCATCTTTTGATATTTATATTAAAGAAAAGGACTGTCAGGAGATCAACTTAAAAGAATAAAATTGTTTGTCACACCTCTGAAACAATCATTGTCTGAAGCTGGTTTTCAAGCAAACACCATGTAATTAGGAGATACACCTGCTCAGGATTTGAGCCATGCCTATTATTTTACATCCAAACTACAGCAAGGAGTGCCAGGACTTCTATTTCAAAATGTTGATGCAATATTCCTGAAGGAAACCACAGATTTTATTCTTCTGCATACAGGACAAACTAAAATACTTTTTTTATTTTTTGGTGTTCAAGATACTTTTCTAATCAGCCTTAGGTGATCCGTAACAGCTTCTTTAAAACAAAGTGTTATTTATTTGCTCAAAGCAGCATAACAAGCATAGCAAGTGGGTGAAGTAGGAACAGCCAATGCCTTCACTGCTCAACCATATTTATTTTACTGCTGACAAGTTCCACTCAGCTGACACACTGAAATCATAGGTGAGGGTTATTGCCAGCCTTTGTGGAACCAAATGCATGTGTTTCCTTCAGCTGCTGATACTTACACCATTTTTTTAAAGAGACTTTAATAGATTACTGCCCCCTTTGATCTCAGATTTGGGCTGGGAAGACAAAACATTTTTAAGCTTGTCTGATTTCTCTTAATAGCTAGGTATAAGGAATACAGACAGAGTTTACAGGTTCTCTATTGTTTCAACAAGAATTCTTCATAATCTGTCTAATAAATTATTTTCTTCAGCATTGTTTGCCTTCTTCAAACATTCCCCAAAACTTTTCTTGGAACTACCCACCCAGGCAGGGTAAGCTCAATGAAATTCACTCCAGGGCCAGAGTTGGTATTAATAAAAATAATGCAGATGTCTCATGCTCTTCAGCAACCAATGCGTATTACTGAAATGATTCACCTGTGGCTCGAAGAAGTAAAGATGAATTTCTCAAAGTTGTTTCCATTTACAAGAGCGTTTAATTTTGCATAGCACAATGTGGTGGAGAAAACAGTGATGTTGGCACCAGAGCCTATGGAGCAGGCTATATTGTATATGAGCAAGAGATGGAGGTCTTTGATAAAAGATGATGCAGGGGGGTGGCTTTAATGCTCCAATTCATTTTCTCTGTGAGAGGGAGGGATGCCCTATTGAAAGTTTCATTTTAGGCCAGTTAACTAATACTGCCCCTTACTGATTCTTCAGCCATGCTCAATTAGAGAGAATCCTTTGTCCTGACACCAGTCAGGATTACTACAATTCATCAACTTTACCCTGAAGAGTGCTTTTATACCAGCTAGACCTCTTAGCTCTAGCTGTGAAATGCCTAGTCACAAGGTTGCCAGAAGATAATTTTCCTTGTCCCTGTAAATAGTAGGTACACTATAGGTACATATCCAAAGCTAACTAATAATAGGCAATCTAGATATGTAGCAAGTGGTGTATATTTGGAAATTAATTTAGAGTAGCTGTTAGCACACGTATTAAGCTGCACCACGAGTGTAGAAATACATCAAATAGCAAGGCAAGATTTTTTTAAAGACATCAACAGCTTCATTGCAAGGAGTAGTTGAGCTTGTCAGATGAGAGAGCTGCTATACCCTCAAAATAGCTTTACAACAGCTTGGACACAGGCTCCAAAAAAAAAAAAACCTCATTGGCTTCAGAGTCGGGAACAAGTAACCACAGACAATGCAATATATCAGTTGTTGCAGCTGAAAAAAAGCCAGGCTTTGCCAACACAGCTTGTAAACTACAGAAGGTCAAATCCCAGTGATTCAAAACATTTGCATACACTGCTATGAAAACCAAATGTTTTCCCTTTAATTCAAATGAACATGAAATTAAACTAACAATAAAAATTGAAATGAAAATTCTGGCAAGCATGTTGACATGCAGAAAAGAATAAGGTTTCTCTGCAGCATTAATTAGAATGTGAGTCATAGTAGAGAGCATCTTGTTGCAATCTCATTTGTAACTAGTGGTGATGTGTTAGACTGCAGTTAGACCAAAGAGTATTGTCAAGATTTTAGCAGTCTTTCATGATTGTAGTTGAGAAAACTGTTGATCACCAATTATAACCTGGTGTACAAAAGGCCAGAAGAAATTAAAATAGTTCACCATTTAGTATGGTTGGTATTTTTCTACTGAAAATATATGTCAATGAAATTTTCTCAGGTTGAATCAGCCCTGCTAGAAAATAGCATCAACAAATTCCAATTTTTAATATTTTGATTTCCTTAAAGACATTTAAATATGAGATATTTTATTCTATTATATATTTCTTTACAAAAACCTCTGATATGGACAGAAAACCAGAAATAAAAGCACTTTCAAACTACTGGGAATAGCCTAGCCATGATATGTAGAAAATGTGTTATACTGCCTAACTAAAAGTCTGAGAACGGGAAAAAATGGTTATAGCATTTTTATTTTCAGGAAAAGGACCAAATTACATGATGAATTGGAACACAAAAATGTTCAGCAGTGTGTGCTTGTAGCCCAGAAAGGCAACCATACCTTGCTCTGCATCAAAAGCAGCATGACCAGTAGGTCAAGGGAAAAGATTCCGCCCCTCTGCTCTCATGAGACTCCACCTGGAGACTCCAGCTCTGGGGTCCTTAGCATAAGAGCACATGGACTTTTGGAGTGAATCCTGAGGAGGGCTGTGAAAATGATCAAAGGGCTGGGGCACTTCTCAGACTAAGGCAGGCTAAGAAAGTTGGGGCTGTTCACCTTGAAAAGAAGGCTACAGGAAGACCTTATAGCACCTTCCAAAACCTAAAGGGGGCTACAGTAGAGCCAGAGAGGGATTTTTGGCAAGACAATATAGTGACAAGACAAGGAACACCAGTTTAATTTAGTTGAGATATTCATTAGATATAGAAATTTGATACTGTGAGGGTGGTGAAGCACTGGAACAGGTTGCCCAGAGGAGCTGTGGATGCCCCATCCCTGGAAGTGTCCAAAGCCAGGCTGGACTGGGCTCTGAGCAAGGAGGTTTAGTGAAAGGAGTCCCTGCCTATGGCAGGGAACAAGGTGAAACAAGTTGATTTCTAAGGTTCATTCCAATCCAAACCATTCTGTGATTCTATGAAGTAGCGAGTATCAACTAACGGACAAATATTTTTTCTAAAATTTAAAATTGCTTTTACTGCAGTCAATGTAGCCTTTGTACTGATTTAGATAGAAGCACAAATTCTTGAAGTTAGCATATTAGTAAATATTACAAAAAAAACCCATAACCCTAAACCAAAGCGAACTGAAAAATAAATTAATAAAATAAGTTCTGAACATTGTTTAAGAAATTGTAGGGTATATGTGGTTATACTGTTAAGAAAGATTATTTTCAACGTATTGTTCCTACCCACTGCAAATGAATACAACCAGCAAAGCTATTTAAGAAAAAGTGTGACTGACCAAAGAAATGTGTACTGGCTGGAACAGTGACTTTGGGGAAGTAAGATCCTAGGACATGTAGTTCCTGCTACCTGCTGTAGGCTGATTAGTATTCAATGACCATAATGATCACAATACAGTGTTGTAAACTTCAATTCCACTTTTCTAGCAAGGATTCACTGAAATGTTTTCCATGTCTTTGGCAAATTTTGAATTTCACTGGACAAATAAGTGAATTTTTTGTGGATTTTGGTATACAAAAGCACAGTTCCTTTAGTACTTAGCAATGTAAAGAGAGATTATTAAAGTTACATTTTTCATCTCCATTTCAAATTTTGTCTGGCACCAGAAACATCTATGCACAGCTTAAGCAAAAAAATAAAGAATGCACCTCACTTTTCAAGCATTTCTGGTTTTCACTGCCAGCTCCCTCCCCTGCCATATTTTTGTCACAACTCATTCAGAGTGGCTTTCCTGTGAGTTGAAGGAAAGTCAGAATTAGGTCACAGACATATAGACTCGCACATGTATCTGTACAAAAGTCTCTGTATTTATGAAAAGTTTGGGACAAATCCAATCTCTGGTGTCAGTGAGTCAATTAACCTTCAAATCCTGTATTTCTTAGGCATTCAGGTGCTAGTATGTATTGCCTCCTACATACTGCATTAGTAACAAAGACAATTCTTCTCTGATACTCTATATGTCTCTTCTACCTCAAAACAAACAATTTAAAATAATTAAAGAAAAAAAGATAAAAACTCAATTATCCTGTATGGCATACATTTTAGATGTCCTCATTTGATGTGTTTTACCTAATTTACTTTAACAACAAACCAAGATCCTAGGAAAAAAAAAAAGATTTTTGCACATAGTGCTCTGTAAACCTGAATGCTTCTAATGTACTAGATATGATTTCTGAACTGAAGAGAATTTTCTGAGTGTCATTACTGTGTCTGCCTTCTCAGCAATCATAGAGGCTCACATCTATCATTTCCTTTGTTCAGTGAGAGACAGACTTCTTGCCATGAGAAAAAAAATAAAGGGAAAGACTGGAAATATTTACTGTGATGCAATGGAAAAAAAATAAAGATCCAGTCAAAATACTCCTTGCAATTTATATTTTAGAGAGTTACATATAAATTAGTACTTATATATACATGTTTATGAATGATGAAATTCTGATGAAATTAACATTTTATATGTTTAATGTATCCACTGTTAAAATAATTTTGTAGTATAATCTATTATGTGTTTTTAATCTATAATTTAAAAAAATCTATGCACTTTTAAAATAATCACTTGATGAAGTATATGAGATTATAGCAAAATATCAAAATCCTGTGTTTTCATTTACAGTCATCCCTTTCTAGAGTTATTTAAATTAATCATCTTAAATGGAATGTATATTAGTTGTTTTTCAGACCCTTTTAGTTATGTTTTTAATATATTACTGATTTTTTAAAATCAGAATTTCTCTTGAATCAGCCAAATTTTTTAAAATGCGTTATCATACTGAGGCAAGAGGCATGTACATTCTTCAAAAAAAAATTCAATTAGAAAATCTGACTTCAAGATTTTTTGTCCTAACTGGAAATTTTGTAATAAACTAGCACTGGGGGGAAATGCTGCATTTTTATTATTCTAATGCAATTGCCAGCACTTGGGACAGTTGTTTGCACTTCTTTGTTGCACTTGTCGGGCAGTGAGGCCATTCTCAGGTGTCACACTGCAGGGAAGTGAGTTGCTCACATGCAGACATGACCCTTCTCAGCCCTAAGATGAAGCAGATAACATATATTAGTGTATGAATTTGAGAAAAAAAAAAGGGGGTTTTTATCTTCCTGGAGCATCTTCAATGGGATTGAATAGCACCCAGGGAATCCTCAAATGAATTTGTCACTTTCTAAATACCTGTATATGCTCCTTCTTCCCACATATGCTTTACTTATTTGACTGGGTGATGCACACTCATAAACAGAGACTACCTTTGGCCACGGGTTGCACTGAGGATTCAGCTCACCCTAGGATTTCAGATTGACTGACCATTAATTTTTTTGCACAAGAGATGGAGATTGTTTTCACCTTCCTAAATCTCTTCAGCAAGAAAGGATTAGGCAAACTAAAGTATTACAGTGAGTATTACACTAGGAGTCTCTTCAGAATCATGCTAAAATAATTTGGAAATATTCTCAAAAAGTAAAGGAGTAACTTTGATTTACAACTTGTGTGACTGTAACTTAAAACATGAAGGAAGGGAACTGCCAAATTATTTACATAAAAGTATACAAATTACTAATTACGTAAAGGTGCGATCTTATTAATGGACACTTGTATCTATGCTTTAACAAGTTTTATGAAGAATTCTATAAAATAGGGGCACATTTGTCCTGATTTTTTTCCCTGCAATTTTACTGTTCCTTTGGTGTCAGTGTCAGCTGTTTATTATGCCTTTTCCTTTTTTAAATACTAAGTATCTCCAGGTAATTTTTAAAAATACAGTTCTCCTTGTCCCACAAATACATGCTACATGGGTAGAATGACCATTGCCATTCTCTGTCACAACAGACCACATATCATTCCTAAATTTTTCTTTCTCAGGTTTTTTTTTCAATTAAAATCTCTACTGTGACACAGATGAGAATCCACCCACAGCTACTGGATCTATATGGAAGCCAACCACCTCACTTTTTTTTTTTTTTTTTTAATACTAATAAAATACAGGAAAGAAGGGGGCTTTCCCTCCCTCATTGTATAAAAGTTATGAATTAAGAGCTTTTTTTAACACATTGCCCCTTCTTTTCAGTTCCTCATGATCATCTCTCCTTTATTGAAAAAAAGCTAACAAATCACTGAGATGAAGTGGATCAGTTCTGAGTTGCAATAAACCTGTGTGCTGCTGTCTATTCAGCCGTGTGAGTCTTTAAGGGATGCACTGAGACTGGAATGAGATCATCTACCTGAAATTATCTACCTGGAGATTCAATGGCTGCAAAGAGTGGAAAATCTTTGTGAATGCTTCCTTCAGGAAAGTATGGTGAACATGACTGAAAAGCAGATATAGCTTTTCAATGTGACATATAGATCCATTACAATTTACAGAAACAGCCACTGATAGTAGCAAAAATCCAGGCAGAGTTAAGTAACTAGGCTGCACTAGCAACAACATTTTCAACCAAGCAAAGAAATTGTCTCACAAACTAGCCCTTGTCTTTCTGTTTTTGTTTTCTGCCTTTTTCAGAATTTGCTGCTAAGCTAGAACCTGGCCCTTCCTTCTCTACAGCCCACCTGTGACTTGAGCAGTTTAGTGATGGATCAGATAACCCACAATGCACCTAAACAGTGATCCTGCATCTCACACATTAGTTTTAATGGTGCTATCTACTGCATTCCATTGTCGGTTTGGCTCAAAAGGTGAAATGAGTCTGCTTTTCTGTAAAAATTTACTGGCAGTGCTCAGTAATTTGGTAACTGGTATTCAATACCTGGTGTTTCTGAGTTCTGTATGGCTCTCTACCTGAAACCCAGCCTAATGCAGTGCTTAGTAGTGCCACTTGTTTACATACAGTTTTACATCCCATTCACTTTTGGCTGATTCTTACACTTTAAGTGCATGAGACACGAAATCAGTGTGTTTTCTGACCCATATAAAGCAGATTTTAGGGTGAATACCTGGGGTGAAGCTTTAAGTCTGTCTTCTGATGCCACACATTATGTTTTATACGCTACTTCATTTCTAGCGCACTGTTTGTGCATCGTGATCTGGGTGCAGCGCAGAGGAGATTCATCTATCCCTTCCTACTCCTCTCAGACTTCCTCTTCTCAGCCATCAGGCAATGAAATGCTCTGGCAGGGTACTTTAAATATATTATTGCTTCTGGGCTTTTTGCTGATTGGAAGGAGTTGTACAGTAAAAAGGTGCAGAGATGTTTGTGTGATAAATGGGAATATATAGACCGGGATGCTTGGCAGGGCTGAAAAAACACTGTCATGTGCATTCAAGATGGAAGGGAAGGGAGGGGAGCGAGACACGAGCTGTTAAAGTGAGTGGCAGCCACCTACAAACCTAATCCAAATAAAACCCCCAGAGCAGAGGGAGCAGCGTGCACCGCCACGGGAGGATCAAAGCCCGCAGCAGCCCCGCTCCCGCGGCCGGAGCCCCGCCGCAGAGCCCCTCCCTCGGCAGCGGGACAGGCCCGGCAGCGGCCCGCCTCACCCGCGGCCCCCTCGGCCCAGCGGGGCAGCGCCTCAGGGGCGGGAGCAGGCAGTGCCCTTCTCCGGGGCCGGCACGGAGCTCCGGGAGCCAGCGAGGCTGCCCGAGGCGCCGTGCCTGCCGGAGCCGCTGCCGAGCATCCCGGCGGCGCATCGCAAAGCCCGCCCGCCGCCGTGCAGCGCGGCCCGGCCCGAGCGAGGCAGCAGCCCGCTGGCCGCCCTGTTCCGCATCCTCTTCTGGACTCCAGGGCAGGCACGGCGTTCTGTCGTTCTTCTACTGGATGAAAACTGAAAATATCTGTAAATGATTAAAATGGTAGGAGAGAAACAATCATAAATATTCATCATCTATCACTACTGATTTATTTTCCTAATGCTGTTGTTACTCACAGGACCAGATCTGCCTTGTTGTGCCTTCGGTAGCACATGTACAGCACACTAGAATTTGGAAATAATTATGTTTGTATAAATTTAAAACATCACATAGTTAAAGGGAATTACAGGTATGACCTTTGTGAACTGCTGTCAGATTTTTTTTATGTTATCTCCAAACTATAAAAACAAAATCACACGGTATTTAGAAGATTCTGTACTTTTTAAACACACCTTTACAAGTAGTACTAAGGGAATATGATGCTTTAAGAATTAGTGCAACAGCTTGACCTGTTCCAGAGAACAGCCTAACTATTATTTTAATGCTATTTCAGCAAGATAGGTATTTCTTCTTTGGTTTGTGGTTTTTTTTTTTTCCGCTTTTCCAAATGAAATGAGTTGCATTTATCACTCTTGTATATCCAGCATGATTTCATCTTAAATTACTTTGTTGGAACTCATGAGCTTTATTTAAGAGTGAGATGAATAGCAATATATTTGAGGTACCTGAAATTTAAGAGAAAAACAGTGTAATATTGAAAAAAAAATCTGTTGTTCATCTCGTACTACTTTCTTCTTTAAAAATCTCCTTTAGTTTGCAGTCAAATGTTCTTTTCAGGTCTGTTTTGATGTCATATTTTGCAGAGAAACTATTAATCTACAATCTGTATGGCAATAAGTAGGAAACAATTGAAATTTTTCATGCAACAAACCTCTGTCCTTCTATTTACTAAACAAGACGAGTTTTCTGAAACATAAGGGTTGTTTTTATTTTTTTAATAGTTATGTGGCTCAGATCCAGCAAGCAAACCCGTTTTACTGATGGGGTCTCTACTTATCCAGTGTTTCTGTCATCAGCCTGACCTTGCAGCTTTCTACAGTGCCATTATACCCTGGGTGCTGGCTTATTTTCATACAGCAGCCCCCAACTACTTGATCCCACTTCATCTACTTCATGGACACAGACATTTGTTGGGCTTATTAGCTCAGCAGGAGCCTTATCATATTTTGTATCTGAGGCTGTTGGAGATGTCAAGAGATGGAAATGCTGTGTAGCTTTTTATCCTCTCTTCTTGCACTTTCTCTGAGAGCCCAACAGTGCATTTGGATTCAATGCTCTCCTGCCACTAGCTGCTGAGATCTCTTTAAATATGTCTAGCTTTGCCATCTGTACCAATAACACTGCAAAGGCTTAGCCATGATTAGGCTGTCAAGATTTATTAAGTTAAAAAGTATCAAAGTTTCTTGCTGCAACCCCAGACCTTTTAAGAGTCCACCTTCTTTAGAAACCCTTCCCCCTCCTGACTAACACTACAGTCAATGTGCTTCGCTTGACCTTGACCAACATATGCACCCGGGGAACACTAATGAATTTGGGCCAATTCATCTTGGAACTCCAAATTTAATCAAGCTGACATGCCAGGGAAAGCAGACTGTAATTAACTCCGAGCATTTTAGGTAATCTGTAAATTTCATAAACTTAGATCAATCTGTTTCTGTGGTATTAAGCATTTTTTCATGGATTTGTTTAACAGACTAAAATTGTTAAAATAATACAATAATAACAATTAAAATAAAGTGTTGTATCGTAACATTAAATCCCTTTAAAAATTACTATTAGTCCAGCAGGATAGGATGCCACCAATGTATACATAGCAGCCTGCCTAGTAAAACCAAGTGGATCCAGTGTTTTCATTTCATTTTGAAAATGAGTCATCAACTCATTTCATGATGTGAATGTTATGAAAATGTACAGTGAGTGAAAATAAAATAGAAAAAATCCCTTGCTCGGTGTTATCTTTCAATTAGTTTAGTTTTGATGAAGAAGAGATATGAGCATTAAAAACTAGCCCATGGGGCTCCTGTTTTGTTCTGCTTCATTTTACTATTATTTATATAATGGTAGCACTTAGAGGTCCTGGCCAGGATCAAGGTCCCACTGTGTGAAGTGCTGTATGAATGCAAGGTTCCAGTCCTGAGGGGAAAAAAAACCAAAAGAAAAAAACCCCGGTAAAATATTGATTAAAAATAAAAAAAAAAAAAAAGAAGAAAATGAGAAAAAAAAAATAACCACCAGCTCACCCACAACCCTAAAACAGACTATTCTGAGACTAATATTTAAATCTCCAGGCTGAAATAGTTCCTTTGACAATTTTTTTAATTCTTTTCATATCTGCATGGAGCATCAACAGCACACCTAAGCTCCAGCCTTTCCACAGTGGTCCTGCTAGCTAAGGAATTTTGAGGTGGCAACAAATATGACAGGAGGACAAAGTCAGAGCTCAAGCAATCAAATTATTATTTACGGATTTAAAAGGAAAAAGCCCAACTAACGGAGACTAAACCCATCACTACTTTTACAGCTCAGAAATTATAAACCTTTGATCTTTTAAATGTAGGAGTTAAGAGAAATACTAAAAGAAGGACCATCCCAAAGACTGAAACATATACACACACACACATA
>QUSF01000001.1:39451412-39584729 GCA_003676055.1 Chloebia gouldiae | reverse complement strand
GCAGACCTTGTTAAAGGGAAGCAATCAAATAACATCAGATATTGCTTCAATCAAATAAATGTTAATTATTTAAGAGTAGAGGCAGAGAAGAGCCAGAGCCATTAATTTAGGTTCCCTTCCTCAAAATGTGTTTCATATAAATGCCACCTTTAAATTCTTTCTATTGTATTTTAACCTGAAAATCCATGACTTTTTTTGAGGCAGAGAGCAGCACAAAGAACTACAGTGAATATGAAGTTCACCTACTCCTGTTGATCCTTGTAGTTTTCCTTTTCAAAGGGAAGGATGAACAGCATTTTTCTGATAACTAATGAAAATTCTTCACTGTTGCAGTTTATACATACTTAAATAAATGCTTACACAAATAAATGTACAGGGAGTGACAAAATGCAGCATGTGCCTTTTCATGCTGATTATGGTTGCTGTGGCTAGAAGGGAAGAATAAGGTCTGTGCTCAAACACAACATGCAAACATACACAACATGCTCAAACACACACACACACACACACACACACACACACACTGTTTACACACGTAATAATCATCTATAGCAACACATATATTCTATAGGATGAGATTTTTAACTCTGTTCCAAATGTTGATGGCATTTTAGATGGACAAATCAGTCATGTAGTGTCTTTCATGAAAATTTTTCTCATACTGAAGAAACCACAGCATAACACCATATGATCACAGAAGATTCTTTACTGTCTCGTGGCCAGCAGTCTTTCATTTCTAAATACACTGGACCAAGGGGAATGAAACCAATTCAAGGCTTCCCTTCTTTCACGAGGCTGGAAAAGTTTGGCATGAATTGCTTTTTCTTCCTCTTCCATGCACATACATGGATGTCAGTTACAAAAACAAATATCTGTTTTTTGTGCAAACTCAGCTGAGCAATGTATCTTATGTGCCCTCAGTCTATAAAAATGAAAAAAAAATGTAGTCAGGCCTCTTTCTTAATGTATATAGTATCCAGGACTTTATTTTGAGCAATGAAGAAGCACAATTCAAATACTCAAAAAAGGTGGAGTCTCCATAGGCATGGTCAGTAATGTGCTATATACTTTCAGAGCTTTAAAAAATGTCTTCACATATGTTGTTATGATTTATTAAGCAAATTCTTGACCCTAATAGCTAGTAAAAGCTAGCAAAGTGCAACTGGCTACTTTAATGACCGGAAACATAAATGCTGGTTCATAGAAAGTAATCTCCCAACCATCATAATGTGTAATAGATCATTCAGGATACTAAGCACTTGACCAAAATGATCTCACCTGCTGTCAAATACTCTCTAAAATCCTTTTCTTGACTAGTCAATGAGAACACTGTAGTGTTAAATGATGGCTTGCACCAACATATTGGAGACATCATCATAAGGCTACATGCAGGAGCAGAAAATGCAGATTGTTTGGGTGTTGGTGATGGGTGGCCTCCAGTGGCTGGGTGACGAAATACCCAGTGTGGTATAGAACCATTTCAAAGTAGACCTCAGCTGATTGTGAGATGTTTGTCAATCTATTGGTTACCTATTTGGAGCCCTGCATGGATTAATCTTACTTCTTCTTTTCGGAGATCCCTGGAGATAATTGCAATACCACAATTTTGCTGAACTTTCACCAGCTCCACCACCGCCATCTTAGCCTTCTACAACCAGTGTTATCTCCCCAAAGAGGGAGCATATAATTATGAAAAAAGTTTAAATTGATGCAAGGATCCAAGGAGCTAAAAGGCCACTCACAGCTGAACAAGACATTTAAAACTTTTAAAACAACCTCCTAAAGGGAAAAGTAAGTTAATGCAAAACACTGAAAGGAGCAATCAGTAATGTTGACTGTACCTTCAACAGAGCATATGCCCTCACTAGCTGATAATGTAGAACAATCTTGAGGCTGCATTAGATTCTTTGATAGTCCTGACTACAGAGATAATTGTGGTAAGAAATGGTTGTGCTCCTACTTCCCCAAGAGACTGTGTCTACTGCTGTCAAAGAAGATCTGGAAACTGTGATTCATGCTTTTATCATCTCCATGTTCCTAACTTAGGGCTAAGGGCTCCACAGAAGTTTCATCTTGTTCAACACTCAGCAGCCCACCTCTTAAGCAGGAAAACCTGCCAAGAGATCATAATGGAAATCTGCACACTCTAATGGATTTCTGCATTCATTATCCAGATACAAATCAACTTCCTGGTCCTTATATTTAAGGATATTTTAGATACTGGCTTTTAGCCAAGATCTACCATGCAACTTTTCTTATTGAAAATGCTGAAGTGTATGCAACCTATGTTCAAATGCTCAGAGGTGTTTCATGTATTAGGCTCCTGCCCCTGGAAGGAAAATTTAACAGAATTCAAGATTTAGTGTGAATCCAATCATCTCACAAGCAAATCTTCCCATAATAATGTGGCTTTAGGAGAATGACAAGAAGTGAAAGAAAAGGAAGGAGTAAAGTGAGAAGAAAAAAATGAGGAAAACATATATACTTTCAAAACCTGTCATGTTTAGTACAGATATGGACAGAAGCTTTTTGTAGGCATCCACAATTTACTTTTGAGTGTTAAGAGTTACAGACATATTACATGTGTTGATTGAATTAGTGACATATAAAACTTTCTGCCCAAGAAGCTTGTTATCTGAGGGTACTCACATGATATGCTGAAAAGGAACAAAAGGAAAGAGAGAGATGAGTTGGGATGGAGATAAAACTTATACAGTTTCAAGGAAAGTAGAAAACTATTTTTGTATTAATACATGCACATACTCAACTTTTTTGGCTACTGAATGCTGACCTGTCGTATGTTTTCTTTAAAACAAAGAAAGAAGGGGAAGAAGAATGAGGAAAAGAGAGTAGAATATCAGACAACAGGAGTTAGAACCTTCATTTAGTATTTTTCAATGTATTTTGTTGCAGCATTAAGTCACGTACATTTTGAGCAAATCTAGGAACTACCTGGTCACAGGATTCATATTATAGCTAGTTCTAAAAGTGTGTGGTGTATATCTGCTGCTGCAGTTAAGAGCTTATTTTAATCTTTTCAGTAATGTTTAGAGGAAAATGCCAATCAAAGTAAATCTTCATTCCTAGGTCCAAATGCCAGCATAAATAATTATTGTGAATCAAAATGGTTTCATTATATTTTTAATTTTCAAGATAACATATTTCCCAGGCACATAGAAGTGTTAAGAAAACACAGAGGATGCAACAAGATCCTAAATTGTAAATTTTTTATCAGAATCAGTGTTCTCTGAATTTGAGCTTTTACTGCTCTAAATTGCTTGTGTTCCAAGTAAAGAACTCTGATGGCACAAAACCTATTAATTCTATTGCATTATAACAGTATGGTTAGCTTGTCCACTGGCTGGTTTCCTGATGATCTGCCTATTCAGCTCCTCCCAGCTCTGTCAGAGCTACTAAGCATGGACACATGCATAGGCAGTGGTCTCTAGTCTGAAGTGACCATTAAAGATAGTCTGTGGTGGAATCTTTACACAAATTAGCAGGCACTTTCTGTCTCATCAAAAGATGTGGCTTTCTCCATGCTACTCTACATCTGAGTTTCACAAACACAGAGATTCAGGGATAAGGCTCCAGTGGAATCATAAAATATTTGCTAGTCTGTCATTACGAACCTGGTTGTTAGTGGGGTGGGGTGCTCCATCTACTTCCTGGCACTAGCTCCAAGACTGCTGACAGATTTATGTGAAGCAGAATGCATAAGCACTTCTAGTTTCTGCCCAAAATTGTGAATGTCTTATTTTTTTCCCCTACAGATGGACAATCCAAAAGGTGCAGCTAATACTGTCACATTAAGTGACTCCAATATTATAAAGCTGAGAACAGGTGAAATGGATAAACATTTTTTTTGAAATTCATCCAAATAACAATACAGTTTACTATTACAGTTTATTTGTGTAAGACAAACAGTAGTCTAGGCTATTAAGGCAGGGAAGAAACCAGAGTATTTTCCTCTAAGACCTTGTAACCTAAGCAGCATATAAACAAAGAACCTAGTCTTGGGAGATGCTGAGCTCATACATACTACAGTGATAGGTACAATAAAACAGCCTAGGCTGGATTCCTAGAGCTTCCTAATTTACTCTGAGGTGGTGAAAGAAGGTTGGTGTTAAGTTCTATTTGATGCAAGAGATAAGAAAAAAACAAACTGTTAAGAAGAGTTCAGAGAACCAAAGCTAAGAATAATTTTGGGCAGGCTTTTAAAAGAGTATAGGATGCTGTTGTTGAAAGGATAAGTAGTGAGTCCTAGAGTTTGTTTATTAGGTGTAAACCATGAAGACCGATGCTCCTGTTTTTACAATTTTTCCTGTTTTTAATTGCTGTTTAAGAATCACTTCTCCCACAACATCATGCCAACTTCACTGAGTTTGAAATTAGCTGGGGCAATAGCTGGTGAGCTAGCCTCAGGCTTGGGTATAAAGGAACGTGTTTCAGGTCTTCCTTTAGGCTCTGCCAGCATTTGCTTGGGGTTGTCTAGGTGGAGGTAGATACTAGTAAGCATTAATGTGAATTTATAATAGTCTGGCTACACTGCACAGGCATAGCCTTTAATAGAAAGTGTAGTGTGTAACATCAAACAATGCTTACTAGGAATATCCATACAAAAAGTACCTCTTTAAACAGGAATGAAGACTTTCCTTAAAGAGTATTTTCCTTAAAGAACTTATTATCTGAACAGCATGTAAAGAGAGAGCCCAGTCCTGTGAGGTGCTGTATTTATTTAATTCACTCCCATACTTACTGCATACTAACTTCTTGTATAGACAAGCAGAATTTAAGCCTTGCAAAACTGTAAATGGTTGAAGTGATCTCATATATCCTTTTTAATGGGATGTCATGTAGGTAGCATCACCAGCAGCCAAACTGTTTAGCTTTGGAAAGCTCCCTCTTGCACAGCTGTTGCTTATAGGTGGAACAGCAGCTCCTGCAGCTTCAGCTGATAACATCAAGAGTGTGCCAGTGATTCTGCCACTATGAATGGAAATAAGAAGACTGGGAGACATCATAGAAATATATTTTGTTCATGACATTTCCTCACTGTCTGAGAGTCCTCCAGATGTTGGGTGATGTCCTCATCAGTGCACTATTACTCTCAACTCCTAAAAAAGCATAATTTCTTTGTATTTTTCTGTGGGGGCAGCAGCTGCTAGAAATGCACAGGCATGTTAGAGAGACTCCAGAGTAAATGTTTCCTTTGCCTCTTCTAGAGCTGCAGGTCCTCATAAGATAGCACACACTACAATGCCATTCATTGGCTTAGAAAAATCTGCCTGGCCCATAGAACATTGCTAGCTCAGAATTTTCCTAGGTGTATCTAGTACAAAAGGTGCAAAAGTTATATTTCATAATTCACCAAACAGATGAGCAATTACTGGAATTTAACAGTTCTGTTCAGTTCTTTACTCTTTATAAATTTATGAGTGGGTTTGTGGCCTGTCGCTAATAGGTCTCTAAATTAATAAGCTGATGTGTATTGGAACACTCTCTAGGGCAAATTTCCTTCAAGTTTAGATTCTAGTGACCTGCCTTATGTCATGCTGTGGATTCAGTCTTAGCAAAGGGTGGAATTTTCAGCCTGCTTTTTGTTCTGTGATAGTTTACAATAAGTCAGCTTCTCATTCTGTGTCATCAGTTAATATTAAAAGCAGAAAAAATAATAACCACTGTCTTCTAGCACTGAACAAGAAGATTAGTATCTCCTTTTAATGGGATTTTTGAATGATAGCAGGAGAGAATGAAGATCTTTTACTTTACAGAGTCTTTTAAAGAAGAGTGAAGGTACCACCATTTCATTATGTGCGAGCCATGGTTTTAGTAATCTCCATCGCTGCACAAAGTCGGGAATCCTGGACTTCTGTGTGTGCATACAGAGTGTATGTGTGTACTTGCTCACCACCTCTGCTACTGTCAACCTGCCCATGCTCCAGCAGAAAGATAGGAGGTTACATTTGCCATGGCACAGCTGGCCCAAAGGATTGTACTCTGGCTGCCCAGAGACTGCAGATGTTCTAGGCGTGAGAGGCAGAAGCACATACTTCTGGGGCTAGGTCAAGCTATTTTTTTTATACTATTCTCATCTCTTCCTCCTTACCCAAGAAATTTCTACAAGCCTGTGGTCAAAGAAATGCCTAATCTCACTATAGTAACAAGCCACAAAGAACTGGGAATCATATTGCCATCTCGTCGTATTAATGTGCTTTTTGCCTCCTAAAGAGCTTGGTGATTCCTGCCTGCAAACAGGTAAGTCTCATACCCCTCACAGCCCCATGTGCACCAAGCTCATCTGTGTGAGGTGGTACATTTTGTCTTATCTGCACTAGAAGACTTATGTATTATGGGTTTACCTGGGCCTGTGAAGGGAACAGCATGTGACTAGATATAGTCACAAAAGTATATCAGGCTATTAGTTATTTAAAAATGGTCAAAGAGATAAAAAATCAATTTGGGGGAGGAGGATTGTGAACAGAAATAATGGAGTAAGCACTGCAATACACCCATCTTCTCCGCATTTAACTGTTCAGTCCCCACATCCGTAGAAGGAAAGCATGCTTTAAATGAGACATTCAGCTGGCATAAATCAGGAAGCATCTATGAAATCAGTGGTTTCACATCTGTGCATCAGCTAAGCACTGTGTTGCAGAGTTTTCATCATTGAAGACCAAATGAGTATGATCGCTGCATATTATACAGGAATTATTTAGTAGGCAGAGGCTAGCTCTCTTGCCAAACAGGAACCTATTACAGAGGGAATGCATTCATATACGGCAGTAAAGTGCCTGCAGTTGTGATTAAATAAAGAGAAAGGCAGAAACCCATGGAAATTAATATTTCTGTAAATCATAAAAGTAAGCCCAAGCCTATTAACAATTTTTATAGGCATTGTATAAAACAGAACAACTATATATGTGAGAAAGAGAAAGAGAAAGACAAAGAGACAAAGACAGAGTGAGAGAGAGAAAACCAGAGACAGAGAGAGAGAAAGGGAGAAAAATGTTTAGGATGCAGAGATAGAAAGGGAGAAAAATGTTTAGGATGCATTCAGCAAAAAAAGTATTTTGAACCAGAATAAAAATAAAGATAAGAGTTAAAATCCAACTGCCATACAGTCTCTATACATGATCTGCTCATTATATATTTATTGTTTCTTGACTACTGAAAAATGATCACTATCACTGCTATTTTCATGTGACTTTCAAAAAAAAAAAAAGAAAGAGAAAAAGAATATATGTTCATGTTATCTTCTGCATTATCTCCGTAGGCTAGGTTATATACTGCACATAGTTAAACACACAATGATGAAACATTCATATAGGCTGCTCTCATTTCCCAGCTTCTCATTTTTACAGAGAGCACCTAGATTTGCCAGAATCTCTCCCTCCTTTGGCAAGAGGGCAAGCAAGCAGTCATTTCAGAAACTGGTGCCAGTACTACCTATGAGTCAGCGTGATGTATTTAATGCTCCATTTGTTAGAGGCTAAGTACATTACCCCTACAGTGCCCTAACCTCTAATGGCTCAGTGCCAGGGAGCCCAAGTCTGGTCCTGAACTTGTATTACTACTCCACATTTCACTGCAGTGTCAGTTGTCTCTAATACATACATTAGATCTAGGAATCACAGTGCATCATTAGATTCTGGTATTATGAAATATATCTTTTTCAGAATATTTCTTCTTTCCCTGTAATGCATCAAAAATGGAACTGAAAAATTAGACATGAATTTGAAGTGCAAAAATTTTATGTTTTCATCATTTTGCACTAAAGCTGGAGTAAAAATATAGGTGTTTGTAATATGGTGCACAGATCTGACATATAGCTCTTGATGTTCAGGGTTAAATTTAAATCTACATTGCCTGGTTACCAATCTCTGCAGTTGCACCCAGGCAGGACTAGGAAAGATTGATGATTGTGATTGTGAGATTAATCCTGTAATGTTTACAAGACTTCTGAGCTGAAACCTGGTTGGTCATATCATGCTATCCAGAGAAGGCCGCTTGGCTTGCCAGGGTAATTTCTTCTGATGCAGTAAATAACTAGGCATAATGAAAATACTCTGATGTATTCTACTGCCTGATTGATGCTCTGCATGCGATATGGCAAAGCAGTGCACTTCCTATCACAAATTTACATATACAAACCAGCAGAAGAAGCATGATAATGTCAGCATCCTCCAGAAACCCTAGGATGCTACACAATTTTATAGCAGTTATGAATTACTGTTGACCTTTGTGGCCTCTTATACCAGTATGCTAGACTCAAGCATATTGAAAGTCATCAGTCTGAAGCAGTCATTCTTTACATAATTATGGCTATTTGTGTGTGGGAGGATAGTGTTTCTTTTATTGTTAAAAATTAGCATTAAAGAATATCATTGCTGAGATCGAATGGCCCATCTGTTTTAAGCATATATTTTAATAGAAAAAGAGAAAAGGATGATTCAAATTCTGCAAACTATTTTTATAAGCCAAATGATGCCAAAATGTGGACTTTTACAATTCAGTACTTAATGAAAGAGCATGGCTTGTGTCCTGGTTTCCTGATTTCAACACAGATTTTTTTTTTTAACAGGCTAAAAGGTCTTAGCACTTAGCACTATAATTTAAACTAAATTTCTTGCTGGATTTTGCAAGTCTAAATTAACAGGAAATATTCAGTAGTGGCATAAAAGTCTTTCAAGTACAAATATAGATTAAATCTTTGAAATCATGTAGATGCATTAGTTAAAGGAGCTTCCATATTTCATACTAAATATTTGAATAATCAGGCTTTCAGAACATCACTAAAACAGAGCTCCTTATTATCATTTGCATTTTAATGTCCTTAAAATTATTACACTAAGGGAAATGTTTTTGATACATTATAGCATTTCCTCTAAATGTGTGATTATGTTAATGGGTTTTCAATCAGGATCCTAGCCTGACACCATAGGAAAATTTATGCAAAGTTCATACCCTGTCAGGGCCTTTAATCAGGACCATTTATTAGACCCCTGCCTTCTTTGATGGTTGCTGCTCCCTTTATTAAATATACTGACTTGGCCATCTGAAGAAAAGGACAATAAAAGGTTACTGGGGATGAAAGCATGAATGCTATTTGCTCATGTTTCCTTTACAGACACTTCTTCAATAATTAAGGAAGGGCTTTCTTTGGCCTTTTAGGCTTTTGAAGTGCATATCAAACATAACACTTAGTTCTTGTTTTTATGGAATGTTTAATGCACAGATTTAGGCTTAAGCACAAGTAAACTAACTTAGAGGCTGCTAACAGAATTAATTTAAATAATTCTCACAAAAATCACTGCAGTCACGTATATCTACTGACTAGCTGAGCTATATTGAAGTGGGGCAATTAAACTTACTGTAATTTGGAGAAATACTGAAAACAATGGCCTCCCCCCTCTCCCCTCCTTCTTTTTTTCCTTATACTAGTTATTTTTCTAGCTTTTTTCTGGTCAAACGTTAGCATAGAAAGCCATCACTGTATCTGATAAAACAGCTTTCAGTGTGAGAACTGTTTCCAAGATCCCTCCATATATATGCTGGTTACTTTATAAAATTGTTTAATACACTGCTTAAGGATTTATAGGAGGGTTGAAACTGGCATGAGTGACACTAATTTTTCCCCTGGATCGCATGCAGAGAAAAACACAACAAACAGCAGATCTAACTAAGTAGTATTGACAACCTGGGGTTTGGATACAAATTCAATATGAGAAAACAGACTCACTTCAATGAAATACAAATAAACAACGAATTCTGTTTTGACATGTCTAAATAGGTAGTAGGTGACTGAGAGGCTTGGGTCTCATAGGAAAGCCATTAGTGGAGCATTTGATAGGAAAACGTTTGATTTGAATGCAAGTTGCGTTTCCCCTCAGGGGGTGATCTGAGTGGTATACTGGGGATTCACAGGCGCCCTTTTCACTAGAAAATGCCTGCTGGGCTGTATCTTGATAAATGAAATTTGTAGGATCTCCTAATACTAACAAGTATATAACTATATCATCTATTTAGAAGGCATGCTAATTATATTGCTTCACTGATGTTCATTTTCTCATTCTGCAAAAATATATTAAAAAGTTTTAATAATGAGCACCTGGGTCAATTCTATGTCCAGACTGGAAAAAATAATAATACTTCATTAGTTTAATTATCAATATTTATTGCTCTGAAAAAAGGAATTCATTATTTTTCCCCACAAGCAATTGGTAAATATTCAGTGAAGTGATAGGATTGCAGCAAGAAATTAGTTACATAAATGCCACTGACCTGATGTAGAATAGAGTCTTAAGCTAAGAAACTTTAAACTGAATAGTTCTCTGGCATCTTTTTTTGCCAGAAATATTATCGTAAATATTATCATGTCCATGAGTATTGATAAAATGAATAATCTCTAACAAGATATTCAGATGAAAATGAGTACATCCTTGTTAGTATTTAGATATCTATATACCTTTCTGTGCATTTCTTAAGATGCTAGGTATTTTTGAAACAAATTATTTGGTACCTAAATTGCACAGCTTAAAAAGCAATATATTTGATAAAATAGGAAGATTTGACTTTTTACTTTTTTCACATCAGAATCTTATAGAAAAATAATTTAAGGTGTTTTTTAATACACTAGCCTGTGGACCACCCCACCCCAAACCCTTTAAAATTCAAATAGTTTCAATTGCAAAGGAAGAATATTCAAAGAATACAGGACTAAAAATAAACGAATGGGACACTAAAGAGTTAATGTTCAGAGATGAAGCTTGGAGTTAGGGATTGTTTATGATGCCAAAAATGTTGCTGAAGGTAATCTTAGTAAAACGACCCTTCAAATTTAGTATTACATTTAATTGCATGCATGTGTTTCTGATATATCTCATCAGTGTTAAGCATCATTTTATCTTTCTGTTTGTCCACACAAAGAAGCCAGCAGACTGAACGATACTGGTAATGCCTGTTAGTTTGAAAGCAGAGAATGCACGGTATGCAGCTTAAAGCACATCAAAGGAAATGTAACAGGACCTCGGTATGTCTTCCTATTAGACAACACGTTGTTATTAGGTAGAAATGCTATTTCTTGTATTTATGCAGTTTAGCAGATCAGAAGATACCTTTCAGAATTAATAATTAGTATTAAAAAAACCAAACCAAAACAACCAAAATATTTTCCCTTTTAGTGAGGTAGGCAAATGAAAAAAGAAATGTTATACTTCCAGGAATAAAGAAAGCAGGAAGATATTAATTCATGTAAGACACAGTTTATTGGTTTATGTTGAAGCAAGCTATCATGATCAGCTAAATGGATCAGGTGTAAAGACATTAAAAGGAATAAGATGGCTTCTGAACATATAAGAATATATAACATCATATAAATATATATCTGTATTTGTTCTATATTGCTTATGCGCATGCACACACATTCTGCATATGTTAGGCCTTTCTGAGAAAGAGGCAAACAATATAGATGAAAATCAGCATCTGCAAAAGGCAGCAATCCCATGATTCCTTCTGAGCCAATCACTTAACATATCATTCATAATGCTAGTCTGCTTTCATCATCCTCACCCTGTCACTGGCATCTTTCTTCATTTTCTTCTGCTTCTCAGTTCCAAGAAAGTGGAACCACTGTATCATTTACTGTCCACAACCTAAGCTGCTGATTTAAAGGCTGATTTTTTATTTTCTATAATGCCATATAACTATCCTTTTTGCTTTCTATAAAAGTTTAAGTTCAGGAAGGTCTTGGGTAATTTTAACACTGTTCAGGGAGCTAATTTTTTTCATTTTCTCTCCCACATTTTTCCTTTTATTATAAATTTAATAGTTATAAGCTTTTAAAGAATATAATATGCAGTTCCCCCTTCCTTTTTCTTTGTTTTTTTTTTTTTTTGTTTTGTTTTGTTTTGTTTGTTTGGTTTTGGTTTGGTTTGTTTGTTATTGCTTTTCTGGCTTCCAGGAAAACTTAAGCAGTAGCTTTTGGTTCTGCTCAAGAAAATTTCTAAATTAATAAAAAATTTCTGCCCATATTTTTTTTTTTTTTAATGACAAGACACATTACATTTATTAAGCATATTGCCCAAATGATGATAGTTACATTGCTTTTATTAATGATTCCTAGAAGCAAATACAGTGCATTTCCCCCCCCTCCCCATATTATTATTATTATTATTATTGTTACAGTGGACAGTGATGACTCTGTGTCTTAAAACCTAATCACTAGTGCCTATTAAATTTGGGTTTCATATGTTGCTGGAGGTAGAACTGATTATCATAGTGAATGAAATACTTGTTTGGCGTATTCCCAGAGGGCAAAAAGTCATTCTTCAAGGTGATGCATCTCATTTGAGGAATACATTAACAATTGAAGGCAGTTAAAAATACATGTGAACTCCCAGTGAGGCAAATCTGAGGTTGACCACATATATTTACTGACTGACTCTTGCCTCATTCAGGGGAGAAAACTGTGATATGGAAGGCTGGTTCCTGCAACATATGAGACCTTAATTTACAACTCTAATGCGGCAAGTAGATCATAGCTGCTTAGAAAATATTTAGGATTTAACGCTCTGTATGGGTTTAAGATGTCTTTTGTATCTTAGAAGGTTAAAGAAAAAGTATGAGAAAAGATAAGGCTCAACAGCATTAAAGGTCAAGTTTGTGATAGAAATTAACTTCTTATTTCAAGGCTGCATGATAAAATAAAGAATAAGACAGATGCATTTTCGAAACCATGCTGAGATCCATAGTGAAAAGTTTTATACAATAGAAAACAGGAGACAGGCTACATAAAGGCCAGCATTATTGCTATGAAATGCCAGGTTACAGAGGGATTGTATTAATTGCAGTAGCACCCTGAATAGATAGAGTGATGCAGAGGATATCCTATACAATGATGAGACATATTACTGTAACAAATGCTATTATTCCTCCAAATTAATTTTCAAAGCATGTGATATTTTAGTGGAAAATAAAGAAGAAATAGAAAGAAAGCTAGTGTACCAATATTTCTCAAGTAGACATGAGTGCTAACCAAGTAATATATGAAATGTAAAGAAACATGATGTAATAAAACCCAAACCAAACAAAAAAAAATGCAGTATTTGAGCTTGTTTTGCCATAAAATTAAAAGTTATATTATACCATGTGGCTTTTTATTTATTTGGAGAAAAGGATTTTTCAAAAGGTATAAATATTAACATTTTGCTTCACAAAGAATCACTGGCAAATTTTCAACCTGTTTTCCAGCAAATAGAGTCAGACATGAAGTTTTGCAGAAGAGAAAATAGAGGTAGATCAGGCTTTTAATCTCCAAATAGTATCTTCCTCCAAATTCATGAAAAGGTAATTTTAACTGCAAAATACATTTATATATGAATGCATTTATATGTTTTACACCCTTACAAAACCAGCATTAGAATGAGAATGTGTATTGAAAGACATGGGATAATGATTATATAACTGACATATATATTGCTATCAAATAAAGTTCCAAGACAAAAAGAAGGTAACATCTACTAGGGAGCTAATATGGTCCCTCCACCCCACCAAATGTTAACACCTAAATTCTGACTAGCATCATGGCATCTCTGCATCCCAACCCAAGCCATTCTCAGTCATCAGGTACATTATAACTGAAACCTCTTGAGATCAGCCCCTCAGTACAGTCAAGATATCATGACATTTTACTGCAGTCCATCAACCTGTACTTTTCTTGAAACACAATTAGAACTGTTTTGTGCTACCAGGATATCTATTTTCCAAGGCACCAGCTGAAGGCAGGCTGCGAGGTAGTGAAACAGAGAAATAGGGTAAGGATGAAAAGGGACAGAATTTTATCTGGAAACATTGCTCTCATGAAAGAAATTATGCAGTCCATAATCCAAATTTTTATACAAGAAATCCTTCATTGAGCCTAGAGATCTAACATTACATACAAAGCAAAATTGCATGGGCCTGTGGAAGCTGGCAACTATGTGAGACATGTGGGGCTGGAAGCCCAAGGATTCTGCACTGAGAATGATGAGTTAGGATTTACACAGGGACCTGTCTCTAAGTTTGATTAGCCATATGTGTGAAAGGGAACTGGCTTAGTCAGAAAATCCTGAAAGAGGCTGTTTAAAAATCAGATGTAGTAGGAAGAAGCAACAACCCCTTTTGGGGAGAGGGAAAGCCTTAATGCCAAGGCAAGGGTAACCTTGCCTTGCTGAAAGCCAAGGATAGGTTTGGTTAAAATGACCATCTTGATGTGCAGTTGCACATCTAATAAGCTATTTAATAAGGTCCTTTAATAAGGACCCACAGAATCCAGAGCTCTTGCAGAGAGGCACCTGTCACAGAGTCAGTGAGCTGTACTCCTAGCTGGAATCTACTCCCAGGTACACATTTCTGAAGAGGATGTATGATCTTGCCTTCAAGACTCCAAAGGTAAATCTACTATGTGTTTTGATGTTGGATTTCCCCACACAATTTAATTTACAAAATAAGTAACTGAGGAGCCTTAAACCCTTGGATTCTAAAACCTGTCATTTCTTTCCCCACAGCCCTTTTTAGATTCTCTTAATCTTCTCCCTTTCTGGTTTTCTATGTCCTTGCTGAAGTATGGATGGATATATATCCTACTCACCATTTTTCTGTGCTATGTACAAAGTGAAATTGAGTTCAGTGCTGCTACCACTGGTATTGGTTTATTTTCATAACAAAAGAAAGTGCGAGCCATGGAGGCAGGTTCTGCAGAAAGAGGAGGATCAGCAGCTGTCTCGGACTGACTCAGTATTGTGTTTCAGATCTGAGTTACTGCTGTCCAGAGTTATTCAGTTCTCTAACCAGAGTCCTCTTTTTTTCTTCACTCTCCAAGATATTATGTTTTATAGTGCTGTATTGAAAAGTACAAGCCCTACCGATTTTAACAAGCCACTCAAATCACTCTTTAAAAGTGAGATGTGCTCACCCCACCAACATTTGTGTCATCTGCAAGATATGATTCTGACATCTGCATTTTTGATTAAGAGGTTAGCTAACACTGGATCCAGATTTGAAATTCTGGGTCTGGCTGAACAAGTCACTTTATTGTTTTCCAGCAAAACTAGTTAGTTTCTATCATCTGTCTACAAGTCAAAATTGTATGGCCTATTAATCACATAGGGCTCAACCTATTCTTAACCATAATATCTTTTAGTAATAAGTTGGTTGGAAGAAGTCCCCATTACCTGCAGAATGTTTCTATAGCTGGAGTCTTTAATCCTATTGAAAGACTCAAACAAAAAACTCATGTAACATGATGACAATTCCTGTCTTTTAGAGAACAATTTGGCATTGACAGTACTTTTGCCTGCAATAATTAAATTTCTAGCCACTTTGTGAGTAATGGCTTTTTATTTAAATTTAGCACCATTCTGTCCCATTAGTAACTCTGGTTAAACTTCTGAACACTTCTGAAATATATGGAAATCATTTACAGTCTTCGAGTCCCTTGGAATTTGCTCAGTTTTCTATTCCTTTATAGTTAACATTTATGGTTTAGAGAGATTCTGGTAGTTCCTGAGTGTGAGCTATCTTGGCCAGTTAATTTAAAACTGTTAAAAACCTTTGCCACAGAGAGTAAAGTTCCAATTACAACAGCATTACATGAGACAGGTACATCTCTCTGTTTTGTTTCAAATAAATAACTGAAATATCTGCTGAACATTCCTGTCTTTATACATCAGTATGTGATAAAAAAAAAAAATGGCAGCAAACCTACAGATGTTACCAATAAGTTTTTTTAAGGCATTTTTACTTTTTTAGTTTAAGGGAAATTGATATAACTTTGAAATATCCCTTGGTTTTCCTTTAGCTCTCCTAGATGTTTTAACTACCAGATTTTATCCACTTTCATTTGTTTTCCCATATTTCCTTCAATCATGTACTGTTACTTGTGCTATTGTCGTGTCTATAGCAGTTTAAAGCAAGAAATCCAATATGATATTTTTTTTTCTTAAATTCTAACTTCATTGATATCAGGATATCCTTGATAAATGTTTACTTGTTAATACTTGCAAATTTGGGAAAATCAGCTGTTTTAATTTATCAGTAGTTACAGCAGTCACCAACACTTATGTATTTGATTATGAAAATTTTGAAGTCAGAAATTTACTTTATTTATTTATCAAAAAAAATCATATTATCATAGAATATCTCGAGTTGGAGGGAACCCATAATGATCATTCAACCCAACCCCCTGCTGCTGGAAGTTGGGGGTTTGCCTTCAGATGCCTGATACTTTCTTATCCATCTTTGGTGAATCATTCTCTATATTATAGTTTCTTACTTGGTTTCAAAATTAGCTACATGAAATTACATTCTAAAGAAACAATTTTTCCTGTGGGGAAATGCTTATGGAACCCTTGATGTTGATTCCTGGTTTAAACAGGTATTTTGCAGATGCCTACCTCTAACACCATCAAAACTTTGTAGCAGGCACAACGTAAATCCATAAATGTCAAAGGCTTTGTGATTTTGAATAATATCTGCCCAAACAAATCTCTGATGTAATGTGCTACCTTGTGTATTCTGCTACATTCTATCCTTGCAAAATTGTCTTAATGCTTAGCTTTTATGTTCTATACAAATGAAAAGTCCTAAAAAGCTTATGTAACCCACTTCATGTTTCTTCTTATGCATTATTATCTTATCTTCTTAATAAATACTCAGTAACAATATCTCAAAGTTTGGATTTATCATATGTAAGATACCAAGATAAGTTCCTGGACATGCACGTTTTATATCAACAGTGGTATCTAATTTTGGAAGCCTTCTACTTGGGATCAAAAGGAAAATTTTGTGGACTCTGTCTATACCATTTCTTCTTGGCGGTGGGCTATTGTATGGTAATTTTAAATTATGCTAAACAATTATATTTACTTTGTAGAACACTTAAAATAAGTTTAATAGTTAAACATTTACCCATTCTTCCTTTTAAACTACATCCTACCAAACAGAGAAGAGTACCTTTTTACTTATGGATCCCACTGGTGTTCCTCTTACACTATGCTCTCTGTTCCTCATCTGTTTTTCTGTGGTCATCTTCCCAGGGAAAATGTACCCATAGGAAGGAAGACCAATAACTTCATTGCCATCTCAGCTTAAGGCAGATTTTTTCAGCAAACTTGTATCTCATAACATTGTTTTCAAGTATAAATACAACTTCCATCTATAGTTTAATCTGGGGGCTACTCCCTCATTTTCTTCAGATGGATACTTGGGGGAAAAAAAAGGCTTTCTTCCAAAATATCTGTGTATTTTGTTTGTCACTTCAAAAATAAAATCCCTACTGTTACAATGAAGTTTTATACCACTATTCTTTTCTAAGCTCCCAATGCTAAAGTGCTTGTGTTTGTGTGGGTGCCTGTGCACAGGTTGCAAGCTTTTACAGATGACAGTTTCACATGTCATAAACATTCCTGTCCCGCAATGGCTGATCAATGACTGTCCCAAAAAGATACACTCCTGCCAACTTCTTCAAAGCTGCCTCATATTCAGAGAGCGCTCGCCCTTCTAGCTGATTTCCCTAGTGTAGTTCATATCATTCTGCAATAATGTTTGTTCTAAGAACAGTATATCTTCTCAAAACATCAAGCTTTTAAACCAGTTTTTGTGGTGTCTGTCAATATTCAGTCAACTTTTCTCCTAACTTGGGTTACAGATACTATCTTATATTTTTCTTCAGTAGAAATTCATGAGAAAACAAGCCTTGATGCTTTTTATTTTTACCAAATAAAGCTATTTTCATTGTTTTCCTTTTCAGACAGGTCGACTTTTTTGTAAACTGTCCTTGATGTGATTCTTCGGGGGGCAAAACACCCCCTGCAGAGCTGTTAACTGATTCAGACCAGTGCTGCATTCTTGACCAAGTATTCCCTTTTGTATTTGGAGAGGAATCTTAAAACTCCCACCGAGTGCTCCTTAGCAAATGATAACTTAATAGAGAGTCTTCCTAGGAGAGATCCAACATAATTCAAGCAAAGGAAAACAGTTCTGGACACAGGTCTGTAACCACAGTCTGACTTAATTAGAAGTACCACAAGTTGCAGCAAATCTTCATTTCTAGATGTGTAGTGCTCCCAATAACCCAAGCACTGGCAGGAGCACAGACACAAATTCTACTTTATATGTTCCTGCAATTTCACTAATGACTTCCTAATCCAAACTCTCTAATCATATATCTCCCTGGAAATGCAAATTTCTTTTATAACTTTAGAACCCTAAGGAAGACTCCCCCAGCCTCCTTAACCCTTTCCCTCCTTTTTTAGGCACTGCTGCCTTACTTAGCCAAATTCTGCACACAGACTTCTAGGGATTTTAGAACCAAGATTAATTAATTTACATTTAATTGTTTTGAAATCCGTTGTCAGTTCACATATTGTGCTTCTGATACAAAAAATGCAAGAGATCTGAAGACACTGCAAAGCACCTGCATACGAGTTAATGACACTGATTTTGGAGCTCAGGTTCAAATGTCTTGGCCATACTTGTGACACACTATTTAAAAATACCATCTCAGAAGTAGGGTGACAGGAACTGGCTCCATCTAAAAAGGCTAGAAAGCCTTATTCAGATTGAGAATCTCAGAAGGACCTTGTCTATTCCACCCATCCAGTTCTCTCCAGTGGTGTTGCACAAAACTCGAAATCTCACATGCAGAAGTTACAAACATTCTAGATATAAAGATAATACTGCATAAGCATCATACTCTGTGGTTTTAAAAATCCTGTTGCACAAGCCCATGCACTCTTAGCATCATATTCATACTTTGGGCATCACAGATTATCTGCTTAGGCAAATAAGCTGCCGTAAAGCCTTAGGATAAGGAACACCTATTTTTATCCTTTGAAAATTGTAAATAGCTACAAAGTTTACTTATGTAGAGTATGAATATCAGGGTCACATCTGAAGTATATCTGAAAACATATTTTCTCCTATAAGGGAACCTTAGCACTACACCTACTCTTTTCTTAACCCATGTAGGCTGAGTAATTTCTTTTCATCTGTCTTACTCTTGCATCCATTTAGAAGCCAAACAGATCAAGAGGTGGCTGAAATAATTTTGCCGAATGTGGAGAAAGAGTAATTCTTTCTCAGTAAGAAAAGAGATGGCAACTTTACCTAGGAAAAGGTGCAAACCCAGACCACAACATTTCTGGTGAAACAGCCCTAATAATTTTTTATGAACAGAGCTTTTTTATTTGATAGTAATAAAAAAACCAATTAGAAATAAAACCTTGGTTGTCTCACAGACTAGAGGTGACAGGCTAGATAGGTAATATTTATACAACACATGGGCAAGCACTGACACTGTTTCATAAGGCAGGCATTCTGGATATTTTACAATGGACCTATTATTTGCAAAATAATTTGCAATTTTTAATTGTATATTCCTATTTATAACATTTTTTTTTGCATGCAGTGGCAAAATCTCAATAAGCAACCCACTGTAAAACTTATAAGTGTAAAAAGAAGTATTACTCTTTGTATAGATTCAATAAATAGGCTAGCTTTTCTTTCCACTGTTAAATATTGTGATTAATGCTAAAGTATTCTTGGTAATCATGAAGGTGAAAAATCTGAAGCTGTGCAGCTCTGCAAATTACTTAAGAATAACTCAACTTGAGAAAATTATCCATATGTTACTTTCAAATGGCAAAGATATCCAAATCATCTACAACACTGACATCTTTAATGAGTCAAGGTTATTTTAGCATTTACCTTACATGTGAAAATCAATAGATAAGCTTTCTCTTTAGCTTTCAGTCAAGTTCAGACATGTTAGAAGCTGGGGGAACTTAAAGTTTATTTGTGGTTCTATCATGCACGATAAAAATCTGAAGAGGGTTATTCTGATTTTACCTTTGCTTGACCTCAAAGTTTTACTAGTTTGAGGTTTTAGGATGTCAAATATATGTCACATCCGACCTTCTGTTGTCAAACAGTTTTTCAAGATATTGTACATAAACTTGTCTTTTTAGGTGACTAGTAACACATTTTCCAAGTCTTATCATATGAATGAAATGCAGATTTTTTGATTTATCTGATATAGCTGTGCAAGTCCATATTTTGAATAGGGACACAGAATTCATAGTTTAAATACATAATACCTACATCTTTTCTTTCCTTGCTCAGTAAAAGAAGATACTGTATTCTCCTTTCAAAACCTATAGATAGAGCACATTATTCACCATTGGTAATGCTGCTTTAGTGTATCCCATGGGCTAGAAATTGCCACTGGCTGTCCTGCATTGAATATTCACAGCTTAGCAGTGAGAAGCATCTTCCATAGGCTGGGGGGAAACCTTAGTTTCTGAAAACAGTGGAGGACATTAATGACTCTTCATAAAGAATATATTTCTTGGAAAGTCCAGAATTATAAGTGAGTATTCCTTTGCAAGAATTCAACTTATACTTCTAATTGCTATAGATGTATTGCTACCAACCACTCATTGTATATTTGTGACCAACTACCAGACTACTAGCATATATTTTTGTATATATCAGTATATATTTGCAATCAAACTTTAATCTTGTAGTTCAGACTGAGCTACCTGAAAATGTAGGGAAAAGAAAGCAGGAACTGTCTTTGTCAGCTGGTGCATTCTAAATCATGTACATTTGATGTCTAGTCTGTACATGACACATACAGATACTGTTCGATGCCCCTCACTCATTCACAGCCATTTGCTATTCAGTCTTAAATATTCTTGTTTTTTCAGGTTGTTTTTATTTGCTTTCAATTTTCCTCTATCACCTAGGCAGTAGCAACAGAGCTGAAATGATGCTCTTTCTATGGTTTCTTCCTTTCTTCAGCTTATTACTTAATTTCTCTGTATGTGCTTTTGAGCTTTTTTTATTACAGTATCTATCGGAGCATTCACGTCTGTCCTCTGGGCTTTTTTGGTCCCAGTGTATGTCACCATAAGTGGCATCCTTTTCAGACACTTTTGGACATCTAAAACTTTCTGCATTTCTAAAACCTTTGTTTGACCTTGTTCTTATCTTATTCTTTATTACTGTATTTTGATTTCCTTTCCTTTCAACCAGCTTACTTCATTTAATATAATTTATTTGACTGATTTGGTAATTTTGCTCTATTCTGGCCAAAGCCCCAATTGCTGTGCCAAAAGCATGACAGTGGTCAGTGTCTATGTCTCAGACATTCAAAATTATGATATATGGTTTCCATGCATGAATTGAGACAGGTTGAGTTTATTAATAAGGCTGAAGCAGTCACAAGGCCAAGGAAGCAATGTTATGGGCTCCTCAGTACAAGAGAGACATGAGAGAGTTCAGAGGAGAATGATAAAGATGACTGGGGGACTGGAGCTCCTCCATTACAAGGCCAGGTTGAGGAAATTAAGCTGAGAGAGACTTCTCCCATGTCTATAAATACCTGAATGGAGAATGACAAGTGGATGGTATCTTGGTGGTGCTGAGCAATAGGACAAGAAGCAATCGGCAGAAGGTGATGTACAGGAAATTCCACCTGAATGTGAGGGAGAGCTTTTACTGTGCAGGTGACTGTACACTGGAACAGGTTGCCCACAGAGGTTGTGGAGTCACCCTCCTTCGAGATATTCAAGAACCATCTGGACACAATCCTGTGCCATGTGCTCTGGGAATGATCCTGCTTGAGCAGGGAGGTCAGACCAGACGACCACTGTGATCTCTTCTAACTTTGCGATTCTGGATTCTGTGATTCTGTGAACATGCTTGGTTTCTTATGAAATGTAGCAGGTTTATTTAGAGAGGTAAAATAGCAAAAGAAGCTCAGGTAGAACCTGCAAAGGAGACACAGATTTAGGTGCTTCTCTCTCTTGTGTGTTTCTCTGCTCAGCAGTAACACAAAAGGCATGATTCAGAGGCACTTCCTTGAACAGAAATGTAAAATGTGTGTATGATATCCTTGGAATGCAATGATCAAAGCTGCTAATATCAACTCAAATGAGCATAAAACAGAGGCAGATTTCCATTTCCATTGCCACTGCCTGTGTGATATTGTCTCTTTGTCTTTCTTTAACTATCTAAAACCAATATGGTTTGAAAAATACCTTTATCTATACACAAAAGGGGAACAGTGTAATATTTATGGGAAAACTTTTCATCCAGTTTATATAGCCCATCACAGGGTTGTACAATATAAGATTTTTATCTTCACACACAGTTATTTTAATAATTATCTTTGGTTTCTTTAGATGTAGAATGGCAAAAACTGGTCTACTGTCCCAATATTAATGTTAAAAATAATACAGGCTATAATATACAATGTGACAGGATTGCAGGAATATTCCACAGTGATGGAAAAATTTGTGGTATCTCTGACAGAAATGGTATTAAAGAAAGCCCATTGTGAATCTGTTCATTGCTTGTCACATTTCAGATAAAATGATTAATTATACAGGGACAGATATTTACTCAGTCAGTGTTTTTAAACTGTTCCATTATGTTAACAGTAGCTATATGAGCTTTGAATGCATTCCTTGGAAAAGAGACTTTCCCTTTGAGCCTGGAAAATGACCTGGCCTGGCTCACTCCTGCGCCTCAGTTTTGGCTGTGAGGTATCATGTATCTGAGAAGCAGGAAGCACTGACCCATATCAACTCTTGCACACATTTGGACCTTGCTACCCCTAGTCAGGCACCGAGTGACTACCAGTCTAGTGGGAGGCACTGGTGCCCCTTAGCTGAGTACTTGGGTCAGTGAAACACACTGAGGAAATGGACAGGAGGAGGAAAAAAAGCCCTGAACCATTCAAAAAGCCAGCCCAGTTATCAGGTGATAGGTAGCAATTAGTGGCACCAAGGCAAGCACCTGTTCCCTTGCAGTGTCGTGGTACCCTAGTCTCCATGGAGAAGGAGCAGCCCACAGTATGACCTCCCAGCTGAGTGCTCAGGGACAAGGCAGGTAACACTTCCAGTCATGTGAACTGTCTGCTGGTTGCTTCCCAAGGCATGCACTCGTATTTGGGTTTCTGCCTTGTCTGGAAGGCCGTGCAGTTAATTGCTACTTACTTTGTGAGACCAGAGTCCAATTGTACAAGGACTCTTCCCTTCCCTCCTGGTTGCAACAGGCATCAGTCTCAGCTTGCTGGAAACCCTAACTCATACTTCCCAAGGATGGGAAGAGATCTTGGCAATTGCAATGCAGTTAGAAGAAGCTCCCTCCCCACCTTGTCTGCCCTGTACATGTCGTGCCTTGGAGCACCAGGGTCTGGGCACCACATCTGGGAATCTGTGTTTGACAACGTCAATGTCAGGAAAGGACTCTGACAATGATTTCAACAGTGTAGACAGTGTGAAACATGATAGTGTTCCTTGTTCTTATCTACTGGTGGATTTTTTTTTTTTTTTTGGCTTTCTCTGCTGACAGGTTGGTTTGTGGTCACAGGAAAGTTTGGGGTGTTAAGCCATGTTTTCAGAGGTGATTGTTAAGTATCTGGATTTGTCCATAATCCATATTGCTTTAGCAACTTAATGGTGTCCGGTAAAATAACCTTGATTTTGTTAGAAGCTGAAGCAGGAATAATGAAAGTGTTAGAAAAGGAAGAAAATTTGGAGTATTTCCTCCAAAGTTTTTTTTTTTTTTTGTAGAATTTGGCTTTGTAGAAATCATTCCATGTTCCTTAGCAATACAGCAGGAAAACTTGTCTTTCTCACTATGCACAGCGTTGAAAGTGCTCACAGATACACTATGTTCTGTATTTTGGGTTTTATTCTTCTTTTTCTTGGTATTTTCTTCCTGCCTTTTATTTTATTCTATTTAATTTTTATTTTTTATTTTTATTTCTATTTCTTTCTCTCTTCTAAGAAACATTTCTGATCTCCTTAAAATGTTTTATGTGTTTAGAATAATTAAACTCTTTTTTCTCAGCTCTAATGTATATCCCTAACATATACATTTTGATATCTTCACAGAAAAGTATTAAGAGCTCTGTAGCTCCTACTTTTTAAATAGCTCACAGCTTGACAAAGAGTAAAGGCTCATTGAGAGAGCTCACAGAAGAAGAATTAAAACTTTAAGGAATTAAATAGCTTTTCAAAGACAAAGAAAAATTTCTAAAATATGGCAGAGATGGGAGTTAATAAACCAGATCTTGCCAGTTGTAGTCTTGTACCTTCCTCCCATCCCCGTGAGATCTGGTTTTAATCCCAGTCTCTGCATCAGAATTCCAGTGGGAATGAGATCTTTCTGTGAGTCAGAGCTAAAGATGTATTCCAGCAGCATGCTGTGCTAAGTTGTGGTCAGCCAATCGAATATCAAAGGGATTAAGTCTGTGAATCATTTAACGGGAAATTTCTCCTGCCTCAGTAGCATTGATGTTTTAAGGTGTGAAATTCAAGAGAGGCTTAGTTCTCCTTTGGTCAGACAACTGCTCTGCAGCCTGTGTTATCAAGAGGCAGTCAGGAAGATCCCCTTGGGTCATGTGGCTGGTATACATTTTTGTATTACCATAGTAGGCTAGTTTTAACCTGCAGGATGTAATCCTATTTACCTCACATGTGGTCTGTGCCCAAGGAGCATGTGCTCCACTTATATATAAATTATTTGCATTACCAGAGTCCCTGGCAGCTGAGATCATAGACCAGGACACTATTTTGCTGAGTACTGTATAAACATATAGAAAAACAATGCCCTCCCCTTCACTCAAGGGTTTTATAACAAAACATAACAGATAAGGATAACAGAAGGAGGGGTGGGGAACAGAATTTTTCAGCAGACTGTGACTTTAGGATACTTGCAGCCTGTTGTCAATGTGTCTGTTTATATTGCTAAATATTTTGAAAGACAACTTTCAAAGGCATTTTAAAAACATTTACTGATGGCTAGGGGAAGAATCTCCCAGTAGTAGGAATAGGTGGAAGAGTAGATAGCAGAAAATGTAACAAATAGAGAGTAAGTACCATGGGCAAATGGGACATAGAAGTCAATCTCTCATTATGCAATAGAAGTCAGGTAGGAAAAGGGTAGTTCAGAGAAAAAGATGTGAGACCAATAACAGCTAATATTTAATTGAGATGTATAAAGGCAGGTTGATATTGTTAAGATGTCATCCAGCATCTTTGCTTACAAGTGAGACAAGACTGTGTTTGTTGGGTTTTGAGAAAAACAGCAAAGTTAGGCTTGGAGAAGGTTTCTATGTTGTTTTTCATTGCTGATGTTGGGTATTTGTGTGTGTTTTTGTGGTTTTGGTTTTCGTTTTGGAGGGGCCTGTGGGAGATAAAAGTTAACATTTTAGAGGTTAATCTGAAAACATATAGTGGGGAAAAAATGTAAAGCAAATGGAATTGGTGAAGGTGGCTGGATTATGGGCATGGGTGGCAGGCAAGGTGGTGACCTTGCTCAGAATCATCAAGAGAGAAAGCAACAGGACACATTTCTGGTCGAATTATAAAATATGTTTTAATAGCCAGTTTATGCTTGAGAAGCACCAGAGTTAGAACAAAAGACCATGTATGGGCAAAATAATACAGATCTGCAAATTAATAATGTCTGTGCATTACCACAAAAAAAAAAAAAAAGGCTGTTTCAATGCATTTTTTCTAAAGAAACTGCCAAAAGTCCAGAAGGAAAAATGTTTAAATATAGATTGTATACTGACCTGAAGTAGGTAGCTGTTAAGAGACACTTTCAAATAATTAAATGATGTCTGACAATGTTCAGGTCTGCTTTCCCATGTCAGTAACAGCAATTCTTCTTATGGGTTTCACAGTATAGCAATGAGGCAAATAGACCTATATCTATGAGATATATTTTTACAAAGCAGGAGCTTCATCACCAACATTTGTTGTAATTCACAAAATACTGATTGAAATGTTAACAGGTCTTGAAGCTGCCAGTGTTAAATCCAAATAGACACACATCAGTGGTCCTGTAACCCATGAATGAAAATTATTGTTTATTTTTTTTAGCTAAGGTGATAATTTTCAGCTACTGTCATTCTGAATGTACAGTGTTTCAAAACCATAGCCCCTCTGGAGTATCCAAGGTGAAAAAAAAGCAAACGTTGGAAATCCTCCAGTTCTTATGAAATGGAACAGATTTTTTCTTTCGTCAGTTCTATTTATTGCACAGCTCAAGAATAAGCCTGTTCTTTTTTATCTTTTGTCAATTAAAACATAAAGCAGTGTTAAAAATATTCTTATCCAAGCATAAGGTGCATAACTTTGTAAAAGGGATCTGTCAGTTTTTGAATAACCGCTGTTTCTCCTGCCTTTGTCATAATGTAGTTAAATAGATGTTTGCTTTTTTTCTCTTCATGTTAGTGATTTTCTAAGGGGCTGTATCTTCATAGTGTACCTGTAGGTTAGCTGGAATAGCAGATCCTTACTGCATGTACAGTAAGTTTTGAACCTGGTTATAGAGACATATAAAAGTGAACCCTGCTAGGAACTCCACTTCTCATGCTGAGGTTTAAACACTGGAATTGGGTTCCCAGTGGATTTTCACTTTCACAAGTACTTAATGCAGCTTTAGGTGTCCCTAGGGCAATCTGAACTGGCCACTGAATATCCTTTTTAAGGGGAGTGAACAATGGCTTAGTTCCACCTCTCTTGAAATACAGGATTCATGTTTTCCTCTCTTAAAATTTAGTGTTCCTGGAGGCAGTCAGTAGCATTAGAGAATGAGACTGTATTTATCTATCCCAAGGCTAGGTACAATGTAGGTAAGGGCAATCCAAGCTTCCCTGTGGTGCTCTGTCAAAGCTTTTTAACCCTAAGCTGAAAGGATAACCACTCTAGAGTATGATTACAATTGAGACTCCAGGTGTATTAAAAAGTTGGGCCTTTAAGATTGGCAAAAGCTTTTCATTACAGGAAATTCTGTGTTACTTTTTGTGATGTGCATCTCTGTACTGGGGGCTGCACTGAGAAAACCAAGCAGATTTCACCTTGAACTGATTCTCACACTGAAACTCAGATCTCTGGAGATTTTTCTTTTTTTTAGAAGAACAGTGATTTTATTTTTCATGAAGAAGTGGGATAAAACATACTTTCTAGGAAAAAAAATCCAAATCCAAACAAACACAAAACCCTCAGTTCTAGTAAACAATTTCTATAAGAATTGAAAGCAAACAGTAAGTCAGATAAGAATAAAAATAGGAAAAATATGAAAGTGCTGAAAAAAATATTGCTTTTTCAAAATTAAAAAATATAAGCTTTAGTGGTGATTTAAGGATTGTGATGAATACATTAATGCTTTACATGACTTGAAGGTAATAAACACCTCTGTTCTATTGAGTGTCCTCGATTCCTATTGACCTCAGGCGGAGCTGAAGACATTCAGTACTTTGCTTGATCTGAATATGAACAAGGAGGCAAGCAAAAGGAACAACAAAAAATTATTATTATCTTGATAATATTAAATAATTTTAGTAAAATAAGCTATATTATTTTTATAAAAGCTACAAAAATATATGCATGTCTACAGAGTGCTGTATTTCATTAAATATTCAAATGGCATTTCAATATTTAAGCAAAATCCATGGGCTAATTTCATTATTGTCACAGCCAGAATATTATATTACCTGAAAAGTGCTCAATAAGATTGATTTTTGTTGCTCTGTAAAATATAGTCTCCACTGACCACTTGGCAGGTTGGGTTACAAGAGCCTTTCAAACCACAAACTGTGCTGTGGTCTTTACAATGCATTGCCTGGAATTCTCAGACTGTGCTTTGAAACCATACAAAATATCAATGACCACCTTACATCTAATCACTAACCAGGCAGAGGCTCTTTTCTGAAGATCTTTTGAAGTATCTATTAGTGTAAATCAAAGTTTTAGTGTGTTCATATATTTTTTTCCTTCCTTGCCTAGAATATTCAAAAATGATTTGTATACTTATGCAACCTACTTAAAAGAAAAGACAATAAACCTTTAAATGTTATAATTTAAACTCTTCCGCATTATTTTATGAACCCCATCAATCCCATTCATAATTAATGAAATGCAGGATGATTCCTGGATGAAATAAGTTTTCGTCCTCATTGCTAATCAATATTTCTGACCATATCTGTTTCATTATTGACAACATCTAGCCACATTTACTCTTATAATTAAGTTATAGTTCAACTTCTAACTTTTCCTGAGTGTTTGAAATAGCTGTATGGTGTTCTTAATTTCAGTTGCTGTTTCATCTCTCTCAGTAGGTGCCTATTTTATTGTTAAAGGTCATACTCATTTGTCTGCTCCAACAAAGGCAGCCCTTAAAGTTGGCTGTGGTTTTGACAGACAGTGGTCCCTATAAGTGATAGTCTTAAGGACAGACCTGGCACTGGGAGACAGTCACCACAGCAAGGGAAATAACAGATAACAAATCATGCCACTATTTTTCCTCCTGGCGTGATTGACGACATCACAGCAGGTGTAACTTTTCAGTGTCTCCAGATTAAAAACCCCTCAAACAAATGAGTTCTTAAAATACTGTCCGGGGGCGTCAAAAGGTTGCTGCTGAACTCAAATGCATTTTTAAAAACAGTCTCTGTATTCTTTTAAAAGTAAAGTGCATAATTTAAGAGTAGTGAGTGCAATTATCTAATGTTCAGATATCTTTCTGCTCTGATAGCACAAAGTTACCTTAAAAATAGAGGAGATATTGTATTTGATGGGTAAATATTAATCTTATAAATATACCCAGAGGAAGCAGCATTTTCAGTGAGTAATAAGACACTTGTCAATATGTAATACAAATTTTTCTGTACTACAGACAGCAGAAAAACTCTTTGGGGTGGTCTTTTATTAAATTCCACCAGAGGCAGGAAAAAAAAGGAAAAAAAATGAATGTTGTGGCTTTGAGAGTAGCAGTGCTTGCGCAGGTTTTATGAAAATGCCAAAGAGAAACAACATAAAAACTTTCCCCCTACATGTTCTACATGTTGATTTAAACCTTGTTTTTTGTCCCTTATTAGAGGTTGTTAAAAACCTTGTTTTAACAGCATAAATATGAAAGCTATTTTTTGACTAGTACAGAAACTGCAAAATCTCATGTAAGTGGTATTTAGATCTGTTTTCTAATTCTATTGATCAATCTTTTTTCTATTGCTAAGAAGACTTAATTTTTTTCCCCTGAAGTCTGATATGCTTACCTTTGAAATCTGGACTTCAATTTTTTACAGGTTGTCATACACAGACACCTATAGTAACTGTGAATATAAAAATTATATTATTTTGTCTGCAACTTCTAGACACAAATGGCATATCCTACAAGCATATCATGCCTTTTAAATATGAGCTGACCTTGTCTTTGCAGATGGTATGAGTGAAAAAAATAGAGTAGATCCTGATTATAGAAAACAGGTAACGTGTTAACAGCATTTCATGGCACAGAGCCCTATGCTTACAAAAGGTGAAAATACATCAGAGTGTTTTCTAGCTGATTCAAACCTTAATCTGTTCAGTTTCAACCCAAAATACCAGTTTTTGATATAGCTAGCTAGATTCATTGCAAAACAAAATATGCATGGATGCATGCTCATCTAATAACCCAAACAACGTGGCAAGTGCATGCATAAGTCACACAAGGGCATCTCCTTGAAACTCTGCCTTAGCTGTTCTGCCAGCTACAAACTCTGTGGAGAGGCTACACAGAGCAGACTCTACAAAGGGCAAAGTTTTGTCCCAGTGGGTGGAAGCACATGCACTATGTTGTCAATAACAGTTTTCACCACAGTTCTTTGTTCATCAGCAGTAACAACAATCTCCTGTTATATGAGTAATAATTTGGTGTAGGATGTGGTGTGCTGCAAAACCTTCAGCCATTTGCTGTGACCCCTTCCAGGATCCAGGGCATAAGAGGGTAATTAATCATAGATAACATTGGAGTAGATGCACACTAGCTTCGAATTCCCACTTAAGCTCTTTGTCCCTTCTTTTCCAAGTCCTTTCCCTGACTCTGAACACTTTCAAGACTCCATACTTTTTGTTGTGCCATCATACCTCTTAACAATGTCTGCACTCTCTCTGCAATGTCTTCTAGCTCTGGTGAGACGTGTTTCCTGACACAGCTGACAGTCTGGGTCTGACAGTCTAAGGAGCCCCTGGTGGCAAACTACAAGTGCTTACCAGCACAGAATGATGTTTGAGCAGCAGCACACTTGGCTCTGGAGACAACATAGTTTCCAGCTGAGCTACCAGCCTTAATGCAGAGCTTTCTATCAGTGGCAAACTATCTGTAGAGCTCGTTGGTAAGGTATATTGGGATGTTAAGCTGTTCCTGGTCAGACATCTTGGTGATGCAGACAGAGAGGAAACACACTCCAGAAAGAGTGTGGCGAGGGAGCAGCTTCTGCAGACCCATTCCATCCAGGAGAATAACAGATCAAATAATTTTTCCATTTTCACCGAAAGTCTACTGCAACTTCCAGTCTGTGCTACAGAACTATACAAGAGCAATGAACATGTTTGTGTGGGCATTTGTGCATTTGTGTAAGAGATACCATCTTGGATAACTCACTGTAGTTTACACCAGGCACCTCCAGAGCTAACAGCATGAGCTACTACAGCTTGAGAAAACAAACCAATCCCCTGTAGCTGTGGCTATAACAGACATATATTTCCTGTGGATCCAGCACAGAGGGGAACCTGTAACACATACTCGTCACTGGTTTATACATGCACATTCATGTGTGAGATTTTTGTACTTATTGGAAGGGGATTCTTTACTTAGTAGAATCCAGGAGAAGACAAATCAAAACCTCAAATAGAATAATATTTACAAAAAGATAAGGCTACTAACACAACTGAAGTTTCTAAAGATAGAGTAGGAAATCAGTTTGTAAGGATCAGCCTGTAATAACAGAAAGCTGCAGTCAATATTTAAAGCAGAATTTTCCAATAGGAGGTGTAATTTTTAAAAGGGATTGGGAGTAGTCACAGGTCAGCATTTTCAGAGAAGGAGGTATAGTTGTGGAAAAAACAAAATGAAACAAATCAAAGCAGAAAACAGAGCTTATATGTGACTTCCATATGAATGGCTGCCTCAGTTTGTTGACAGGCTTAATTTATGAAGCGTACTGGTTCTTTGAATAGTTTCTAAGGCTATTCACATAAAAATATTCCCAGTAATATCATTGCAGCATCCATCTATGTCTTTTAGAGATGGTCTTTAAACTACATTTTATTTAAAATATGAGCAAAAGTTTATTTTGAGGGAATATGTTATGCATTATTGGTTTTGTTTTTAAGAGTTGAGGAAAGGATGTTCCAAAAACACTAGAAGAGTTTTTAGTTTTTCTTGGTCACTGATCAGTGCTGATTTATTGAAATGAAGAATTTCTATTTCAGATAAGTGTTTTAGTGTGGGGCTGAAAGAATAGCCTACTGTCTGCAACAGTTATTTTGCACAGTTGGTGTACATACAAAAGAAGACATTATTGAATAGCATACACTTAATGCCACACCTCTTATTCTTGCTTAGCTAGGAATTCTGATTATAGTGCTCTGAATATTTGTCATTTTCTGAATTGAAGTTTAGGTCAGAAGCAGACAAAAAAAAAGTAATTCTTTTGTTTTATCAGTCCTGTTAAAATACACGGGACCATAGGCAAAACACTAGAGGAAAATTAAGACAAATACTTTTAAAATATGCCTAAAAGAAGGTTTTGTTTTTCTTATTTTCTACATGATTCATAATCAAATATGGGCCTGAGTGAGGAATCCAAATGTAACAGAAGTGTTCCACTGAATTAAATATAGTTATTGAGGAATTTATTTGAGTCAAGTCAAATTACCATTTGCAGCAGAAGTCTACCTAAGAAATCAACACTAGTTTTCCTTGAAGAAAATTGCAAGGCAAAATAACCCAGTTCAGTTTTGAACTGGCCATTAGAATAAGATGAACACATGCCATTCCTCTCAATGATAGACCTACCACACTACACAGAATCATAGAATTGCACAGGCTGGAAAAGACTTTTAAGATCATTGAATCCTTAACACTTTCACTTAGTTTGTATGATCAATATCCTCTATGTATCATTTTCCTATAATATTCACTAAAGGCTTCTGAAAAAGATAGTGACTTTTTAATACTTGGAAAATATTTTATTTCCTAATGACTAGTTCATGCATTTAGCCACCATTCTGAACAGTGTGCAAAGCAGACACCTGATGTATACATGAGGAAAAATTCCACATCAGAATTATGCCATGAACTAGGAATTTAGATTACAGACATATAAAAATCTCTTGCAAACAGATGTGATTTAGTTACAGTTTTTGATTTGTTTATTCTAAAAAGCATATGGAATATATTAGTCATGAAATTAGCTTCCAGTAAGTAGGAGTATGCATAGTAGGTTATGTCTAAAGTTAAAATCCAACTATTTTCAGGCAACCACAAATAACTTATATGCATCTCTAACATGGCACATGTAAAGATTACAGTATCTAGACACTGTTGCAGTTCCATGTTAAGTGTTCCAGCAGCTGTCTTGTACCTTTGTGGTTTATTTTTATATGGTAGGCATTGGCATATATAAAAAAAAAAAAAGGTTCAGTTCTGAATGATGCTAAAATTCCTTCAGCTTTCTTTAATTTCATTGACAATAACAAAAGTGGGAATAATTCAGTGGGGATCTAGATCTGGTTCATTACTATAGATAGAAATATCTATGTTCTGCAGCTTCATTTGTAAAAGTTGTGGACTCCAATACAAAACAGAGATCAATCCACTATGTATGTGCTTACTGATTTTTAATTTTAACTTCTGGCACCATTAAAAATAACCAGGGACAAATAATGGAAATAATAACAGTTGACAAGAACTCATAATCTTTCAGAAGCCAGAATTCATCAAAATAGGTTTTAGCAGGAATAGCACAATTTTTTTTTTGTATGAATAAATAAAAATTCTTGTAAAGACTCAAGAGATTATTCTATTTGCATGATACAAATAAAACTGTCCCCACAAAATTGTAATCTTACACAATTTATGGTAGTTTCCCATAAATTACAGGAGTATATTGGAAGCTTGTTAATAATTAAAAGTCTTTTACTTTTTCAACTCTCAAATAAGTATTAGAGTAAATAATTTCCAGTCTTCATCTGACATGACATCTAACCAATACAGGCATCACAAAATAAATAATTTATGAAAAATATTTATTTAAAGAGCTGTAATTTACCTTGCATTTACCATATGCCATTCATCCAAGTATCAGTATAAAATATTCATTAGAGAAACTCATTAAAACAAACTTCTATACAATGAGGTGACGGGCCAACAAAAAACATCAATCATCACAGGGGTTTAAGTTGTTATTAGTCCATATACATAAACTAGTATTTCAAAGTAAAAAAAGACGAATATTTCTACATTTACCCTGGAATCACTAGGGCTACATTAAAGCTTTTTCTTCACCTATTTCATGAGTCCCAAGAAGTCCTGACAGAACACAGAGATCTAATTTATTAATGATGAATAAATCTGATGTAATTATTAATGGGAAATCTATAGCTAATCTTAATGGAAGAATAGCTAGGCATGTAATGATATTTAAGTCTGGCATAAAAGATCTTAGTTCATGCATTACAAGCAGGATAATTACCTGTGCATGTATGCAGCTCTAGATTCACAAAAGGGTACCATGCATTAAAACAGCGCAGGACTCCCCACAACCAAAAATATGGAGTCTCTTATAATTCATAATACATTTTTTTGAAACTGAACCTGAGGTTAGGGAGATGATATATCAGAAAAAGTAAAAGTTATCAATATCCTCCAGTCAAAAAATACCTATCTTGTATGAACATTTTTTAGGTAAGCAAATGACATGACTTCAGATCTGAATTCAGAAAATGCAGGATGCCACATCAGTGCATTTATGGGATGCACCTACAAAACCATGTACCTCTCTCCTCTATAGATTCTTCCACATTAGGAAGTTCTGTTAAACATCTACTTCACATAGACTGCATTTCTATTATACTGTTGATCTGTGATTAAATGCACTAATAAAATTAACTGGCTTTGCTACAAACAGAACATCTGGAGAAATGTTTAATTTTGTGTCAAACATATACAGGAAACACCTGTCTAGTTGAAGTAATTCTTAAAAAAATGACATTAATCCATCTGTTGTGGAAATGCATGTCACAGTTGTCACATTAAAAAGCAATATCAACAAACACAGAAACGGTAAATTACTTTGGAAGTAAGTCTTTTAAAATTAACCAAAAATTCATTAATCCAAATGTTACCATGTTAATCTGATTTCACACTGAATAAGATCTCCCTTTTTTCTTCAGATTAAAAATGTCTTTCAATTATTGCGCGATAAAACTTTCAGATGTGAAATTAAGTTACATAATTAGAAGATTAAAAGTAAAGCCAGACTATTTGTACACACCTCTACAAAGCAATGACTAAAATGAGTCTCAATATAAACAAAATGCATTTTATAGGAAAAAATCCACATAAAAAAGTAAAATATACCTGTTATTTAGAGTTGGGACCCTCACAAGTTCACACAAGACAAAATGAGTAGGATATTACCTTTGTACAGAAGTGTGAAAAGTACATCTTATATATGAAAGAAATATTCTTATTTTATAGGATCTTTCCAATACTTATTTTCTTCAAGATATTAGTACAATGTTTTGAAATACTATATGTTTTGAAATACTTCTGCTGAAAGTGTGGAAGATGACCAAAATCAACAAAAAAGAAATAACTCAAATATCCAAGGTTACGTGGCCTTTTTGAGACAATTTTTCTGCCTTAATATTTTTCCATTACTGTACTATCTTTCAATTAATTTTTGACCTAAAAATACTCTTTAAATGCTATGAACTAGGCTTATTCTTCATTTCAGGTCAAATTAAATAAATAAAAAGAAAAAAATTAATATTAAAAAATGAGAAATTACTGCTTCAAGAAATACTACAAAAGGTGCTGTAAAGAAACTTCTCACGAGTAAAGTTTAATAATTATATATCACAGTGCATCAAAATGCCTCATCTGGTACTTTCAAATGTTAAAGGCAAAACAAGTGATCAAATAACAGTTTACTAGATCTCTTTACCAATCTGTATGCTCTTCAGCTTCCCATTTAATCTGGTCTTGGTCATAGATAATATTAGGTGCTGCTTTGTGGAATAATTTATTCTGAATTTAAAAATAAAATATTTTATACTTTCTTGAGTACAATCTGAATTATGTAGTCATCTGTTGGGATGGTCCTTTCACATGAGTTAGAGAATAAAATTCATCAACAATGTACAAACAAAACTCAAGTGTATTTGAAGTATTCTTAAAGTACTCTGAAAGTGATTTTGGGACTGAAGTTTCTAGAGCTTCCTATGTCATTGCCAGTAATGTGAAGAGAAGAGAATTGGGAGTGGTTTGTGAGGGCTTACTTGGACAGCCAAAGTCTTGTTGAGACTTAGCCAAAAGTAGGGATAAGAAGATAAATAACTACAGAAATCTCTGCTTGCATGTCAAAGGCTGTCAAAAGACGCCATGGGGTTTATGCCTTATATGCTCCTGTTTGTAGAAGGGTGAGAGAGCTCCTTGATCTTGTGAGGGACAAACAGAAAATCATGCTGGAATCATCAGAGGAGTCAGTAGTACCATATGTGCTGGACTTCCACAGGAGTGTAAGTGGGTTTATGGCCTTAGCACACCATAATAACCTTGCTGAAACACGTCAAAAGCAGAAAATCTGGTATGATTGGCAAGTTAAGGCTTAGACACATGATGTAGGGCAAAAGGTCAAAGTTCTGATGTCAGAATGGCAAGAAAACTGTAAACAGACTGGGAGGGACTATTTAACAGCACTAGATGGGTCAACAGTATTATCTATATCATAGAGCTTCCAGACAGATAGCAGAAGCACATACTCTACAGTTTTAGAACAGCAAGTTTAAGTGAGTTCTAGCAAGGACAGGAATTTTCTTTACTAAATGTAGGCCCAGTGTGAATGGAGCTAAAATTCATAATGAATTCAAGAGGCAAGGCAAAAAAAAATACTGTGGTAGGGGGATTTCCCACTTCAATCTGTATCCATGAAGGGAGTTCAGAGGACAGTGGTTCTGTCAGATGACAGCCAAGTTCTGTCACTAATGTGCTCCAGACAAGCTGGGGCAGAGCTTAGCAGTAAAGTCTTGAAGGGTGAGGCTTCAGAGGTACAATTAAAGAGGTGTAACTGTTATGTGAAAGGCAAGCACTGTGTAACTACATCTTGCGGGCTGGACCTAGTGTCTTAACTGTTTTTTAATTCTCATAGATGTTCTGTCTTATGCATTTGGAGATGTTTATAAGTTCTGCTCTCTCAGACCTTTTAGTCTGAGACTATTACAAGATTGTTCTTTATAATATCTCTAGACTTTTCCAATTTTCCTCATGGGACTACCAAAAGAAAAAATACATAATTAATACTAAGAGTCACAGCACATCAGAACAACAAATTTAACTTTTCTAGTGAATTCTTTTCATTCTTATTGACTTATCTTCACATATGTCAGTCTGTTTAGTCAGTCTGCAGCTACAACAGTGATTGGGAATGACAGTGTGACCTCAACTGGAATTTAGAGAGGTGGAAATAGGAAGAAATGGAGGGTCACACTCTTTCAAATTATAAAGCTAAACAACTCAGAAGCAGAGAAGAAAACTACCTCTAAAGCCTTTGTGATGGCAGTGTGCAGTTCTGGTGAAATAAAGTATGCCCATTGCTTGAATCACATTTGGTGACTACACACCCTGACGTTACCATTCCTTGTCAGAACAGTGCACAAGCCACTGGGGCTCTATCTTCCTGCAGACATTGCCACTTCAAGGAAAGAGTTGGAGAACAATGAAGCATAGAATCATTTAGGTTGGAAAAAGATCACTAAGATCAAGTGGAAAAGACCACTAACATTTGGATCGGAAGTGGCCTTAAAGATCATATATTTCTAACCCCCCCTTGCTTTGGGCAGGGACATTCTTCACTTGACCTGGTTGCTTAGAGCCCCATCCAACCTGGCCTTAAATACTCCCAGAGATAGGCCAATTCCATTCTTCTATGGGTATCCTGTTCCATTGCTTCACCGTCCTCACATTAAACAACTTCTTTCAAACATCTAACCTAAACCTAGTGTCAGTTTGAAACCATTACCCTTTGTCATGTCACTACATGCCCTTATAAAAAGTCCTCTCCATCTTTCTTTGTAGGCTTCCTTCAGATACTGGAAGGCTGCAATTAGGTAATTTCAAAGTCTTCTTTTTTCCAGTCTGAACAATCCCAATTCTCATAACATTTCCTCATAGGAAAGGTGCTTTATCTCTCTAATTGACTTGGTGCCCCTCTTTTGGACTCTCTCCAAGTCCATGTCTTTCCTACACAGCATGTCCCAGAGCTGGATGCAGCACGGCAGGTGGAGTCTCACCAGAGCTGAGCAGAAGGACAGACTCCCCTCTCTCACCCTGCTGGCTATGCTGCTTTTGATGCAGCCAGGATACATTTGGCTTTCTGAGCTGTGAGTGCACATTGCTGGGTCATGTCCAGCCTCTAATCCACCAGCACCCCCAAGTCCTTCTTGGCAGAACTGCTCTCAATCTGTTCATCCAACAGCCTGTATTGATACCAGGGGTATTGTGGTGGGGAACTGTGTCAGAATTTATAGAAGTCCAGATAAATGGAATCTGTATCACTTACCCACTGATATAGTCACCCTTTCATAGAAGGTCACCAACTTGGTCAGGCAGGACTTCCCTAGGTAAAGCCTTGCTGGCTGTCCCAAATCACCTCCCTGTCCTCCCTGTGCCTCAGCACAACTTCTAGGAAGATCTGTCCCATGACCTCCCCAGGCACAGGGGTGAGACTGACAGGTCAGTTGTTCTCAGGGTGCAGTGGTAATGATGGAGAGGCATAGGCAGGGAACATTCCTCGGGCTGGATTTTACTCATTGTCTCACTTCAGCATTCTCATTCCTCTCAGACTCCTGCTAGAGTGATGTGCCTTCTGGCTTGTAGTGAGATGCTTGTCAGTCTCATCTACCACAAAAGAGTGATAGCATAAGAGGAAGAGATCTTAAGTTGTGCCAGGGGATGTTTTGATAGGATATTAGGAAAAATTTCTTCACTGGAAGAGTTGTCAAACATTGGAACAAGCTGCCCAGTGAAGTGGTTAGTCACCATGTCAGTGGTATTTAATAGACTTGTAAATGTGGCACTCAGGGACATGGTTTAGTGGTGGACTTGGCAATTTTAGGTTAACAGTGATCTTAGAGATCTTCTCCAACATAAATGAGTCTTTGATTCACATACCACACTTGCAACCTCTGCAAATGATTCCAGTAACCCAGGCAAAATATGAATGCCCTGTGACTAATTTTGATTTTCTGTTCTGTCAGTGTCTATGGGCTAGAAGTGCTCAATTAATCCTAAATGTTCTTCATGGGTGCTGCACAAGCCAACAACCCAAAGTGTTGTATAGGTTGTGATCTTTCTGCATTGTCTGGCCTTAAAATTGTTTCTGACAGGCTAAGAAAGAGCTGACCTGCATCTACAAGTGGGTAGAGCACGAGAGGCTGTGGATAAAGATGTGAGAGGAGGGAGAATGGCCCTACCGTAGATGTGGCAAGGAAACCAAAGATGTTGTATTGAGAGATATACTTTTTGCTGAAATGTGAGGTCTTGAATTCAACTTTTAGAGAGATTTTCAGCATGTGTCAGACTTCTTATCACATGCTTTGTTCAGGCAGATGGGGCCCAAACCCCTCCAGACCTCAGGGTCACTTGGCAAGTTTCCCAGTCTATGGGAAGTGAGTTATAACTTACTTCTAAGTTCTAACTTAGGCAGTTATAACATCTACAGGGGACTGTCCTGGGATAACCACCTCAGCAAGACTTGACAAGAAACCAAGTCTGAGGAAACACACAAATATCAAAAGAAAATCAAGTATTCCAGGATTTTTCGTGGTGTGGATCTTTTTGTTTGTTTGCTAGTTTTTGGGTTTTGTGGTTTGGTTGGTTTAGGTTTAATTTTTGTACTCTTTTGTTTTGTTTTGTGGGCTTGGGGGGGGTTGTTTGTTTTTATTTTGCTTGTTTGTTTGCATTTTTAATTAGTTTTTCTTTATTTGTAGGACAGGATGACACCTACATGTTTTTCTTTGAAGCTACTCCTAAGCAGAAAAGTGCTTTTTAATATTATTTTTTGTGTTTATGAAACTTCCCCCAGGTGTGTCTTGAAGAAGGCATCCTGTGCATTAAATTTCAGAACAATTTTGAGCATTCCAAGCCTAAAACCAAGTTTTGCAGCTTTGGCTTCTCCATAACTTGTACTGAAGTTTCCCAGGTTTTCTGACTGCACTTTTAGAATTAGTTTCACCCTCAGAAAAAGAGATTAATGAAAATATTGTCCTTTGTTTTTCAGCTTTCCTATGGGGCAGAGGGTCTTGCAATGCTGGTTGCAAGGTCATTTTGAAAGTCATCTCTTGTCCCTTTGAGACATCTTTCTTTGTCTTTCATACTAGCATTTTTACACTCAAAAACAATAAAGGATGTTGCTCTTAAGGAAAACTCTTACAATGTTTGATGTCACCAAATAAGAAACTGGTATTTGGTCACAAATTGTCACATTTATGCTCTGAATTTGGTTTAACGAAATTTGTTTTAACCAACAGATAATTCAGAAATGTTATCAGATCTTTGATATTCTGGTCAGTGTAAGGTCAGTTTCATCATTTATGTCCAGAGAAAACCACTTTATAGAATCTTAGTTAAAGCTGTGAGATATCATGAGGATCAATCCTGGTCCTACAAATCCTATGTGGATATCAACTTCTGGTGACTAAAAAGAAAAGATATTTTTCATTCTTACAGAAAATCAGTTCATATATCCCCAAGTATTTCCCTGTTCCCAAGTTTTGGTTTAATATAGGTCTTACCTGTGTTTTTAAATGCAGAGAGAGAGGTATGTTGCCTTGATGCTATTTTCTTTCAAATGTAGAATCTGTAATTATAATCCTTTAAATTTATATATATGTTTATAATTTAGTTTTATATACATTGATTTTTGTTTATAAGGTTTTTATGGCTAGGAATTTTAAGTCTGTATGTCTTGCATGCTCTCTTATGTTAAATACAAATCATAGCAGTTGTCATTTTATTTATAATAAGATGTTCAATCTATTCAGTCTGTTGAGTTGATAGAGTTTTCAGTGTGAATATTTATTGTACTTCAGAAAGACTTTACCTATGGTTGAAGTATGTGTCTTGGTTCAAAATTATCCAGGACCAGAAAATGAGCTGTGGTGTAGAAAATGATAGTCAAATTTAAAGCCTGAGGTATTGTCAGGAATCTCCTCCATATTTAAGATAGAATTCTACATATAAAAAAGTGGGAGAGATCCCAGCTCTGCAAAAGTTACTGATAGTGCTTTCAGTGAATCCAGGATTTCACATCATGTCTTCCCTGAGGATAAACCGACTCAGCTGGTCTTAAAATCAAAGAATCTATTTTCATTCTTCAAATTAATAGGAGTGGGAGGGCACATAGTCTCATTTTCTGAGAACATAGCAAAGTACAAATAATATGAATTGTAGACGTACCTCATTTAAAAATTTAAAATATAAATAAGAACCAACAGAACTTTTTATGTTCTTTAACCAACTAGAAAGAGGCATGGATATTTGGTGTTTGAGAAAAAGAAATCTTAAAATCAAAAATTTGTTTCCATATTAGTTTCTTGGAAATAGCCTGCTGGCAGTCATACAGGATTAAGAAGACCTTAGGTCAAAACAAATGAGAAAGAACTGTTTGCAATGTGTTGGTGATATAAATAAATGTAAAAGATTCCTGTGTGGAATCTGTCAGCTTGCAATTTTGTGACAAACCACAGGATTATTTTGGTTCAGGAACCTGCATTATCATATAGAAACTGCTTTCCAACCTAAAAATAATATATTTTCAGCTAAGGAATCAGCATTTTATATTTGGGCACAATATACTGTCATACTGTGTGATGTTGCTAATGATGTGCTATGCAAAGCTGATGAGATACTGGCTACTTGCAAAAAATGTAAAGTGACATTCTATGCACTTACCTTCAGCAGGAAAAGTCCTTGTAACATATGTCATGTAGTAACAATGATACAGCCAACTGACACCAATTAAAAAGTCACAAATGGTTGCTTTTCTCTAATGTTCAAAGAGCTCAAGGAATTTAGATGTGTACATTAAGGATCAGATGCTTGGTTGCATATTCTACAAACTATGTTTTAAACAAATCAGCATACAGATGGCTGTGACAATAACTATCAGGAAAAAGTGAAGGGTGAACTGTCACAAAGTTTGACAGGCCATTGCATATTGAGATTCTTTCCCTATTGCTCTTTGAATAGTCAGTCCCACAGTACTTCTATACTCTGTCTTGCAGGCAGGTGGAGGGTGGGTAAGTATTCTGATTAAGGCAAGGGACAGGAGATGCATGAAAACTGCAATAAATATTTTTATCCTTCTATAAATGCTTCTAGTTTGACCTTGGATAAACATTTAGTCAGTCTGACTTGGTTATCTACATCTGCAAAGCTTGGATACTACAGCCTTCCAATCTAAAAATTTTCTGCATGTTAGTGAGACACTGAGGTACCATGACAATTGAATTACTACCACAGGCTGAATTTAATTTCTTTTTAGCTAATTTTGCAGTTGTTTTTGTTTTTCAATGGTTTTTGAAGAAGCCTTAATTAACAGAAACCTGTACAGCAAATTAGAGAATCCTGAACTAGTGACACAGAACAGGAAACAGAAACATTTGGGGACAAAAGGATTAATAAGTTCCCTGGAGAAGAAAAGAGGTATGAAATACACATCTGGACTTATCCAGAAATACTGTCAAAAAGGGAAAAATGGCAGAAAAACACAGCATGTGATAAAATACAGAGAAAAATACAAGAAGGAATAGACGTGTTAAAAGTGCCAAGGTCACTTTTTGGAAGGCTGGAGAAATTAATGACAGAACTCTCCTCTGCACACAGTTAATCAGATAGGACTGCATCTATGGATAGAGTTATCTGTAAAATTAATGGAGAGAAACACTATTCTCAGCAGTTATGACACTAAGAAATTTTAATTCTCAAGGTATATGCTGGAGAGCAAATGCAACTAATAGCCAAAGGAACTCTGTATTCCTAGATGTGTTTAGCTGATATGTGTCTTAATCAATTATCCCCCAGAAGTACTTTTGGTGAAAGTAACTTTAAGTAATTAACATGGAGTTAATTATAAAGTAGATTCAATTTAAAGGGAAAATATACAAAACTAGGACAGTCAGTAAAGTTTGGGATTTCAGAACGATCTATTTAGGTATGGGAATTAAGTAGAAAAGTAAGTTTTGTTATAAAACCTTGAATATAGTCAATTTGAGATTAAGAACTTCAGGTTTGAAGCTTTTCCAAGTCAAAAGTGATAAACATAACAGCAAGATGCGTCATGGGTAAAGAGACCTTACAAAAAGAGGATTGATATGTGCATGACCCTTTTAGAACATATATAAGCAGAGGCATACGCATAATGGGAATAACATATGACAACAAAGAAGGTAATGTTTTAAACTCAAGCTGGGATGGAGTTTGCTAGGAGATGTAAAGTACCTGAAGTGTCTTAAAAGCAGGTTGGCTTTCATCCCAGTGCTTTAACTAGAAGACTATTCAAGATTTCCTGTGACCAAGCAATTCAAAGCTTCTTTTTTTTTTCCCCACCAACTTGAAGACATTCCGGACCAATTTCACACTACTATTACTTGGAAAAATATTTACTTTTGGTTTAACTCTCTCTTCCCCCTTTCTGATGTTCTCAGGAAATGCAGATCATCCCAACTGTTTTTCTTCTGCTTTTTATTTTTTTTCCCTGTAGTATACTTTTAGTTTCATTGAATCATTGAATGATGGCAAAAGGAACTGTGGCCATTACCCAGGTGTACCATGAATAGTCCCCTGTCGCTGACTCTGACGTCTCACTTTGTAAATTTGCCATTCTTTGTGTCCAAAACAGTGCTGATCTCATGGTCACCAACTAATAATACTCCTACCAACCCTTCTTGAGTTGTTTCCCTCGGATGATTTCCCAAAATAAATACACCTATCAATTAGCCATTGGTAATACTAGGATGAAAGAAACACTAGTTCAGATGAAATATTATGTTGATTAGTCGCAGCTGAGGAATTGGAAATAAGTCTTCAGTTACTGTATTTTTCTGGAAACTGGAAGGACATTCCTAACTCACTGCTCTACCAAGCAGTAGGACTCTGATGTCCTTCTAAATATATTTCAGTAAAAAAAAAAATTCCTAAATATGTTTCAGATAGAATTAATAACCATAAAAGGCATTATGTGATATGTTGACTGTAATTTGAATAGACGACTCAAAATGTCTTCTCCCATTGTATGTTTCAGTTGCTTCTTATTTTCTTTCCATGATTAGATTTGTCTCCATGTTCTTTAAATGAAGAAGTTTTATTTTTCCCTTAGTCTTTGATTTACTTTGAAAAATACATAAATGATGTCTGTAAACTTTTCTTCATGTTTTTGTTTGTTTTGTTTGGTTTGTTTTGTTTTTCTAACAGAGAAATTCCAGTCCTACTGTTGATGCATCATCTCTGTTCATCTCCTTGAATTTATGGTTCAGTTTCAAGCAGCAGTTTTGAAAAGACAATGGCATTTCCAGGTTTGGACCCTGATAAAAAGCATGACACAGAGGGAGAAGGAATAAAATGCCTGGAAAATTAAGACTTATGGCAATGTAATGACCCAAGACGAAAGCACTTCCACTATAGAGAATTCCCTACAGTAATTTTGGAAATCTCATTACAGACAGATCTTCTGTTACTTCAAGGATAGTTTCAAATACAATTTCCCTGCATTTCTATGTAATGATAAGAAGCTCTATCTGCTGCTTAAGGCCCAACTCTTGAACATCTGTAATTCAGGACAGTGTGTAAAAAAATAAAGAGTGTAGTATGCCAATTAAATCTCCCAGAAGACTGGATTACCACAGTTTTGTTTGATCATAGCCTTGTTTAGTGTTTTGCAGGGTAATAAATAGCAGAGAGATGTAATACGCCTGTGTCTTCAAGTTGGAGTGTTACAGTTTCACTTGGAAAGCCAATATTAGCTCTTTCATGTTCTTAGGGAGGAAGAAAAAGAATAAGGAAGACCCTTGTTCAAAATGGCTCAACAGCTGGCCTTTCCTTTTGAATGATAATGAAGGGGGAAAAAGGAATCAAACCTAGACTTTATAATCATACTCTCTGCTATATGATCCTTTCCTCAAACCTTGCTTCCTTTAGCAGCTGAAACTAGATGCCATACCTTATTTTTAGGTTTTTAGAGATGCCTGGTGTTACTAGTTTGATGACAGAAGAGCAGAGGACAAACATCCTTCTTGATGCAAAATAGTTACGGAAAAAAAAATAGCTGGTGACTGACTGGTTTAAACAACTTAAAATTATATTCACAGATGTTAAAATAATTATAGAGTAATTTTTCTGAAACTGCGGCTGGGCGCACACTGGATCAGTAATTAAAAAAAAAGCCAAACCCTATATAAAGGTTACCAATATGTATTTAATAGTATTGCTATTATTTTCTCATGAATCTGTTTTTTTCTTCAGAAAGGATATATTAATTTATCTATAAAAATACTATTGCTCTTTTGAAAAGATTTCTGCTGACTGGTCTGTTATTTCACAGGATTAATTCTGAATGAAGGGAAAGCTACCACCCTCTGATTGTTTCTCTTGGGTGCATATGTCACCTTTCCTCTAAGTTAATAATTTCATAACCGGTGATATGGCTGATTTGCTCATGAAAATAAAGGCAGTCTGATCCTATATGTTATTTATCATTTGGTTTCACAAAGAGAGCACATTTTGATGTACAAATCCATTCTCAAACAAATCTGATTCCTTGCTAATCCATAGAATATTTTGATCTTTACTGGGTAATGAAGTCTTCATTTTTATGTGTAAAAAAAAATCTCATGTATAATACAAACAACATTATCTCTAAAACTGTGATACATCATCATACATGCAAAACCAAAGCCTTGGGTAAGACAGACTGGCAAGTTAGATGAACCACTTCAATTTTCCATCAATCAAATTATAGTTTATTGTTCAGCTGAACTACCTCAGGCAACACAAATCTAAAAACTGTCATTTTGGAAACATTACATTTTTTTTCTGTCACATTATAACCCAAGCCACAGCCATAAAAAAGAATGTCATACCATTACTGACTGTAATATTCCTTAATTTAAGAACAGCTAATTCATCTGCAATACATACAGTGTACCTAGGATTTGGAGCTTCTAGCAGTGTTCAGTTACAGTAATCTTATCAAATCCCATTAGTACATGTATTATTTTTTTAATAATGGAGATTCTCACAAATTCAATTAAGAATAGAATGGTTGTTTATAACAGCATTTTAATGCCTACATTAGAAATAAGGTTTACATTTCAGAATCATCTAATATTTCAATTATTTTTTTACTACGAACCCTAAATTGTCGGGAATTTAATTCAAAATTAGGCTTCTATGGCATGCACTAGATGAAATAATGTGGTGTCCTTTTTCTATTTCTTTACAGCAATGAGTGTCATCACACTGTTTTGTGTTCTGTCACCCAAACTGCATCTATGTCCCTTTTGCTATTTAGGCAACAGAATTTCCCTAACAATGAAAATCAGGAATGTAATGCTTGTACATTTTAAATGTTCTGCTTGCCACTTTCCCTAAATTTCTAAATGATAACTTTATGGTGTTCCTTTATCCACATTGAAGTGCATATATGAGTTAATGGAAGAGTAAAGGGTGAGAATTACAAGAAGAGGTTACATTTCTCCCCTGCTTAAAATATATGGCATTGAGAGTGGGAAAAGAAAGAGAGTTGCTAATAAAAGTATTCTTCCCTCACCATCTATATGCTTAAAAATATAATCATGTTACCCTAGAAAATCATAACCTTAATTAGGACACCATTCTTTAAATAATATGTGATGAAATTTAAAGATAAGATTATGTGATGAAATGCTGTGAGAACATACACTTCACTGCAAAGATATATATCATGAGGACACCTGTCCCCCCCTTAATTGACTACCTGCTAAAAGAAAAACCTGCTAAAAGAGCAGATTTACTGTGTAGTGAGGCAGTGAATTTAAGAGGTCTCTGCTGAATAAAAAACTAGTTCCATTGGTTGAGCCAGGCCATGTTCTTGAGCAAGTTCAGACATATTAACTGAGCTTTTATGTGTTTTTATGCACCATTTATTTTTGAAAAATCAGGAATTTTCACTGCAACAATTACTTATGCACCAAAGTAATAAAATTCCAGTGGTTGATATTCACCAAATCTATGCTAAGCATATTCCAGCAAGGTTTATTGTACACAGTTTGTATGCAAAAAGGTGGGGGAAATCTGTGCAAGACTACAAAGTGTAAAGAATTTAATCATAGAGTTTGCATTTCTTTTTGGTTTTGTTTTTCTTTTAATCAAATTGGGTTATTTCATGTAAGGTGCAAATTTTCCTAAGGAATATATTTCTGCTCTTGTGATTCTTATAATTGCTGGTTATATTCATGGATCCAGTTACTTTTCTATTAGTCTAGTACACTGCCAAAAGTAGTGAGTAAATAAGAATCAGATCCTTACAGAACTTTCTTTAGAGGATCACACTAAGGTTCTTGAATGCACCAGAATTTTTTGGGAACCTGAAATACCAGTCCTAAATTTTCAGGGCATATTATGATTTAAGCCACTTCATTCCCTATTCATGGAAAAGTGTCACACTGATGAGTATCTTAAGAAGCAGTTAGACAAGGTAGGTGTCAGATCTTTTCAAACTAACAAACCTATTGCTTCTAGTTTTATATTTGTTCTGTAACCACAATTTTTCTATTTTATACTAGTTTGTTTCTCCTCCTAAAAATATTTTTATTCTTTGAGCTGAAAGAGATTTTCTAATCGCTTTTCTCTCTGAGATGTGAATTTTCCAGATCTAAATGAACCCTGAGAATGTGCAATCTTTAGTTACAAGTTATGTAAAAGAGAAGCAGGAAGAAAGTATCATAAAACTAGTTACAACAAAAAAAAATTTCACTGACCTGTCTAAAACTCAGTAAAATGGGTTAAAGTTGCTTCCTCTCAAGTGAAAACATAGTTTTTGTGACTCATTCCACTGATTCATGAATATATGTAAATTTTCACTATATCTATAAAAATTCTTGTTTTATCCTGTTTTACAGGAGGCTGGACTTTCTTTCTGCTGCTGGCAGTGGAAGCACCCAAACATTTGGCATATTCAGCCTTGCAGTAAAATCCAGGGTGTTTCCTATATGTGGTATAATTAACTTCAAATGCTATGTTACAATTATGTTAGGGTGTGACTTAGACAAAATAAAGCACTTCTAAGTGAAGACTGATGTGCAGTTCTAAATACACCCTTTTTTTGTCCATAGGCACTATAAATACTTTAGAATACGTTAGATAGTACCAAATCAAAGCAGTTTATGTCCCTTAAATTCTAGATTTTAATTTTACAGCATGAGATAGATTATTCCTGGTGGTATCTTTCTTTTTCCTTTGATTTTATTTTTAGCTCATTTAAACTCTTGCTGTTTAAGCTGTGAGTAAAGCCTAGCAAGCCATAGCCACATTTTGCCTAGTTGCATTTAAGATTATGCATTAGGATTTATTCAATCTTAGTAATTGTGTTGGTTTTACACAGCCTGATGTGGGAAGCTGCTAGCAGCTTCCATGTCTGGCACAGCCCATCCATGATGGCTCTGAAGATGGACATGCTGCTGGCCAAGGCTGGGCCAATTAGAGATGACTCTGTGACAATATATATGAGAAGTCAAAACAAAGGTGGTTGGTCAGTTTGAATTCCAGCCAGAGAAGAAAAGGAGGTGAGAACATGTGAGGGAAACAACATGGAGACATCCAAGTCAGTGCAGCAGGAGGGCAGGAGGTGCTCCAGGTGCCGGAGCAAAGATTCCCCTGCAGGCCGTGGTGAGACCATGGTGAAGCAGCCGTGCCCCTGCACCCATGGAGATCCACAGGGGGTGCAGAGATCCACCCACAGACTGTGGGGATCTACATGTGGACAGAGATCCACCAGCCCTTGGGAAGGTGGGAAGTGGGAAGGTGCCCACACCGGAGTGGGTGGATGCCTGGAGGGGGCTGTGATCCAGTGGGAGACCCAGTGGAGAGAGGGGGCCCCGCTTCCAGGCTGGAGCAGCCTGTCCTTGAAGGACTGCACCCTGTGGAAGAGTGATCCAAGCTACAGTAGTTTGGAGAGGACTGTGTGCCCATGGGAGGGACTCACATTGCAGCAGTTTTGGCAGGACTGCTGCTCAGAAGGTTTGGAGCCATGCTGGAGAAGTTCACAGAGAACTCTCCCATGAGAGGGACTCCATGGTCTCACAGGGGCAGGACTCCTTCAGCAGCTGAATGACCTTGGATGATGAATTTATAAAACTCCCATCCCCTGCCTCCCTGTGCTGTTGGTGGGAAGAAGGGAGGGGTTGGGGGAAGAAAAGGTGTTTTTTTAAGGGCTTATTTTACTTCTCATTATCCTCCTCTGATATTATTAGTAATAAATTCACTTTATACCTCTAAGTTGAGCCTGTTTTGCTTTGGAGTGTTTTCTCCAGGTCCTTAACTCATGAACCCTTTGTTTAAATTTTTCTCTCCTCTGCCCAGCTATAGCAGGGGAGGGTGAGTAAGCGGCTTTTGTGGGTGCCTGGCATTTGGCCAGTGTCAAACCATGACTGTAACTAGGAATAAAGCTTAATAAAATTAACATGGAAGCTCTCTAGTAGGCAGAATCTGACATTATAAGTGTTTGCACATACCTGTTTCAGATCCTTTATAAATGCTATCAGCCAGTACTACTCCCTTCTGGTTTGCAAATCCAGCTTCCGAAGTAATTTTTCTCATTTCAGTCATGCTAGTGAAAGAACCTCTAAAATGTGCCAAGAGCTTTGCAGTTCTTTTCTATAGGAAGCATCTTCAACCAACCTATTTTTCTTTTCTTCCAACAAGTTGTAACTCAACTGCTTCCAGGTAAATTTTCACCCATTATTTTGTGTGGCTGTCAGTCTGTGATGCAAAGCGCACAGGTTTCAGTGCTGTCTCAGCCCTGAGACCTTCCCCACTGCCCTCACTTCTGACTACTCCATGGGCAGGAGAAGGAAGATAGACACAGGTGTCTCTACCTTGTAGCTGTGTTTTGAAGAGGCAGCAGCAGGGCTCAGTTATTGACTTCCATTCACTCATACAAACCATAGTGTACCTAACAGAGCTCCCTCCAGGGTGAAAGGCTTTCTTCTAAAACAATGGCCCTTTCTCATCATCAACTGACACACTACATACACTGGGATATATACACTATATACTCTGCAATCTGCTTTCTAGAGAAAGAATATTTTATATTTTATCTTATTCCTTATAACTACCTTATATTAGGAAAAGTACAGGCAGTAAGAAACATGGATGTGTTGAAATGGGCAAAAACTATAGTTCAGGCATTTTAAAGATAAAGAGTAGTTAGTAATAAAAGTCCAGAAATAAAGTGAACTAAAATGAAAATGTGGATGCATCTTTAATAAGAACTTGTGGACAGGTTTCATTTATGATCCTGTTGTAAGGACATGTTCTCAGACTCTCCCTTCAATTTATAAATAGTGAAAAAAAATCAATGAATAAGAATTCATTCATTTTTTCATTAAGCCAATGTGTTGGTAGAGAAATACGGCAGATCCCCAGGTATTCAAATGCTGCCTACAGCTTGCCCCTCTCTGACATCCTTTTTCACATTTGTCACATTTTAAAACGCTTTCGAAGGTGATGATCAAATGAGGAGACAGTAAGGTTTTTAACAAGGCAGTCATTTTTAACTATCAAAGTTCTTTTCATTCTCTACAGATACATATTGAGGAAGACTGGATTTGTAAATTCAGGCCATGGCATTAAATACAAAAAAAAAACCAAAGAAGAATTGCCTGTGACATTGTTATTTTGGACTGATTGGATCATTGGACAATGTTCTAAAAAAATTTTACAACTTTGAGTCCAAACAGATCTTTTAGAGAACAGACTTACAACATTACACACACAAGTTAATCAAAGCAACATTTTCTCTTAGGTTGGTGAGCAGAGGAGGCATATAGGGAAAAGGAAAGAGAGAAAAAGTTTCTTTAAACAAATGCATGCAAAGAACTAGAAAGTACTTTGATACTACTTTTTCCCCGAATAAAAATGTGGTCTCTTTTATGGAGGATGAAACTGTAACTCAGTATCTCTGTGCTTCTGAGCGTGTTAGTCCTATACAAATGATGAGTATGGAACAGTACCAATGATGAAATCTTACATGTCTTTCATTTGTTAAGACATGGAACACTACTTTTTTACATATTACAAGAAAGAAAAAATGCTATGAAATACCAAAAAAGATAAAAACTAGAAGCCAGAAAATGAGTTGTAGACTTTGAAAATACATCATATTGTGGGAAAATGACCCAAATGTTCTAGTTTTTATGAGGGTGCTTGCTCCCCTTCTGACCTTTTTTCCAGGTTTGTATTTGGAACTAGAAGGATATATTTCCCCTTTTGGAAATCTCTTTAAGAAGGCCTGTGGACAACATGTGTTGGATCAAATGTTTCAGAACTTTAAGGTCTTTCAAAGTCTTTTTTTTTTTTTTTTTTTTTTTTTGATATTGAAGTTCTTTTCATTACTACTCATTTTGATGATGGTTGGTTGAACTGTATGGGAAAAAATGTGAACCTGCTCAAAGACCATTGGTTAAAAAATCTGAACCAAACTGCAGCTCATATTTTTCATAGTATTCCTCTGTTTCTGTTTTAGAAGCTCAGAAGCACAAGTGGTGTGTGATTGTTTTTTTGTGTGTACATGTGTCTTTGTATGCTTTTGTGTCGTACACATAAAGACAATGTTTAACTATGATATAATTAGCCTGAAGCTGATCCACATTTCTCTGCCATTGTCACTAGGTAGAATGTGACTATCCCAAAGACACAGAAGCTCTTTCTGGATATGAAATGAATTTTGGTATTCTTAGTTTATTCATAATTTTGTACTATTCTTGTCCACACTGTCGTATTTTGTCTATGTGTGTATATATATATATATATATATATATATATATATATATACATATAATGTGATATCAGATTCACTGGCAAAGATCTGTATTCACTAAAGATGACAGAGTCAAACTCTATACCAACAAGACTATTGTTATATATATAGCTACTGAGGCAAACAACAGAATTAATCAACTGAGATAGAACAGTAATGTCAAAAAAAGTCAAATAAATCAGTTTATTATTAAAAGAGTAATCAACAGTTCTTGATATTTCATGGTGGTAAGGAAAGAAGTAAGCAGTGTATTTGCATGCAAAAATATTTAATTTAAATAATGGGAAAAACATTCTTATTTGAAGAAGAGTATTTGAACAGGTTACTCAGGCAGGTTGAGGAAGCTCCTGTAATGGCTATTTTTAAAGAACATTAGACAAATGTCTGCCAGTAACACTGTCCCTTCCAACACATCTCCATGAAGTTCTGATTGAAAAAAGCCCAACACAAATATTTATCAGACCTTTTTTTTTTGTTCACATAGTTGGTTACTTTATGATTCTGTGAAAGAGCAATGAATTGGAAGGAACTGACAGAAAATGTTTTAATTCGGCAGTTTAGGGGAAAAAAGATCTTTGCACTTATTTTGATGTCTGTTACTGGCAAAAAACACAAATGAAAAACTTCCAAAATATCTTTGAGACAAATTCAGCCAAGTAATTATCTTTCAATATGAGACATATGATTAGGTCTACAGCCAATCCCTGAAGTCTTTACTTGTATCTTTCACAATACCACTTTGAAAATCTATTTTGATCCAGTATACACAGAGACAGGCAGATACACACATCCACTTTCTTTGAGCAAACAGAGAAAAATATGACTAAAATTTTATTATACTGGTGCATAAAAATGCAAAGTTACAGCTAGCATCATTAAGGAAAGCCAGAATAAGGACAATGGTAATATCTATTTATTAGGTCTATTAAACTACTTCCAGCTGACAGTTAAAACTGTAGTCATACAGAATTATCTGACCGCCAATACTGGAAGCACCATTACATGACACTTATCTCTGAAGTCGGGAACTGCACATCAAGTGGTCACAAAAAAGTCAAAATAGCCTCTGTTTTGACTTTTCTTCAGAAACAGGGTAGACAAAGCCTTGGCAACTCCAGCTGCAGGGTGACTTCAACCGCTTTATTTCCAGCCCTTGTATGGGTGCTGGAGAGGAGAGTCAACCTCATAGGCAACTTGCACTCTTTGGGATGGAAAGGCTGGGATTCCTCATCATCTTACATGCATCAGATGGAAGAAAAGCCTCCATTCAATGCACATTCATAATAGCCAGGAAAACATAACCTAAAGCGCTGGTGTGATTCTCTGCAACAGTCAGAGAGCTGGACTTCCTGCTCACTTCCATAAAGTCAAGGACATTCAAACACTGGTAAGATAAGACCTGAGTGTCACATTGGGTGATACTCACATGTACTGAAATTCAAAACATAAAACCAATGCCAAAAATACCCCAACCTTTCAGTTCTGTTTTCCAAGTAAAGAAATCTCTAACCTTTGTTTAGAGAAGAGGTTTTGAAAAATATGTCTCTTTAAAGACTCTGTTATTAAGAAGTATGATGTCACAGATGGTGGCTTGAAAACAGGTATTTACAGCTACTTTTTTTTCCCTAAGGCTTAAAGTTGTCAGGAAATGATCCAAGTTACTTAACGTATTACAATAATGCCTTAATCACTTGCACTCCTTTTCTTCCTACCATCATCATCAGCAAAACCAAAAGCAGGCATAACTCAATTTTGTCCTGAGAATCTCACAAAACTGTTTCAACATTCTTATTTAATCTATATATTCCAATCATATTTTATTGCTTCTTCAGGTTCTCCTTTTAACATCTTTTGCCTAACTTGTTTTCAAAATTGTAACTTTATGCATTTAATTTGCCTTTGCCTATATTCCAGTTTTGATTAATACCTTCACATTCAAAAGTCTTTGAACAGTTATTTAGGCCAGAGTCGCTTTGAACTCCTGAATTTCAATTGTAAACTTATTTGGCATCATAATGTATTAGCACTTAAAATTGCAATGAAATAAGAAACAGCCTTACTATTTGGACTACTAATAACTGTTAGGTCATCTGTTAATCCTTTCTTATTTTAAAAAAGTGAGTAAAATTGTACTTAAAATATAGCAGTACTAAGCATGTTCTTATGAGGTGGGATGCTAACTGATACATTCAGTTAGGTTATAAACAACTGTTATGCTGCACACAAGAAGATTTGAAATCTCAGAATCCCTTTCTTCTGCAACCCATGCCAGGAACAATAAGAATTAAATGTGCTGAAACTTAATATTTTGGAACTGCTCTGGCGTGGGCGTAAGGCAAAAGCGAGAGATTTTTGACAAATTCAGGACAAGTAGTTTGCATACAAATGAACAATTTGTTCTTGAAAATGTTCTTTCCATCTTGTTTTACTATTAAGCACAGTCAGGGACAATTGTTGGTAAAAATTTTGATGATTATCATGAAAATATTGGCAGTGAAAACCAGTGAGAACTTACTGTGGGTAGATGTCAGCCCTTCCAACTTTCTGGTCAACATCCTGCAAAAAATAACCCCAAAAAATTAAGTCCCAGGCTTTTACCCTACATATGGCAAAGGACAGGATTTTTAGGATATCACACTGCATAGTCTCACTCATATTACTAATACTGAGCTCTACGTGGTAGAACTTGTAGACTCAAAATTTTAGGAAGCTCCATTAGGTAGAACAAAGAATGAATTTTAGGATGTCTTCAACATATGACTTTTCAGTGCTTCTAGCAATTTCAGATATTTTGGAATACCCTTGCACAGGAAATGATTTTTTTTTTTTTTAGCCACAATTTTATCTCCACTTATATTAGGTTTTTGTGTGATCAGATACTAACTTGATTTTGTTCAGTATGAATATGCCTTGCTGCTGAACTGGTCAAAGTATACAGTATAGCATTTATATAATCTTTCTTCTCTTATAGGGGTTTTAAGTCACCTGTAGGAGGGAAATAGACACCTGATCCAACAAAAGGCTGCTCGTACAAACATAGTAATGACATAGTAATGATAGTGTACCAAATGGATGCTTTGCATCATGTGGCTGTGGCATTTCCAGTCCTAGATCAAGAGCTCTGAAGTAAGATTTACTGTATTGTCAAGACATGGCCTGAGGGTTTTAAGCAGCTTGATTAGAAGATTCATACTGTCACATACTAGGATCTGTTGAGTGCAATGAAAGGTTAGTATTTCACACAATGATTTGCAAACCTTCAGCTGAAATTCAGTAAGTTTTGGGTTTTCTTTCTTTCCTTTCTTTTTTTTTTTCCCTGTTCCTCTCAGGGAAATAGATTGTGTGTATTTTTCCTCCAAGTTTCACTAGGTCATTTGCAATTGATACCACAGCAACTTCTGGTCAATATGTCATACATCCTTTTATAAGAAAACAACATACTAGCTCATACTAAACTTGTTCCTACTATGTCTAGAGTAAAAATACTAAATCTTTATGTTCAAGGTAAAATTTTAGTGAAATAAGAATTATAAATAGGGACAGATCTCTGAATGCTTCATATAAAGAAAATTGAAACTAGAAGTTGTAGTCAGATATTTCACCCCTTTACAAATGGTGTAGTTCTGCATCAAGATAAAAGTGTATCTCAGAAAAGGATATTCCAGTAAGAAAAATAGCTTGATTCTGTCAGGTCCAGATAGAAGGAAAGTTGTTTCTAAATCAAAAAATGCAAGCTGTCTTTCAGGACTCACTCTTGTCTAGCACTGAATGTTCCCCCAGTCCTGTTTATTGTTAGATACTACAGATTCCTACAGAAGTTACAGAAACATGTTGCTAAAATCATTAATGTTACCTTTGTAGTATTTTTACTATTTTTTAAATATAGTTTTTTATTTTCTCAATTTTTTCTAAGGTATTTAGGTGAAGTATCAGGACTATAACTGTTAATAAACACTTTTTTATTTTGCCCCTCCCCCCAGTTCCTTCCAAAAAGTAATTTTTCTGAATAAAAATCTATCCCATTTGACATGGGAAGTGTAACTGCTATCAAGTGGCAGGGTATCAAATTATTTCTCCCCTTATCTATTTTCAATCTTCTCTTTCCATTTGCTTTACTTACAATGTAAGATATGCTACATATTTTGGGAGAAAAATTCTTGGAGACACAATAGAAAAATTAATGCTTAGACTAGATGCATTATTTAGAAATATTTGTTTGACTTAGAAGTTATTAACAGTTTTTGACTTAGCAATTATTAACAGTTTTACGAAGTATACTATTTTGGCCATGTCATATTATGCAGTTAGATATTCAAAAGCATATACTCACTCTAAAATGTTTTTGGTATTTTTTTTTCTTCTGTAAGTGAGCATCTTCATTAAAAAAAAAAAATCATAGGATTTCCCACCATGTTTTGAAGATCTGCAGAGGAAGGCATGCTTGTAAGTTGCAAATATTAAGGCTGTGAGATATCACCAAATACAAACCAAATAACCTTCACAGATAAAGCCTTAAACTAAATAGTGGTGCAAATAAGAAGCCAACACAGTCTTTAGAATAGTCACATGAAGCAGTCTGACTGTCTAATAAGCTGCCTGGCTGGCCAAGAATACCACTAGAAAAAAAAAAAAAATCACACTTCAAAGAACCAGGAGGGTGTCTTCAACAAGTCAGAAATTGGTTTTTGACCTTTCTGACTCATGTAAGCTTTCAGGATTCCCACCTGTGGTTTCTTTTCTAAATGATTTGATGATAAAAAGATAATATTTTTTCTTCTTTTGAATTGAAGAAACTCCTCCCTTTTTGTATTGGCTATAATACTACTGAAGCCAGCTCTGTCTAGTATTGCCCTTTCCGGGGTAGAAATAAGAACTGTGTCTGCTGCTTTTCTCTGCATTGCATTTCCTACAATATTAACAGCCTGAGTAGCAGAAATCTTCATTGTAATTGTACATCAATATATAGTTACTGCAAAATGAACACTATAACCAGTTTAATGTTTGGGTGTGGGAGGTTTTGGGATTAGATAAATTCAGCATAAGTGATGGTTTGTTTTTTTAAAGAAATAAGACATGAAGTTTAGAATGCAGCATTGACTGAAGCTGATATTTTCAAAACGCAAGTTAAAGTTTGAAGACTGCCATTTTCAATAGCTGGGACAGAGGCCTGATTTATGAAAGTACTGTTAGTCATGACTCTTAAATGGCCACCACCAATCTGTATTTAAAAAATCAGAAATAACTGGCCAGACTCAATATCTTGGATTTAGTTCATTTAGGGGTTTATTTTTGCTTTAATGCAAAATGCCAATAAAAGCAAAACTCAGGAATAACCATCACTGTACTCTGTTTTTAATTATATGGAAGATGCTAACTGAGTCTTCAAAAAGTACTAAGGTATTTTAAGCAAAACCTACGTGGCACTCAGGTCAGAGGATCTCCATATGCTTAAGATGCTTAACACTTCACAAAATTAAACATCTGGAAGTGTCCTGCTGTAGAAATAGATTAAAACATAAATTGGAAAGAAAATGCAAGTAATAAGAAACACCAGAACTTAGACTCATTTGGAACAAAATGACTGAACAAAAGATTGGAATCCATAACTGAGATAAAACTAGCGGGTGACTTGTTAAAACCCCCCACAGGATGCTAAGCAATTTTTTTTTCACAATCCTTCATATTTATTGAGAACAAGATAACCTTCTTCCTCAATTTGTGATCTCCCTGCAAATAATCAAGAAGATTACAACTTCTTTCTGTTTTTAACTTTCATCCTGCTGAGAAACTCTGAAACACTTTCAGCGGGTTGTCCAGACAGTACTAGTCATTATGTATAAGAAGAAATGCTGTTGAAGTAGTATGTATGAGAAATGGAAAACAAGTTTGATGGTAGAAGCTTAAAAATCATACAGAATATTGCTGAAAGTGCAATACAAAGTAGCACTGAGAAAATTTGTGAAGCTGTGGAAACAGAGTAAAAAAACTCAGTTTTTGATTCTAGGAAGTATTTTGTGCACTGCTGAACAATGTAAATAATAATTTCCTGTACTGTAAAACTCTGTTTTGTCTTGCATTTTTGTAATACTTCCCTATAAATCTGCTGTCTCTTTCTACCTGTGGTATCTAAGTGGACCTATGGGGAAAGTTTCTTTTGCTAGGCCTCCCCACTTCATTTTCTGTGATGCAACAACATCACAGATTCTGCTCTGATTCACTTTTCTCCTTCTCCCCCCAGACTCAGATTTCTGGCCAACAGTTTCAACATATCCCACCCTTCTATCTTTTGGTTACAGGTTGTGTTTATTGTCAAGAAGAGTCTGAAAAGCATCAGTGGGATGCCAGCTCATCCCCATGTATTTTTACTGTGGCTTGAACATTCACTAGGATCATTCTGGATGCAAGGATTTTCAGGGGGGAATTTACTAGTTTGCTGAGACACAAATGCATGGAAAATCTAATTTGAATTTGAAAAATATAAGATGAAGAAGATACATTTGTAGTTGGATCCTTTTTAACCTCTATTTTGCAGCATTTTATTTATATTTTTAAGTGCTTAAGAGGAAATTATATTTGTTGTCTAGACAATTCATATACAAAAACTTCAATTTTTAAAAGAAAAATCAAATACTTTTCTAAACTGCAGGGATCAACTTCTATGCTAATAATTATTAAGAAAATGCTTATGTCAGGATGGAAAAATTTTGAATATGGCTCCAGAATACTTCAGCTATTTAAAATGTCCTATTGAGTGTTTATGACTGTGGCATAGTACAGCAAAAGTAACTTCAGTGTATTGTGAATAAGCCCAAATACAGCTCCCAGTGTAGTTCTCAGAAAACCTCCCACTTACATTACTGAGAGCAGAAGCAGGCAGCCCTAAATTAGTAATAGCTGATGTGTCATTAGATTTATTTTCTGCAGCCTAGGTCCACTTCTATATGCCATGATTCATTGCAGGTTCCAATGTAAATTATGAATCCAGGAGAAACTGGTACTTATGCACTGCAAGTTGAAATGATTAGAATTTGTGTTCTGCATCTTATTCTTTCTTTTAACTATGGACATTAGGTTAATAGCAAAAATACTGTTTCAATTCCCATCTCCTTGCACTTGTTTTATCAACATCCAGTATTGTTCCTCCATTGCACAGAAACTTTCTCCCATCTCTAACCTATGCACTGTAATAACCTAAAATTCAAAAATTAGATTCTCCTTTCTTCAGCCTTCCCCTGTGCTCAGTTGGTGAGTTTTGTTACCAAAGTGTTGAATTCAACCCTAGATCTGGCCAAGTTCAGTGCAGAGTGAAGTGATTTCTGTGTTGCTTGTTCTGTGACTCACTGTGACAAAAATGAAGCATGGGTTGGTATTGGTTTTCAGAGAGCTGACCTTGCATCAAAATCTGTTCTCATTAAGCACAATTCCCAATGAAATTCAAAGCACAATTAATGACCACAGAATTTTGCCAAAAGCAGTAACCACTAAACTAAATGAGACAGTGTTGATTATGCAAATAAACAGCCACCCTGGAAAGCTTGTCTATTGTCTAAAACTATGCATTTCTAGGATTATTTATGTTATAATAGTGATCAACACTGGAATCTTATTATGCTAAATCCTATATAAACACAAATTACAGGATTGCAGTGTGATTTGATATAAGATTCAATAAGTAAGAAACCACAAGAAAGGATCTCAGGTCTGAGGAAATTTTGTGCATATCCAGTTTATTCATTATCTAACAATATTTATAATCTTTAAAATTTTATCTGTAGTAATTGAAGGACAGCTTGAAATTGAAAATAGATGACTCAGTTCTGGCAATTAAATTAAAAAGTTTGCCATGTGAAAGCTGTTGATACTGAAAGTTTATTTATTTTATTAAGGAAAACACGAACTTTTTATTGGATGCCAAAGTAGGGCATACAGCACATTTCAGTGCATTACACTTTTGCACCGAAGTCTTTAGCAAAACTAGAAAATCTTGCACAAAATATTCAATTTTTAGTTGCAAATTACTGAAATGTGCACAGGGATTACAGATTTGGTGTCTCAAAAGACATACCACTGAAGGAACTATAAAGCAGAACAGGTGTTTCACCTTGTAAAGAAGTATTATAGTTTATAAAAATGACAAATGCAAAAGCCACTTCTGAGTCTCAGTCTGTTATCTCTTCTACTCTCTGGTTTGCATATATACCTATTTGCTCACTTAAAAAGTAATTTCTGTCTTAACCAAAAAACAAACTTGAAATGGAAATGGTTAACTGATTATATAAGAGATACAGTTAAATTCTCCAAGTTCAAAAAGCTGTTTCATGCACAAAATAATCTGAAAAATGCTGTTTAAGAAACTACATTCCTGCAGATGAAGAAAACTTACAGTTCAGTCCCAAGTCCACACCAATGAGAGAAACAGACAACCAAGCTGCCAGTAAGAAATACAAAACTTGAGTGATACTCATCACAGCAGTAAGTTACACAAAAGGATCTTTGATCAGCGGACTAATGGTAAAAAAATTATAGCTTCCCTTTAAATGCTATGGGCCAGCAGATCTGATCCTTGCTATATGTAGTGAGCTCTGTATTGTTGGAATCCTAAATTCTTTAGCAACATCATGAGCTAGATTGAAATACTGTAACAGGCCTTGAGTTTCCTTCTAAGGCATCCACATACTATGTCTGCACTGACTGCCTGCCACCACTCTGTCCAGTGGTAGTGAATATACATCACACACTACATTTTTTAAATATGTTGCACTACAGTGTTTTACTCAACAACACTGTACACATAAAAGGCCAGACAACAGATTGGAGTTTCTCCAGGAAACATTAGCTTCACCTTCCTTTTTTTTTCTCCAGGTGTTTTTATCAGTTTTTGTCAGTGAATATGATAAATTTTTTTGAGCCTTAAGTACTTTTCATTCATCTCTCCTTTCTTTGAGTTCTATAGTCAAAGAGCAAGAAATTGGGGAATTTTTTATGGGGACAAAGAAACTCCCAAAGGCATTAATTTTTCAAAGGATTCACTTAGTGAATGACTATTGCAAATTCCTGTCTAACAAAAACATTGCAGTCTATCAATCTGTCATTCCATATAAATTTGGAACTTAAATATATTTTCAATTTTTAAAAGAGATATTGTTTCTCCTTTCTCAGAAAAAGACACTTTTTAGGCTGCTTTAAGGTAAATTTTCAAAACAATTAGTGGGAGATACATATAATAACCCAAACAACAAAGTTTTATATAATTTCATCAAGATGACGTGCATAAGGAAGCAAAGTATGGAAACATACCTTGTAAGTTCTACCTTTCCCTTTTATCTTAAGCACCATTTTGGAAATGTAGTTCAGAATACTCTTTCAAAGGAAGGAAAGACCATATTCCATGTTTTCATCCATAATAAAAGAATATATGAAGTTTCTCAAAAATAGCAAACAAGTAATGGTGCCACAAATTGCTGTTCTAAATGAACAGAGCATCATCCTCCTCCTTCAGTAAACGCTGCATTACAACAGACCATTTCCTGCATGATCAATTATCCCATTATAGTCTAAAAACAAAATTAAAGTAAACCCAAACAGTATTAGGGTTTTGTGTATTTTTATAGAAAACAAAGCTGATACAGTTTTCTCAGCTGAAATTGTAGCCAATACTTATAGAGTATAATATTGTTTACAACAGGTTCAGCCATTTCATTGCACTTGATTTTCAATGGATTAGCTAAATGAATATCAACAGATTAAGTTTTTAAAGTCAGTAATTTTACTTGTTTAGAAAGGACTCGAATGAGTTCCAGTATTTTTTTTCTGTAATAGTACATTTTTAACATAGAAGCCAACTATAAATTGTGAAAACACACACTGTGGACTGTAGTGTCATTCTTGCTAGGTCTGTGGTTATGGAAGTGGTAAGAAGGGGATGCATGCAAAAAGAAGAGACTGGAAGTATTTTCTGCATGCCTGATCATTTCCTTCATTGCCTAATTCAGTGTCACTCTTAAGTTCTCTCCAGAGGATTTTGTTGAAATATTTGAAAATCTATGGATAGTAAAAGTGAGTCTTGAAGCATTTTTAGCACTTGTTGACTGAGCATTTTTTCACTGCTTCTGAAATAAATTACTTTCAGTAACACAAAATTAAACAGGAGAATTATAAGGTAAATGCTCCATTTTTGCACTTATTAATTCTGAAAGAGGTTAATCCAGAAGTTTCCTCTTTCTTGAGGAAATGGATTATGTAGGACCACATTTTCTTCAGCAAATATCAGTGAAGGAAAAGGTTTGATATCCAACTCTGGAAGAGAAGGGCCAACTTAGCTCTTGCACATACTGCTGTAAAGCTGGAGACAGTCCAACCAAACCACAAGGAAGAGCAGCTGATGGTAGGTGCGCCAAGGCCAAAGTTTTTCATGGAAGCATACATGCATACATGCAGCACCACCACAAATAAAAGAGTATAATGCAGCAGGTATGTTCAACACTACTTCAGAGTTTTTGCTTTGGACTCTACATGTAGTGAAATCAAGCCGCTAGCTGATGCAAAAGATCTGTGTGATTTTGCAATAGTGTTTATCTATTTGTTTAAGGAATTCTTTCACACAGTCTCTAGAAAAGCAAGTGAATACTTAATTCATATGTCACACTGTATCTTCAGCTAAAATGCTCACTGCTTGAGTATTCCTGCTTCATTTTGCATAAACTGACATCATATACTGAAAGAGAAAGAGGGCCAATGTGCTTCTCAGAAACCAAGTAGTCATGAGACTACACCTGCCACTACAGATATGCACATGTACACACATGCACACACACACACACACAAACACACATGAACGCACACATACACACACACACACATGCAAAAAATAGGAAAAACGACTCAGCAATTGCAAGAGTCGCAATTTACCATGGAAGCCTCTACTTAATATTCCGCTTGATCTGCCAAGTTTATAGCCTGGCAAATCTGAATACAAATGTCGATGCAAATGAGGATTCATTATTCTTACATCGTCTTTGTGTTGAAGCTTAATGTAACTTGGTTCCTGTGGTTGCTCAGGGAATGTAGATTGCAAGACAGGAGGAAAAAAAAGCCTCGACAAAACCCAGAGAAGCAAATAGGAAAAAGAAAAGTAACAGAAATGGAAATAAATGAAAAAAGAATATGCCAAGGTTTCAGACTAGCAAAACATCAAACCAGTGTATTACATTCTCTCCCTGTTTTCTTATATAAAGTACATTTGCTTATCATTATCAGCATAGAAGGAGTTAACTAACCAAGACCATTCTCCACAGAGTCAAAACATAACAATCCTCCTTTTACTGATTATACAATATTGTGCCCATTGTAAAGTCAGTGCCCCATTTATCTGAAAATTTTAACATTCTTTCATAATTATAGAGCTCATCGGCTGGTAGAACCTGTACATTTAGATCTGTGAGAAGATTATAAATGAATTTAAAACCACCCCACCATTTCTGCTTCTTCATTATAAATTACTGCTGAATAATTCAAAAACACGTTAAGAAAACTACAGTACGATTAATAAACTATACAATGAAAATCACAATAGTTTAAATCATACATTTATTGTCCCATTTATAGCCCATCACAAGCGAGGGTTGAAAAGTATCAAATTAGAGAAAACATTAAATGCTGCAAAATTATAATTAGATCCTCGGTGCCACACTGTACATTGTTCTGATGAATCTTTTGTACGGCTAGCTTATGCTTACATATAAATACCTTCTCAGTAAATAAAAATGTACTGTAGGCTTGACTTTTAGTGAAGCTGTAAAGCTTAGTATATGCGATGATCCCAAAGTCAATGCTGTAAGGCTTGCTTCTTCATCCATAAATAAAGCACATTTGCATCCATTCAGTCAAATTAGCTCCATATAAAAAGGTGGTTATAATTAGCTCCTCTTTCAGGTTCACGGTTAAAACTCAAGCGTGCCTGCCGTCTTGATTAAATCCACCATCGTCTTCCAATAGCTAGTGCTAATTCTTCCAAGGAAATATTCAGTTGAGGTGTTATTTTATTCTGCACTGCTGTTAGTTGTCTAATTTACGCCAAGTCCCTGCAGTGCTTTCCTTAAGCCATCCTCTTTGTCTTGCCTTTGAAATTTACCAAATCTTACAAGAAATCAATACTTAATTGATTATTCACTTTTCTGCAGCTTCAAACAGCAAGCACGCATAAGATCCTGGAGTAGTCACCCGATTTCCAATGCAGGAGGTTGCTTGGTGGCAGGGATCTGCAAGTATCCAACAGCAGGCATTCCACGGAGCTGTGCAGTGGCGTACAGTGCCAGCATCCAATAAAGAAAACGAAGATACTCTAACGAAGCAGGAAAAGTTCCCATGTGAGACAGATCCATATCAATGCTTTAAATAAAAAGCAGAGGCACTGGCTTTCAGATAGAAGAGCACCATTCTCTTTGCAGCTATCCCTCTGTCCTTTCCTTACCCTTTTCTTCCTATGGCACTGGAGTGGAATATCCAAAGTGCCACCGAACTCACAGAACTCCACGTCGGAACGGGGGTGAGGCTCGTGCTGTACCTCTGACATAGAATAAGGATGGCAAGCACGTAACATTACGAAATGTAGGACAAATTCAGGCGAGAGAGAGAGAGGGAGAGCAAGAGACAGATGGCGGATCTGGCTGGGAGCCAAAGCCAGTGAAATGAATTACATTGCTGAATAACTGTACAACCATTGATTCTGCCACTTGTTGCTGCATGGCAAAAAAGGGCCCTGACGTTGGCAGGAATCTCCTCGCGTGTCACGCATGCCGCAGATAACTTTTCACACGTAACTCTCTGCACCAACACGCTACGTGTGTGTGTTTGTGAGAGTGTGTGTATGTGCGTGTGTGTGTGTGTGAGAGTGTGTGAGTGCGTGTGCATGAGGGACAAAAGGAGAGAGAGCCGGAGTGCGTGTGGGGGGTGTGTGGGTATGTGCCTGCGTGCGTGGTGTGTGTGCCTGTGCGCGCGCGCGCGTGGAGGGGAAAACAATCACTGCAATCCAGCCATTTTGTTTAATGAAGAATGGAAGGCTGGCATTCAGAGACGTGGTTATGTGCCGCATATTAATGTGCGCTCTGTAGACATCCTCCCCCTTTTTAGATGAGTGGCACAGGAATGAAGCCCTCTATAGTGCAGCCACCGTGGGAGCAGGAGCTCACAAGGTAACATATCATCACCGAACCTACGGATGTGGCACCGGCCACTCCAAAGAAGAACAAGTTGCTCTCGGATGAGGAGGAAAACCTGGTCCCATGGTTATGATGTTTGGGTGCTTTCGAAAAGATAGCCAGAGTCAAAGCAGATTGTTCAATAAATGCTTCGTACCCAGGATGAAGGGAGACATTATGGGATGCCCAGGGGGCTTTGGAAATCAAATACAATGTTTGAGTAGCACAATTTGAGGTACATTATAAAAAAGCAATTTGAATTGCCAATGAGGCGACACATATCTGCATGCTAATTAGACCTGTGTCAAGCTTAGTCTGCCGGGTTGTGTTGATGGCTAGGAATGCGCTTGTAACTCTGCTGAGAGATTGTTTGTGCATAAATTATCAGCTTTGTCCTACTGATCATTTTCTGCAAACAAACATGAAATGTAAGATCAAAAGGCAATTCTGAAATTAAAATTATTGATTGATAAAGCCTAGATTTCAGAATCTAATTAGAGGAGGCACAAACAAAAGCTGATATTATTACAGATTGTGCCTGAGCTAGCAGCCAGATTGTACAAGGCTTGTAATTTATCTTTGTTTATGCAGCCAGGATATTAAAAATGTAATTAAAATGGTAAAATGATCTGATCAGAAATAGCCACCTAGTGGCAAGTATATTATTTTAAATGGATTATAAAAACATTGATCTGTGCAAATAAAAGGTTTTTTTCATGACAAACATAGCAGCTCATTGAAATTTGCTGAGCAATTTGTCTTTTGCTAATAAGTTGTCTTTTGTGTTTTGTTCCATAGATAAGCAGCATCATTTATAACCCTCATTTGCACACTAATAAACATTCTGTTATTACAGGTGTTGTTGGGAACATCTTTCATAAATTATGGCATATGAAAATGGAAGAAAACAATAAACGCTTTACTAGACATGCTTTCCTATATATATTTTGTAAAATTAGAATATTCATCTGACAGCAGCAGCAGAAGTTGCTTATTAAATCACTCTATTACTCTATTTAAACTATGAAATGGTAGAAATGGTAGAAAGAGTGTCAATATGTAATTCAGCTTCTTGCCTATTTTGGCTACTTTAAAATGCTATACAAAACACAGAGGGCCCAATTTACCAAGTTTGTGCAGATTCAGTTACTAAATTTCATGGCTATAAAGAGGTCTTTGTGACTTATACATTTTTAACCTCATATAGTACCTTACTAGAGTTGCCACGTGGATCAAGCACCAAAAGAACAGACTGTTTAATTGCACACGGTATAGAAATAAGTTTTGAAATTTCTCTGCAGTAACAAGCTATGGACAGTGAAATGGCCAAAGGAAGTTCTGTCATATGTTAATGAAACTAGATTACAAAAAAACCCCTCAGACTATAAACATATTTTAAAGAAAAGATATTCAGAAGCTTGTAAGATCATGAGCAGGGAGTAAGTCATGCATTTCTTCTTGTTTCAGATTTCCACATGAAACCACTATGGAAATGCTCAATTCCTTTTAAAGAAATTCACAATGTAGGGTCCTGTCAGCAGCTCTGGGGTCTTTTGTTAGGTGCACTTAAAATGCCAGATTAAATATTAATATGTGGTTAGAGTTGTGCTATTTTGCAAGCCCTGAAACCCTATTAGTAAATCATGATCTGGTGACTGATGCAAGAAATTTCAAGGCACCAAGACTGCAGATTGCCCATCAATCTGATGGATCACTAATTTTTACTAAATCAGGCCCTTGGACTTTTAGCTGTAAGCAGATGTATGTTTCATTGTGACGGGAAAAGCAGTCCAAATAACACAGCAATTTTCTGCACTGTATGTGTATCGTAACAGGCAGAGTTGTTTTGCATAATCAGTAAGTTATTTGAATACAAGTGTTCATTTAACTGGCTGTGCATGACTGATGCTGTTCTTGGAAGAAAAAAAAAAAAAACAAACCACATTTTGAGCTAGAAGAGAAAGTTGCATTATTTTCATAGAGTAGTACTAGGATTTGAAAGCAGTGTAGTAGAGCTTCAGAAGGATGCTGAAGAGGAATGCCCAGGCAAAAACAGCCACATATTCTCACCCATCCCAGGGAGCTTTATCCCTTCAATAGCCTTCATCAACTACTGACAGTAATTCATACACGCAGGGATGAGCAAATACCAGGAAGGATCCTGAAGGATCAGGCAAAGGAAAATGGAACAGAAGAAGGGGTGGGAAACAATCTGAGTAAAAATACTGGAAATACTATAAGATTATAAACTACTGATGTAGAGATGACATATTCATCCTAACATACGGCACACTTAGATACATACCTCAGTTGCAGCCTTCCTAACCTCTTTAGGGAAAAAAAAAAACACCTCTAAACCCAAATCACACCCTTTATTGGCAATTCTTATATCATACGGATGAATCTTGACTTCTAGTTCCTTATAATATGGATTTAAGCAACTGACTTAGGTATTTAATAATGATGAAGTTTCATGTGTGCAGGTATTTCCATAGCATATATTACCTTCCAATTTATATCTGTCTTTCATATCTCCTCTCTCTCTTACTTTTTAGCAGTCTTCTTGCACTCATATGGAACTCAGCATTAGAAAGAGACCTTTTCATATCTTCTCTGCCACTGCTTCATAACCAACATTGAGTAGTAAAGGTCTGAAAGACTGATAAATTTTGCATGTATCTGTATCTTTCTCAGGTCACCCTCTTTAAACACTGCTTAAAAGAATTCTCAATCTTAATCTGAAATAAAACACAATTAATAAATTCAAGTGCTTTTTTTTATCAGATGAATTCTACATTTATAAATATTTACAATTAATATACTGAAATCACAACACATAGTATATGGTTTTGAAAAAAAATACAGTGTACAATAATTCAAGGCTTTCCCAAGCTGATGGACAGCCTAAGACAGTAGTGTTGCTTTTGCTCTGGTTGCCATTTTTACTATTTTCAAATACTAAAGAATTTATTTTATTTAAAGAAAGCTATCCAAATCAATAGGCCTTCTGGTATTGACATTGTGAAGTAATATGCAGCAACACCAACCATTCTGAAACATTCCAGTGGGCTTTTAATGTGAGTGAGAGTCTGCTGGGAGCAGCTTCCCTGACTGAGGCACATGGAGGGTGTTCTAATTTCCACTAAGCCCTGATCAATGGGAATTTATTACCACTTAGACAAATAGAAAGCCAGACTGTGCAAAACTGAACTGCCTTGAATGCACAGCCCACATCAGAAGGATACATAAACATTAAAAGTAAAGCAGAATAGTAAAACAATATGTGGACGTCTTTTTAGACCTCCTTTTCCACAAAGCCAATGCTTTGCTACTACATCCTGTGAAAATACAAATGCTGACAGAAGAAAGCTTACACGTACTTAATGGCGTTCCAGAGCAATGTACGTATCATTGTTTCTGAACTGTAGTTCCTATTGTGCTCTGTGTAGTGCTCATGTGTTTACCAAATGTCAGAAACCTGCTTTACAGGCTATTAATACTATTGTGGTCCCTCCAACATGCACACAAATACACCCACTCCCCTCACCACACACACTCTCTCACTGTCCATCAATATGTTGCAAAGTCTGTGTTTCATTACCATATCATATGGAGTATTGATTCCTGTTCCAAGCTAAATAATGTTGTTTTTTAAAAGATCTTTTACCCTTTAAGTGGGGTTTGCTAACCGAACCACAGACTGGTAACAAAGATGTATTATAGTATTTGATATCCTATATACTTTGGCAAATGCCAAAACCAGTAACTTAGGCAGAAATTTCAATGCTTAATTCAAGTTTTACAAACAGGAAAATTGTGCACAATATCCAGTTACATACATTCCATGTTAAAAAGGGAAACATTCCTAATAGACCTTTCAACATAATAAGATTCAGGCCGAAGCAGTAAAGAAAATGATTTACCATTTTTATTAGGCTTCAACTAGTTTCCATACCACATCTAAAAAGTCACCTTGCACCTATATAAAGAGGATTATTTATGTATTTATCTGTACATGTGTCCTCATCAGCCACTGTATACAATCATTTCATGGCATTCAGATTCAGCACAAAAACATCAAGACCTAAGTACAAATATTATTACTATAATGGGTTTTCATTTCTAGAGGTCATCAGGGGAAGGGATTAATTTTGCTTGCTTTATTGTACACACAGAACAGCACACAGGGTCATATTACAATGCCTTTATCTGGAAAATCACATTCAGCGGTAATGAGAAAGGCTCTTCTTAAAACAATTTTACAATTTTGAGTGTATTAGCTGTATTTTATTTCATTTCTATATTGCTTTCCTTTATGCACATTTATTTCAGATATCATTAATTGATTGTTAGTGATATTTACAATACTGATTTCAGGTCTCTTTTCAGTTTGTTGAGAACTCTTTCCTTTTCCTTTTTAAGGCTCCTTTCATCAGTAGTGATATGAAAACATTTTGTATCTCTAGGTTGTTGAGGAATTTTTTTGAAAATTGTATAGAGAACTTAAGATCTATTTACCTTGACAAAAGTACTCCAAATAAATTGCATTTCCTTACAGTTTCTATATATCATACAGAAAACAGTCTTTGGCCAATAATTTAAAGACAAAACTTTATTTCCCCTTGCTTTCTCAGAGAATATCTTATTGAGAGGTATTATTTAAATGAGACAACAGCATTCTCATCTATACTGCATGAAACTGGTATTCTGCTACACAAGGAACTTCATTTTTGCTCAAATCAGATGTTGTGAAGCAGGTTTTGTAAAGGCAAGGTCAGAGGTAGCAGGAAAACAAAACCAAAAGGTCATGTCATGAAATATCCAGGTATAAACAGATGTAAACAGTATCCATTTAATGCATATGGAATTAACAGTTACATTTTAGCCATAAACAGATGATATTTTTTTAGTCAATTTTCAACCAGTTTCAAAGCTCTGTGAATGAAAGTCCAATAGAGCCAGGATTGGCTGCAGATTCCTAATAGAACAAGGCAAGATAAGAAAAATAGAAAAAAAAAGATTAAATAAAATATGGAGAAAAGTGAGATGGGAAACAAAATCAGAAATGGAATAAAACCATTGAATAAAGACACAAATACTGGGACCAAAATAAAGAAAAAGGAAAATATAATGCCTACAGAATTTCCTGTATGCCTTACAGAGATTATTCACTTGCACAGGCAAAACTTTTCCTTCTTTTAATACGCTCATTAAAACCTAAATTTTGCTCAAGTTAGAAAATTTAATTTCCCTTGGTTTCCTCAATAGGGATAATAGAGGTAGACTTGAGACTACTGGGAAAACAGCTTGACCAATGTGAAGAAGTTCCATGAATATTCCCAGTCTTAACATTAATATTCTTTTGATTTACTTGGTCTTGGCAAAAAGGAGCTGAGAAGCAGCAGTGTCTGGAGATGTCAGTGCTTTCAGAGGCCAAAACTGTCCATAAACTTTACAAAAGCACTGGAGAACTGCACAGGGCCACAACATTATTGGCAAGACAAAACCCATAATACCTAATGCACCCTCTTTCTGGCTTTGCAGATTAGCAAGGAACTCATTCTCCTGGACGCTCTCACATTTTGGAACATCGAAGATAATCCTTGGCACTTGAAGAATACACGTGGAAGCGTGCTGATCACTGGAATCATAAGCACAACTGAAGGAACAATGCATCCTTTCCCCATTCCAGCAAGGATGTCTCAGGGTCTCTATTGACTCTCATGCACTGAGACTATTTCTCAGTCTGGCAAGGTTCCATTAAACCATGCAACAATTTTTTGCCATAATATAGCCAAACAAAAATTCTTATTGCTGTGTCAGTCTCCACATTGTGTAAGAGGCACACAAACAAGTGCCTCAGGAGTATCTGCTTTCAGTCATAACTATAACTATAGTTTATTCAGAACTTGCAGCCTACATATTTGTCAGTACCTTTTTTATAAAATATTTATAATAGAAGTAGTCTGTTGTGGACCAACATAAGTTTAAGATTGTAAAGCCTTTGTATGTTCCTGAGCAAAATATTCATAGGAAGGAAAAGACGATTAATAATTGCATTCTACATTCATGTAAAACAATGATAAAGGCCCAAATTCTGTCTAAACTTGCAGAGATTAAATCCTGCCATTAAAGTATATTGTACGAACCCATTGTAAAGAACATTAAGAATAGTCCCTTGCTTATCCAAACAGACATTTAAAATCAAGAGAAGAAACAAATACTGATACACTAGAAAGAATTAATAAAAGTAACTTTATTGCAGAATATACAATTTTCTTTACTGGTGTTTTTTTACACAATCACACCCACATGCATAGAGGAACTTCTACATGACCCTTACCTTTCCTATTAAAAATTTCTTTAAAACTCAAGACAAGTTTTTGAATAAGTCAAAATCAAAAACATGTAATATGCTAGTTGAATCAGAAAAAGAAATACAATACAAAGAAGTGGAGTTAAGTCTAGAGTTTTTAGGGATTTTTAATATTTTTCTTCAAATATATTGTTTTTCCAAGCCGAAGGGATATGGACCCTGATCTTCTGGGTATTGAAAAGTACCACTTCAAATTTAAAAGGTCTGATCCCATTTGACCCTGGATCTTAAAGTACAACACCATATTGACACCAGTCCCCAACCTCACAGTGAGATCCCAAAAACCACCATGTTAAGTCACAGAGGATGACTCCAGTGGGCTGGAGGCTACTGGTTCCCCAGCTGTTGACCCTTTTAAGCTAAGGCCTTTTTCTCGCCTCTCCAGTTATCGTTCTTGGATCAGGTAATGAAATTGTGTACTTTCTTAACTAGGAATTCTACATTAACTTGGACTGGAAGGGACATTCTGATGAAGAATATCTTATGAGCAAAATGATCCTCTGACCCACTCTATTCAAGCGCAGCCTTACGCAGGGAAGTCAATGCAGTGCAAGGCTGTGAGAACACAGGAAAGCCCAGCACCCCAGAGTTGCTGGTTTAGACATTATGAGTACCTAGAAGGAGACACAAAGGGCAATTGACAGTCCTACACTTTTTTGACTTAACTCTATTACCGTCCAGAACAAGGTGGCCACACTCAAAGTGTCTGTTCAAGATATTCACTTGCTTATGCCAACTCTTGATCTACCATGAATATGGCACCTAAAAACTAGCTGGCACAGGCCAAAGTCAGGCTGAGGAACATACTAATGCTTAAGCAGTAGAAAGAGTATAGCATTCCAGAGTTAGGGAATGTTCCTAGTCTCTGTTTAATTTTAGGGTATACATTTACTGAGTCTTTCCATTAATGAAAGTGAGCTTTGAACCAGGTCCTTAGAGGGCCAGTGACATTTGAAGGATTGGAGAGGGATACAATCAATTTAAATATGCACTTGCAAATTTACAAAATATTATAAACATGTAAGTTAGTGCATCTATCTTCATCAGACTCTAAAGCTGTAAATACCAGATGTCATTTATAGATTCAATGATTTTCTTAAATCTAATTTTATATTAATACAAACCATTTGTCAATTCAACATGAAGGCTTCTATTTTAAACATTCAAAAGTCATGGAATGCAAATGTTAGGGTTATCCCAGTGATTCATTGCACAAAATGTAAATTAAGGTATAAACTGAACAGAAAAATTAGTTTGCCTAAGAGGTGTTGAAATAGATCTGTAACTGACCTGCTCACAGCATTTTCACTTCTGGTAAAAAAGCCTCTCAAACCCCCCAGTTTCAATAACCTGATCTCCCGCAGATGCAAAAACCTAGCTCACAGTAAACAGAAATTCAGCATGGGCAAGAGGTCTTTGACAGATGAATTCATAAGGAAAAGAATTTGCTTTTTAAGAAGGAGATTTTCTTTTCATGCTTACTTTCAGTAGCGATACTTTTGAATGGTTAAACACTCTGTACCTTTATCTTCATTATCACTCAAAGAGCAATGTTTTCAAAAGATCTTCAAAGTAACTGGCAAAGATAACAAGTATATCAACAAGTATTTAAAGAATTTGAAACCATATCATCTATAGATAAAAAGAAAGTTTTAAGAAGCAAATCTTAAAAATCTGAAAATCTAAAAATATAATTGTTTAAGAGCAGAGTTTTTCCACCCTTAGCCTTAGCTTGACTAAGACAACTAAACTGTCAGGCAAAAGATAATGAAGAACACCTCTGACTTTTCCCCTTAGGTCAACTCCACGGAGCTGAATCTTAAATTCAGGAACTTTCTTGACCACCAGGATTTTCCTTCTTCACTAGTCAGTATCAGCACTGCAAGAACTCACTTTTCTCAGAGTTCTGACTTTGAAACCAGACTAGACTACTTTTTTTTTTTCCCACTGTTAAGACAAAGCACTTTCTTATGCACATATGACTACAGGCTAGTTACACACAAGGAGCAATGCCAGCAATATTCTCCCAAGATAGGATTAATCTCTTTTAGTATACAGAGGCAGAAACGTTCTTCTATTATGAGAGTTTCTTGCTTTGAATAAGGTCTTCTAGTCAATAGAATCAATATTTTCTCAATTTTGCTCAATTATGACAGAAGACTACAATATATTTAAAAGTAAGGTGGAGACAGGATGGAAGGCAGAACAAACAGTAACCCTGAAAAACATCCTTGAGAGAGAGTCTGTCTGAGCTAAGCCTTGACTTTTAATACACTTGGAGTTATGAAAAAATTATGCATTTCTCAGCTTTATGTGTACATGGAAACATACTTTCATTTATAATTTTATTATTTGATTGCAGGTATCAAAGTGCCACTGAAATTTGGAGCTAAACCTCTTTTGTTTGTTCTTACTGAGGCTGAATTTGATGAGATAATCATGTCTACAGATAAATGGAATCAGTACTATTTTTCAAAATAAGTGCATTTTGCATCCTTTTTAGTATTAGCATATTCCCACATTTGGAGTATTTACAGAGAACTTAGATGTCAGTAATTCATGCATCCAAGACTTAGGAAATTCTGTTTACTTTTTAAAATATTAAGCAAAGCATAACCAGATTTTTGTGGTATAGATATTTATCCTGTGGAAATCTCTCCATAGGTCAAAAATTGCAAAAATCCCTCAAACCAAAACCTGAAACATAAAACTAAGAGACAGGAGATGCATCTAAATATTTCTGCCTTGAAGAAGGAATGTGTTGTATCACATACCCTCATCTAAAATCTATTCACTGCATATAAAAACTCCTTAATTTTTAAAATATCCATATGAAATTATAAAGCATTAACATTTTTATATACAACAGAAAATGCCAATATGAAATGAAGGTCTTAACCAGTACCTGCTTTAAAGAAGTATATAAATAACTTTATATTTTCATTCATAAAAAGATCAGCACAGGAGATAATAAAATCTCATTAATGTACAGTGCTTTGTGTTGCATCTCAAATGACTTTCACAGCAAGAAACTTGACCTAGTCCTATCAAAGAATATGTGGTAATATTAAGCAGAAGAATAAAATCAAATAATTTCTACCACATCATTACATAATTTATTCTCAGTTATACCTTGAGAAAGATTTTAAATATTCAATTAAGATGCAGGTGAGTTTTTCCAAAGATTATTTCAGTTCTTATCACCTTTGAATGCCTATTCAAAGTGCTTACTGCTAAGGCATTAGATGTATCCTCCCATACTGTCATATTGACTGTAGGGTAAATGAGTTTATGATGATTTCTCCCTCCAAGGCTCAGAATACTGAATTAAAATCTAAAAGAAACAACAACATTGTTTTCATATAACCAGGGGCCTCTCCAAACATAAAATAAATTTGCATAGTTCCAGACTCACTGAGGAGGAAGTAAGTTGACTTATTCACATAAAAGCTGCAGTGATGGGTTCTTAGACTCTGTCAAGCTACAAATCTGAAAATTTGCCTAAAGTGAAATTGTATTTTATCTATCCATAGCATTAATATAAAACAAATCTACATAGTTTTTTATCGATATCACAGTCTATTTGTCTTATTTCTAAACTTGAACAACATTATTCTGACAGCACATTGCAGATTTTTTTATTTCTTGCTTCATCTATTGCTTAAATACAATATATTCTGTGGACTTCTTACCTTTTAAAGTGATACCTGCTTCCAATTAACATCATTCCAACAGAAAATTGCTCAAGATTAACTAGACAGTGTTGATCCAATCCTTAAGTCATTACTTAAGTATGTACTTCAGTGGAGGGGTTTCTCTCTTTTTTTTTTTTTTTTTTTTTTTTTTTACTCAGTAAAGACTGCAAAGTGTTTGGGATTTGTTTGGAAATATTAATAGCTAGCAGTTCTCTTGTTCATTAGAAAATGCTTTCCTTTTAAAGTTTACTCTATAAATTATGTGAATCCTTCTCTACCATGGCCAATGAATTAGAACCATATTGTAACATTGCATCATCTATATAGCTGTAAAATAGATTTAATACAATCAAGAATAAATCATTGACAAATAAATTTAATAAACATGGTCTGAAGACTGAGTCTTGGCGGACATCACAGTCCATTTCAGCCAAGCCAGATTCCTTGCCCTGTACAACAAATCTGTGTGCTCTTCTTGTTAAACAGTCATGAATCTGGGCTAAGTGACTTATCCTCAAGAGCATCATAGCATTATCTCCTCTAATCAGCATTCTAGAGTCAATCAAATCAAGTGCTTCTGCGAAAATTACAAAATACAGTGCCAATTCTTTGATTCTATCCAATGCCTGGTCACTGGAAATATTATTATTAAAGAGCCAGATGCCAAAAACTACTCCTGGCACACACACGAAAAATGAAAGTCAGAGATCTAAAGCCTTGGGTTGAAATTCTGCCAATTAGAGGGGCAGGAAGAGAAAAAGCCGGGATATTTTTATTCTTATCTACTGAGAACAAAATAAAATTAAAGGAAATTACTGAAAATCACCTCAGACACAGCCTCTGGGAGTTAATCACAGCATTAAGTATCAGCCAGTGTAAGGCAAAATTCTTCGCATTTAGATAAAATGAGTTTACTCTTTCTTTTTCAGGACATTTCCAACATTCCTGATAGTCTGTCCTAAACAACAAAGAATATATGTTTTCCTAACACCTACCAGATCCTTTTTTGCCATTATTCTGCTACTGAAAGGGTGAAGGCACTGCCTTTATCTTTCTGTGTGGCTGAAATCGCAATCAGATGTTTCTAGCTGGCCAAATAGGAAGAAAGGAACTACTTTTATTTTTTATTCTGCACTGTAGGGAGTAGGCAAACTTTAGCTATAACTCAGAAATTTCCAAGTAAAATTTTATAGCATTTTTTATTTTTTCCTGAGTTGTAGTTTAGAAATTTTTATTGCAAATTAAACTATCTCGTCTATAAAATAATAGCTTGAAATGATCCTTTGTTTAGGGGATTATGTGTGCAATGATTTAACTAAAGTTAAAATGGTTTGACAATTCCTAAAGTTGAAAGGCCTGGAAAAAAACATGGATGCTACAGTGTTTAGAAGAAGTTAAGATAAGGAATATTTATAGGTTACGTAAGGAGGCTTTGCTAACTTTATTTTGTAAAGAAGTATAATGCAGAATCTACTTGCATTAAAATCCATCACTGAGAATGGAGGTCAATTCTGTCCCTTCACAGTATTTCAGTGATGCACTTTTAAAATTCCTTTTCTTTTATATTTGGCGAGCTTTTTAAATTCCCCTACCTTGAAACGAACCAAAACTGCAATCAAGTTGATTATTCTTAAAAAAAACCCTCCCTTTTTTTTTTTTTTAAGAAGGAATAATTGCGCCAAGAGATCTGCAAATGACATCAAAATTTACCTGAAGGCAGGATGTTCCCATTCAGCTATCTGAACGTCCTTGGAAATCTATACATAACTTCTAAAGGATCCACCAAAGAGTAATTAAAAAATTAGGCTATAGAACATAAGCTGTGACCCTCGTATGTGACTGCAAAATAAAGCAAAGTTTTGCAGTTCTATTCCATTTTGAGGCGGTGGTAGAAGTCAGGCACAATATATTAATGGATTATATGGTAATAGATACCTAGACATTTAGGAAAATCACTTGTGCATATCTTACCAAAAGACTGAAAATTAACTTTAGGAGTTTACAACTTCACTTATTTAGAATTTGCTGTTTGAAGAAAGACTCAGCAAATAAAAATAATGTCAGAAATTTTACTGTTAATTTACTTTTTTCTTCTGCCTCATTTTGAATCCTTCCTTATGCATACCTGATATTTTATCATGAAGTATGAAGCTCTTTGCATTCACTGTATTATGGGAGTAGAGCACCTTGATCAGTATTGTGAATTACTCTCCTAGACCAGTGCATATAACTTCATTCTTCTAGTAAGAAAATATTACTTATTTCTTTTAGTTAGACTTTAACAGCAGAGCATGGCTGGGGTGCAGGACCACCTCTTACCTCCTATGTTAGGATGAGATGTGTGACCCCAACATTGCAAACTTTTCCTTTCTCTCTAGTTTTTGTGCCAAAGAAAATGGGGAGATTAGGCTGTATGGAAAATACTATGAGTTACCCAGTCTGAACAACAGGTCACCAAAAGCCAAGCAAATTTTCAGCTTAGCAATTTTTAGCAACTAATTCTGTTTTTGTAATATCCAGCTATAGGACTGGAAACAGAGGCTAAATAATAGGATTCTCACATGTGAAAATGTTTGTTTCTTCATATTAATGATATGATTAAAAACATTTCATGTTCTGAACTAAAAACACATTTTTTCAGGAATTTGATTTCTAAGAAGCAAACTGAAAATAAATGTAACGTGTATTGATCAACTGTAAATTGGGAAATGGTCATGTCTCCCTGAGAATTTATCTGATTTAAAGGACTTACAGCAGCAAGTCATGAAAACTTTTTGCAGAATGGCTTATGCTGCAAAATATGCATTCACAAAACTGAACAAGACTGACAAATTATCAGTGGCCCTACAATATACTGCAATATATGACTTTAAACCAAGCTTATCTGAAGTTAGGAAATTATCTGACTTATGATGAAATTCATAGTCTTTGTTAAAATTTAGGTTTCTTTAGATGCACATCTTGGTAAGAAAATATAATACTCTTCAATAATGTGAACTTTTGGACCATATATTCTTATCTAACACCTACCATTTTGGAGAAGGGTGATCTTAGATTTACCACTAAATTTAATTTTGTCATGGAACTGGAGTACAGTATTCTATAGTCACAGTTCCTATGTTTTAAATTTCTAAGTCCACTAAACTGAAATATACATTTTACCACAACAGCAAAATAAAAAAATTGGAGTTTACTGTATGCAGTACAAAATATTACTATTATTTTTATAATATATATTTTCAGCTGGATACCATCCTCAGATCTGAATCTGCAGCTGGAAATGCCTTATGAGAAAGCACAAAATGGATTTTTAAGGTTATAAAGTAATGCATTCCACATATCTGAGGCTCAGATAGAGATTTTTTTTTTTTTTTCAGATAATGATCACAAGTACAATGTTCTGTCCATAAAAATCTGTTAAAAATTTACCAGGCTATGATATTCATTATCATATTCTTTCAATAGAAAGCTCAAATGTTAAAATGCAGCTAGATGCGTACGCGTAATATATCACTCCATTCTAGTAAGCATATATATTTTTTTTCTTTAGATTAGTTTCATCTTGTAAATTACAAATTGGATTAGGGAGTTTGATATGATTGGAAAACAGATTGACAGTCTATTTAGCATTTTTATTAGTTGTGTAGATTATCTATAGGCTATAGATGACCTCAGTCAACATTCTTTAGGCAGCCAGGCACAAGGCAACATCAACCAATCATAAAAACATGTACTTGATTATTAGGTCTCAAGATGTGTCAAATCAATATACTGTATCACCTTAAAGGATAGATATAAGAAGGGGTCTATGTCATTTGTAGCTTAGGAAGCTGAAGAAAAAATGCTAAAATAATAACCACAGTTTACATAAGTTCTGTTTTATACAGATACTGCTATTATTGTAATTTCATATTTTTTTGTATAATTATAATTTTTTTACCCTTTGACTCTCTTTGAAACCCAAAGAAATATTGGTCATAAATATATTAAATAAAAACTTAAGAGGATCACACTATTTCTACCATCTCTTTGTCTCTACTATATTTGTATCCAGCACTAAGTGGTCTCTGCTTCTGATTGAAACAAGAAATGGTTTAATATAACCAACACACAGTAATACACCAAAGAACTCTTTGTAATCATGCTTAACTGATGCCATTGCACTTTGTGATCTAAAATTTAAGGGAAAAATATGTAGCATAGAGATTGTGGCTATGCTGTACTTGCACTATTTAAGTGCTGTACCCACATCTGTAGTGACATAAGGAAGGAATAATTCTTCAAAATTATTCATTTTCTGCAATTCTTTGTCTTCTGTGTATTTATTAATCTACGGCTGACCTTTAGCACTACCTGGCTATCAACCCCACCCTATTATCTTCCTACCTTTGTATCACATTTACCGTATTTAAGAAAACATGTAACCAGAACTCTCAATTCTAATTCTCTCTAATTTGCTCAAGGAAAGTAGAAAGAGTAAAGTGTCATTAACTTCCATGAATCTGGACCCACATCTAAGGAAGTTAATCACAGGTAGAATCTAGTCACTTCTGAAGCAGCATAATGGTTTTAAGCCTATTTCTTTCAGTTACCAAGACTGAAGGAGTGAAAGGACACCAAGTTTTCTTTTAGATCACCTTACAGGAAAACTTAATCTTTGCATGTTATGGCTATATCTACAGACTGGATCTCACTCCCACTGTATATTTCCAATAAATGAAGTGCAACCTTGAAGCTGCAATAAAGACGAAAAAAACACACATCTGTTCCATAGTCATGATCATAATATGAAAGGCTGCTCTATCACACCTTTACTGTAAATGAATTTAGATTTAGGTGGTTTGTCAGATGTTTCAGCGATTTTATGTAGATTTTTCCATTTAACTTATCAGAAGATATTTTTCTGACTTCAGTAAAATTTTTCACTTTAACAATTAAATATGATTTGGAGGATTAAATTGCTAACAGTATATTCATAAAAGCATTAGATAACTTTATCTTAACAGAGAAGCTTTCTGAGCATGCATAATATTTTGTTCTGATCAAGTTAGTTGAGTGAGAAAATATTTGCCTGATATATCTACATATATCTATATTGATTCATCAGACAGATATTTTTCTCCTGAAAAAGTAATCTGGAAGTCATCTGGAATATCTGTCTATCTATCTATCTATCTATCTATCTATCTATCTATCTATCTATCTAATCTATCAAAAAATACTTAATCCATTGACACAGGTTAAAAACTGGCTACATTTTTCTCCACAAGGACTTTATTCAAGAAATAATATTTTGAAAATGTTTCTTCTTGTCAAAACACAGCTTTATCCAGTCTTCTTTCTTCTTAGTGGATTCTCACCAGCAGATGAAAGATATCCTGATATTTAGAAATGTTCTTAATACCTGTGCACTGAAAACATTTAGAGACTGAAGATTCTGCATGCTAAATAGCGCAGCCATAAAATCTTGGAAATTGTTTATTTGTTTTATGGAACACTACCTGAATTACAGGACATGACTAAAATTTTTTTCTTCTTCATCTTCAAAAAGCCCACGCAAGTCAACTTCAGTATTTTTCTTCCTGTTTGCTATATAGATTCTCAAACCAACATATTCTGCTATTTCTAACAAACTAACTGCATAGAAATACATGTTACAACACAAGATGATGTTCGAGAAATTTTTTCTTCATCCTTCTTAATTAAGTGCCGTAACTCCTAATTAACAGTTCATTAAGCTTTAGTTTGTCTAAGATGGTAAGCCATAGAATTTTAAGGGTAAAAGGGGCTATGCTAATTTAATGGATGGTTTCAAATGAGTTCCTAAGGGATTAGCCCATGAACAACTAAATACATTTAGGAAGAGTTTGTTCTAGTTTTCAGTACAGTAAGATCCAAAGAAACTTAACTTACTAAAAACTGAAAATCAAGCAAAAATGACCTTTACAGCCTTTACACTGGGCTCTTACCAATGTGTATCCCTTCCTTCTTCACTCTCATCAAATGTACTGGAAAAACAAACATATGTTATAATTAACTAGATTTACTAGTATGAGGGTTAACTTCTGCAACCTTTAGTGAGCCTTCTTGCTTGATCTGCTCTCTCCAAGGCTGAAGAAAAGCCAGTTCTAAGGGTCTAGAATATTCTTTCTTCTGGTAGATAGAGCTTTCTGCTAACCAGACAGGTTGTTCCTTGTGGCAAATCTTATGATAAATCTCTTTGCTCCCTGAACCCAAAAGGATATAGATATATATGTGCATACTGAAAAAGATTGTTTTTTTCAAAGTGACCCTGGAGACCCTGCCCCCATGTGGGATTGAGCAGTTCATTGGCAGTGTCTCAGCACAGCTTTCCAGTCTCCTGCAGAAATGAACTGAAATATACAGCTTAGCAACTGTCCAGTGCACAGATCTAAGGTGCTCTGTACTTCTGCAAATATCTTACAGTATTGAAGATCATTACAATTATTTAATGAGCAGTAAATTTCCTAAAACTAATCCCTGAATCACCAAATGATTATTTATGATCTTGCATTTTGTTTGTTTGTTTGATTTTAATTTCCTGTAATTAAGGTCTCCTGATTAATCTTCTGTTGGATATCAAAATCAGTGCCCTGGATTCAGGCTTCCTAATGCACCATTTTATAAATGATATAAAATGGCCTCATTCATAAGACCATCTCAATTACTCAGCAAATTGTACTGCTACTTTTGTGGTTTTTCTCCATCAGATTTCTTCATGATGCTTCAATGCTTCATTCGATGAAGCATTCAATGATTTTTGCACTTGAATATAGGTATGTTGCCTTAATACATTATCACAAACTCCTTTATTGTACTTGAAGGTAAACACATTACTTTTGGTGACCTACTTATACTCATAATATCCCTATCCCATTCCTCCTTCATCCTTGGCCACTGATTAAAAAAATCAGTTAGTCAAGGACTGAGACTAGTTTGGCCTGATTGGGGTTTTGTGAGACAATTTATTTTCTGTAGTAAACTCCTATCTTAGCTTTCTTCTAGAAACTTATTTTCTGGACACTGATCCCAGTTTATTTATTTATTTAGAGTAACAAAACCACAATAAGGTCTGTGCAAAGTCCTCTTTTCTGCAGCTAAACAACCTCAACAGAGCCTTTCTTCATAGGAGTGGTGTTTCAGCACTGTGATTTTTTTTTGTGTCCCTCCTCTGGATTGTTCTATGAGATCAGTGTCTTTGGTTGCATTGGGATGCCCAGAGACAGACACAATATTCCAGGTGGGATCTCATTAGAGTGGAGGAGGAGAGTCCTTCAACCTGCTGGCCACTCTTCTCTTTTTACAGCTGAGAAACTGGTTGACTTTCTGGGCTACAAGTGCATACTGCTGGCTCATGCCAAATTTTTCATCTACCATTAATTCCAAAGCCTTCTCTGCAGGGTTGTGATCAAGTCATTCATCCCTCAGTTTTTCCTGATAATTTGAATTGTCTGAATCCAGGTGAAAGACCTTGCACTTGGCTTTGCTGAACTTCATGAGGTTCACCTGGGCCAACTTCTGAAGCCTGTCAAGGTACCTCTTGATGGCATTCTCCCTTAAGCATATCAAATATATTGGTGTCAGCCATAAACTGAGACATCAGAAAATAATGATACAGTAGGATTAACACTGAGGAAAGATCTCCTCTTGAAGATATTGCATGACCTAAGATGAATGCTCTCAGGAAGAAATAAACTGTTTTATCACTCTGTCCTTATCGTTCACAGTCTGTCCCATAAGCCCCTGGGTGCCCTGAAGACCCACACATTTCCACACATACTTCCTCTTTCTTTCATACCTAAGCAATACATTATTTGCTTTTTAGTATCTGGATATGTTATTTATTTATTTATTTATTTGTGTGTTCTTATTCTCTTATTCTATTTTAAATATTTGTCTGATGGAATTTATGAATCTTTCTACAGGGAAAGATAAGATTTAGCAGCTTGACTCAAGTAATCTTGCAGATTTTGCCATTTACAGATACTGACTTTCGTCTTAGATTTTCTGCTGTAGTAAGTTATGCTCTCTGTAATTCTGATATAACAGAGTCAACATATGTCTATCCTGAGTAAAAATTCAATTTTCTCCATGTTTGATATTAGGATCACTTTGACTACTTATGCTATTAAAAGAAACAACAAACCCAATGAAAAAAATCCTTTCTGTAATTTGCTGTCACAGTACATGTTTTTTTGTTTGAGTCTTATTCCTGCAATTTTGAAATAATTTATATTAGTCACTTCTGTTTAGTGGCCCCAGTATTTTAAAACAATTCCTGTATATTATCACTTCCAATTTAGTTCTCCTGTATGCTTTTAGAATTCATAATACTAGAAAGAAGTGGTTTAAAGGACAGACATCTTTAAATGTGGTTTGTTAAGGCAATGCACTGGTTTAAGATAATCAATTATTATTATTTAATTATCAGAAATTGTGATTACCATTAATAGCAAATTAGTAACATCTTTGATCTTATTTTTTGCTAAGCATTCAGTATTTTTTCCCTAACCCTAAAGTCAGTAATGCAATACAATTTACATACACTTACTTTAGTGAACTATCCTTTAAATATACAGATTTTCATCATCAGAGCCCCCTTCACAGACACCTTTCCTAGACATTTTCTGGGAAGAAGACTCTCTCCTTTTTCTGATTTCTGTAAACTACACAGCATAATTTCTTCTTTTGGTGCCATGATGTTCCAGCAATCATTATAATTCATAATGGATATTATATGTGTTATCCTCTGTTGCTTGTTTCTTTGTTTTCCACTCTACCATGTTTCTACTCACCTTTTTCTCCCAATTTGTTGCCCATACTGAAAGCAATATATAAAGCTTTCACTCCTAACTTTGAAGCATTTTGCCTGGTTCTTGGTTGGATAACTTTACAGATGTGTAATTGGTAATACTGCCTTTATTTTAAAACAAAGCTCTGGCCTCCTCAGCCCTGATCATAAATATCACACCTGCATCAGTCTCTTAAGAGTATCTGCATTTGGCAAAAGGGAATACTTTAGAATATCTTCCTAATACTTTGCATACTTTTCAATTAATTTTTATAGTTTTCACAACAAAGGCAAACCCAAACTTTTATTAGTTGAAGCTATTATTGCAGCATGTATTATGATATGCTTATAGGAAAAGAAATTTATAATCTGCAAAAAATAATAGTGTCATTACATATTCTACAGAATATTCAATACATATTCTACAGAATTCAATACATATTCTATTCAATACATATTCTACAGAAACCATAAGGAATGCTAAAGTGGATTGAGGAGTTCAAATTAAAAAACGAAATTTAGTATTTAGCAACTGCTTTGTGATTAGATTCTAGAGTATTCTGGGATGCAAGTATTATAGATCAAGAATAAGATGTATTTTAATGTGTTATTCAGTATAAGATCCTTTTACTAGTGATGTTTAATGTTTGAAATGCAGTTTTTGGATGACAGACACACTGTAAAGACCAAGTTGCTTCAGATGGTTTTCAGATAGGCAGCGGCCAAAATCCTCCATCAGTTGCTGCAGACATCAAAAAGTTTCTCAAGCAGTTGCTTTCCTAATGACTCTCTGACACTTTATCAGGTTGCAGGTATTTTTTAATGCAATTAATTTCTAAGCCTACTCATAATTCAATGTGGGGAAACCTACAAGTACAGGTTCTGATTTAGGAAGAAGGATACAATCAGTAATGTAAGAATTTCCACCTATCATCTACACTTCACAACAAATTGAATGGACACTGCATAAGCAAGCAACATTGTTTGAAAGTCCTATTAATATTTTAGAAGTCTTAAGAATGAATGAACTCTGTTCATTCATTCTTGGTGAATGTCATCTTCCTTTCTTTTGCAGTATTGATACATATAGCCACTATGATGAGGCTTTGCTAAGAGTATTTATATTCTGGGAAGGAACTTTTCAACAGCCACCTGCAAAAAGAACCCTTCAGAAAGCTTCTCCCTTTTGGTTCTTACCTTTTTCTGAAGAGGATTGCAATATGCCTAAATGTTCTTTAAGCGAAATTACGTTATTTGGAAAACAATGTTATTAACTTTATTATCATTTTACACCAGCAAATCATACTAAGCATTAAGGTTTTGTTAATTTAAATTATTATTGTTAGAAAAACTTGTTATGTTAGGTGCTATGAGTAACATTTTTGCTATTTAGGAATACATATTTTTATTAACACATGTTGGGGCATTTCTACTTGTTTTAAAAATACAATGTCATTTTTTTCCTCCACCACCATTAAAGGAAACTCAAAATCAATTTTATCCTATGTGGAAAATGTATATCCCTTGACATTTAACTTAAGACATAGCCTGTAAGTTCACATTCATGTGACAGCACAGTTCAAATTGATGAAAACAATGTATTCCTTGTGTCATTGTAAATTTGATAAAAATCTGAGCATAATAAACAAAAATGGGGAGGTGTGTTCCTGCAAGCACTAGCAAAGGTTTTCTGTTCTGTTTTTTAAGAAAGAATTTTTTTTCTTCAATTAGTTAATGGAATCTATTATTTTTACTGTATAAGTCATTATTAGTATTTAAGGTAGTAGCTGGAAAAACCCAAGCCCAAATTAAAAAAAAACTTCAGCAGGAAATGAGACCTGGGTCTTTCAGCCAGATATAACACCTGTGTTATGCCAATACACCTTATAAATTAGAACAGATCAGTAAATATGCAAATAAAGCAAACAGATGCTCATTTGAAGTACCTAAGACATAGAAGTCTCCTAATTTTGAGATACATATTTTGACTATGACTTAATTTAGGTAACAGCAGCTATGGGCATTCTATGGCTTTGATGATCTGGCCACATGAAATCACAAAACCAGACAAATCAACAAGTTATACCTGAAAAATTAAAAGGAAGAATAGGAATAATTTAGCATAAAACTAGAGATTTTAATAGAAGATTGTCCTATTTTTTACAATGAGCACTATTTAAAAATTCCACCTGTAGGCCAAATCAGTCTTCTATGATCCTGGTAGGATTGACACTTAAACATTACTTTAGGATTTTGCTTAGAACAAAAGAATAAAAGCTATTTTAATCAACTGTTCTTCTTTTTAATCAGTGCAACATGCATTTCATGAACAATTTATGGTACTCGACAAAAACATAGGACTTCTTTCACATTTGTGAAAAACAAAAGAAAAAGGTATCCTTAAAGAGAACACCATCACTATGGATAGAAAACAGGCAGAATACGGTAGGATATGAGCGGGCATAATTGCATGCTTTGATATTTATGATGAAAGACCTGAGCTGAAAGAAAAATGACAAAAATGCTATCTTAGCCTTTTATGAAACAAAGAAAACCTGAAGGTCGTGCAATAGTAATTTTCATCATTCCTTCCAAAGCCTTGGCAAGCTTTGAAAATTCATATGTAATAGCAGCTAGCTTTTCTAAGTGAAAGTGCTTTGAAATCATACCGGGATATACAGTATATAAAAGAAACCTTCATTTTTCAACTGCAACAAAAGCAAAATTATATTTCTGAATCTTAAGCTGACTATTTTAAATTATGTTGTCTTAGCTCTTGAAATATCATTCATTATATTGTACAGTTAATTTTCTGAAACTCAAAATGTTCTTCTGTATCTATTAATTTGAAAAGAAATTACTTCTGTAAATTAGAGAAAAAAGCTTTTAAAATTTACAATTTAGTCACTAAATAAAAAGCATGTCTGGAAAAATTCACTGACAAGCACACAAAATACAAGCTAAGAACACAATAAAAAAGACTGTATTCTGTGAGATTCTTACAGCTGCATAACATTCTGAATTTAATTTCAATCCAAATTCCACTCTGTACAAAGAAAACGGTTAAATTTAGAATTGTCTACCATCTTAACTTTAAGGAAATCTAAATTGCCTTTAAAAAAGAAGCATATTTTTCCTACTAATATTCATTTATCATTTCTGAATGGGAGGGATTTATTTTACTAATAAATCATTCTTCATGAGTTTCTGCATTTGTTTGGACTATTTGGTCTTTTTTTCTGTTTGTCCCTGAAACAGAGGTTGAACACTCTTTAAGCTGTAACTTGACCTCAATGCCTTCTCAGTGCCTTCTTCCCCCAGATGAGACTGAATCCTCAGCAGCAGGAGAAAATATGAAAGAATAAGAGAGTCAGAAGAAAAGAAAAATTCAATGATTGGAAACTATTCCAAACTTCGCAAAAAAAAAAAAAAAAAAAAAAAAAAGAAAAGAGTATCTGAATAGAGAACTAAGAAGAAAAATATCCAAATGTCTGATTGTCATTCAGTTTTAGCCATTCTGCATCAATTTCCCTTTTTTCAATTTTTTTTTCTTTGTGGTGTTTTGTGAAGTTTACTTTTTGAAAATAAGGAAAGGCACAAAACCTACATCTAATATCCCAAACAAATTAATCAACCTTCCCTAGAAAATTTAGGGAACTCCCTAGTAAATTCAAAAGAAAATGCATTCCTTCAATTAAAAGGATCTTTAAGAGACGACAAAAGCAAAGTAGAAGCCATTATCATGTCTGGCAATGTCTTTTTTGGGAAGACTCTTTACATGTTCCCCTCTGACTCTGTTGCACATGTGAGCAAAGTAGTCCTGCACTGTGAGGCATCTAAAATCTTGTTTACTTCTTCAGTATTTCCTGGTCATATGGATGAATAGTTTTTAGTTTCAAGACATTCACATACTTCCTTTTCTTTTGATGTAATTTATCCTTTCAGAACTGAGAGGCCACATACTGGAAGTTATCTGCTGCACTCAAGTAATATTAGCTACAAACCCACACTGTGTTTAGCTGAGTGCAATTGCACAACTGGATGTGCAGGGTGAGCAATAAAGTGCAGCTTAGATCCTTGTGCTAAATCACCAAAAAAGTGTGCTTGCAAGTGAACAGCGGTGGGAATACTGCAACTCTCATTAAAAAAAAAAAAAAAAGAAAAGTGTTTGTGATAGCATTCTGTGTGTTTTAAGGTTCAGAGAGGTGAAACACTTAGGTAGATTCAATACCTTAAGGCAGTGAGATTTATATCCAAATTCTTATCCTGGAAATTCTACATTTGGAGTACTAGGAGTAGGATCAGACAAAAAGAACTAATTTTTTTATTTGGTTTTAGAACTGATATTTTAGGCATTTAAAACCAAAAAATGGGAAACCTAACAGGTTTCCAAGGAGAAAAAAAAAAAAAAACAAACCTGCATGAAGATATCCAAAGACCTTTGATTACCATAAATATAGAATCTGACATTATTAGAAAATTAAGATAATGGTCTCCATGCTGAGATACCAAAAGGTACTTAAATACCACTTCAGTAGCACAGGTCACTGAGATTTGCTCTTTTAAGTCTGAAGGTGCCATGTTTTAATTCTCAGCATCTGCAGGAGAATTTCAGGTTTTGACTGCCTTCAGGAAGACAAAGGTATCTCAGCAGATGTGGAGGTGTGCCTTCTGCTGTTATCTTGGTTATATTTCCTTGTCACTCTGATCAGAACAGGAAGCAGTAGCTGCCCTTTAGAATCCGCCCTCACAAGTTGTTAAAAGATTATCTCATAAATGCATAATTAGGAATTGAAAGAACTTGTTATTCTTATAATTACTAATAATATTTTTATCATCGTTAAACACGATAAACCCTGTTTGTTACCATTGTTACTATTTACAGTAGTAATTGTGTTGATTTCTGTGTTGGGGGTACAGAGGGTTTATAAGACAATGCTCTGTTGTATTAGAATGTGTATCACTCTACCAGTATTCTGAAGAGCTTGCCAGTGAAATACAGGACTGCTAACAACAATTGGTTACAATAAATGGACTGGAGTAGTGTAGGGGAGTGAATAGATGCCATTTAAATGTCTCTCCCAGTACAGAGCTCTGGAATTGTCCTCAGGAGGCAGCTATTTTTCTTCATTGGTTACATTACATCACAGAACTTTGCACTATGTCCTAGCCTGACCACTGTCATTATGCTAGAAGAAAATCTTACACAGGGATATGTAAGGATGTGATGTTTCTACTATTTGAATATATTCCAAAACAGAATGAAACTGAATGAAACTGAAGATAGGCCCTTTGCATCAACTCAGCGTGACACTGATCTTTGTTTTACCATGTTTTAGAGTATTAAAAACTCAAATAAGATCTGGAATCTTCCAAAATCCTCAGACACAATGCTTTTGGAAGATAAAGGGCCATCCTGTCTACATTTTCAGCTGGTTAAATAGTATCAATGATCTAGCAGTAGTTCCCTGAAGAAAATATCCTTTGGTCCTTGACACAGAATCCAGGTGACCAGTCAGGATGAACTCCAATCTCTGCTGATTTTTGCTCACCTTTATTTGGTTTTTCCTAAAAATCATAAGCATAAAAAAATCATTCTGCTATAAGATATCATAAACATGTTTGGAGGTTTTTTAATAAGTATTTTACAATTTTCAGTGAATGTACAGTTTCCTCTGTACTTATCTAATGAGTTGAGTGAAGTTTTTATTTATTTTGCTATGGACAAATACTTTTTGTAGCAGTTAGGGGAAATTTTGTAAGTTTTTAGGAGGAGTTTACAACCAGTGTGTAAACACCTTTAGCTGATATTAGCGCGACTATGCTATATGATTGTATTATTTCAGCCAGTTTTATCTGTAAATAGCTTCAGAAGAAGTGGTGAAAACTAAGTGTGAAAGGGCTCTTGAAATAGAACAGAGAAGCTTGTTCAGTGCTATAATCAAAATTATATATAGATGTGCTAAGTATGAATTTGTAAATCTCGCCTAAATTGCTAAGAGACTCTTCAAAACCACTAACAGAATCAGAAATTGCACAGGGATAAAATGAAGTGAAAGTTCCAGTTTTGTCTCTGAGATGAACAGGACACAATATCCCATTTCCGTCCAAAGTTACGCATATGGATGGGATAGGCAGTATCCACCTACTGCTTGAACTTTGAATGATAAGCATTTATCCATGGGTGTCAAATTTTCTGGAATAGGTCAAAGACTTCCAAAGTTATTGGCATGATTGAGAGATGCATCGGCAATTTGATCACATTACTCCTATGTCAGATTAAAAAACGGGGATGAAGCTTCACAAAGCTTAATGAGACCAATATATACTGCTGTAAAATAAAAAGGGTTTTTTTGATTTTCATTAAGAATATATGGGCTCAAAACATGAGCTGAATGTAGGTGATAAAAGAATCTGGGGACATCTTAGAACAACAGCTCTGAGCAGTGCAAGCTGTCCCATTTTTTCTTTGAAAAGGAGACACATAATCACCTGAGGATAAATCATTACCACAGGTAAAGAAGACTGGCGAGAAAGAGACACAAGAGAGCCTTGACTTCACCTACACACTGGCAAATCTTGGACAAAAGTGGAGTGAAATAATCTTCAATCATTTTTCAGATACTTGCATCTAACAGATCACTCTGCAAAAATAGAGTAATTACATTTAGGAACTGCTCTTCCTAAGCTTTGGGTGTTTCTGTCAGGGTTGTACTCAAAGCTAATAGATACTTCAGCCACTCTGGGTTCCTGGAGAATCCTATACAGGTGAGAGAAGGCCTGTGGAATGGGAGACTTCTGTCTTAGAAGATACTTGCAGCAAAATTATCACTTAGGATTTATCCCAAATAAGTTTAAGATTAATCACCTGAGGTTACCTTAGCTATCATCTATATTAAATAAAACAAAAAGTCTCTTCAAAGAGCAGTTCAGTTCACCTAAGACTCAAGTACTCCAAAGGTTATCTTCCTTCACTGATTACTTCCCTGCCTAGAGTGGCTGGGGTAATAATTTAGTAACCAAAGTTAGGTGGTTACAATGGTTCTTAATATCTTATTTACATTTTCCCTCTAAGTGCATTAATAAAACTGCTAATATTATGGGGGAAATAAAAATGTAGTGGTTAACTTTTTGCACGTCTGTCTAAAGAGAGACAAAGTACTGCATAATTTTTCAAATCACACACCATTCACAAAGTGGAGGTGGGAAGAGGAAGTCTGTGATGAGATCACTGAAAGATAAATCCAATGTAAGTTTTAAAAGGAGGAACTTTCTCTCTTACAAAGAGACTAATGAATGAATGAATAATGAATAAAGAAGAATGAATAATTTGAAAAGGTTTATAAGTACAGTATAATTCTCATAAAGACATATTTTTGTATTGATCAGTTTCTTCGTCAAAAGTCCAACAAAAATATAACAAAGCAAAATCTAAATAAAAAGATGTCCTTTTCAGCAAAAAGGGAAAAGAAAAAGCAAACAAAAGAAAAAATAAAAAGGAAAAAGAAAAAGAAAAAGAAAAGAAAGAAAACAAGAATAAAAGGAACACTGTTGAGAATTCTTGGTTGTTTACAAACTGAAAATTCAAATGTTTTCTTCAAAAGCTTATTCCAGGAAGCAAATGAAGCAATCTTTTTGGAAAGTAATAGGATTTTATTCTCATGAGATCCCCCCACAGAGAGGTGGCTACTGCCTTAAATCAGTCAGTCAGGTATGATGATACCTCAAATCCCAACTGCTTGAAGCAAATAAATAATAAATGAAGATGGCATTTGAGTCTGAAAAATCATCCATGAGGTCAAGATCCTTCCTTTTGGTGAACTCTGTAAGATGTGTAGTGTGGAAGCAGCAGCTAAAGGTTAGGAGCTTGACCATGCACTGCACTTCGGCTTGTAAGTTCAAAAGTGGCTACTAACCATGAACCAAACACATCATTGAAGGCTGGGGTTTTTGTATTTCTTTTTTTTTTATTTATTTTTTTTTTTACCCTTCGGTCCTTATAGTCTAAGGTTTGCTTTCACTCCAGGGGAGTAGAGAGTCAGAAAATGCAGGAAAGAAAAGTTAGCATTCTTTCTGAGCACAAACCTGCTGCTAAGCTGGTATTTTGTATTGATTTTTCCTGAAGCCTGTAATCTTGAAAGCTTGTAACAGAGGATGAGGTAAATATCATTTTATTTGCTCAAATAGGTTTAGATTAGATTGAGATGAAAAACTAGAGACAAGCCAAATTAGGACTGAAAGCAGCAATTACAGATTATTGTTTCCAGCAGTAACTAGAATAGGTTATTTCACTGATAAAAAGGGCTTGCTGAAAGAAAGAATAGGTGATTTTCCTTAGAGCCTTAAAATAATCTCAAGAAAAGAATAGACAAGGAAAATATAAACAGAAATTAATAAAAAATTTGTTATGTCACATGTTAAAAAAATGATACTACCTGTAGAGTAAATTAGTATGTAGTTTATTGAACTTACTTATAATTTACAGTTTAACAATATATACTCAGACTGCATACTTCTGAATATATATAATATGTGTACTTAGAAAACTAGTAATATGCTTTTCATTGTGTACATTTTTTCTTGTCTTGTTGAAAAACAAAGCACACCACACATCCTGGAGGATAATAATAAAAATCAGCTCTTAAAAGTAATTCCTTCAATAAAATAGTTTCTGAGGGGAAAAAAATGTGTACAAAAGTGTTCAAGTGATGCTGACAATAAGGCATGGAATTTAAAAGGCTTAACCATGTCTTATCTTAGAGTCTGTTTTATTTCTTCATCTTCTGAGCACTTCAAACATATGAGCTGTTATTCCATCTTTAGATCAGTAACTTTGAATTGTTCTACCTGTCATTCTGCAGTGACTAGCACAGCTAGATGTCATACAATGATTGTTTGCACTTTCATTCTTTCACATTAAATGGCAATCATCCGGTCCTTTTGATTTGTTTCTTTTATTTAGCCCTGAAGTTTTTACACTAGAATCTCATTAAAGCTGAACTAGTATATTCCTGTCAAAAAACTAATGGAAAAAGTTTAAAAGAGAAATATTTCACCTATATTGTCACTTACTGGTGGAGTTGCATTTATCAAGATTTGCAGAGTTTACTTCTTTACTATACGTCCTTCTGGCCTTGTTCACCTCTCTCCACTTTCACACTCTCCCCCTTGCCATCCACTTCTGTTGCACAAAATTAGGATGATAAACTCTAATAAACCAGACATCTTAATAAAATAACAGCAAAAAGAATAACACATTTTATCTCCTGGAAGTATTCTTTTCTTTTCATAGGACAGATATCTCCTGTTAGTCAAGGATAGTGTCAGAGAATTTTCCTTTGCAAAGAACTAAGCACTTCATTGACCAAACATTGTTTACAGAAGTATACCTCGATGCCTGAGTTACAGGAACAAATAAATTAAACAAATCCTCTACTGCTGATATTTCCAGGTATATATGATAATCTTTGTCATCCATGCAGACAGCTAAGTCCCACCCTTGAAAATAACTCTACAACCTTTTTCCCCTCCAGCAACATTTAGTTTTTGATCCAGGTAAGGCCACTAATTACAGCATCTAAAAAATTGATTACTAAGCTGTTCATAAGAGTTCTCAAATTACACAGAAGTTATTTATGCAGAAGTATGGCTTGCTGTATCAGGAAAAGAAAAATCATACAAGACCCATTTAATCTGTGGTATGAAGGACAATGAAAAATATATCCATTCAATAAAGAATCTTCTTTTATCTTATGCTGCTGCACTGACAGATAAGAGAAATATATCATGTGGATTCTGATCCCTCTATGAGTTCCAGAAAATAAGATAAGGGTCTGCAAAATGCTGGCAAATTAATCCCAGTGAAATTACTAACCATTTTGTCTAAAGATCCAGTAGTCAGGAGGGATAACTTAGAGGTCACCTTTACTATTAACGTTAAGGGTTTTCTAGCTGGTATTGTGGCATACATACATTGTACATCTAAATGCCCGATCTAAAAATGAATTCCTCAGCATTTCTGAATATGCTCCATAGATTTAACTCAAACGATGCACGGATTTTTCCTCCCATGTAAAACGTGCTGTTTTAAGCCCTCTGTCTCCCATTTGCCTGTGCATAAATGATGACCTCTTCCTTAGAAACTTAAATGATGTGCAAGCTGCTAGATGTCAAAGGATCCCTGTGGCTTGAACACAAAGATAAGATAGTACTTATTAATAAAAAATATGAAATTACTCTGACATGTAATTGTTGCAGAAAATGCCTATTTAAGAAATGCATATATAAGAAATAATGACCAAAAGGGAGGGCATTTCTCAGCAGTTAATGACTAGATAGAAAAGTTAATGGCTCCAGGTGAAGTCAAGGTCGCATAACTCAGCCTGTCATTAATAGCTTGGAAATGCCCAGCCAGGAGGTCATCACTGTTATTATGAGCCATAGGAATATAAAAATATAATGAAAAAAAAATAATTACCCTTTTGTGTTTTGAAGAGTTAGAAGTAAAACTGTAGGTTGCCATGGATATGTTGTTCTGTTTACTAGAGTTATATCCTCTTAGCAGTTAAAGGCCAGGGTTGCAATTCAGCATGGTGCTAGCCAAAACAATTAAAGCACAGAGCCCAAAAAGCAAACCTCAGCATACTACAAGATCAAGGATCAGGCTTATAATAAGTGGAAAAGCATTCCCTAAGGTTTATTTTCAGCAATGAGTACTTCTGAAGCAATAATTCCAAGGTAAAACCTGCCTCCTAATAAATTTGTTTCCTAATTTTCTCCATTTAAATTATATCTGCTTTGTAATTATATCTTTGCAGTTTTGCAAAAGAAATAGACAATATACCACTAAATCTTGAAACTCTATCTTAGTTTCAAGTTTCTTTTCCTTACTGATTTTCATGATAAGTTGTTGTTTTTTTATTCAATCTTAATATTTTTAATTAAGTGAAATATAGATACTTATCCATGTTTCCAATCATGTCAAAATCAGGAGTCAGATATCTTTTGGATGGTGTTCTATAGATTAAGAATGACATAAAAGATAATTCTTTTCCCCCTGATATTCTTTACATCTGTTGCTTCTTCCTTGGTCTTAATTGTTAAGATAAATAGCCTATCTAACTTTGTTCATTATCATACCTATTGTGCATGTCTCAGTTGTGTCTTCCTTCTGCCTTCCATACTTGCCGAAATAATATCAAATAAAGAAGATAATTATACACAAAGATGAGCAAAACACTCCTTGAGTTTTCTAGACTGTGTAGCTTTTAACATGGAATGGGTTCAAACAGGTACATTTAAAATGCAACCCCATATTCTACGCAAGTTTGACTATATGAGGCGATAGTAGCTAATTAATCTGTTCAACACAGAGTTCTGAAAAGTACTTTCAAAACACCAAAGGAAATAATAATAATAAAAAAAAGCTTAAAAAATGAAATCTGATATTTATGGAATTCATGCTCATCATTCTGCTATCACAGAGCAACATGATGTTGTTTTTTTTGTCTGAATGGTTTTGAGTCAACTTGACCCACCCAAATGTCTTCTGCACTTGCTGATGGTAATAAACAGAAATATGCATACCAAGAAATCTTTCTAGAATAAGCACAAAAAGAATAGAAATTAGGCTGATTAGTATTACTCTAAGTGTTTCAGAAATGTATCATTCTGTAGTAGCAAATTATCCCCAGTATTCATATTAAAACATGCTTATTCAAAGACATTTTTCTCTGGATTTATGTAAGACCAATTAAATTACCAAGAAAGACCAAGAATTAGAGAATAAGAGATAGACTGCCCCCAGCAATCATAATACTGTGTCTGTAACTGAGACCAGAGTTGGATACTTGAGAACTGAATATATTTCCACAGTTATCAATGATATGATTCTCATTGATCTCAGAATGACTTGGATCAAATTATTTCCTTTTACTAAGGGAAATCATGGTAGAAAACCCAACTATATCTAAATATGCATATTTGCATATATGTAGGCCCACACAGATATTATGTAAAATTATTTGAAAAAGAACCAAGGACATTGAGAAACTCAATGCCTCTTAATATTTCTAAATCCTATATGTTCAGACAGTCAGAGAGATTTCAAATTACAAAGGTGAATCTAATCCACAAATCCTGTTTACCATCAAAACTATTGTGCAATAATACAGATAGTTCAATGCAGTTTTTGAACCTCTACTATATATCCAGCAGAGAAATGCTTACTGCTACTCTCATCTCTTTCCTACCCAAAAGAGGTTTACAAAATAGATAAGCCTTCCAGTATAGCCTCAAGATTTGTATATCCAGGGGTACTCAGTAAAAAAATGGAATTAATAACATTCTAAGAAAGAGAACCCCCAGTATTAGTATTTCTTTTTTAACCCTAGAGGTAAGCGCACTGGAGATCTCCAAAACCTATGTATCCATTGCAGGCAGTAGTGCAAACCTTTTAAGTATTCCTAAGGTCAAAATCAGCACTAAGTATTCACTTGAAAAGCAAATGGCATCTCAGAACCTAATAGGCTCAAGATCCTACAGGCTTTTCTATAGAGACGATGTTTAGTCCCAGGATAATGTCAATAGCTTAATTTGTGTAAAAGTGTGCTTCTAAAGAAAGAACTATTACTAAAATAAGTTTCAAGGTCTCAATTCAGTTTCAAGGACTGTTGTGGTTCAAAACCAGCGGACAACTCCTCAGCTGCTCTTTCACTTTCTCCTAACCATCCATGGCCCAAGTGGGATGGGAAAGAGAATCAGAATATGGTAAAACCTGCAGGCTTTAATAAATTAAATAAATTACAATAATTATTGAAATGAAAAGGATAGAGGGAGGAATAAAATCCAAGAAAGACAAGTGATGCACATTGCAATTGCTCACCTCTTGCTGACCAATGTCCAGTCTGCCCCAGAGCAGCACTCAATGTCTTCTGGACAACTCCCCCAGTTTATATATTGGGCATCACACTCTGTGGTATGCAATATCTCTTTGGCCACTTTGGGTCAGCCAGCTGTCCTGGCTGTGCTCCCTCCCGGCATCTTGTGAATCTGCTCACAGGCAGAGCACAAGACAGTCCTTGATTTAGACTAAGCACCACTTAGCAACATCTAAAACATTAATGTGCTATCCACATTATTCTCAATACTATATCCCAAAACCACAGCACTGTACCACCTACTAAAGCACAATATTAACTCTATCCCAGCCAAATCTAGGGCACAAGATTTTTGAGGAGCTCATTCCATTGGAGGGGATACAGAGGAGGTTGATGTCAGTCATTTGTAAATGAATTGAATGGAAATTAATTTTTCTTTGTTGAAAAGCCCAATAAAACAAAATACACACCAGCAAGAGCTCTTTGATTTTTTGAAGAGAGATGCAACTCCAAGTAAAGGTTTGTGTTAGACTGAAAATGGATTTTAGCTTCATTCAGAAGACATTCATCTTAGTGCATGTCTAAACACGGTAATCATTTACTCAATCTGTATTTTTCTCAAGTAGGTTAGGATAAGGCCATGGAGTCTTGAATATGGTATGAGCTAATAAATCTGTATACTAAACTGACATTCCAAAACATAGTTGGTCATAATTTAACAGAAATAAAGCTGCTATCTCTAATCAAGGAAAAAATGAGAAAGGCAAAGAAATTTGAAACCATCTAGAACACTGACATTATTTGCATTTTAAACAGTTATATTGTTGGGATTAATATTTATAACATGTTGTGCAGTACATTGCCAGGAAAGTCTGTCCTATAAAAAGGATCATTTGGGTCTATTGATCTGAATCAGTGAAGAAGTATTTTGGCCAGTTTGCTTAGTATCCTTTAGTGGCAGATATATCTCAATCCTCCAGTCAGTATATGAGGTAATTTAAAAATGGTAAGGCATATCCTGATGTGACAGTGCACTAACCTGAACCCTGAAGTGGAAGTGTTTTACCTTCTTACAAATGAATGTTCCAGAAAATTTCAAAAATAGAGACTGTCCATTAGTAACAGAAAAGAAAGTAAAAAAATAGATGAAACAAAAAAAAAAAATCAAAACAATTATCCTCTGTAATTTAGAGAGGAAACTTGAATTTTTTTTGGTGAGAGATTAAATTAAAGCTCTTGAGCTAACCTGCTTATCTGGCCCTTGCAGGTAGCCATTTTTTCTAGTCTGTTTTTTCTGGTTCAGCTTACATTAACATCCAGCATTTCTTAATTCTACAATCTCAATCTCTAGAAAAACTCCCATTTTCCAGAAGAGTATATGAAAATTTTATTCTATCTTTTTTTATAACTTGTGGTGTTCTTAAAGCCACAGCTTCTGGACATCTGATTACTACATGTCTTTCAGAGCTTTCCTAAAAAACATACTTTCCCTCACAAAAAAAAAAAAAAAAAAAAAAAAAACCACAAAAACAAACAAACAAAAAACTCAAAACTATAAACAAATAAGAAAATTCCACTAATAAGAAAAAAAAAACAACAACCAAAACAAAACAAAAAAACCAACAAAAACACACCCCCACTGTTCCCCACCAAATTAAATGCTTCTCTTACAAAATTCCTCTCATCTCTATTCTATCAGCTCCTGGACATAAACAGACTTGATGCATACTAAGGTCAGCACAGTACTGTTCCTCATAAATATCCCTCCTCATATGCCTATTTCTGTAACATCAAACTGTTGAAGTATGGTTTCTTAACAGTGAAAATTATTTCACAATCAAAACATGTGAAGCATTGTTTTTATCTCTCTTATAAAGATTAAGTTATATGTTTCACCTGCAAAGACAGTGAAAGAATTTGAAATATTTTATATTTATTTGATGAGTTATTATATTTGAAAAGGGACATTTTCACTCACAGATTTGAATTTTACATGTGGCTCACATTTTATTTAGGGGATGAAGATAAAATGAAAAAGGTGAAATAAAATGCTGTGCAAGGGTGTTCCTCAGGTCTATATTTCATGAAATAAATTCCCTTGTTTTTTCACATTGCACTTAACAGGTCGTTGCTAAGATTTGCATCTTTTCTCTCAGTTGACCTCTTTCAAGATACTCTGGCATTTGCTGCATTTCTGGAAGAATAGCTTTGTGAAATCAAAAGTCTGTGTGATCAGACAAAGCTTTCCAGCCATGCAGTTCTGTAGCTCTAATCCACACCTACTGACATGCCAACTTACCTTGATATGATTCCTGTATGGGAATTTAATCAGTCAGAAAGATGCAGAAAGAAAGGACATAGAAGCTGAATTGTACTTAACAGTTAGGCAAAAGGAAGAATTACAGAGAAGCTAACATTTTTTTGTTCTGTATTAAAGTAACTGAGTTGGGCAATTCCTTTCAAGGCACCTAGAAACATTTCTTAACCCAGTCTTCACAATACCTTAGTAAGGTTATTTATTATCAGAGAAAAACACAAAAGGCATTTTGTTTTTAATTAATGACAGCTCTTGCCTGTAATAAAAAAAGAACGAAACCACCTGTACAGCATCTCTTGAATTTTACAAAGCAGAGAAGCAAGATTAAATCTGTACAGCAGATCTAAAGAAAAAGGAATAAATAACCTGGGGTAAGACCTCTGGAGACCAATTTAAATGGAAACTGAAAAGCAAAGGGTTCAATTGGCCTCCTATACATAAACATATCTTTGGATTTATTATAATTACTTTTAAAGCCAGAGAGGATCCCAAACTGATTTATGAACAGTGTAATAGCTGGGATTGAAATATCAGGATGGGTTATAAAGAGAAGAATGTCATCCACATACAGTATTCATTTATGTTCCTGTTTGTGTGCATCAGTAATGATACAGTAAGTTTACGACATTTCTAAAAGCCTCAGTAAGTGTTTTGAAAGCTAATGTGGAGAAAGGAGGAAAAGATGGAAAACAAAGCATAAATACAAAACTCAGGGAAAAAAAAGATTCAAAAACACTCTGGAAATTTAATTTGATTTTATTTTTTCCTGAGGAATATTAAAGTTCATAACCAAATCTCCAAATAGATGTCTATGCAGTTCAGTTTCAGCAACACCCAGAAAGTGTAGCCTTTTTATTCACATCAAATACCATTATTGCATCTAGGGAGACTGCAAGGGCATTATTCTTAACCTTGTCTGACCAATGCATTAGATTACTCTCATAAAAATCTCAGAAATACTGGACCTTTATGTAACAGCTTGCTTAAAAGCTGTTTCTATCTTATGGCAAGCTGAGTTTGAATAATCCTGTTTACAATGCATTTCCAATTGCCTATTTTTATTTCAAGTATAATAAAAATGTGATTTATTATCTTTTTTTTTTTGTTACATTGTAAAACACAATGACCCTTGTAAAAATGCATTAGAGGTGGTTCTAAAAGAATTCAGTCATCTGCATGTACCCTGAGTCTCAATTAATATTCTTGGAAATCTAGCTCCTCATAATAAGGTTGCATTTTGTTTTTGAAAAGTTCTGGGAGAAAGAAGCTGCATAAGAACTTAAAATATATTTCTATTTTCTTCCTTCCCCCTCCCCCCCATTCATTTAACTGCTTCTTTGTAATTTTCGTATCTCCACTCTAAGAGTTTCCATGTCTGGCAAGATTGGCCTTAATCTTGGGCAGATGGAGGGAAAAAGATAGAAGGGTAAAGAGTAACATGTGTGAGCATGTGTGTGAGAGAAAGGCCACTGCAAAATTTCAAATCACTGTGGACTATTCAAATGGATTTTCGGCACCTGCAGCTACTATTGAAGTAAATAGGAGTTCTGGGAATTGGTAGGAAAAAAAATCCTTTAAAAAATGGAAACCCACAAGAACACTTGTCCTAACATGTTTCATATTAAACGAAAATATTCAAAATTACTCACAGAAATATTCTATTGTTTCCTTAAAATAATTGTTTTCTAAGAATCTGTGGTCTATATTTTAGCCCTGTGGATGGGCCCTTTTTTTTCTTCCTATTTGAGGAAGGAATACAGAATATAATTTCTGAGAAAAATACAGCGGGTTAAGAAGCAATAATCACCCATCCTCAAAGTAGAGATGGCTGAGATTCAGAAGCTAGTTTTCTTGTTGCTGGTATAAAAATATATATACATTAAAAAAAAATACCCATTCTCATTTTTCCTTATATATGTTCTTCATCTGAAGAAAACACAAATGTTACTCTAGAATAAGAAGAGGTTAAATGAATTAGAGGGTTCTGAAATGTTATTTGATCTAATTTAAATCCATGAAATGCAGAATTTCTGAAAATATCTAAGAACAGAATTATGAAACATGATTGTCTATTTCTCACAGAAAGAGTGATAAAATCTCACTGAATTTTTCTAGTAGCCATGTAATGGGCTACTAGAGACAACTTTGAAATGGTAATTTTCTGTTATTTATGGTACATATTTAAAGTTCTCCATTTTTATATTATTATATCATGATAATTTAAGGAACTGATGTCCTTTCTGATTTTTGACATACAAAAGTGTGTCCAATTCAAATTATGTATTTACAGATCATTACCTATTTCTTTGAAATCATTATGGCCTTCAAAATTTTCCAAAAATTCCTCTTCAGTGTTTTTCATCTCCTTTGGAAGATAATATCTCATTCTCAATTAAATAAGTAGAAAGTTGAAAAACTTACTTGGGCTTTCAGAAATCAGAGAAAGCTATCTCCTCTACCCTGTGTATACTTTTCATTGACACTATTGTATACTGTATATACTATTCATGGTCACTATTGCTCTCTCTCTTCCTGAGTCTTTGAAATATACATCTTGCAAGGCAGTTGGTCCTTAGAACTTTCCTTGCAAAAGGGGATTACAAAGAGCAAGTCCTTTAAAAACTGGAAACCTACAAAAACATGAGTCCTAATGTGTTTTATATTAAATTATAATCTTCATAATTACACCCATTTGCAACTCCAAGTGATAATTATATACTGAGACTCCCTTTGCTGGGATATACCTCACGATCTGCACATCACAGATTGTACCCCTATATAGAGTTGGGTTTGCCCAATTTCTGCCCTGTGCTGATTTCCAGATCCTAGATCCTAAAAGTAAGAGGAATTATAATTTACTAGGTTTATTACTCTAGAACTTACTCCCCTTAGCTGAGGACAAAGGCAGATTTGTATTGAAAGCTAGCAAAAGGTGAAAAATGAAGGTATAACCACTCGAAAAGCTTGCACAATTTCAGCTTATGTAGTAAAGGCAGTGAATATATTTCTCTGTGTGGACTGATACTCTTATTTGAAGGAAAGAAAGAGCATTTACAATACCCTGACCAGGGACACTGGAATTTTATTACACCCACTGATGTCTTGAGTCTGTCTTTGGATGAAAATACAATCTATGCATTTTAGTTAATGTGCTCTTATCCTTTTCCATAACTACATGTGACAATGAACTCTCAAAATATGTGCTAATTTTTACCCTATGATGTTCATTAAGAGAAAACTTCTGACTATTGCAGTACTTAGCTGGTAGGAGGGAGTTGAATGAAGGGGGAGTGCAAGTTTTGCTGAGTAATAAGAGAATAAAGAAGGAACTACTTGTCCCTCACCCTGCATCATTTGAATATAATCATACATTTACTTTCACATTGGGAAAACAGCCTTTGTTACAATACTGAATTCAGAAGATAGGAAAGGGCAACTAAGAGGGCAGCGTGCAGTTTCTGTGTCTTTCGTAGAGCTGTTTATGCAGAACTCCAGATGGAAAATTATAATGAAGGAATATTTGTCTCCAGCCTTTCTGTAAGAGTACAAACCCAGACATGCTCCAAGCACTGACATTTGTCCACATTTTGTAACCACTTTTAAAACAGCATCTGAACTTGAGCAAGATGAATCTCTACTGAACTATCTACCTGTATGGAGGTAGAACAACTTTTTTAATTGTGAGAACAGCAGTTTGTTTAGTAAAACTGTATCATCTGCTATTGATAACTATGCTCCATATCCTACTCTATAATTTTTATCATCCTATGTATTTCTAGAGTGCTAATGAGCACAGTGTCTGCTCATTCTTTCTTTGTCATCCTGTGATATGAGCAAGCATAATCTGTTTCTCACAGTTGTGAGACAATGGATGGATCCAAAATCCTTTCACATTTCCAGAAATAATGAATAACAAATATTTTTTCTTGACATTAGAAGCGTTGAAAGCATAAAACCAAATTCTTTGTTTTTTCTCTTGTAGCTGCTTGTCTGGATAACCTAGTGGACTATAATTAGCATTCAAAACTTCAGCATGTTCTTCCCTTTTTTATAATTTTGTCCTTCCTATTTCATTTTGCAGTCTGCACTGGTCAGTCAGGGTCAGTCCATATAAGTTGTCATCTTGCTCCATATTTGATTCCAGCAGGTGGATAGGAAATTAGGAAAGATAAAGACAGGAAGATGTAAGATTCTTCCACACAGTAATTAAGCATAGAATAAAATAAAAAAAAGGTTTATTTTTTTTTTGAGGAGGGCTTATTTAAAGATTTTCTGTAAATAATTCAGCTTAAATATGACTATAAAATTATACAAATAGTGGGAAGAAGTGTTGCAAAATATGCTGATTGAAGCCAAAATTAATAAATCAAATCTATTCTAGATTTCTAACTTCTTCCACATTCCATTATCTCTGACCTTGCAAAAACACTGTCTTTTGTTTAACTTAAAGCATAATACTAATTCAGTTGATTTACTCATGATCTTCCGGTTGAGAAATGTATAAACATACAGAGAATTAGAAACTTAATTTATTTTTCCTGGAAACCAATAAAGTTGTAGATAAATGAGCTAGTAAAAAAAACCCCTTTATGAAAAACTATTTTCAAATTTGAAATGGTCTTCTGTAAAAATTCCATTTAGAAGCAGTCTATTACAATGTAATTTTGTTTCATGTTATAATTATTTTTTTCACTACTTATGAAGATTGGTCCAGTTTTCTAATATAAAATTTTGCTAACCTCTATATACATGGATACCAATATTTGTGTCCTTATTGTTTAAGAAAATTTATCGATCATATAAAATAAAACAAGCAATTACCCCAGTCTGATTACACAGTTTCTGGATCATCCGAGTTTAGCTAAATTATAACATACAGTCAAGAATGCATTATTTTGATTTTGGAGAGAGGGTAAATATTTTCCTATCCTTCCAGACCAGCATGCAATGTGATGACATGCATGGCAATATTTCTTTCATCTGAAGTCCACAAAGTGCATGAGTGTTATTCTCCTTACATGGCAGCCCTTAAAGTATTCTTGGACAAATACTAAATGATATTTAAAGGAACATATATTAAGACTCTTCCCTATGCCATTCTTACATTAGTGCATAAACTGCATACAGTATTAGCCTCTTCCTTTGCCTTAGCTGGCTCTCAGAAGACAGAAAATTAACACTAAATGTAGTTCTTGAACACAAAAAGTATTTTTTAGCTATGTGTAGTTTTTGAAGAATTTTAGTTATCTAATATCCTTTATGGTGGAGGAACTGCATTGCAGTTAATGATTGTTCTTTTGAATGTTTTTTATGCATATATACCATAAGTAGCACAGTAAAGATAGGAATGTTTTCCTGGGAAGGAAGGTATTAAACATGAAAAACTAGGAGAACTTCCAAATTATACTTGAAAAAGATCAAAGGAAATAAAAAGAGAAAAGCTATAATGGCATTAGAAAAAGTTCAGTATATGTTATAATTTCCCATTTAAAATTTGCTTCACATAAGTTGCACTCAGGAAAGCAGTTTACAGATAGGGGAAAAAAAAAAAAAGAAAGCCAACCCAAACGCTATTGAATTAACTTTTAAAAATCTCTTCAAGATTACATAGAAGTGTAAAGATTTTCTCAAAGACAAAAACTAAGTGCCCCGCTAACAGAAGCTCCCTAAATTGTATCAAAACTCAGTTTATATTCCCACAGATGTCTAACAAGCTGTGTATATGGTCTTGGATTATAGACTGGGAAAAATCAATACCTTGCTGTCTCAAAGGCACCAATATAGATTATGAATCACAGCCAGGAAGTTGTCAGTGATCTCGGCTGCCAACAGTGCTTCAGTAAAGATATTTGCTAGCTCATATTCTTTTAATGTGCACCTTTCATATATGAAACAGAACAGGTCACTTTTTGATGAGGAAAAAAAAAGAAAAAGAAAAAAAAGGGAATTTTGGACAAAGATATAGTATATCACAAAATAATAATTATCCAGTCTTATCTAAATAATGGCCTTTTACCCAAAAGTTTAGGAGTTGGTTTTTTTTTTTTGTGTTGTTTTGTTGGCTTTTTTTTTTCCCAGAAGAAAGATACAACCCCCCCCACGTCCCCCCAACTCACACACACCCACACCATTTTTCTCTATTTAGGCTATAAATTATTTCTGACACTTGAAACTAGTTCATAAGTTGAAAGTAACAAAAGAACAAGGAGGAATTAAGTTTTTTTTTTATCATATTTATCTGTAGGAATATATAAGATCAACTCAAGGAATGTAGAGTTTTTAATGTGAGGAAGCCTCTTGCATTTCAGCTGCACAAATTGTCATGAAAATAATACACTGTCACTGCTTTTCAAAGTACTATATTTAGTAAAATTATAGAGCATGTAAATAGAGAGGGTTTTGCCCCATTTCATTTTTTCCAGATACATTTCAATTAAATAATAGGTACAGAAGGAATAATCATGCTTCTTGGAGTAAAAGTATATTTTGAGGTACTCCTAATATGCAGTTAGGCATATAACCCACATGCACAAACTGCACTCCACTGCTTATGCAGAGAATGGAGAATATAAGTTCTAAGTCTTCAATATTTCTGTGACCAAAATACCAATAATTAAAAAAAAAAATCAAAACCAAAAAACCCCTACTAAACAACCAAAAAAAAGAGAAGAAAACCTACCCAAAACCTATCTCTCCAGCACGTGACCATTTGTTGCTACACTAGAGTGCTATTTTGAGTGAAGGTTCTGGGGTTTGTCAAGTTATGACAGCTGTAAGAACTTGAATATACCAATAAATCAACCCTTGGAAGATACACCAAGTTATGAGAAATCAGCTGCAGCATTTTAAATTGCATGGGGAACAGTATCCAACCCAGAACAAGTGATCATATTCAGATAAAAATTTTCCCATAGGCTTCCTTATTTGGAAATGGTATAGATCTGGAATGAGCATGTGGGGAGGCATGTATGTCCTGTACTATCCATATTTCTCCTAGTTTTTCTTTCTTCTGGATACTACATTACACCTGAACCATTTCTACTATGTTGAGGGGTAGAGATCGTGAAGCTTGAGGAAAAAGACAGTGAAGACCATTTAAATCCAGGCATACTCCATTTTTTGATATTTGCTGATCACAAATTGAATACTTTTTAACAGTATCAATAGCATGGGAACTTCCTTGTGGTTTATATTATGTGTTGTACAGTGACATCTTATAGGAGCCTTCTAGTACTTAAAAGGGGCCTACAAAAAGGCTTGGAAAGGAAATTTTTACAATGGCATGCTATGAGCGGACAAAGGCCATGGTCTTAAACTGAAGAAGAGTAGGTTTAGACCAGACATTAGGAAGAAATTATTTTCTGTGAAGGTGGTGAGACACTGAACAGGTTGCCCAGACAGGTTGTGGATGCCCCATCCCTAAAGTGTTCAAGAACAGGCTGGACAGGGCTCTGAGCAACCTGGTCTAGTGAAAATTCCTGTCCCAACACAGTAGTTAGAACTAGATGATTTTTAAGGTCCCTTCCAAAACAAACCATTTTATGTTTTTTTTTTTTTTATGATTGAATATTGACAACATTGATTTCCAGAGAAAATCTATCAGTAAAAGGTAAGGGACCATTCAAAGAGGCTGGCATAGAATTGATTAATCCACATGTAAGAAAAATATTGCAGGAATAGCTGTACTGTGGTTAACCAGTTGTCTAACTACAGCTATGATAAACTTCACAGCTGTTTAACTCCTTGTACAAATGGATAAAACTAAAAATAATTTTTTACTTACCTGTTTGAATAGGACAGAAAATTGATGAAAGAAATTAGACATTTCAGCATAATTTTTGCACTGCAGGAGATGGAAGCAAAGAGAGTGAGAATAATTATTATTATACAAATAAGATAAATTTTCTGAAAGAGAAATTCAAACTAATTTTCTGCATGAGCAACGTTCCTCAGGATTCTGGCCATGTTGTGTTTTGCATCAACTGGCTTATCCAAGGGCTTATTTCAGCATCTCGTATGCTTTTACACTGTCCAAAATTGTGAGGTTAAAAATCTTTCTAAATAAGATTTAGTTTTTGGTTTGTTTATGAGAAACTTCTACCTTTTATTTTTAGGACTTTTTAATCCTAAACATGTGGTCTTTGATTTCCCAAAATTATTTGGTTTAAAGACACGTTTAATTAACAGATTAGGGTGAAAAATGTTGTGGAATAAATGAGAAGTGATGAAAATGGACTTCAAGCATTTCTTGAAGAAAACACAAAGTTCTTTAGATAAAACTGACAAGTAAACTATCCATTTTCCTCTTGGGAATAAGAGCATAGATCATAGAAACTAGGCTTTTTGCTTCAAGTAAAATAAAACCAATTGGTGTTAAATTGTGTTCTTTTTCTGATCTTCCTGAAGCAACAATCTGTAAATCTTTACACTACAAGCAGCATTCTTAGTAAAAATTGCAAGTATTTAAGTTAAAAATGAGTGCTCTTTTTGCTTTATTACACACTTCTAGGATGCACAAAACCTCTGATAACAAATCCTTATGGAAATATTACTGCTCTTCTTAGCTAATGAAACAGTAGTTTATATGGTTCTCTAGCAGCTGTAGAATGATCTTGGTTGTAAAAGAGACGTAAGAAAACTGATTATAACAGTTGTCCTGACACTGCCAAGTCCAGCACTAAACTGTGCCCCAAGTGCCATGTCTACATGTTTTTTAAATAGCTCCAGGGCTGGAGACTCACACCACTTACGACTGGATACCAGCTGGATGTAACTCTGTTCACCACGGCTCTCTGGCCCTGGCCATCCAGTCAGTTTTTTACCCAGCGAAGGGTGTGCCCATCCAAGCCATGAGAGCCAGTTCCTACAGGACAGTCCTGTGGGATACAGTGTCAAAGGCTTTACTGAAGCCCAGGCAGACAACATCCACAGCCTTTCCTCACTGACTAATCAGGTCACGTCATGGATCATGTGAGTCAAGCAGAACTCGCCTTTTAAAAATCCAGGTTGGCTGGACCTGATCACCCCCTTTCCAGTCCACCCCAGGCTCCTCTGTCCATGTCTGCACTCACAGTTGGGCAATTGCAAATGTCAGGGACTCCCTTGGACTACAGGTTTGTCCCTCTGTTGGGCTATGAAGGCCCTAATGGGGCGTGGTAGGTCAGGGTGTGATGGGCACCTTTCTGGAGACTGGGAGAGCCAAGGCTGCCAGCCTGAACATGGGAGTTGGGACCAGTGCCAGCGAGGGGAACCAGGGTCAGACGTATATCCAGGATGACCAGAAAAGACTAAAAGACTTCATGGAGGATAATCGTATCAGTTCTCTTTGATTAACAGGCCTTTAACTTTTCAGGCATCAAAGTACAATTACATTATTTAAGATTTTTGCTGGGCTTGGGAAAAGTCTTGCTGAATGACTTTCACCTGAATAAGACTCCACATTTTGTTGGAACATGAAAGGTAGTTACTAATAACTACAAAACATTTCATTTTGCTATGTATAAAATTAACAAGATTTTCAAGTACAGGAGCACTGCTGGATCATCATTACTAGAACTAATTAATGCAGAAGAGGAATCAGTGATGATTCAGCTGGACTAAATTTCCTTACCAAGGAGTTAACAGTCTGTGCTACTGACATTGACAGGCATTCCCTCCACTGATCATCACAGAGCTGCTCACGACACAAGTGGCAGTACAAGACTATCCACCCTTTAAGTACTCATTAAATGAACCTAAAATCTGTCCTGCAGCCTAGGAAAATCTAACTCCATTCTACTCTAGTTTCTGAATCTAGTGCCCATGTGAGTACTTCAAATGAGCCTATGCCTCTCAGTCTTGATAATACACCTTCCTCTTTGTTTTTTAGGACTTCATCTTCAGCTCCCTTGCCATGAATGAACAGTGTATGGTAAAAGAATAGTTGTATCCTGGTAGAGCATAGGACTGTCTTCAAATAAGTTACTAGGAAATGTGTTCCACTATGAGGCTTAATACTTTACAATATTCAATATAAAAAAATTAATAATATACATATTTAGATTTATGTTTTTCATTTGATCAGGTTTAGCATTTTTATGTTTGCATTTTAACACAGCAATGATGTTAGCCACTGGCTTTAATGTCTATTTGTTCATCATAGTCCAGTCTCTTTCATGTGGTAAGAAATATATATTTCTCTAGAACGCTTATTTTTTCCTGAATGAAATGCAAAAACTGGAATAAATCTCTTTTTTTCTGCAGCTGATTTTTCTCTCTAACCATTATTTTATATGCAGTCTGGTTTCAGTTTTTGTGTTGGGTTTTTGTGTTGGTTTTCAAGGGTTTTTTTTGTGATGTCTCCAAGCTCTTTCACCGCTTTCCATTAAAGACGGAAGTTGAAGATTGTTGAAATCTTTAGATCTATGATGTTGTACAGACTCTATTTTAAAATGCCTAATTTATTTCGTTTGTGTTTGGCTATTTTTATTCCTCCAGAGTAGTGACTTTAGAATATTTAACTATGCTAAATAAGGAATCTACCTTACAGAGCATGGGATCTAGACACCTTGTGTGAATCAACACAGGCAGGTGACCAGAACTACAAAACTATGGCTGAAACTCAAAGAGTAAATTTATTTAATTTCCTTGCTTACTGGAGGATCCTGAAGCATCACCTGGGCAGCAGAGAGCCACAAAATGAGGGTGCAGGCAACATCACTCCTGGTCCAGTCCCAGTGGGTGGCAGGGCTGCTGTTTGCACCCATTTATCAAGGACCCACGCACGTGTAGGTTGCCACCATGCTGTGATCACCCCTGAGCTTTTTATGATCTCTGAGCTTTGATCTCTCTCCCAACAGGGAGCTCAAGCATGTCTGTGAGAGTGCCTCCAAGTTTCTGTAAACACTTCTGTTATCTCTGCACAGAAATTCTACTTCTCAAAACAGACAGAGGATAAACACTAGTAGGCATAATATATGGTTCCCCACGATGATATTCTCCAGGCCTTGGTATTCCCAGCTGCCAGGTCATTTGAGTGGATCACCCTCTCCTTGCCAGTCTTCACTTGTAACCCTTTCCTCTCAACAGACCTGATGTGGTGAAGTGGATAACACACTGAATATTGTATTATACTACTTACACAAACTTTAAGTGAAATCTTTTTTGTTCAGTTGGTTTATGTGGTATCAAACATAACCAGTGTATGCGCATACTACTTTTTAAAAGCAGGAACGAGAAGAATGAACATTACAGAGGGAAAGAGCATAGAATAGAGGAAGGTTTATCTTCTTATTACAGGAAACTCATTCTGCATCATCCAATAGTGAATTGTCTGTCATATTAAATTGTGACACCAGATATGCCTTCTAGAGAAAATTTTAGCTTAAATTGAAATTACTCTCCTGATTCTACAGTGTCTGTGTAAAAAATGTTATGATATGTACAATAATACTATATTATTGTTCCATAGGTATAAAAACCTATGGACCAAAAGATATTTTTACTTTAGCCACTTCCACTAAAGATTAAATCTTAGACAGTACTTTGCAGAACTGATGCTTTTTCTGCAGGAAAATAGTGTCATTAGTATCGTTAGATTTTACCCAGACTTGATATTTTCTGCATTTTAATTTTTCTTCTCTTTCTTTCAAATATCTATCTAAAAATAATAAGACAATTTTACCCAAAGACAGCTAGGAGATAATTTAGGGCAATTCTTCACTAGTATAACAGAGATGGATTTGGCATGGCCACATCTTCATTAAACATCTCACTGTTGCTGGTTGCACTGATGGGAATGGAACAGAGAGTGTGATAGTGTTTCATCCTCCAAAAAAAGGCTTCACAGAACTCTTTATACCTACCTTATTTAATATAAGATAGAGTTATTTCTTTGTAACTTGTAATGTGGGAAATTTCAAGAGACTAGGAGGTCACATTAAGCTTTGAAAGATGCCTTCACTGCATCCACAGGTCAGGTGTAGCTGAGTATCTGACCCATTTACCTTTTTCCCCCAAGTGCTTCATGCACTTTTTTTGTTGGTTTCCTACTAAAAGAGCTGGTTTTATGACATCACTGATGATGGCCATAAAGATACTTCATACAAGTGCCTTAAGAAGTAGATTTCCTATTTTCATCAAAGCAATACTATTAATAGAAACCAAGCAAACAAACATGGAAAATACATGCTGAATGTCTTCGGTTTGTTTTTCATGAAGACTTTATGATTAGACTGCATTGTTTCCAAATGTCATTATAGCAGTTTTTCTTTAGTGGACTACAGTTATCCTTGTGGATCCCTTCCAATTCAGAATATTCTGTGATTCTGTGACTATTTATAACAACAACATTGCTCTGATTAGATATCACTTCCTGAATGAAAGTTACATATCTAATGCAAAACTATTCAAAGCTAAAACCACTTAAAGAAATATTTTTTTTTCTCTTGAAAAGAGTTTGTCATGCTTCTCCTAGTTCTAATGCATTTATGAAAATATCCCAGCAGAGAACTCAAGAGTTCTGGGTATGAAGAAAGCTAAGTATGAAGAATCTAAGCTTAGGCAGGGGAAAGATTTAAAAAATAATGCCTTTGTGATCTTGTTATAACTGCCTCAGAAAACCATGACTTTTGATACAAAATGAACTGTAATTATTTGCCTGAGAAAATAAAATTGAATTAAAATATATAGTTTCCTTTTCTCCTTGTTGAATCTATTTTTTAGAGGTCAGAGCAATCTGGGGAATTCTTTTTTGTCTTCCCTTCATCTTCCTTTCTAGACCTTCTTCTGTTGTGTTCTGTGGTATAGTCAGGAACAACTCTGTCAGTTGTTCTGTAAAACATGCAACATTAAGAGCACATAAGGTCCTGCCAGTATAGTGCAGCAATCCTTGTAGGTAATAAGAAAAAAATTGTACATGGGAATGCCAAAAAACTTTTTTGAGTATGAATTTTAAAGGTCTTTTTTTCAGGTTCTTGGAAATGTCTAAGAAATTCCTGTATAAACAAGAGTTCAAATTAGTGATGTTATGCATTTTTTAGGGAACTTAGATTGTCATTGTTAAAATACCTACTAAACATTTATAAAAGGAGAACAAATTTGGTGGTTTTACATTGTCATAAATTATTTAATCGACTATAACTTTCTTAATTTGGAGTCCAGAAAATGAAAGTGAGTTACTCTCAAACACAATGACATGTCATCCATCTGTTTCAGAAGTATGAACAAGACAATACAGTTTGCACCACCACAGACATTTACAAGCCATCTCTTGGCTTTTGACATTATATTTTTCTATAGAGGTGTATAAATATAAATATAAACAATTATTTATTTTTACTTTTACTATTCTAACATTTCCTTTTAAAATGAATAAAATATATGAGAATTTATTGTTTTTTTGGATTCGCTCCTAAATTCCCTGTGTGTTGAAATTCAGTCCTTGATAGATGCTTTCACATTAGCATTTTATGACATTCTTTTGAACCAAATTTCCTAATTGTCCCTAGTTACTATACATGTATTCATATCACAGACAGATCCCATGTACCATAAACTGGAATTGTTTTGGACAAAATCCAACTGTAAGATAGAGTCCATAAAGCACCTGGCAGACTCCCTCAGCAATCCATGGAGCCAACGGAGGTTTTTTGAAATCAAATTCCCTGAAATCTTGTGCAGCATGAAAACTAGGTCCTTCACACCACTGTTCATGTGTTCATACTGGAGGTTTGCTGCAAGAGTTAAGAACAAAAGAGCACTCCAAAAAAACCACAAGAAGGCTTCTCCTTTTTAATGGTATGTTAGGAGTTTAATCATTACAGTAAAAAAAAGAATTCTCTAGTATGAAATTTTCACTTGGATGCACAGCAAAAATGTGGGATTTCTTAACTCATTTGAACTCATGTTCTGCATTGTAATGAACTTTACATTTAACTTTCACATTTAGCTACATTCCAGAAGGAGAAAAACACTCTGTTCCTCCTGACACTATTACTCAAGCTCAAACTAGACAGCCTATGTTGTGGAATCTGGATGACTCCTTAGGGTGATAATGAAAGCAACACCTAAGACAGAGACATCAGACATTTTTCAGTACTGTGAACATTCTTTGTACTATGAACAAATGATTTTTTTTAGACTTGACAGAAAAGCCCAAAGTATCATATTAATGAAGTAATAAATATATTTTTTTAATAAACAAATATAAAAAAGGAAAGATTTTTCTCTTTAAGATAACAAGGGGCAGTATTTTTAGAAATCTGAATAAACAGTTCCAAGATACATATAAAGTTACCTCAAAGTGATGAACTTCAAGACACAAAAGGCAAGTTTTCAATAAATCCTGTACATCAACTATAAACTTCTATGGCTTATGTTACAGCTAATACATTTCAATACCTTGGATCATTTCAAGTTAGGTCATATATATGTATATATACAAAAATTTCTCCATTGTACAATGCAGGCTTATCTTCACTTCATGTAAATAGTGTGTTTGAATTACTCAGGCTGAACTTCCCTTGAGTGAAACTACAAAAAGAGGAAAAAACTCAACACTGTTAGATGTACAGAGTGACCTCAGGAGAAACACAAGTATGTCAACAGCTAGGAACACAATGGCAGGTTATTTACACTGATGCATCCGAGGAGGACAAGGAAAAATCAGGGTAAACAGAAAGAAGAGAAGCTCATATTTGGTGTAAGGAAAAATTGTTCTTTGTTAGTGCACTGCAATTCACTTGAGCAGTCAACATCCCTGGGGGTTTAGACCTGGCTAAATAAAGACATGAGCAACCTGATCTGATCTCACAATGGACCCTGCTTTGACAAAAAGGGTGGACTAGGTGTTTCTTGAGGTCCCTTCCAACCTAAAATATCCTATGAACCTATGATTCCATACAATATTGTTTTATCTCAAATGGTTAAATACCTACTGAATTACAAGTTTTATGATACAGCAGTGCTGGTTGTTGAACATGTCTATCCCATTGCAGCAGTCCAAATAGAGCTAATTAAATAAACATGCTAAATAACATACTGTTTATAACTGGGAATTTATAAACTTATGCAAGATATGTTTGTGGGTGCACTGAATCCTCCATCACAAGCAGTCACTCTTATTCATCAGTCAGTGCTATTAGCTGCATGCTTATTTTTATGAATACTTTTATATGGAAAGAGAAGGCCCATTCATACAAATTTAAATATTACTACAAGCCTCTACAGACTCATAGCCAAAAAAAAAAGGAGCCAACAAAGAATGCAACAATGAAAATTATCTCTGGAGATTTTTCGATTTCTAAAATGTAAGTATTTTCTGTTAGCTCATTAATAATGTCAGTCTTTCTTTTAGTATCTTAACTCATCAGAATATTTTTTGAATCACTTTAAATATTATAAAGACTACTTATTATATATTTTTAATATTTAACATTGTGTTCAAGATGTAAGAAATTAAGATCTCAGGTATTTGTACATAGTTCAGATTTTTTCTATACACAAAGATGAAGCTTAAATATGAAAATTGCCCCACTACGATCCCTTTTGTGCTTCTGCTTACTAGGTCAAAACTTGCACTTTTACTATGGTTGAAAAAATACAAAAGAGACCTAGATCTTATCACAACAGAAATGACTGTTCCTGTTCATAGTGCAGCTGTATGTGCTATGCATACATATGTACAAGTATATGTGTATATGTATGTATACATAACCATGCAGTTTGCAATATTGATCCATTTCTGTAATGGTCTAATGCTGTTTTCTGCTCAAATGATGAGCACGATAATTTAGTATGCCACACATAGTCTCTCTCCAACCTTTGCTAAGTTTTAGAGGACATTGACTTTGTGCAATTTTCTTTGACACTAATTCAAAGGACTCTGCAGTAAAAAGCATCAGGAAAATCAGGTACAGAAACATTAGACAATAATATATTAAGTCTGGTTTCTTCCTAAAAGTAAGCACACACTGTTTTCCAAATGAAGATGTTTCCAAGGAAATGGAAGTGTATATAAAAGAAGGAAAAACTTTATAATATCATGTATATAACTGTCTAATTTAAAATTTATTATAAAATAGACCAGATGCTATTATTTTAATTATACTGCAAATATAAATAAAATAAACTGGAAAAAATTAATTTTTTTCAAACCAGTAGTGTGACTTCTAAGGTTGAATTTTTCTCCCCTGATTTCAGGGAAATTAGATGTATTCAGAGATTCTGAAGATTTAGTTCTTGATCTAAAATAGTAACACTTCAATTCAGAAAAATAATTTTGTTTAAAATGGACATTTAAACATAGCATATAATGAAGGTAAAAAGTCCAGACATAAAATTAAATGTATATTCACTTCCAAAATTTTCCTAACTAATACAGCTATCAGAGTCCTTATTCTTAATTACAATGCCTTCCACTCTGTACCCTATAGTGGCAAGTGAGACTGACATGGATGTCTTTGCTATTAATACTCCGAAATGGATCGTTGGGCATGGCATACAGCTTTTCCCAAATGAAGGCCTTTGCTTTTCCAGTCTGAGAGGATTTTAGGAATATTTACTTTATTTCATACATTACTTTTAAAAATTTTCCCCTTGCTTTTTGCCAGGGTGACTGTATAAAAGCAGAAGTGGCAGTTGTCACTGTATTACACAATTTGCCTATACATCAGGTTTCCACAGTACCTTTTTAAAGAGTACATTAAAAATTAATATGAGATCTTTCAGAAGTAATCAAACAATTTCTGTATGTCAGTTTTCATTACTTGACCTATAACAATGACTATTCTAAAGGTTTATATACAAACTATTAGCAGTATGTTTATATTAATTATAAACTTTTTTTCATAAATGTCTTGTTATAATTTGTTTGGAATGTGTCATATTTCTGAAATGATGCTGGTGGCTAAATACACACGCTCACTGTGGGAGCTTGTCTGGACCGAGAGCATGCACACAACATAGTAGATTTGACATGAAACCTATGGACACCTTCACTTTTCAGAACAGCTGCTAGAGGCAAGCCAGAATTCACTAGCAAGTCTAAAATGCCATGAGGCATCTGTGCTCTGGTACCTGAATCACTCTCCTCACTTCTAGAATCATGAGGAAACAAACAAACAAACAAACAAACAAACAAAAACCCAAACTTTTCTATGTAGCTTTTCTTTTGATTAAAGAATGCTTCACTAAGCATGAGTAAGCACTTCAGAATAGGGAAAATACATAACCAGATTAACTATAATAAATTATTTTCTTTATTTTGAGATCTTTATATGCCCAAATAAGGAACCACCCATTAACACAATTAAAAAAAATTATTTCAAGTTCACATATATTTGTCTTTTTAGGTAGCTTATATGCTTTATATTTATTTCGTCAGTAAATTAGTATCATATGCAAGTTGTGAGTCACAAAAGCAATGTTGTCATATTTAAGAGATTTTTTTTATAGTCAAAGAGATGTGCTAAATGTTTACACTGTTAGTGGATTTATTCTTTGGTGTACTTCAAGGTGTAAGACAGTTAACTATGAAACTAATTGAAGTGCACATCATATCCAATGTAACTTTCTATTAATAACTAGGAAAGGAAGTAGATTGGAAAATAGGATAAAATGCATCTTGGGTTCATCAAAGACAGATCCTTCCAGACTAACCGAATAGCTTTCTTGATAAGATAGCTGATTCTCCAGACAAGGGAAAATCAGTAGATCTAATCTGGCATGACTTCAGAACCACTTTTGGTACAGTGCCACTTTCAAAATTATTCATTAAGATGGTAAGGATCGGAGTTAGTCCAGGAGTTGTAAAGAGGAAATAGGTAGGTAGGAAATAAGAAAATAAAAGATTAACTGTTCTGAAATGAAGGGTGTTGTGCTGAAAAGAGTTCTTCTGAAAATAGTACTGGATTCAATCTTTCCATTGCTGATATTGATGTTAAAAGCGCTCTGCCAGCACTTGTATACATTATGAATAATCATCATCATCCAAAAAAAAAAAAAAAAGAAAAAATGAAAAAAAAGACTTCTAACGTAAAGATGGAGGGGCTGAACTGCATGCATCATTGAATTTCACAGCTGGGGACTCAAGGCTCAGGAAAGGCTCAAAAGATCCAGAAGAGGAGGCTGAAGGCCAAGATCCATAAGAGTTTAAAATCTAGTTAGAGACAAGAATGACAAGTTGTTTACTTTAAAACTGTGCAAGGACAGACTTGCCTATCAGTAAGTTTCCTGGATTGATTCCATGTAAGAAGTTCCCTGTATTAATTTTACCTGATTTAATTAGTATTAATTTTCAACAGTGGAAATACAAGGAGATTTAAGAAGAGAGCACAAACCTCGTGGCTCTACAGAGCATTTCCCTGTTTTCCAGCCCCAGCAAGTTGCTCACTAGCTATTTTGTATGCCTAGCCAGCCTCTTACTCCCTTCTCACAGATCTGTTGTCTATGCAATTTTTTAATCTCTTTTTTTTTTGTATCTGCTGGATATCAGCCACCACAATCACCTGTTGCAGGAGGTTCTGAAGCTTACTACTTGCTTTGAAAAAAACCCAATTTTTTTTTCTACTTGTTTAGAGGTATCTCCCAAGCTTAATTGAATGCAACCTCTTTGTAGTATACTGGGATTTTCTGAACAGCATTTATGCATTCCGCTTTTGTAATTTCATAAAATAAAGTTACATACATTCAGAGGCTTTGTGAAGTTTTAAGATCAATCTCCTGGAAGAAAAAAATATTCTGGTTTTTTCTTGCTATTATTTTAATAAATGATAAGAAAAAAAGTAATTATTGAAATTTATGAGTTAGATAAATATTAAATATTCCTCGGTTTCAGTTTAATATTGTCATGGTTTAATCCCAGCTGGCAACTAAGCACCACACAGCCTCTTACTCAGTTCCCTGTCACTCAGATTGGGAAAAGAATGAGAAGGATTAAAGTGAAAAGTCTCATGGGTTGAGATGAAGTCAGCTTAACAGGGAAAGCAGAATTCACAGAATTCACAGGATTCACAGAATGACAAGTTTGGAAGAGACCTTCAAGAGCATTGAGTCCAACCCATGCCCCAACACCTCAACTAAACCATGGCACCGAGTGCCACATCCAGTCTTTTTTTAAACACATCAGGGATGGTAACTCCACCACCTCCATTCCAGTACTGGGGCAGACCGTTCCAGTACTTTATCACTCTTTCCATAAAAAACTTTTTCCTCATATCCAACCTATATTCCCCTTGATGCAGCTGGAGACTGTGACCTCTGGTTCCATCTGTTGCTGCCTTGAGAAAGAGACCGACCCCCACCTGGTTACAACCACCTTTCAGGAGGTTGTAGAGAGTGATAAGGTCGCCTCTGAGTCTCCTTCTCTCCAGGTTAAACACCCCCAGCTCCCTCAGTGGTTCCTCACAGGGTTTGTGTTCCAAGCCCCTCACCAGCCTTGTTGGCCTCCTCTGACACACTCAAGCCTCTCCAAGTCCTTCCTAAACTGAGGGCCCAGAACTGGACACAGCACTCAAGGTGAAGCCTCACCATTTTAACTTACCACTTGCCATGTGCAGGCCATGTTCAGCCATCTCCAGGAAAGCAGGACTCCACCACACATAAGGGTGGCTTGGGAAGACAAACACCACCACTGCAAACATCCCCTCCTTCATCCTTCTCCCGACTTCATTTGTACGGACAGCCTGCTGGCTGGTGGGTGCTGGGAGAGTCAGAAAAAGCCTTGACTGTCAGAGACTGGCTCAGCAGAAAGGAAATCACCCTTGAGTTATCAACAGTGTTTCCAACACAAATCCAAAACACAGCCCCACATCGGCTACTGGGGAGAAGGTTAACTCTTTCCCAGCCAAAACTAGCGTGAACTTATTTCAGGAGTTTGGAGATTGCTTCATGTTCTCATACCGCTTCTGTAATGCTATATTATATAATTTCATTTTCTGTGTAACAAGTGAAAAAGACACATCAGTATTGTTTGGAAAACTATTTGTAACTGTGTAAAGATACAGACTGACTCTTTTTACATTTACTGAATCTTTATGGAATAGTAAGTTATTATTAGATAATAATTGCCAGCTTCCACCTCTATGACTAAATTCCCTGTGTAATCACAGATAAATACTAGCTTAATGGACCCAAATGAGTCATGGCTGTACCTATGCATAATGCCACAACTGCCATTCCACAATGTCCCACTTCTTGTTATCATAACAATTGCTATTGATTTATTGAACTTTTTCATAGCCAAGTGCTAGTCTTTTAAACCATGCTAACAAAAATTGTGCTCACATGCACTACAGCAGAAAGAAAGGTCACTGAAACAAAAATCTAATGATGAAAGGTATAATTTTATAATTTTTCCTCTCTATGAATACATTTTTCTAAGGCTCATACTAATCCAGTATAATACTTATCACTGTTTAAAATGCATCCTCAGCAGTTCTCAAATGTTTGTTATAACCTCATTTCTATTATTTCTTTTAAAATTATTCAAAAATTATTTACTATTATCATCAGCCAGGACAACTCAATAAATAAATGTGATATTTGTTTTTAGTATTCAAACATACTTAGAATCTTTCACTCTAATTATTCTACTTTTTTTTTTGTTTATTTAAATTTGAGGGATGAAAAAATCTTCTATTTCTTGATAAAGGTGGGGCAGTGTTTGCTATCTTTGTACACTATGTAAGGTATGCAATGTGCTTCACAAAAATCTGGAAAAAGAAGACCCCATCCTCAGAATTCTGCAGCCTTTCATGCACAGTCTAATAAAATCAGTCACTGATTTATGGCACTAATCAAAGAGCAGTAGAGGAAAGAAAAGTTTGCAAAATTATACATTTGGAACAAGATCTATGTCTTTTAAACAGCAACAAAACAAATGCAATATTATCAATTGTTGGATCAATAATGTCAATAATATTGGCATTTAGAAAGTTTCATCATTTTCTGCAACATCAAATTTGATGTCCTCATTTCTCTAGTATTTATTTCCATAAATGTGGGACACAGCAAAATAACATGGGACAGTCAGGTTCTCTTCAGTGTTGAATACTAACAGAATATTAAGGATGACCACTAAATATGCCATATGCTGACACACCAATACCTCATTATAAAAGAGGTTGTGTTGGTTGTGATGTTAGTGGAAGATATGAACAGAAAGCCATGAAAAATAGCTAATTTAGAAGGAGTAAAAGATTTCCTCCTAGTCTGAAAGCAAAGCAACTTTACTGAAAGCAATGTAGAGAAGCTTACAACTGTATCAGCACCCTATCTGATATTTAAAGAAATATAATTTCAGACTCCAGCACTTTAACCATTCTAATATGAAAACATTATACAGTGTAACACCAGAGTAATGTCTTACCAATCTGGGGCAAAACTCAGCAACTCTTCCATTTCCAAATCCTCAAAATTCTCATAAATCCATTTAGAGCATTCTACATTTTTCAAACATTTTACCATTTCTGCCCCAGATACCTAAAGGCCTCACTCTTTATTTCATCAAATAATGAATATCAAATAATGAATAGAAAGAAAGAAAAAAAAAGAAATGGATCAGTCACCCTACTGTCCTACAATCAACAAATCTACAACTCAGAGAATTTTTGCTCCTATTAAAGAGAGAAAACAAATTTAAAAGCCTATGAGCTCTTTGACATAACTAGCTATCGAAGAAAATATTAATTTAAATCACATATACATTGTTCTAATGATTATTTTTCCTGGAAAATGCATATTGAGCATATTCTTATGATATTATATAGAAATACATATGTGTATCCTATTCAACACAGCTAAATTAGAGCAGCCATAACAACTTGATTTATTTTTTAAATAGACACATACCATTGTCTTGGGCTTAAATGGCAAGGCTTTGGCAGAAAGGAACTGTCATGAACTGGCCACAGCCCTGATTCACCATCCTAACTGCACCACTTGGGGCAGGCAGCGGGGAAGGAGGTGGAATAGTTGGAATAATGAAGTGAAATTGAACCTGGGAACATGGGAGTGGCTTTTATTTTGACCCATGAGCTTTCCCCCCCCTATCCTGTTGAGGAGTGGAAGTGAGTGTGCAGCTCCATGGGCATTTGGCAGCCACTTGAGATTAATCCACCACAATCTCTCAGATTCATTCCATTGAACGAGATATTATGGCTTCCAAATACAAGAGTGAAACTCAACCACATAAGGGTGTGAGCTCTGTGAGGAGCTCTGTAATTGTAACTCCTTCTGCTTAAGTTACTTTCCTTTATGAATTTAATTCTAGAGCCTTGGATAAAATGCATAAAAATTAGGGTGGCTCTATAACATTGCCTTGACCATTTTCATTGCCTTTGCTCAAATTAACACATTGCATTTTCTATTTTGCATTAAAATGGTAGAGTTGTTATTTGATAGATTTATTTTAAGGATTTAATGGAAGTTATTGAAATTTCATGTTTCTGATTTCTATTATTACATCACACAATCTGATTTGATTTTAGTTCATTAAACTGCTTGAATTTTCTTTGAGGGTTACTTAATTCACTAGCGAACCTGTAACAATTTTCACATTCAGCATTGATAGGGTCATTAAAAGTTGCAGCAAAATAATAATTTTGTTTGTTGGACAGATTTAGCTTCCTTTTTTTCTTTTTTTTTTCCATACCAATTCTGCAACATTACTCTTTTTTGTTCTCTTTTCATTCAAATAGCTAAATAACTGGAGTTTTTTGTCGTATTTGCTTGATTTCCTATGCCAGATCTTCTGCATACATAGGATATATTTTACGTTATGCTCGTGTATCCTGATGTTTAAACTTCTCAGTTATGTCCCTTCCTTTTACTTCCTTGCTTATGACTCAGACTAAGTAGAGGATGCTTATTCTGAGTCCATCACACAGTCCTCCTCCTGAAAGTCCCTATTTCTCTCCATGAGGCAGCTTTGACACAGGACATGAAATCTGCCACTTGATTGAATGTTTCCATTGGCTGAAATCTCCCACTCAAAAAAAACCAACTGGGCCCAAATATAGAAGGACAGAAGAGTAACCTTTAGCTGCAATGAAAAAGGAAAACTGTCACTATTAATAGTAACAGAAGCTCAGGGCATTTCTATATCCTAAAGAACCAAAAATAAACCACCTACCTATTTGCACTGCAAATTGAAAAAAATTTGCTTACAATATTCACAATGTTAATGTTAAATCATGGATGCCTCAGGAGCTGACAGGTAACAATTAATAAAATAATTCCTGAACTGATTTGCAAAATTATGAACAATGTGTTAAATACATCTGAATTTTTGCTACTCTGTCACTTTTAAAATTTTGCTCGGAACCTGAGCCCTCATACACAAGTAGTTTGCTGAGTGTTTTATATCATGTTTAGTTTGGAATATGAGGAGATTAGAGCTCTTCTTCATGCATTATAGAAGTGACTTTTTATAACTGCAGCATTATATATTCCACAGTATGGTGGCACATCTACAAATCAAAATGCAATCTCCAGATGGAAGAAGTAAAAGAATTTAAGAAAAATTAAGTAGTATTAGAATTTTTATGCAGATTAGCAACTAAAATATTAAAGGCAAAAAGCCTTTCAAATTTAGGTACAAGGGTCTGGGAGAGATTGCTGAGATCATCAATTTCAGGCCTCTAGTATTCCAGGAAGTCACATCATATAATCTTTTTCATAACCTTATTAAACTCCATTTAAAACACATTACTTTTGTCAGCATTACTGTTCCAGGACCTCACTGCACTGATAGTTGAGAACTTCACTGATTGCAGCTGGAGTGTAGCTGAACACTGGACACAGAAACAGAGATTAAAAACTTCTTCCTATATCTCTCCAGATCCCTAAATAACTGTCAGAGCTCTATGGAACTGGGTATGATGACTGTTAAGCTGGTAGTGCCCAAATGTCATACATGGCACAGCATATTCTCTTTGTTAGGAGAAAATTAACAAAAAATTACACAAGAATTTACCACTTTCAGAACTGCACAAATGCATTCTTTATTAATCTAAATCTGATTATAAGACTTTAATTGCTTTGAGTTTTAAACTTTCAGACGTGGACAACATTAGAGATAAATCTAAAATTTCCACAAAAGTTCTTTCCTGATGTGAACAATTATAATGCACAAAGCTTCTCATGCATGACTTAATCTGATTATTGAAGAGGAAGGGTCTGCCAGAAAAGAATATCTGAGTTTTTCTTGATACTGATGGAATAAGTGAAGGACTTTATCTCCAAGTTTTCTCCAGGCTTCTTCTTCTATGGATAGGTTCAAGGGTGTAGTATTAGAAATTATATCCTATCAACTGGTCAAACAGATAAGACAACATTTTTATCAGCAAAACCCTTATTGCTCATGAAAGAGTATATCTTTCAGCACAGTTCTTCTACCACGCTATTGTTCAGATTACTAAGATCTGTGTATACTCCTTGTCTGTTTGCCCCCCCAGGACATCCTTGAAAATGAGACATGTTGTTTTAAGGCCGCAAGGGTTTTATCAGTGTGTAAAAAATTAAATAAAATAAATTCAGAACAAATACAGCATTAATATTTTATACATATATTGCTTTAATATTGCATCAGTAGCAAATTAGAATCCAGGCCTAGATTTTCATGTTTTGAATATTAACTGCTGAAGTTTCATCAGTAGCCTTAGGAGGGTTTGCTGGATCTTAACGAATCATGACAGAAATTATGGTTGGTGTTCACACGAAGTGTGAAGTGTCTGTTTGAAAAACTGCAATAAAGTGATGTCAGAGAAGGAAACTGTCTGCCTGATCCTTAATCAACAACAGCAAAAGCAGGCCTGGTACTGCACACTTACTAAATGTCCCTCTGTACTTTCACAGAGTGAAAAAAATAGAAGTACTGAGATGCATTAGACACATCCTTGAATGATCATTACCCTGAAGGTAACAGAGATAGGACTATCTCACATACAATCTCCACTGCTTGATATAATATTGCCTCATGTATATTGGCCAGATCTTGCAATATGTTTATCATACAAGTAATCTACAGTCCTTCAAGCGCTCTCATTAAATGCACTAGGATAAGTTTAGCGGATAATAATTTGCATTCAGAAGCATTTGCAGGAGGAGATATCCAAATTATAAATTGAGATTTGTATCTCTTGTCCAAGCTATCACTCCAGCAAGACTTTTCAGTGACCATCCGTGGTCTTAGGACATGGGAAAAAAATAAAGAATTAGTTAATACATGCTGATTGATGGCTGAAAACAATCATTTGCAAGAGTTCTGTTATACAACTTGAAATCAAATAGCTCATAAACAAATATACTTTAACAGAGATATAAATCTGGAAAATCATCTTATTCATGTTTTTAAAGAACATCTAAAATCCAATCTTAGAATTATTCATAAACAGAGCCACACTAGCAAAGACTATGCTTCTAACTGAAAGCTGATGGATAAATCTTTCCAGTAGAGGAACTGTTTATCTTGTTAAGAATATGATCATAGACATGTATTTAAAATGGTTAAATCTGGGCCTATCTTTTAATTTTTGTGGACAAGTGTCAAAAACTTAATTTGAAAAATGATCACTGAAAGTTACAAGCAGTGCAATTTTAGAAATGATCCGTGTGTCTGTGATAATAGCCTGGTACCATGCAGGAACATGAGCAGGGCAGAGTAGTGGCAAAGAGGGCAGTCACCCAAAAGAAAAAGGACCACACCATTTATTATGAGTCTTCTGCACATTTTTTGGCAGTTTCCCAGTCCTTACAATCTAACATTCTGTTGTGGATTTAACATCTTGTTTTCACGGGGCAGACTGCTAAATTATCCCTAGCAGTTGTACTCTGTCTGTCTCTGGAGATCAGGGACTGAACCATGACTCAGAGAGTCACAATATAGTCCCTGATTACCCCTTGCTCCAGGAAGAAAATAAACTGCATTAGCCTTTTACCTGGTACAGATGATTTCTCCTCTCTGCACCAGACAGGCTGTGCTGGTCAGTATGTCGGGGCAAAGGTCATAGCCAGACATTACTCACTCCCCATGCATCTGCAAAGGAGTGGGAATAGCTGCCTTGTAGAGGCCATTCACCCTTTTGTAATGCAATCTCCACTCAGGGTAAATTGCACTGTGTAAGAGGGCACTTTAAGCTTCTCTCTGGGAAAGAGGTGTATATGACAAACTCCTTTCCTGTCCTGTATAGTACATGTTTAGGCAAATGACTGTGAAGCATCAAAGCTGCTTATATTGATCTTTAATCCCTGATCTACTGCAGTAGAACTTGATATAACTTCCTGCATTTCCTAGACAGCTCTCTTTGAAAAGTGAGGCCAATAAAGATACACTATTTATTACCTTCAGTCCATGTATGAACATGAATCCAGGTTTAGTCCATGTATGAACAATCGTGACATCTCTAGGGATGTCCATCAATGATCTGAGTATCCATTTTCCCTATACATATATTTTAAACAAACTATTTCTTGTGGTCAGCATATTCTTGTTTGTTTAGTAGAAAAAGAATATTAGGGCCACTAAGAAAAAAATGGTTATTGATCATCATAGTATGGAAAATGGTCTCATCTATAAGCAGGCTAGAAAGGGAAGCATGTGAGAAAGATACTCTGTATTTGCCCCTTGTACCTCAGCATTCACAAATCAAGAGTAGTTTGAAAGGGAAAGAGAACATAATATCTATAGCTTTCAGTTCTGCAACATTAAAGGGAAACAGAGACCCAGTTCTTGACCAGTTCAAGTTGTGCCCTTTTGGTAGATTGCTTCTGGGTCCAGGATATTGTAAATCTGAAGAGTGAAAAATCAAGGAAAATGAAAAAAAAAAATCATGCACTGTGTCAGCATCTGTTATTTCTTTGAAGTTCAGTTTGTTGTCTGCTGTCATGGGACTACCTTCAAAGAGTGCATGGAATATTTAAAAAACACACTGAAAAAGCAGGCAGCATTTTCCTGTTATAGTCTGCAGATATTTTGACACTCCAAACAATAATCATGGGTTTCCCAGGTGCTTGATGTTACATAATTTGTCATGATGTCTTCTGTGAGTGCCCCTGGACTTCATGTCTTACTATCCTCTCTCTCTTTTTGTGTCACTTCAGTGGGAGTAGGTGTCATCAAGGAGATATATGGTGGTGATAATACACTATTTTCACAAAGAGGGATTTTCTTTAGAAAAACTGGCATTCATTCAACTAATAAATGAATGAAGGCAAGTTTTTCTGAGTAGACTATTACTGAATAAGCAAAATCATATTGGAAAGAGGACTTCAAGAAAAATTATAAAATTGGCCCTTGTCACAAGACTGATACTGTGCAATGCAAAGGATTTTTAGAATGCTTTCAGATTATTCAGTTAGTAGGAGTACACTGAGGTCTTTTGTACATATACTAAAAGGAATAATATATTGATACAGAAAGGAAAAATACAGTGTGCTAGATATACGTAAGAGATAGGGAAAGAAGAACCTCAAAAAAAAAAAAAGGAAAAAAATGACCTATACATGTCTCTATTAGATACACCAGGTTTGATCATTATTCATGCAAGTGTCTCTTTTTGCCTTCAAAGAAAGATTTTGGACTCAGTAACTAACAGAGACATAAAGAATTCAGAAGCAACTCTCCCTGAAATGCCATATATATTCTGTTTTCTACACCCGCTTTGAGAATTAGAGAACGTGGAACATCTCACTCTAAAATAAACATTGATAGATTCCTGCCTGAAGGAAATTTTATTCCGAATTAGTCATAGTAAGAAAGTAAATGTGATGGAAAGCCTACTTTTTCTGACTCTAGAAAAATCTAAAACTGTGTCTTTGCTCAGCCTCCATCTCCCTTGGTGCTGACATTGGCTGCTATGTATGATGAGGAAGCACAACTGAAGCTTCTGACACATCCAGGATACCCCAGAAAGGATTTAGTAATTGTGAAGCTGTCTTCAGTGTAGGGAATGGTTCATATTACCCAAACAAGGATACATGCCACAAAAGTAGCAGTCCTGGTAAGCCCATCCTTACCCTAATAAGATTTTGAGATGTCCTATTCCTTGCTAATTTTGTTTTTCAATAAGCAAGAGTTTAATTCAAAAGATTATTCATGTGCACACAAGCACTGAGGGAGCAGGAGACAATGCAGGACTTCTAAGCAAGCGCATCGCAAGGGGACAAAATCGCGAAATGCTTGTCTTACACAGATGTTGTGTGAGACCAGCTGTGTTGTGCATTGTGCTTACAATTTCTTGGCTACAGTCACTTTCTGAAGTGGCCTCCTGTTGATAGCAAATGGAGTGACCTCTATTCCTATGTTCAAGCTTCTGTATTTTAGGCCTTAGTCTTGATAAAGTAAGTAGCCAAAATAAGAAGTTTGTATTTAGCTGTCTGTATGTTTGCCAAGTTCAAGGGTTCCTCTTAGTAACTCTACTAACTCACCTCACAGTAGAGAAGTCTTTGAATTTTGAATAAAGGGAAAAATTGACTGACATTCATGTCCAACTAAATAGAGCTGGGTCTCTGTTGGTATGAGATTTGGACTAAAAATCAATGAATCCATTGAAGGACTTCGGAATAGGAGTTTGTCCTGGAGTCAATGTTTCAAGTTTGACTGTATTTATATTAAACCCCTTGACTTTAAGAGGAGAAATTACTGGTTCATGAACACATTATAAATCCCAGAAAGGTTACATATTTACTTAATGCCCATTTTTTATGCTGTTTGTTCCACCACTAAAATCATAACCTTACTTATAAACTCAGTAATTTCTATAATAACCACTCATGATGTAATAAACAGAGGATTAGGACTTTGGGCTGGGAGTAATCAGTAGGAAACTACAAAAGAGTCAGTGGTTTTGCTGATGTTTCTTTTAACAGTGGCAGGAAAAGAAAAAAATAAAAGATAAGGAGATTTATCTGTAAATAAAACGTTTTTCTAAAATTTTCCCTGAGGTTCTAATCTTTAGTGTGACCCAGACAACATCAGTAGAGCTTCAGCATATTGAAGGAAGAAACCTATTTCACACCTCCCCTAATCTTGGAAAGCTTCCTCAAAGTCCCTATACAGAATTAACATAACCCTTTGGGCCTGAATTCTGCATCTTGCAAAATTAATTAAATCAATGGAACAGGTGTGAATGGATCTGTTTGCAAGGTCCTGGCTTTAAATTAACATTGAGACACCATTTTTTACCTGATGGCTTCCTAAGGGACATCACAGGCTGGGAACATAAGCATAGGAATGCAAGTCAGAGGAACTCAACACTATTGGATGGTTTGGCCAGTGAGACCAATTCTCCTCAACTACATTATGAGTGTGAAGCACCTATGTATAGTACTATGATATATTTCCCCAATGTTTTGGGGGGAAAAAAAAATCAAACTTACTGTAAAAGTACATAAATGACCTGATTACAGTTCTAGCTCTAAACAATGGCATGCTGGTATTTCACTTTGGTGTGAAGAAATTCTAACCAGGTGCTATGTAAATTTCCACCGTGTTACCTTACAAAACCCATTCCTTTATTTGCAGGACACATGAAGTAAAAGAGAGACTTCTATCCCAATTTATTGTTTTCCTCTCTTTACAGATGAGAGGAAAACCTACCAGATCAAAATAGAAAAATATAAGTATTTTCTTTCCATTAATTCATTTTCCCTTTTATATAAAATAACTTTTTAGAAGAGGCTCTGTGTTTTCATTAATGTTTGGAACAGCCAGCTCAAAAGAAATAAAATATAATGGAGATAACTGAAATATACTACCTTCCAAATTATCAAGAAACATTCCTAGTAATTTGCTGCAAAGTACACATAATGAAATCAGACAGCAAGAACAGAATATTTAAAATGTGACTAATCAAATTCATTAAGTGATGCACATTTGATATTTTCAGTTGGCTAGCAATACACTAAACAACTCTGCAAAAATCTGCAACTGTCTATTCTGAATTATGTTCATGTTCACATTTATATTAAAGCAAATAAACAATCCAATAGACATACTCCTAGTCAGTATGACATACCTTTTTTGAACTTGCTAGTTTCAAAATGATAGAACTAATGACAGAACAAGTGCAGAAGCTCAGTAAATCACTTAGCTTGCCCTATAGTTGCCATAGTTCCTCTTTTCTTACTTTAATGGAGGCACACTGTCTGAGAAAACATGTAGCAGAAGGATATTTTCAATGTACTGTCAGTCCTAAATTACATCTCTGTGAAAGTAGCACTAGTCATGTCATGCCATTTTACTAAGACAAGGACTCATGAGTGCACTGCCCACAGCAGAGTCACATTTCACCTGTCCTTCTGTGGCCTGCACTATATTGACAGGATCTGTGACAAGAAGCTGAACAGATTTGTTGTTCTCAGGTTGATGGGCTTATATTTGTAGCAGTCTCATCTTCTGTTGGCAGCAGTCTCTGCCATAGATGTGGCTCTGGGAGAACACTATTATTCTCTGGTACCCCTAAGATCATGTTACCCAGGTAATCTTCTTGTCTTTCTTCTCCTGAACTGTTGGGACTGTTCCAGGAAAAGTAAGAGGTGCTGAATTACTATTTTTATTATTGTGCAGAACTGAAACCCAACTCCAAACCTCCTTCATTATCTCCTCAAACCTTCAAGCCTAATTGACAGCAAGTCTTTATATCTTGATTTGTTCCCATTAGAAGTCCTTGTGCCCTTGAATAAACAGGTAAGGTAATAACTTTAATTACTGCTATAATTAGGTGTATCTGAAGCACCTGTGCTTTGGCATGAGAAAAAAAGGCCTAAAGCTGAATTTTCCTTTCTGCAACATTGATACGTATTTTTTCTTAATGCCATTCATTTGGCAGGTAAAAGCACCCAAAGTAGATAGCTTAAGTTCAGTAGAAGCTTAAATTAAAAAAAAAAAAAAACAGAAAAAACTTGTTTTTTGTTGTTTGACTAGCTGCTCAGTGAACTTGTATATTACTATGAAGTAATACTTCTAGCAAAAGGCAGTAAAATGTATGGAACTGCTTTAAAATGCCAGAACATCTTTGTGATACAGTCATTAAAGAAAGCAAACAAAAATAACTGAATTATCAATAGAATAACACAGCAGGGCGGGCCTTTTGCATTTGTTTTCTTTGCATTATCAAGACCCTCTACTGTGTTATGCATATGTCAAAAAAAAGGCAAAAATATATATATAGATATGTGTGTAAAGATATGTGTGTAATATAAATTGTACGTATGGTTACAACAATTCCTGCAACCAGTAAGTTTGGCTCTTTTATTTTCCATTTTAACTAGTAATAAATAGCAAAAAAACCCAAATTTTTATAGTTTATGATTATATGTGTACAAATAAACATATTTTACAAAGGAACAAAGTGATTCTAGAAAACCTGAGTAAATATATCACATTTGACTGAAACTTTAGATACCTTTAAAATAATTTTCAAATGCCAATTGAAGTAGAAAAGCTGAGAATGCATGGTTGGCATTCATGCCATTTTCATTACAGAAAATAAAAATAGTAGGTGATAACTCATAGTCACAGACAGAAAGCTTCACTTCAATAATGTTAGAAAATTCTATTCAGAAAAGCAATGAAATTCAAGGTTGATTGCCTGAATTAATGGATCTCAGTATTTGGCATCCAAGGAAAATCATGCTGATTTTTGGAACTGTAAAGTGGACTCAATATCTAGGAGATTATATATACACCTGTCTATACTCTGCAACTCTATTAGGTAGTCCAGCTTTGAAAATTTGGGGTTTGTTTTTATTCAAATCTAACTGGTGTAGTTAATTGGAGAGACTTGGTCATAACATGTCTGAGAATCACATCTCCACACTGAGAGGCCTGTGAACGCTGAAAACAGAGACATTTTCCACGAAAAATTGCTTTAAATAACAGTATACTCATGTTCACTGTTTCATTGCAACATGGGTTTTGAAAACAAAATTAGGTACTTTAAAAACTGAAGTGAAAATTGGTTAAATTGTGCAGTTTTGTTTCAATTCTGGAACTGAAAAATAATTTCTCAAGAGGTTTAGAAATATCTTACATTCACATGATAATCTGTAAAAGATGTGATGATTTTTAGAAAGTGGTGACCTTTCTTCTAAAAAGGGACATCACTTCTGTGTGTCAAGGTAGGAATTCCAAATCAATATTCACTTTTGAAAATTCTGAACTACACGGTTTTCTAAAACAAATTTTCATTGGGAGTGGTTAGTCTAGTTACCAAAGAATTGTTAAGCAGTCAAAAAGAAGGGAAGTGGTCTATGTGACTATGATTTGGGAGAGGTAAGACAGACACTATATAATCTCTCTATTAAAATATGTTCCACACTATAAAAGATTGAAAACCTACCATAAAGCAAGGCACAATAGGGGGATAATATGGGATAACTGACTTCTGGCTAACCACATGGTTGTTTTTCTTTAAATAAATAGAAGACTTCTGACTCTAGCGCTGTCCAATATATACTTTCCTTGAGCATTGAATTTCCATAAAATCAGCCACTATAACCTGAAAAATGGCTGATCCGTGGGTAAGGAATATTTTCTAAAGAAATTCCTTAGGAATTTTTATTAGATGTGTAGATATATGTAAGTGTAAGAGATAGAGACAAACCAGTTAAATATCTGAACTTCAGAAAAAAATTCCAGTGTTTGGAAAAGCGTTCAAATCTTTTAAGGATTTAGCAAAAATTTTGTTTCATTCCCCCTCACTCAGACATCTCCATGACTGTTGGGGAGATGTGCTTAGTTCAGTTTTTACCATTTTAAACTTGGATTTCTACTTTCAACTGTTCATATAAGTTCCATCCATATAAGCACTTCCACAACTGTAGCTGGAGATTAAGTACCTTCCAAAGATGCTCATCTTTCTTCATTGACTGTAGAAGTAGCTTGGATGCCTAAATTCTGTTCAGTGACTCATTTTTAGCCCAAGTTGAGTGAAACAAGTTTCAGTGTGTCTAAGGAAATCTGTGAAAACAGATGAAGTGTGGGTTGGGATTTCTAAAGAAAAATGTTTGGAAGCTGCAAATAAGACCTCAGAGGAGCTTTTCCCCTTACTCCACTGAGTGAAAAAAGCAAGACTGTAAAGCATAATAGAACTTAAAGTTTTTGTCTATTTGTAGAACTCCTACTCCAAATATTTCAGTGTTGTTGGGTGATAACAAGAATGTACAGTACATATGATATTAGTTTGAAGCAGACAACTGAATGTTGCCAGATTTGTGCTGATGTTCTTGGCAAACTCACATTCTGAAGGACGAAGAGGAAAAAAAATCAAAAAAGTAATGTTGGTGCTATTTCTTCACTCTTTCCTTCCAAAGGAAAATATTTGCTGATCAAAATTCCTATTGCTTTAATAGGTGTCTGTTATTTCCTTTTAATTTAATTTTATATGCTTTTTTGCCTATAAGTTAATTTCTAAACCAGTCCAGAACTACAATGCAAGTGATGGCCATCTATTAAATTATACTGAACAACTTTTTTGTTATATAAATACTGTAAAGGTGACTGAAAGTAACAGCACCTGCATTTCTGCAAATAGTATGGTATGACACTAATAGCAAGAAAAAAATATATTAAATAGCTTCTATTTTTCTCATGTGGGAGATAAATTAATATGTACCTTTGCAGTGGAGTCATCTGGCATGACAGTTGCTGTCCATGTAAACTTGTTGCTCAGAAAACATACAGATAAATTATTTTAATTGTGGTACAAAAGAATCACTTGGCTTGAGACATACAGGCAAAACATGGTCCGGTCTACCATTAATCCAAGACTAGGATACCCAATTATTTGGGATCCAATCTAGGCATTCCTGTTACTTTTCCAGGGCAGGAATAGACTGCCACAGCATTTCAGTTCTTAAAGCTAGTGCCCTTCTGTCTACTGCATGGCAGACTAGGGATCTGAGTGAAACAAGCAGATATTCAGTCTTGAACCACTCTTATTTTTCCCATAGACATTCACAAGAATAAAACAACAGAAAATATGATCTCAACAAAACTGACATACTAGCAAATAGTATTCTGAAGTGATGAATAGAATACCTTTGTTGATTTATTCTGGTTTTTTAGATGTGTTAAAATATGCTAGTTTAAATAATGCGTGGTCAAAAATGTATTTCAAATGCTGGTATCTGCTGTATCTTTTTAATAGCATAAGATGCAAAAGATAAGTGTTGCCCTCAGCTTGAAAGATACTATTTTTCATCATTTGGGTCACCAATTTAATGTGATTTAACATTAAGCTTTCTGAATTTTGTGATCCATTGTAACAGACTCCTTTTACAAAGAAAGGTAACTCTATCTGGCATTCACAACCCAGCATGACTCCAGCATTTTAGAAAGCAATGACTCCTAATAGCTTTTCAACTGCAAGTAGAATACAGGCTAATTGCAACAAAGCCCCTCAGTTTAGTAAAACTTGAATCTCCTGACCGGTCAGACAAATCCATTAGGATTTTATTGGGTCCTAAAAAGAGTTATGTGATTCCCTAGGATCCAATCCTTGTCAATCAGGCATGGTAAATTGGATTCTTGAATAGGGAAATCCCTAAGGGAGAGAAGATGTTATCTAGATCAGATGCAGTGATTTTTTGACTCTGTGCTCACTAGGTTCTGTTCTCTCTTTAGTGAACCAATAAAACCATAATAAGTATTGATTAACCCATTACTGAGCATTATCCACTGGCTTCTGCCTGACTGTATTTAAACACAACACAGTGCCTCTCTGCTGCCATTGTACAGCTGTTTGCCTTTACATTGGCAGCCTTGTCAAGCTCATGACAGGTTTACTTAGTTTTCAAAACATCTTCAGTCACTTCATGTTCATTTCAGATGCACTATTTAAAAAAAAAAAAGTATTGAAAACAACTATATTTCCTCTAGTAAATAA